>OY282584.1:19420620-20620620 GCA_958298965.1 Chrysolina haemoptera | reverse complement strand
TTGGGTTTGTATCCTTCCACAATCGAAAATTAAAAAAATGTTATCCAAGCAACCAAGTTTTCGTGCAAAATGAAAGTTTATCCGATGAAATAAAAACCTCTTGTGGTATTACCCACGAGAATTCAATTGAAATAGATACACTACCGCTTATGGCAAGAAACACCTGATATACTTTTTATTAGTTCAACCAAATAATTATAGATGTCGCACCCTTTGCGCAGACTGCGAATAGTGAGAAAACAGTTGAAATAGACACATTACCGCTTATGACAAGAAATACCTCTACATTATATCAGTTCAACCAAATTATAGATGTTGCATCCGTCGCGCAGACTGTGAATTGACCATATTCACCGTCACCATTTGTCATGCGACAATACCAACTATCCATATTATCAGCAACGGGCAACAAAACCGCAAAAATCAAGAATGTTTTATTTGGTGTATATTTCATGTGCGTATTTTGTGAGTTTCAGAAAAATGTAACTGAAGAGAAAATCATAATAAATGGGTATATATATACCACTATCAATATCAGCTTTCACCCCTGTCCTTCAATAATGACAATATTGGCACTATAATTTGGTAAAACATTTTGAACTTTATATATTTGTCTTTTATACATACGGTAAACAAAAATGTGCAATGTTTGACTCTGCTTTCTGCAAATTTCTGCGAGTCACTGGATCCTAGAAGGATTTGCTTAAGCCTTCTAGGATCCAGTGATCCTAGCAGAAGACGAAGTAGATGGATTGATTGGAATCCGTGGATTGGAGGAGCTACTTCTGAATAAAAAAAACGTATCCTAATTTTAAGTAATATATTTTGTGGTGGCGAAAGTGATTTCATAGTAGAAGTAGAAGCTTCGGCCAATCACACATAGGTGGAACTTTTCACAATGTTGCGCAAATCTCAGTAATCTAGCTTTTAAAAACATCGACATAAGAGCGAAAATTGTATAATGTGTATGTGACTAATTCCTGCAAAATTTCCTCGTGATAAGTATTGTAACTTTCCCTCTGTTACGCATTATATAAACAGAGAAAGACAGTGGGACGTTCGACTAGTCTTGATCCAAAATAACTCCACCACTTTGACTCTGTTGACCTCAAAGCGCCCTTCAAAATCATAGTTCTCGGCAGGAACTTCAGAAGATCAAAGTTATACTCGTTGTCGGTGAGTGTTTCATTATTGATATCTATTTAGTGTTCTGAAAGTATATACTAATTTTATGAAGGCACCGCATCAAACTAGGTGTCCCTTCACAATATTTTTGGTGATTTTATTTATTTCTATTTATGTATAGATTGTAATATTTGCATAAATTGGGTATGGATTTGAAGGGCCAATTTATGCACCATTGTCATTATCATAATCTCAATCATAATCATGCTTAATGAAATGTAGTTTCAAATTGATTTCATAATAAGGCAGTGACTGTATTAGAACTATGATGATGACACTGGTGTATAAATTGGCCCCAAGACTAAGGTACAGATTATTGAAATATAATCATACCTTTTGGTATGATTTTGTGGTTGTAGATTATATTTATATCAAATGGGGTGAATTAGCGAAAACTACTTCAGAGAGTATTATAACAAAACTATCTAAACTCTAGAGCCAATTTTTTTTATTTCTCTTCTCATTCTATTTACCATTCAGTTCTAATACTTCCTACCTATTAGTTTCATTATGGAACTATTATTTTTTCCAGGAATTTTTGCATGAACAATATTTTAGTCAAATTTATATGTAATCGTTGATGAGACTCTAGGAAAGTTTGTAAGCCCAACTAGATTTGTATATTCCTCATTAATCAATGACAAGAAATAAGTAAGTTTTTTACCATTGAATTGAATGAATCTCACAGAATATATGTTTTAAAGAAATATCACATCACTTATACTTACTATGGAAAATTTGGGTTTTCATTCAGTCTCTCCTTCCATATATCTACGGCTGCAAAACACTCTTTATTGTCCAGAAAAATTGCATAAGAGCTCGACTATGCAAAAGTCTACACAAACCGAGTAAACCTCTATTCAGAAAACTTGAGATATTACCCCTCACTTGTCTTTAAATATTGGAAGTTGCCTGTTACATCTATGAAAGAAAAAACAATCGGCTTTGTCACAAAGACATTCTTAACTATTTCACACGAAATCAAAATCTTTTAAATACCCCTCAAAATAGATTAAAATGAACCCAGAACTATCTTCTCAGCATTGGAATCCAATCCGAGTATACAGTAAGTTTTCATCTGGAGTTTGGTGGTTTTATGAGAGCGTGAAGAATAGCTTGCTATAATGCTGAGAGAGCATTACAATTTCTCCTCTACTCGCTCCAGGAAGGTATATCAACTGAGCTGTTAATTCGTCGGGCGAGGCAACAGGAGAGGCGCGCAGTAGTGCATTTATGTGGTTTTATCATATTGTGTTCCTTGTTGCTCGAGTAGATTTCTGTCTATACCCCAGATGAAAAGTTTTCAATACTGCATAACGAACTGTACAATAAAAACCACAGGACATAAAAGAACCATTTCAAATTATAAAAATCTCTTTCAAAACTTTTAATGGGCGGCTTATTCTGAACTTAAGAAGAATAATTTAACATGTAGCCTACACATTTATTGTTAAATTTTATGATTGTATAATTTGTTGAAAAATACAAGTATTGATGTTATAACCCATTTATATCATGTGCTGTATTGTGTTATGTATTTAAATTTTTGACACGTTTTTATAACAATGTGGTCTTTTTAAGGAGTAAAATTGATTTGATTTGATTGATTTGATATCCGCATAGGAAAGCTAATTTCATTTTGTCAAAATAAGATATGAGCAAAAGCAATTTGTAGAAATGGCAAAAAGTCTAGAAAAAGTTACCTAGGTACTTAGGAATAAGTAAAATAGAAACTTGTTTTACCAAAGAAAAAATATTGAACGAACTTTTAGGTATATCTTTACTCATTTTGGGCAGGTCAGGTTTGAAAAATCCTTGAGTATGTTTGGGTTCAGATAAATGGAAGAGAAAATTGTTTTAAAGGTTGCCTTATCAGAAAAATAATATGTTTTTCATGGAAATATATGAAGTATTTTTGGGTTGTTGTTTCACTTTGAGCTCCATTGATTAATGTTAACCTTTCCAGGGATGCGAGGCATTCGAGCAATAGTAAATATCATAACAATATATTTTTGTTATCAAAGTTTTCACAGAACAAACAAACCCTGGTTCAAATCCCTGTTGATACACATTTTTTTCAATTTAGGTCTAATTTTCATCTTTTCATTTGCTATACCAAAAACTCATTTTGAACCGTAAGACCCTGGTTCGAATCCCGGTTGATCCACATTTTTTAATTTTGTTCTTATTTTCATCCTTCCATCTTCTATGCCAAAAACTCATTTCGAATTTAATTCAACTACAGGCGTAAAACTACTTCATTATTATATTTACTTGGCTGAGTCATACTAGAAATTTCGGGGAACGAAGTTCGGTGCTGACACTGTACTCCGTGTCAGTTGGGACCCATGATAAGATAAGGTAAGATAAGATATTTATTGACCTTCGAAAATTACAAAAATGTTTATGAGATAGATTCACAACATAATTGTGTAGGTACGTCAAGACTGTAGTATTATAAAGATGTACAGAATATGTTAAATTATATAACGATAAAAGATAGTAAAATAGGTAAAAATAAAATAATCCTAAAAACTAGGCTTTGTGTAAAGTACAATGATAAACAGAAAATATCAAATAATTAGGTCCATATATGGGAGAAAACATCTTCAATGGCATAAAGTGGATTTAAAAGCAGTGACTTTTTTACATAGTGTTTAAGTTTTTTTGTGGGGAATGTCTTCCAGTCCACCGGTATAAGGTTATACAGTTTAATTGGCAGATAGTCAGTCTGCTTCATCGTTTTGGTGTAGTTTACTCGAGGTAGTCTATATAATTCTTTGTTGCGAGTATTGTACTTGTGAATGTCACTCCCCTTATTATTCCCATTTTTGTTTTTGTGTACCCACAAGATGGCTTCTGTGATATAGATACATGGAATTGTTAGAATTTGCATTTTGATGAACAGTGGTTTGGCATGTTCCCTCGGTCCAGCTTTCGCCATAGTTCTTACAATTTTTTTTTGACTTATTAATAGCTGGTGGCACGCCGAGCTTGTGCCCCATAGTAAAACTCCATATGTTAAGTGGTAGTGAACGATACCATAGTATATAGTTTTCAGTACTTCAGCTGATAATATTTCTCTGAGATTTCGTAATAAGAATTGACTTCTGGACAACTTTTTCTGTATATCCTGAACGTGTTCTTTCCAGTGTAGGTTGGGGTCTATATGAAATCCTAATAACTTGACTGATGAATCATTTGCCATGTCCCTATTTTGTGAGAAAGTTATTTCTTGGGTCTTGTTTTTATTCAAGGATAGACTATTTGCGTTGAAATAAGCCTCACTTCGTGACAGTGTCTCACCTGACATTCTATCTATCTCTTCTAGATTCTTGTTTCTGATTAAGAAAGTCGTGTCGTCTGCGTACATGAATACATCTGCTATATCTAAGAAGGATGGCAGATCATTAAGGTAGATTATAAACAACAGTGGCCCCAGGACTGAGCCCTGAGGCACACCATGTTTGATTTGTATGGTCCTGGAAGTCACATTGTTGTAGGATATGTACTGTTGTCTGTCCGTAATGAATGTTTCAATGAGTCGAAGAGCTGGTCCTCGTATCCCATATTTCTGGAGCTTTTCTAATAGGATGCCATGTGAGACACTGTCAAAAGCTTTCGACAAGTCGCACAGGATTGCACGTGTTTGTATCCCTACGTCTAAATTGTTTGCTATTGAGTGAACTATCTCAGTAACGGCTTGTGAAGTTGATCTTAGCGCTCGAAATCCATATTGATGTTCATCAAGATATTTTCCCTTTTCCAAAAAGCTCGTTATCCTGTCTTTAATAACTACTTCAATTATTTTTGATATTATGGGGGTAATTGTTATATATCTATAATTATCACAATCATTTATATTGCCTTTTTTCATAATTGGGGTTGCTCTACAGAGTTTCAGGTGTGATGGAAATCCTCCCTTCTCCATGCACGTATTAACTAGGTGTGCGAGTGGTGTGCTTAGAATTTCTGGGATGAGTTTGATTATTTTGGAGCTTATGTTATATGTATCCATACTTGAACTATTTTTGAGTGCTTTTATGATGCTTGTTATTTCTTTCTCATCTGTGGGACTCCAAAATACCAAGTTTTTCGCAGATATTTTTACGAACTCATCCCCAGATTCATCCGTGGGAGGTATTTGTTTAATAATGTTATCAATCATTTTGGAGCTAAATTCACAGAAATCATTTGCAGTGAGACAGGTATTATTCTGATTGATACTATTACCTGACTTACCCTGTATTTCATTAACAATTTTCCAAGCAGTTTTTGCAGAGTTCTTACTGTTTGTGATAACGTTATCATACATACATCTTTTTGCTTTCTTCACATTTTCTGTATAGTTTTTTTTTGTAGTTTGATACGCACGTTTTATTTCAGAATCTCCTGTCTTTGTATATTGATATTTTTTTTGTCTTACCTCCTCCCTCATAACTTTCAGTTCGTCAGTGTACCACTTAGGTTTTAGAAGTTTTTGATTTGTATTTTTCAAAGGAAAGGCTGTTTCTATGGCATATGTAATATTTTCACATAAAAATTCTGAGAGGATATTTGGATCATCAGTTAAATAGTAGCTTGACCAGTCTACTCTGTTCATATATTGTACAAATTCAGCTCTGCCTAGTTCACTGATATGTCTAATATGTTTGGGTGTATTTTCACACTGGTTTGAACAATTTTCTATCTCGACTTCAATAAATTGAACATAGTGGTCAGAAATATCTTCTTTTATAATTCCAATTTTTTTAAATTTGACATTAGTACATATGTTGTCGATACATGTGGAAGAATGTTGAGCAACTCTCGTTGGTTCACATAACAGAGTTTCAAAGTTATGAGAAAGGAGGGTATTATTGAGATCGGTTTTTTCTTTACTGTCTTCAAGAAAATTGACATTAAAATCCCCTATCAGGACGATGTTTGGGTATTTATTATTGAGAGATTCCAGCAAATTATCCAGAGAATTCAGAAATATATCAAAGTTACCACGGTTCGATCTATAGATTGTTACTATGACAGTATTTTGAATAAGTATAGCTGTGAACTCGGCGTCTAATTCATTACAAAAATGACTTACATTTATTTCCATAGCGAATAGATTTTCTTTTATAAAAATCGCAACACCTCCATGTTTAAATTTCTTTCTGCAGAAATAATTTACCAATTTGTAGTTACTTATACCGGCGGACTGAAGTTGTTCACTTGTCAGCCATATTTCACTAAAGTATGCCACACAGTACGGATTATCTGATAAGAACATAGACAAGTCGTCCAGCTTATTACTATTAAATTTGAGTCCTTTGTTCTAATGCTAGCACTTAGTTCCCCACCCACCCTGGATAGCTGTGTGAAGTACTAACTGACATGTATTTATGACTCTGAGATGTATTAGATTTAAGAAAACGATAAGAATAAACCATTTTTGATTGGAAATTTTGGATGTGAAGTCGGTCGATAACCCTATATGTGATTGACACCAGCTGGTATATCAGTATAATTAAACGGGGTGTGTATGCGAGAATGTGTACATCTTTTCATTTAACCCTCATCGTCGTCTCATACAAACACAGAACTGAATTTGAAATATGAATCGTCGGTTTTCGAAGCAGGATCGATTAGTAGTTAGCACATATGGCCGGATACCGTAAGACCCGGGTTTGAATCCCGGTTGATCGACATTTTTTTAATTTAGTTCTGGTTTTCATCTTTCCGTCTGCTATGCCAAAAACTCATTTCGAATTTAATTCAACTACAGACGTTAAACTACTTCGTTATTATAATAATAATATTTATTTCGAAAAGCACATGAATAAAAAAGATTAACATACAGGGCCAACTATTTTTATTTTTAAAGGTAGAAAATTACAAAAAAAATATGAGCGATTTAAAAAAACATCTGAATACTTGCACCACTGAATTCCTCGATATTTTCAAATGGTCCTTGTCGAAAACTTCGTTGAAATACGTCAATCAATAAAAAAGTTATAAGGGAATAAATTTGAAAAATATGCCGTTTAATTCACCCACTTCTTCAATTTCAGAACTTTTATCAAAATTTTAACTTCACCACTGGATTCAGGAAGTCTCGAAATATCACTGGTCAGAATTTCAGCGAAATCTGTTTTAAAATAAAAATTTGAAAATATATTAATGAAAGTTCAGGAAAATATTATATCTTATAATTTTTTATTCTATCCATTTAGTGGCAGATTTAGATGAAATTTTGATTTTTTAAGATTCCCTGAATTTTTGTTAGAGAAAAACCAACGAGATTTGTGATTATGGTCCGATCACATTCACAATTGGTATGTGGAGGTTTTTGACATCGGAGATTATGAATTTGTTGTTAAAAAAATATAAAATCAAGATGACGGCTAGTTTTGTAAATATGATCGTTTCGATTCTAAATTGGTATGTTTTGCACACTTGGTTGGGTTTTCGGTTGTCAAAATTCAGAATTTTAAGATGAAGGACGATTTTTGTAATTATAATTTGATTCTGGGTATTTAAATTTGGTATGTGTTTTTTTAGTCGAAATTTGTAAATCTAAGATGGCTGACAAATTTTGTAATTATGGTCCAATCTCTTAAAAATTATTATTAAGGTCGAAGATCATAAATGTTTTGTTAAAATTCCTAAATTGAAGATTTATTTATTTGTACTGCATACAAACATATAAACCTTTTTTCTACAAACGTCAAAAAATGACAAGGTTCGCGCATTATTGACAGCAATATACAAAGTGACACTTTTTTTCATTTTCCTTCGTTATACTGTCCGCGAAGTAATGTGCGAAATACCTATTTCGCACACTGCATGTAAACTATATGGGATTTTCATATTCTAACCTATATGGTCCTCAATCAAGCAAAAATTCAAGAAATCATTTATTTCTAACTTTATAGTCCTCAATAAATCCAAGAAATCATTTATTTCTGAATGTTTAACAATAATTAAGTAAGGCTTTTCAACATTTTTCGAATTGTGACAAAATTTTATCCTACCTATTTTTTTTTGACGTTTATAGAAAAAATTTTGTTTGCATTTCGCACACTAGATACAAAAATTACTATTTTTTACAGTAATAGTGTATATAATATAAATATAAATAAAATAAACTAGACGGCGACGACGATAGTTGTTTACTGGACATTGAAAAGTCAAATAACAAACCGGAAACTTTCTTCCCGTTTATTCTGTGTTATCTTTCTATAAGCTTATAATGACAACGAACTTTACGGTAAAATAAAAACAAATTTTCCAATTGATACTCAAGTTCATTCAAAAGCTTGTGTTATTAGTACTAGTAGCTACAGTAAAAACGAATCTTCCAATTATTATTGATACCTACTTACCTCTGTATAGAATGGATTCGTCAATATATTCTTGTTGACGACCGGTAATTTCGATAGCGTTATTTTTAATTTAAACAAATATCAATATCTTAGAATTGTTAGAGATAATTCTTTATCACACTTGTTTACCCAGTTGAATTTAAATATTGTGAACCGTTCTCAATTTAAGATCTTTTTTTTTTAATTGCGGCATAGTGATAATCGGTGAATTTGAATTGGTTTGCTCGATAGGCGAGCCCCCTTCTACGTCACGGTGCCAAAGTGCATTTCATAAGACTGATGCAATAAAAAGCATGTTTACAACACGATTCTAACAGTTCTCTGCCAGTCTACAGAAGGTGTGTCTGTGCTTACTCGATCAGGTAGCAATTTTTATTTCGAAATAATAATGGTCTTATTATTTTTGTTAGCCGGAGTTTGAATTATACTGGTTATTCGTACAAACACTAAACAAAATTATTGAGGTGTTGGTTTCAGTCACTTTTTTAAACAATACAACTATGTAAAATCAGTATTATATTTATTAATAATTACCAAATCTGCATATAAAAAAAAATAAATGTTTAGGCTATATATGGATGAAAGACTATCATGAAATAAACCATATTGATAAAATAATAAACTACACACTTCTGAAGTTTCTTCAAAATATTTCTCTGTGATTTATTCAAATGTGCAATTTCTAGTTTCTATATTTTACTACAATATGAAAAAAAATCAATGGAATTGAATTAAATGGAACCAACAATTAATTTATACAAAACAAATTGAGCTGAAAATTTGTTATTTCATCAACTCAGAAAAAAAGGGAAATTTGTTTTTACTTGAGTGAACAGATTCCACAACCATATCAAACAAAACTTTTATTCGCTAGCAATTCTGAAAAAAATTGCATACATAACGAGTCGATCTTCACAAACTATATTTTAAATTGAAAAGGGGAACATTCTCCATGAAAATTGAAAAATGAAAAATGTGATTCATTTGTAATATCTAACAGAAAACAACTAGTTCCCCGGCACAAGCCACGCTGGACATTGAACTACATCTGATAGATATTGTGAAAAGACTCTAACTGAAAAGGAAAGAAAAAATCTGAAAGTGAAAATTTGCATTTTCATTCAGATAGCTGACTTTTTAAATTCTTTCTAGTTTTCCTTGAAAAAATCATTAAATAAATTAGATAGGAGAATGTTATTAAAAAATATCACTCACAGAAATCGTTCATTTCATTGAAGCAAGGTCCGCTTCTCTCGCATTTAATCCCCAATACATTTTGGTCGACAAAAATCTATTTCGCTTTGCCAAGCTCTTCAGGAGGATTGATATAGGATTGGAATAAAACAGGCTTTTCAGAAGCATACACATCAGGGATGGATATGAGAGAAACATTTCTTCTGCGGTGACACACAGTAACTTTTTTTCAAAAGTAAAATGTCTAAAAACTGTTTTTTTTTTCATATTTATATTTACCTCATTTTATTTCGTAGTATTTTGTATCGTGAGCAAATGTCTTTAATTTTGATTTACAGAGTTATTTTAATATTCATTGATTACATGATCTGTATGTATTATCTGTATGTTTATTTATGCCTGTTTTTAGATTTGAGTTTTTTGTATCCCTTCCAGAAACATATTGATAGATTGATCAACAGATCTTTGCCAGTCTTTTTAATTTGTTAATTTTTGCATATTTTCTATTATGTCAGTGTTTACAGAAATTTTGTGCTTGGTTTATTCACAGTACCTATCTTGGCGACTGAGCTTCGCTCGTTCTTACATCTTACCTGCATATGAACTGCAGTCATTTAAACGTAAAAGTAGCAAAACCGAAAATTAACTATTTGTGACAACTGTCACAGTGGGAGTAGTTCTCAATTGCAACGAACGTTTCCCCAAAACCTGCAAGGACTATTTCGAAAACTAGTGAGCCGATTTTTTTGTGCTTATAGACACTTTTGCCGAGGGAGTCAAAATCTACAACATACCAAAAATTCAGAGAATTTAGCCGAGAGCCATTTTCCATAAGGATTTTGCGGGGTCCTGACCACTAGATTCAGGAGGTTTCATCACTGATCGGAATTTCATTGCAATTTGTTATTGAATTGAATTTAAAGAATGCTGTTTAATGGAATTTCAGGAAAATTTTTGTATTTATCAACAGATTTCGAGGAAATTCTGATCAGACATGTTTCGAAACATCTTAAATCCAGTGGTGTAGTCAGAATTTTGATAACAATCCTGGTGGTGGGGGGTTGATTTAACTGCATAATTTTCGAATTTTATTCTCATTTTACTTTTTTATTGATGGGCGCATTTCTACGTCATTTTTATCTAATCCATTTGAAAATCCCGTGAATCCAGTGGTGTAGGCAGATTGTTTTTAAAAAACCGCCAATATTTTTTTAGATTTTTGGCTTGAATAATAAGAATAGTTGGCCCTGAAAATGAAGACTTTCATGAAAGTTAGTGTCCTAGTGTCTACCTAATGAAAAAAAAATAAATAAAAAAATAAATCAATCCAATCGGTTGACAAATGTATGTTTTATAGGGGTACTTCCATTTTAAATGGGTCACACTGTACATGAACCTCAAAAGCGTTAGAGCCGTTTCCGAGATACTAAATATACATATGTATATAAATATACAAAAACTGCTCCTTTAAAGACATAGGTGTGTTATAAAACCGAACTTGATTTGACAAGTCCATTCGATTGTAAAATAAATAAGTAACAGAAATCAAAGAAATTTTAATATAAAGTACAGCAATGTATGGAGCCATTTTGGTGTATTTTCAGAATTTTTAATGAGTTTTTTTATTTTCAGTCTAGCAGCAATAACCAACATGACCACTCACTGGAATTACCCCGACCCCGCCCTTCAGGATGAGCTTCGAAAGATCGCCAACGCTATCGTAGCAGATGGAAAGGGTATCCTTGCTGCTGATGAATCCGTTTCCACTATGGGCAAACGTCTTGCCGATAACGGGCTGGAAAATACCGATGAAAATCGCCGTAAATACAGGTAGATAGAAAATGAGTCGAACTTATGTTCTCTCAATTCATCATACAGGATGTTCAATACAAATATTTCAAGGACGTATTCCTTTCTTTCCATAAACATGTGTCCTAAAATGCACCCCCTACAAACTACAGTCATTGTATGTGGCGCAAAAAAAAAATTAAATTTGGATTATGGCATCAAATGTTAAGGTAACTCTAATTCGGGAGGGTGAAAGAGGCTCATCTACAGTTTTTATGGCAAATTTTTTCTGTTTCCGCAAAAAAAAAATTAAACAAAAATTTTTGGTAAATAATAGGGAAATATTGAAGTAAGAAACTATAAAACTTAGTGAGCTGTGACTCCCTTTTTGACGTTTAGTTATTATATTTTATCTTGAAATACCCTGTAGCACATAATTATTCATGACTTATTCGCTTCAATAAGACCATTTTCATTGAATATTGTCGTCACCAGATTGAATTGAATAATAAAAAAAAAGATATTTGTTGAAAATGAATCATACTTACTATATGAAAATGAATCATCTATGAATACAATATTGGAGAACTTGGAAAACTGTTTACATTTAAACAAAGGAAAAGAAAAAATACTATATAAAATGTTTACAGGAGGATTCAAATTCAATAGTCTGAATGAGAAAATGGTGAGATGTACAATAATAGAGATAGATAGATTAGGATTATGCAATTAAGAGTGCTTTCAAAATGCCTTGTAGAAAGGAAACAGCTGTGAAGTTTTTGAGAAAAAAATAATATTGAGCATAGCTTGTGCGGGTAGAGGACGGCTATTATTATTTGTCAAGGGGCTCCGGGGTGATGTACTGATTTTCGATGGAGTATTTTCTCAGTTGCACAATTTTGTCCTAACTTTATTGTCGTAAGAGCTAATATTTCCCTCTTCATATTCATTCCTGTACCTATAAAAGCAGTTTTGTTATTTTGATAAACCCACTTCAAGTTGTTGTCAATAAGTGTTCAAATATTTTTGTTTTTTTATAAGTCCAATCCATTGATCTCCAATCACTAGTAGATATGATTCATGTAATGATATATAATATCTCTGGGTCAAAGAGTTTAACTTATAAACACTTGATTTGTTTTCAAGCTAAAAATAACTACCTTGATAGATTATGCTCATATATTCTTCATTTGACAGTGTTTTCAATT
The DNA here is from genome assembly GCA_958298965.1 of Chrysolina haemoptera. Lineage (NCBI taxonomy): Eukaryota > Metazoa > Arthropoda > Insecta > Coleoptera > Chrysomelidae > Chrysolina > Chrysolina haemoptera. Next base: position 20,607,884 of record OY282584.1, on the reverse strand, counting down.
AGGATATTTATATTTGATATGATCCTAAAGGACGCGACTCAATCCTGATATTGGAGTATCCTGACTCCTATAGATTACTTCTTGAGTTCAGAAAAATTCCAAAATCATTATAATCATACAATCATTAAGGTATGGCCAAATAAAAAGTTATGGGGAGGAAAATATATTTTTAATAACCTGTAAAAAAAATTATGCGTATACCCAAACATAATATTAAAAATAAAAAATAATATTAAAAATAAAAAAAGAAGGACTTCTGTTTTCTTTTTTTGTGAATTTAACTCATCTGTACTACTCCACTTGGGCAAAAATGTACCTCTACAAGAGATCTTTAGTTCTTTTATAACGGTACAATTTGCATTCCTTTTTTTTAATGATTATTGCCAAGTAGTAAATTCAAGAGAGGTTGAAAGGAAGTTATTTTATGTGTATAAAGATTTAGTACCAAAGCTATGTTGAGCTAATTGCCATCATCAGAGCTTATTGGCCAGAATGAGATAAGACAAAGACATTGTTAACAAGAAGCAAATATTTGTGATTTTATATCAAATCAGTAAGTGCCATACATAGACTTCTGAAACCAAACGGATACTCCCTGGCACTTACTTATTTGATACCTCTTGATAATATACAACTCTTGTTAAATGTCTTTGTCAGAAAATTTCATCTCATTTTAACTAAGAATCTCTGATGATGGCAACCAGATGGAAGCTCTTAGATTACCCTAGCTTTGGAAATAAATCTTTTTTACATAAAATACATTTATTCAACCTCTTTTGAAAGTAGAGTGTATTCATCTCAAGTCTTGTTCAATTAGTAAATTGTTGGACATTAACTAAACCTCATTTTGTTATAATCTTATTTTATCTTTATATTCTGATTTCTCAAATAATGAATGTTGAAGTAAATGCACCTTGACAAGTTTCAATAAAATGCAACTGACAACAAAGGACCCCGCACATTTACTACGTAAAATGGCTTTCGGCTAATTTTGCTTAAATTTTGATATATTGTAGTTCCTGGCATAATCATTACATACTCCAATTTACAGATCTATCCTAGGACCAGTTTTCGAGCTACAGTATTATGCAACAATTTGATTTTTTGTTCTAATTCAGAATTAAACTGTCTTAGAAATGAACTTATCGTATCTAAATTGTAGCTCATTCATTCGAGTAAAAAAAAATCTCACGAATGGTGTTGCATTACAGCATGGCAAGACTGTTTATAGGAATAGTTAAAAATCAATATCGTATACGTTTTGATTTTCACTCAATCCATTAAAAAAGAAACGGCTAGAATTTGCCAATTTTTTTAGAAAGTTTAATTTCCCAATTTTTTTAGAAAGTTTGGATCTTGATCAACTACATAAGGATTCATTTGATGGTCTGTCCATCAGTATATTGTTTTCCATGTACAGGGGGACAATTGAAATGCTTTCAAATGCTACATCTCATGAATAAAATTATATAATCATTACGAATTGTTACTAGGATATGAAAGTTGAACTGAAATGACTCATGGAACAATCCTCCTAAACACCCCCTTTTTTTCACCCACCCCATCAACCCCCTGATTTACAGCCACCAACATTCAAATACTTTCTATATAGAAAATTATACTTGTGATACCTCATTGAATGCTAAAAATCGATCTATTCCCCCCTCCTCATCAAACAAGTAATTAAATATTATTTCAGTGAAAACCTTTGTGTATGGTAATGAAATGAAAAAACGCTTCATGTTTTATTTTACTGAATAGGTATTTTCGAATTCTAACTTATTAGTTACAGAAAGTATATTAGATAAATGAACTTCAAAACATTGGTTTTTACATTCCAGATACAATTATTAGCATCTTTAGATTCAAAAGCTTGCCGCGCAACGTTTTCAGTTGATATATATATATATATATTTACTAGTTCCATATATATATATATATATATATATATATATATATATATATACGAAAGTGGCAAGCTGTAGAATCTGTAATTCACAGAATAACGCATATCACACATCTGAATAAATTATTTTTTGCTTTTTAGCGCATTGAAATAAAAGCTTGTCTTTGAAAAAAAAATTATTAATATTTTATTTTTGAAACTGAAGATGCTAATAATTGTATATAGAATGTGAAAACCAATGTTTTTGAGGTTTTGTAAGTTGATCTATCTAATACATTTTCTGTAGGTATTTGAATTTGAAAATACTTATTCAGGTAAATAAAATAGGATGACTTTTATTTTATTCCCATAAGCAGAGGTGTTCACAAAAATAATATTTAATTGCTTGTTTGATGAGGAGGGGGAATAGATCCATTTTTGCCAGGTTTTCAATGATGTATAACAAGTAGAGATTTCTATTCAAAGTATTTTAATCAGGGGGGTGATGGGGGGGCTGGAAATAAGGGGGGTGATGGGATTGATGGGAAGAATTGTTCCATGAGAAATTTTAGTTTAACTTTCATATCCTAGTAACAGTTATGGACAAATCGTCATGATTATATCATTTTATTAATGAGATATAGCATTTGAATGCATTTAAATTGTCACCCTGTACATGGAAAACTATATACTGTTGGACAGGCAATTATATGAATCCTCATGTAGTTGATCAAAACCAATAATTTCTGAAAAATTTGGCAAATTATAGCCGTTAGTTTTCGAGTTTTAACGGATTGAGTGAAAATTAAAACGATTATGGTATTGATTTGAATCTATTTCTATGGACATTGTTTTGCCATGCTGTAATTCAACACCCTTTGTGAGATACTAATTTTTATCCAAATGGAGGAACTCATGAGCAAAAACTTAGACACAACAAAAATCAAATCGATGCATAATACCCAAAAGAGCATAAATCGATTTTTTGACACCCTGTAGCTCGAAAACTAGTCATAGGATCGATCTGTGAATTGGACTATGTAATGAGAATGCCGAGATCTACAATATATCATAATTTCAGCAAAATTAGCAAAAGCCATTTTAAGTAGTAAATGTGCGGGGTCCTTTCAAATTATATGAAACATTAATGGTTTTAGGATGAAGAAGATATAGAAGTGGCTATCAATCGAATTAATCACCAAAATAATCATTCAAATTTCATACACAAGTTTAATAGTCTTTTGGAAAATTCTTATCAATGTTTTCAGGCAACTTTTGTTCACCACATGCCCAACTATCGGAGACTACATTTCTGGAGTCATTCTCTTCCATGAAACCCTATACCAGAAAGCTGATGATGGCACTCCTTTCCCTGAACTTTTGAAACAGAGAGGTATCATTCCCGGAATCAAAGTAGATACTGGTGTTGTCCCGCTTTTTGGTACCACTGATGAGTGCACTACCCAAGGTAATTTGCATTCAATCAATTATTTTGAAACTTGCAATATCGGCACATAAAGATTTTCTTTGAGTTATTTATTTATTTATTAACGGGTAGCACCCAATTCAAAAATATGTTTTTATAAAAGTATATGATACATAAATACTTACAACTAATATTAAATCTAAAAACTATGTAAATGAATATAATGTGATTTTTTTTCAAATTGAGAAGCGACGGCAATCTTCGTTTCAAGCTACTTTCAGAGATATTAAAAAAGTCCACTTGAATTTCATTAGCATTTGATATAATTCTGGATAATCCTAATAGTACAGTGACCACAGACAAATGTAAGCCACAAGTGAAGAATGAATCGTAGCACTTTGAAACTCGGCACATAACTTCTTGACATCATGTATTGTTCGAAAAAAAAATTTGTATTTAAAAAAATTATAATTTTTTTTTGCTGTTTCGGAAAGTATAAGATTTTTCAAGAAACAATTTCAACAAGGTGAAAGATAATTCAATTCTCCACAAGAAATATATATTTGGTAATTTCTCACAAAATGCGGTCGTTTTCTCAGAAAACCTGATTGAATTCCGATATCAAATTTCAGTCTCGCTTTAACTCGCCACTGCCATTTCTGGCAGTCATAGCTTTGCTATAGTAGAAGGAAAAGAAAAAGTGTATATATAAATATTGTTCCTGAAGACTTCTACTTCCTCATGCAAATACAATATGTCAGTATCTGAGTACCCAAAATGTGCTTTATCCCACTTCACATAACCCTTCTACGATATTTACGGAGGATCCGAAAGTCATGAATATTTTGGTTGATATCAAATAATTATACTGAAGTAGGAATCAGTACCCTCTTTGGACCATGTGCAACGATTTTAGTCTAGTGAGACAAGTCTCACTTATACATGTCAAAGAAAAACCGAGTTCTACTCCTGCCTTAGTTTTAAACTCACCCATAATCCTGGCAATTTCTTCAGTAAATGTTGGAAATAATCTCTCATACACATCCTACATAAAAAATTAAGTATGTGATTTCAAGCTTGAGGTTTGCGCTTCACAATAGTGTTATTAAACATAAATGTAGGATATGATTAAGCGATTATTTTCAACATTTACTGAAGATAATGCCGGTTTTATGGGTAAGTTGAAAATGAGCCAGGAGTAAAACAAAGTTTTTTTTGTCATGTATAAGTAGGACCTGTCACACTACTCTAAAATTGTTGCATATAGTCCAAATAGGGTATGGGTTGCTGCTTATAAGTATAATAATTCCATATTTACTAAATTATTCATGATTTTCGGACCATCCGCAGACATCTCTGTGAAGTGCGACAAAACACATTTTAGGTACTCAAATACTCGCATATTATATTTGCATGATATGGTAGGAGTCTTCAGAAACGATATGAACTTTTCCTTTTCCTTCTCCAATCATTTTTAGCAGAGTTATGACCAATCAAATATTCGGCTCCGCCAGAACTTCCAGTGGCGGTAAGCGTGAACCTGAAATTTGATGTCGGCGTTCAATCATGTTTTTTGAGAAAACGAGCGCATTTCATAAAAAATTACTGGGAATCATTTTTGTGGAGAATTGAATTGTTTTTCACCTTGTTGAGGTGTTATTTCGATAAATCATATACTTTCCAAAATTACAGCAAAAGTCTTTTTTCCGTGTTTATCATGGTTCCAACAACTAGCATACCAAGTTTGGTGGTGCTACAATCGATCCTCGTCTCAAAACCCAATCGTACTGGATTATAAATGTTTTCCATAATTGCATCTGTGGAAATCAATTGCTAAAGATAGGAGATGTGGACAATCAATATTATAGTTCAAAATCTAATAAACTCTACGAGTGCTGAGTTTCTCTATTTCTGTTGTAGTGGGAACTTCTCTCAGTGAGTTTTGAATTGAAGATTCAATTCATAAATATCTCAAAAATTTGTTCCGAGTTATTTCTATATTTACATGGATTCCATATGTTGGTGACCATACACATGAACAATACTCCAATATTGATCTAACCAAAGAAAAATAAACAGTTCGTATAAAATTCACATTAGTGAATTCTCTTGTGATGCTGATGCCCAGCATTTTTGTCGCCTTATTGATAACCTCAAAGTGGAGATGAAAATTAATTTTGGTGTCAAAAAGAGATCCTGAACAAAGTTTGCCCTTGTGAAGGTTCTCTATCAATATTATACCCAAATTCAATATGTTCAAGTGATCGATAAAAAGACATAACATTCAATTGTTCACATTCAACTCCATGTAACTTACAGTGCACCATTTGACAATTGAATTGAAATAAGGTCCTTTTGAACATTTTCACAATCTTGTTCGTTGTTAACATGGCTAAAGATTTTAAGATCTGAGAACAGCAAAAATTTTGAATGTTTAATTATTCCTTCAATATCATTGATGAATATTTCGAACAAGAAGGGGCCTAGATGGCTTCCTTGTGGTACTCCCGAAGTGGGGTAAATCTCCTCCGATGTGAAACTCTTGTCTGTTGCATATTGATTTCTGTCTCGAAGATAGCTTGCAAACCAGTTCATAAATTTCCATAAAACCCTATCGCTTCTAATTTCTGAAGCAAGACAGTATGATTAACTGTGTCGAATGCTTTGGAAAACTCTGTGTAAATTACATCTACTTGATGCTTCTGTTCCAAGGCACTCAACACAACTTGTGTTATTGTTAGCCAATTTGTTGATTAACCCATTTGTTTCCTCTTGCACTCATACTGAATATCGTTTCCAGGTTTGGATGATTTGGCCAAAAGATGTGCCCAATACAAAAAAGATGGGTGTCACTTTGCCAAGTGGCGTTGCGTATTGAAAATTGGCGAACATACTCCTTCTTTGACAGCTCTCATAGAAAACGCTAATGTACTGGCCCGTTACGCTTCCATCTGCCAGGCCAATCGCATCGTGCCTATCGTCGAACCAGAAATTTTACCAGATGGTACCCACGATCTAGAGCGTTGCCAGAAAGTCACAGAAACTGTTCTGTCTTTCGTATACAAGGTGAGATACTAGTAAAGAGATATTATGACCTCATCTTTCTGTCTGATGCAGTGAAAACGATGTTATGATTTGTTCTATTTTAGGCTTTGGCTGACCACAATGTTTACTTGGAAGGAACTCTCTTGAAACCAAATATGGTCACTGCAGGACAGTCCTCTTCGGTTAAAGCTTCCCCCGGTGAAGTAGCCATTGCTACAGTCACTGCTCTGCAGCGCACTGTCCCTCCCGCAGTACCTGGAATAACTTTCTTGTCTGGTGGACAGTCTGAGGAAGAAGCTAGCGTCAATCTGGATGCCATGAATAAGTAAGGCCTTTTAATTCGTAAATAAAGCAATGTTTTTTACATTCATAGTAGGATTTTCAACTAAGGTATTTCAGCATTTTTTTACACAAAAAGATATTTGAACCAAAAGGTATACTTTGGCAATGATAGGTGTGTTATAAGTATAAATAAATCACCTTTGTTTTGAATCAAAAGACTTATGATCCAGAACTTTGGTGACCTACTGTACTGTAAAAATAGGATCTGGTATGTTTTTTTTAAATATGCAGTGATATTACAATATTGGGTAATAATGTAATTACTAATTACCCTTCTGTATAAGTCCATTCAAAAGGAAAAATGTATTCATGAAAAAAGAACAAATACTCTGATTTTAATGAAAACTAATTACCTTATCACTAGAATAATCATTTCCAAGAAAACATGAGAGGTTATTTTAAATAACAATTTGCATGACCTTCATTTTTCGATTATTAATTTTTTATTGATGCCACCCTACCTTTTTATTTTAAAAATTCAAGATTGGAAAGGTTATTATAAAAGAAATTGTTTTTTTAAGTTATTTTGAATAAGTGAAATATGGAACCAGAGGGTTTTTGAGATCCACAGAAACATCTGATCATAACTATATTTTAGTTTAATAATAATAATAATGAGTACATTTATTTTGGACTTCGTCTTATAATTTGTATTGTTCACAACTAATTACTTGTCTTTTTTTTAAATGGAACCATATGCATGTTTAGTATTGTTAATAACTTGTTTTTTTTTTTCGCTTCAGATAACAGTGTGTTTCGTAATTTTTTGTTCACCTCTGTAATTCACTTACCTATAGGGCAATTTTAATCGGTCAGTGACGTACATAAGTTTTCATCAAAAAAATGTTTGAGAAAATTTTAAGTATCAAAAACTGGAACTCATCCATTAACAGATAAAGAAATATTTGATATAAAGAGAATGTGCTATAATCGAGTGGCCAGCACGAAGTACAGATCTTACACTACTTGACTTTTTTCTATGAGGTATGGTCTATGTTGACTGACCTAGTGGACAAATCGATTCAATACCCTAATTTTGTTTTAAAATAAATAATTTTTTTTTTCTTTTTAGATCAAATAGTTTTTCAACTATTAATGGGTTAATTCCAGTTTTTGATATTTAAAATTATCCCAACCAATTTATTAATATCTTTAATGTAGCATTTAGATTTTTTTATGATAACTCACGTACACCACTGTCTTATTCGAATTGCCGTATCGCTAGATTGTCCGTCTGGCTGAATTGCCAAAATGGGTAAATTTTTGAAAAAATCAAGCATTGGGTAAGTGAATTACAGAGATGGACAAAAAATTACGAAACGCACAATATATATCAAAAGGTTATCTTGAACGATGGACTAAAGTTTGTCTTTCAGCCGCAGATTATTCTACAACAGATTTTATGAATATCCTATTCATATTTTCGAACTAAAATCAAAATGAAATAATATTGGTACTACTGAAAGGAGAATAAAACAAGCTTTCTAATGATACTAAACATGGCATAAGCTTTCATTTAAAAAAATTGCTGATGACGTCACTTCTCTTCGAAATCATAAAAAAACTATTTGAATTCACTAAGATATGCAGAGGGTAATACCCCTCAACTTTCAAAAACTGATGTCCCAAACACAATCCAAAAATTGCAGATATGATTCTACATTCTCACATGTCCTACACATGGGGGAACTTGTTTTAAAAAATCATTTCAACAAAATTTCCAATATGAAAAAGCCTTAAAAGTCTTGTATTGTCTTCCATTTGTTACACCAACAAGTCAACTCTATGTTATTACAGAAAAGTTTTGTTAGAACTACAATTAGAACACTATCGATACTCCTACTAGAAATTCTGAAATACATAGTTACTATACTAGGCAATGTAACTTGTTCCATATTGATCTTTAACTCAATTTTTGGACAAAAGAGGTTTACACAGCTCTGTCAAATTTCTATAGATTATCAATTATAATAAAAATAATAATAATAACGTAACCTTGCTTGCTTCTACTAATTTATTTAAACATAAAATATAACTGAAAATATTTATCTGAACAAATATTTATATTGACACCAACGCTGTTTAATTTATTTTACAGTGTGAGTTATATGTTCAATGCACAGTTGTTAGTTCTCTACTTATTGCCCGCCTGGCCAAGGCGAATTCTTCCGATAGCATAGTACAGTTCATCCCGAGCGGACTGGAAAATTCTTCATTATTCTAGTCACGTCGAAAGAGAGCCAGCCATACAATGGGCAGGTAGCAGGTGGAAAAATTGGAAAGGAGTAATTAAGTGTAACAGAACTCATTAAATAATAATTCAGATTACCATGATATTGTAAGGATTGTAAACCTTTGGAAACTTGTTGGTAATCACATGTTTGTTTCCTTTGTGACAGTTAAAATATCTATTAATAGTAAACAAGTAAATAACATAATCACATATCTAAAAACATTCAAATACAAAAAATAAAAAGTATGCAAACGAAAAAATGATAAATCTACAATTGCATTTGAAATTATTTGATTTTGAAATGAAACTATGTTTACTTTGATCTTCGGTATCAAAAACTCCAGATCTCTTTGTTGAATAATAACCAAATTATTCAGAGAATTTTTTAATGAATACTTAATACCTACCTTTCTTGTTTCAGGTACTCAGGAAAGAGACCATGGGCACTGACGTTCAGTTATGGTCGTGCTCTTCAGGCATCTGTACTTCGTGCCTGGGCAGGAAAAGATGAAAACATTAAAGCTGCTCAAGATGAATTATTGAAGCGTGCCAAGGTTTGTGGAAATAATAAAAAAATTTCAAATTTTTCAAAAAATTTCCAATTGATATAATACATAAACAAACCTGTGACTTTTAAATTTCTTAATTGCAGGCTAACAGCGATGCATCACGAGGAAAGTATGTTGCTGGTAGTGTGGAAGGAAAAGCTGGTGATGCAGGTCTCTTTGTGAAGAACCACGCCTATTAGAGGACTAAATATCTACCTCTTGTTAGGCTTTAACCTCATAAATTTGTTAGTGTTTGTGAAAGTGAGTTATGTTCCAGGAAACCCCTCAGGAAGTCCTTAGATGGGAATATTTATTTTTACTGAAATTTTCTTTTATACAATTATTGTAATGGGTGAATTAACCTGTTAATCTACATGTTTTACTTTATATCTGTCTATGAAAAACTTGCATTGTAGATCAAGTTTAATTTGTTGTGGAAGTAAGTAAGAACTGAAAATTCATAATAAATGTACTGGAAATGTTTTACCTTTTTTGAGTTCTCCTTTGAATCTGAAATAATTTCTAAATGATGAAACCTCTAAGTAGTATACAGATTATTCGTGGAACGGCTACATGAAATCAACAGCCTTAAATGAACCAACAAAATCGTTATATAGCACATCCGAAGCAAATAAGTTGTAGGAATTAATACATATACAGTGAAAATTAATTTTCCTTGTGTATAAAAAAAAATAGTTTTTTTCATTCTCTCATTCATGGCATTTTAACACATCAACAGGTAGGAACAATCTAATAGTGAAAAACCAAAGCCATCTTGTAAAAGAATACTCTGTTTCTGACGCATTCTCTCGCTTATGGCAGTTGACAGAAATAAATTTGTTATCCCGAAAAAAAAAATCCCAGAAGCTGGTCAGATGTTTACGTATATTTTTCGGCTGGGAATTTTTTTTTGTTTTTTTATAATCCTAACACACGTCCGATCGCTAAATGTTTATTTTTTGAGCTCAACACTGACATAGTTTTCAGTGGTTAATATCCCAGAAAATAGAAAATGAGTAAGCAAAATCTGTCATTATCTGACGGTCTAAGAATGTCGAAATCTCGGAAACTGCAGATAGATTTTGAAAAATTTTCCAAAAAATATATATCATCGACATTGTGGACGACTTATTCGATGCTCAAATCAACGTTAAGTGCAAATCACAACATGGATCTTGGAAGCTATAGAAAGTTGAAAGCGTTAATCACACAAAAATCCGAAAACGGGGTCCCAAACACTCCCGAATCCTCATATGAGACTATTTTTTCACAACAGCATTAGACGAGAAATATTTACTTGTTAACTTAAATAAAAAAAGTGTTCACGTAGTTTCATCTGAACACGAATTTGAAAAAATTTCGAGGGGGTCTCAGTACCTTTCGAGTTATGCCCTTCTGAACTATGAAAATCAATCATTTTCAAACATGCTTTTTCAATCAAATATCGCACAAAATGCCTCCTTATTGTCTACCGTTTTTTTTTTTCAGACGCTAATCAACTTGTATCAAAAACATACCTTTTACACAAAAATTCGACCTTCTTAAAACCACAAACATAACAATGTTAGGAATTTTTATCGTTTTGGTACTTTGGTCTCCTGCATTATGCGCCACCGACCATTCAAATATGAGCAAATAAATTAAGGGGAAGTTATCTGCATGTGACCAACTAACCAAGAGATCTTCATGGTTTTAAGGTCGAATTTTTGTATAAAACTGTTGTTTTTGATGCTTGTAATTGTGAAATATAAATTTGTGTGAAGTTAGCCACACTTTCTGGCCACAGTATATCTTGGGTGGAATTGAGGAGTGAACGTTTATGGTGTTGCCACATCTAAGTATTATTTTTACAGATATTTTCATTCTCAGTTTTTTGGAATATTTTGCAGCTAGAGAGAAGGATAGCAATATTATTCAAGGAACTATTAAAATTTTTATGGAAAGAAACATGGAACTGTTTGAAAACTCCCGAATTGAATATGAATCAAATATACTATGCGGAAGAAGACTTCCAGAATATATAGACGGCATTCCCAATCTACCCTGAAAAAGGATTTCAACACCGTTCGATACAGGACATAAGGAAGAATATGTACAGGGTGAAGTCAATTTGTTTGTCAGTTGGAGTATTGTGAAACCGATAATTATAATTTCATGGATGGATGGATGGATGGATAGATATACTCCGAGAACCTAAATAATTAAAATGGCAAAAGATCTCTGTATAAATATAAATACAGGGTCAAATCTACTTGTTCGGACGTAAAATTAACAGAAAAATTCCAAGTTTTATTTAGGCAGCTTGTGTTGCAGTCCTCGTGTCACATGGAAAAAACTACAGTTGAATAGAGGGCTCAAAATAACAAATGAGTGGCTATTCAAATGAATTTATTCGACCGTCAAAGTGACAGAAAAAAAATAAAGTTTCATTCAGGCAGTTATAAACGATATATGCAGAGAGCATGCCACATGGAAAAGAATATAGTTGAATAGAGCGCTATAAATGCCGTAGAAGACGCTATTCAAATTAACTTGTTCGACCGTCAAAGTGACAGAAAAATAATGTTCAATTCAGGTAGTAAAAAACCGATGTGTACAGCGCATGCCACATTGAAAAAAATACAGTTGAATAGATTGCTCAAAGTGACGTAGAAAAAGTTTCATTCAGGCAGTTAAAAACTATGTGTGCAGTCCATGTGTCACATGAGAAAAAATACAATTGAATAGAGGGCTCAAAATAACAAATGAGTGGCTACTCAAATGAATTTTTTCGGCCGTCAAAGTGATAGAAAAAAAATAAAGTTTCATTCAGGCAGTTAAAAACGATGTGTGCAGTCCGCGGCCGCATAAAAAAATACACTTGAATAGAGGGCTTAAAATGAAGTAGAAAACGCTATTCAAATTAATTTATTCGGCCGTCAAAGTGACAGAAAAATAAAATTCCATTCATGCAGTTGAAAACGATGTGTGCAGTCCGCAAGCCACATAAAAAATACAGTTGAATAGGGCTCAAAATGACGCAGAAGTCGCTATTTAAATCAATTTGTTCGGCTGTCAAAGTGACAGGAAAATAAAGTTCCATTCAGGCAGTTGAAAACTATGTGTGCAATCCGCGTGTCACATGAAAAATAAAAAATCCGATTGAATAAAGGGCTCAAAATAAGAAATGAGTGGCTATTCAAATGAATTTGTTCGACCCTCAAAGTGACAGACAAAAAATAAAGTTTCATTCAGGCAGTTAAAAACGATGTATGCAGTACGCGTGGCACATGAAAAAAAATACATTTGAATAAAGGGCCCAAAATAACAAATGAGTGGCTATTCAAATGATTTTTTTCGGCCGCCAAAGTGACAGAAAAAATAAAGTTTCATTCAGGCAGTTAAAAACGATGTGTGCAGTCCGCATGCAACATTGAAAAAAATACCGTTGAATAGAGGGCTCAAAATGACGTAGAAGACGCTATTCTAATAAATTTTTTCGGCCGTCAAAGTGACAGGAAAATAAAGTTCCATTCAGGCAGTTGAAAACTATGTTGTACAGTCCGCGTGCCACATGGAAAAAAATACATTTGAATAAAGGGCTCAAAATAACAAATGAGTGGCTATTCAAATGAATTTGTTCGACCGTCAAAGTGACAGAAAAAAAATAAAGTTTCATTCAGGCAGTTAAAAACGATATGTAAATAGGCAGAATGTTTGTTTGTTATGAGTCAGGGAATGTTCTTGAACGTAAGGAAGATATAGGAGGACATGGAATAATGTAACGATTAGTCGGTGAAGGTATATGGATCGAATCAGCATGATTTTTGTTCGCATGTGCAAACATTAGAGAATCTAAAGATTGTCCAAGTGTTCACTATACTTGGCATCACACGTTATAAGGTAAAGCTGCGTCTTCCCCAACTTGCACAAGTCTCCCGGGGACTTCTAAGAGTTGCTCGTAAGAGTGCAGCTGGTTTTTATTTTTAATTTTTACGCAACAGTGAATCGTGGATGATTATTTCCAGCCGGCGACAAGATCCAATCAATCATATTTTTACATATTAATATGAAAAAAACCTGTCCCGTCTGGGAATCGAGCCAGCGACCTTTCAATCACGAGCCCCGATGCTAACCACTGCGCCAATCCCTGCTTCCAAGAGTTGGATGAGTTTGGTGAGATAGTTGGACTTCTAGAAATATCAATTTTAACCATTGTCAATAGATGAAACGATTTTTTTTTGACAAAGTCGAATTCCCCATCTCTCCACACTATCCCACAAAGTGGAAAATTTTAGGCAAATATATGTCAGAAAACAAATACTTCCCCCTGCGAACATTGAATTACATCTGACTTCAATTTGTGCAATATTCCTCCAAGAGGACACACGAGTGCTAACTGCAATGAAGAACTGTATATTATCCCTCATTGGCTGGGAATGACCACCTCTAGACATGGCATGTTTCACGGTTTGTTTACCACTTATCTTTCGTTTCATTTATTTCCGGCACACTTCTCAGACTTTGTTCGAATTCATTGTCAATAGAGTCAAATGAAGAATAATAAAAATAAATTAATGGGATTGAACATGCCGATCAAACTATTTAGAGAGAACTATATTCACATAATCAAACAAAATATAAATAAACAGTGGAAGGAGCAGTGGAAAGATACGGTGACAAAAAAAACCTACGTTTTATGTAAATATAGTTAATGAATTTCTACCAACACCATGGTTCTCCAAATTCTGTTGGCAATATTTTGGGATTTGTCAGTGATAATCGACTCCAGACTCTTGAAAGACTGTAGTTTGCACAAATAAACTTTAATAATTGAATAACTTTACAAAATATTCTGAAGAGAAGTTTCTCAAAAAAATACCCTGTCACTCTGACATTCAGAACCACAACTTTCCCCCAAAACCCTTAACAACCCTCCTATCCTATACAGGGTAATGAAATATATAACAATTCCCCTATAAATATAGAAGACATTTGACTATAATCATTAGAGCTCGAACTGGTCACTGCCTTACCCCCATTGGCCGCAGTGGAGAGCCTGATGTATGGGCTCACTCACATTTAAACCTTTTAAACCTACCCCCCATCACCTCCACAAATTGGGGATAAGACAATCAGCCTTATGTGAGTGCAGAGAAATAGGTATCCTACAACATATTTTGTTAGAATGCTCAATTCTACAAGGACAAACAGAATTTTACAATCAACTGGCTGAAACAAAAAAACTGACACCAATTAATATAATTAGTCTACTACAAAATCTAAACAAGATAGAAATAAAATTATTATGAACTATTTAAAACTAAATAATATCGACCTTTAAAATATTTTCCTTTATATTACAGATCCCATCTTTTTTTTACCTGTGTTCTTCTACTATCTACTGAGGCAATATTTCTGGTGTGTAATGCTCGGCCGTTGCCCCTGAGCGAGAAAAGTCTTCCTGTTTTTTTTTTAACTAAATTCCCATAGGAAATGCACAGATACAATTGAAGAGAATATGGATAGTTCCAGATGTATCTCACAGTACATTCTCTTCAAATTATATTGGAAAAATAAAACTTGAAGCTGGATATATGTCGCTAAGGCAAAGTCCAATAAACGAATAAATGAATGATAGGATTTGAACACTGTTACCATTAAGGGTTAAAAACAAGAGATGAGTCATATGGAAGTATAATCTTCAAAATAATGAATAGCAAAATATAAAACAGAATTGAAAGCAAAATTATAATCATATTTTCATAATTTTTTAATCAGCTATATGAGAAATATACAATAAAATTATATGTAAATCAATAAATTTGCTTAATATACAGAATGACAGTTTAATATTAACCGCAATATTATAACAATTACATTATTTACAAAATACCTGCACATACTTTCAACACTTTGCCCTAAAAAGTACCCTTCATCGGCAGCTTCTACATCACATTTCGCAAACAGTCCCACTGCAATAAAAAATATCTACAATTGGTAATTATGACAAAGGGATTTGGAGTGTTAACTTTTTTAGTGTCTTGCTCATGTTCTGATATACTTTCCTTTAAATACATCCC
Organism: Chrysolina haemoptera; assembly: GCA_958298965.1. Taxonomy (NCBI): domain Eukaryota; kingdom Metazoa; phylum Arthropoda; class Insecta; order Coleoptera; family Chrysomelidae; genus Chrysolina; species Chrysolina haemoptera. The sequence continues at coordinate 20,592,343 of OY282584.1, read as the reverse complement.
TATTCGATATATATAGCATTTGCTTACAGTTTTTCAATTGACTTTACTGACAACATTAGGATTTTAACTCTGAAGAAGTTTTCAATTTTTTTTTTTATTGATTCCAAGAAACATTTCTGTTGATCGAGTGGATAATACATGAATTCAATAATGGCAATACTTATGAAACAAAAACTAATGAAGAAATCAAACAATTGATAGAAAAAAAGTAAATCCAACTGGATACAGTTGTACTAACATAGCTGAAACCGTGAAAACATGCACGCCCATAATGCACATTCGTTCGTCGTACAACAGATTATAGTCTGTGAAATATTCAGTGATAAGGCACTCAACATAAACATTGGCGCAACTGTACTAATTTTTAACAACGACCAATATACAGGGTGAGAGCTAGGACTATGATTCAAAAAACAAGTAAGCTAGACAACAGAGTATAACCAGAAATTATAACTGAATATAAAGGGCGAACCGAGATAAGGATACAAGGTCAAGTGCTCTATTTTTAAATATAGCATATTTTTTTCAAACATTTCCCTGACTTTACAAAAATCTATATTGCCTTACATTCCCAGGTTTACCGGTAGGTGGAAATACTGTCTATTCTCATGCTCTTAAATTATATATGGTGGCTAACAATAATTTTTCTATTCAAAACTTTTTGGGTCAAATTTACTTTTTAGTTCAAATGGAACACCCTGTATATTTTCAGACTACATGTAGGATAAAATATTATTTTTATGTACATGCCTATGACTATATCTAACCGTTGCCAATTTATTGAAATTTGAAAATTTTCAGTTGCTCATTTTCACTGACAAAATTTGTACATTTCATTTGTACAAAAAAACACATGAGTTCAATTATTTAAAGGACTCCAAATACAACCTCCATTATGTACAATTGATTGAAACAAAGAAAACAAAACAATTCACATTTGAAATACCAGAAAATGCAAAATCGAGAAAGAAAATATGAAAAAAAAAACTTTGAAGCAAGTCAAACTCATCAATTTATGATGATCAATGATATAAAGGCTTATATTCTTCTTTTCACCGCACTCAAATGATAGTTTCCTTACATTTTTCACCATTTTTTTTTGAGTTTGCATTCAAATTAACCAAGAATATTCAAAACAATAATATGCCAATTCAGAAAAATTTCAAATTACATAGTCATAATACTCGAAGTTTGAACCTGTATGCAGATGAAGGAAAAGCAAATCCAGTTTTCACAGAAACATTAAATTATTAGAAGAAATTGAAAAACTTCCATTATACAAAAATTTGAAAGGATGTTCATGAATTGTTTTTATTATGTGATTAGTTGATTTAAAATTTTTTAGTTTATTTCATTACCTTACATACAAAATATCTTATACCAGAACTTACCAGAACTTGTTCTGACTGGAAATTATTTCTTCAATAAATAAAAATAAAATATAATAAAGTCATGATTAAAAATAAAAAAGAAGTTTGACATTTCAGCTCACCTCTCTATCACTCTAAGTTCTCATTTCCATTATCATTTTGACCATCACCCGCTTCCCTGGTCATATTTTCTATGTGATTTTCGGTACTTTCTGTTGGCGACGAGACCCGTTGGTCAAAAGGATCACTGGAATTGAGCTTATCATTAGACTGTGAGGTGTGCACTCGCAAAAAGTCCTCCTTAATAGTAGCTGTGCTGTCAGAATCGTTTTTCTCGTCTGTTTGCTGATATTGTTGAGCAGTATTCTGGAGATTTTGAGTGCCAGCCATGATTGCTGGGCCTTGGAGATTAGGCTTCCGAACTTTATCACCTTTGCGCCAAAGGGTTATTTCTTGTTGTTTAAAATACCTTCTATCCTCTGTATCCATCAACACCAAATTCAAAAAATAACGAACTGAGAATTTTTTATTTATATCTCTCATCGTTGGAGTCAGTTCATAGCCAGCTAAGAACACTCTTATGGGGATGCTCTCACCTAAAAATACATCAAAATAAACATGGTGACTAATCAAGTTCATAGATATGATAGAATGTGATATAGTGGTGTCATGATAATCCGGATCAATTAAAACTGGGCAAATCAGGATTATCATATCACTCAGATTATCGCGACATTTAAGATCTTTGAGTTTAGTCATTTTATAAACAAGAAAAGTATATATAAAACTATCATAGAAAAAGAGTGTCGAAATTACTTGAATTTGTCAACATCTGTGTTGCAAACAGCTATCTCATACACATTTAGAATCTCATGGATAATATAAGTTGGTGATAGTTTATGTAATGTTGTATTGTAACACTACCTAAACATTATCCTTTATTAAAAACTAATACCTTTTATATTTTTTTCTGCGTTCATGCAAAAAACAAAACTTTATTGAACTATATTTGATGGAAAAACTGGTACTTTATTGCACTGAGTGCAATAAACACTTTATTGCACTAATCTGTCATAATACTATAGCGTTCTGTCATCATGACAAACATAAACTTTCAAATTGACGCCAAATTTAGCTCATTTTCTGTGAGATTGTATTACGTTTTAAATAGTTGCATGTTTCATCATATTCATTACATAATGGACCATGAAATTACTAGAAAATACATTTTTTTTTAAATAAAATTATTTCCTTCGAATATCAACTGAATTACACAAAATGTTTTTAAATTACTTTTAGCAGATAGATTTAAACAAACAATGTCTTCCTTACAGTTTAGTGCCACCTAAATAAAACATTTTCTGGTTTTTGCATGAACGTAGAAAAAATATTGTATGAAACTCGTGCAAAACGAGTTTATTGCACTAGACAATTTCACGTCGAGTGCAATAAACACCTACTTTTTGCACTTGTCGCATAAATAACTATTATACACTATACTATGATATTGAATCTAAATAAAATTGATATAATTTTTTAATAAACATTTGTCCATATCTGAGAGGAGTTCTATAGAAAAGTCTCGTTTTATGCCAAATCCCTTTAAAAAATTTATATTTTTTCTGACAACAATCATGAAGTTGAAAAATACCATATCAGTGGGAGAGGATGAAATTCTCGTTAAAACTCTTGACATATGATGCTGTTGAGTTAAGAGAGCCTTTGGCGCACCTAGTAGTAGTAGTAGTATATATTTGGTGCTAATACAAAAGTTTACACAAGTCAAATACAAGTTAAATAGGACATAACTTATTTAGCTAAAACTAAACATACAGTCATGTATAAATAAAATTTTGACATAAAATAATTTCCTCAGAACACAGTACGGGTCATAGGAGTTATTTAGCAATACTATACAGGTTTGGTGATGCTACATGTCTTGGAAATTGTTATTAAAATATTCTTCTATACAATAAAATGCTTTTTTTATAAGATACTCCTTAATTTTGTTTTTAAATATAGTCAATGGAAGATCTTTTATCTTTTGAGGAAGTAGATTAAACATTTTTGGAGCATAGTAATTTACGCCAGTTCTGGTTCTGTTGACTCTGTGGCCGTTGAGATATAGAATTGCTTTATTGCGAGTACTATGACTATGAATATTTTCATGGGTAGTGTATTCCTCCACATGGGTTTTCACATGCAGCAAGCATTGTAATGTGTATAATGATGGCAGAGTAAGTATTCTATTATTTATGAAGCTGCTTCTACAGTCCTGTCTATAGGGAAGATTATCAATAATTCTAACTGCCCTCCTTTGAATGCGAAATACATTTGAAGCACTGGGTGCATGGCCCCATACCAATATTGAATAGGATATTTGTGATTGTATTATTCCATGAAACGCGGTTTTTAATATATGTTTAGAGACGGATTTTTGCAAGTTTCTCAATAGGTATGTGTTTTTAGAAAGTTTTGATGAGAGTTTGTTAGTTTGTATGTTCCAGTTCAATTTGGGGTCAATATGAACACCCAGAAACTTTATGTATTCTGGATTATTTATGTGGGACATTTCACGTAGGGAAAATTTTACCATTTGGCTTTTGTTTTCATTGAGCTTAAGATTATGTGTGGCAAACCAGTTACTAATTTTCACCTGTATGTTCTCGAATTTGGTATGCAAAATATCAACATCATTACCGGAGCTAGATATGGTTGTGTCATCTGCAAATAATATGAAGTTAGCACTAGGGTCGTCAAGTCCTATGTCATTAATATAAATCAAGAAAAGGGTTGGCCCCAGTACTGACCCCTGGGGAACTCCAAACTCAATTGGAAGTGGAACTGTATGCTTGTCATTCAAGAATACACTTTGCTGTCTGTTTTCAAGATAAGACTTCATAAGTTTAAGACTGTTTTTGGAAAATTTATAATGTTGGAGTTTTGAGAGCAGAATATTGGGGCAGACACAATCAAAAGCTTTACTTAAATCGCAGAAGAATGACTGTGTGTATCCGCCTGCTTCAAAGCTTTGGTTTATCATCTCTATAAGTGAGTTTATTGCCATTGTTGTAGTATGGTGTGATCGGAATCCAAATTGTTGTGTATTGAAGATATTGTTTTTTTCAAAATGATTTGTTATTGGGATTTTTAATAATATCTCAAATATTTTACCAAAAAAAGGTATAATAGAGATTGGCCGATTATTTGCTATAATATCTATTGGTCCGCCTTTATGTATTGGAATAACACTACTTATTTTGAGACACATAGGGAAAATCCCTTCTTTCAGGGACTCATTGTAAAGTTTAGTAAAGTTAATTAACATGTCATTCTCAACTGGTATTTTTCAGGATAAACTGAAAACAGCATTAGTGAGAGCTAATTGTAAAAAAAAAAGAACAAGAGTGTCATCGACTATTGAAGTCCAATTGCAATCTTGTCAAATATCAGTACTTATCGAGCAGATCTCGATACTTATAACTTTCTTATTAATGGACATGTATTTCAACGTAATTTTGAACTAATTCATTTGAAAATGTCGTGAATCCAGTAGTGTATTCAGATTTTTTTTTATCTGTGATATATATATTTTTTTTTATTTCCAACTTGAAAAATAAGAATAGATGACTGAAAATAAATACTCATTAATGAAATTTGGTGTCCTAGTGTCAAAAAATCATCCTTATTGGCTGAAAACTATGTTTTATAATGGTTCTTCCATTTTAGATGGGTCACACTCTATAAAATTATCTGAATGTTAAACTGATACTCTACTAATGGCTTGTTCTATATTCTGCAAGACACAATCTAAACAACCAATGAGCTATTGATTATTATTAGCATTCATAATATTTCAGTTACAGAGTATTATAATTTATTTTCAATCAATTCACTAAATATTCTATCTTTTTTTTTTAGTCAGGTCCAATATTCTCTTCTTGAATTGTTTGTGTTCATTGATTTCGATAAATACTTGATATTCATCTGAGATGTAAACAACTATTCTTCCATAATTTCAATTTGAACTTTCCAGCAGATCGCTGTTTATCAGTTGTAGACCAATTAATGATGTAAATATGTATTAGGAGCATATACAGGTTGTCCCAGAATAAAGGGGACAAACTCCGAGGGTAGAATCCTCACTTCATTTTAAGGTTGAAAGTTCCAATAAACATATACCCTAAAATGAGTATTAACCGAGTTACAGGGTGTTGAAAGTGAAACAAAAAAATAGATTTTCCAGAATAACTCCATAACGGCTTAACTTTTCTTAATGAAATTTGGTATGTCACTTGACAGCATTCAGTTTCATATTTCAAGACAAATCATGTCATTGTAACTCTGAACAGGGGCGTACGGCAGGTGGGTACCCCTATTCGCCCCTCCCCAACTTTCACGCCACTGGATTAATATCGATTTCGTCTTTTTTTTTCTTAATCTCCCATATTTCCTATACAAAAAAGGAATACATTTCGTTTCACAAATATCAACGGTTTTCGAGATAATTGAAGTTGACTAACCGTACTCATCCAATGAAATACCGGTAATACGTCGCGCGAATTTAGCTAGTGTTTGAATTCTCCTTCAATATATTTTGTTTATTCTGGATCAAAAACAACCGAAAAAAAAATTGAAAAATCCTTTTTTACCCACTTTGACTTGTTATTATTTGAAAAAATAAATAAAAATTGACTAGTGTAATTTCCCATTGTATATGGAATGTAAAAACCAATGTTTTGAAGATTTTGTAGGTTCATTTATATATTTTCTGTAACTAACAAGTTAGAATTTGAAAATACCTATTCAGGAAAATAAAATATATAGCGTTTTTTTCATTTCATTCCCATACGAAGAGGTATTCACAGAAATAATAATAATAATGGCTTTTATTGATAGGAAATATATAAAACCCAGTCAATAGGCAGGATTCAATAGACAAACTAGAAATCTAATTCGCTTCTTGTTCTTCCATCCAACCTTTATATAATAATATTAATGCAAAAATATTAAGGTAATACAAATATAATATATTATGTAAATAACATTCAGTAACAATAAGCATATACAAAACATAATGGAGAAAATAGTGAAAAAGAAAAAAACATACATACATATATGAAAAATAAAAGAGAAAATAGATGCTTAACATAGAAATGTTCACTCGATTATACACACACATCTTATGGGTATGATCAATATTTTGTTGGATAGGTGAGTGGCAGTGGCGTGGGATTTATGCTAAGGATTCATGAAAGGTAATTCAGAAGCTGTAGTAGTTTGTTATTAAGAAGATCAGACATCAATTTCTTTTTCATTACTCTACTAGACATTTCTGTATAAGGGTTCAGGAGCCTGTTATACAACCAATAGTAGTAATAAGTAAATGAACCTTTGTATCTGGTTGACTTATATTGAAGAGTCCGACGCATTTCCATATTCAACCAGCCAAGGTTAGTTAAGTGATTCGAAGTATGTTGCCTTCTGTTGACTCCTAATATTAACCTCACTCTGGAATTCTGTAGTCTTTGAATCCTGAGTTTTTCTACCTTCAGTAGGTTTGGACCGTATACAACATCTGCATGATTTGCATGTGAAAGAACTAAAATTTCATATAACATTTTCTCAACAGTAACATTCAATATACTCCTGTTAGAGTAAATTCATTTTAGGCTGTCAACTACAATGCTGATATTGTTTTTACAAAGTTTCTTTGCTAACGGACTACCAAAAAGCATTACAGAGGACTTTGATTAGTTGATAGTGAGGCAGTATTTTCGAGTTCGAGAGAGGATGAGTAGAGACTCTATGTCTTGACTTATTTTCATACATGCCTGATTCAGTTCATTCAATGGAAAATTCATATGAAGTTGGGTATCATCTGCGTATGTGTGTATTAAGGTATGACTAAGACAGTTTGGGAATTGCGAAGTGTACAAGGTGAATATGAGTGGACCTAAAACTGTCCCTTGCGGTACTCCATTTTTTATTCTCCTGTATTCAGATTTACTATTATTAAGGGTAACGCATTGTGATCTGAGACACAGATAGTTTCTAAATAGATTTATAGAGGTTAATGAAAATCCGAAATAATGTAGAAGGTTCAATAACATTTCATGATTTAATCTGCCAAAGGCCTTTGAATAATCTAGGAGAACTAGAATACATAAGTTATTGTCATCTGAGGCTTTATGAAGATCATCTGTAAGTTTTAAAAAAGCGGTAGCGCAGCTAAAATCTTTACGAAACCCAGATTGACAAATAGGTAATATATTCCGGTACTCGACATATTTCTTCATTAGCTTGTTAATTATTCTCTCAAATACCTTGGACAGAGCGCATAAAATGCTTATCGGTCGAAGGTCGCTGAAATTTTGGGGGTTTGAATTTTCGACAAAAGGTAAAATATATGATTTTTTCCATAATGCAGGGTAAACGCTATTCAGGATACAAAAGTTAAAAATATGGACGATGTGAGGTAGAATTAATGGGCAGCAGTATAATAGCATCCTAATGCTTATGCAGTCCGGACCGCTAGCATCTGATTTTATTGCTAATAACAATTCATATATTTCATTTTCAGAGGTAATTGAGAAGTCGAAAGAATCATTTATCACTTTGAAGAAACGAAAGAACACTCTTTTGTCTTATTTCCAAAAGAGTGTTCTTTCATTTCTTCAAAGTGATCATGAATTTCCACAAAATAAACAAGTCATCAATCACACAAATTAGAATCATTTATATTATTATAAATATTGCTTGAGAGGAAATTTATCAAGTCGTCGTCAGGCAACGAATTTTCATTTGAAATGGAAGTAAAAAAGTCGTTTATTTCAGTAACGTTGTTAAGATTGTCAGGTATTGTTCTCATCCCTTTTTTATTATGTATATTCATGTCCGATAGATCTTTCCAAATGTTTTTTTATTTTTTTTTCAGACCATGTTCTATATACGCTTTTTTTTACAACACAATCGTACGATTTACTAGGTTCCGAAGATCTTTTGTAATATTGCCAATGGTGCTGGTTTTTTGTTCTTTTGAATCGACTAAGTGCACGGTCCCTAAGTTTGAACATAAATTTTAGATTGTCAGTCAACCAAGGTGATTTCTTTTTGGTAATTAGTACAGTACGCATTGGAGCGTATGCGTTGAATGTTTCAAGTATGTAGTTGTTTATAATAATATTTAATTGCTTGTTTGATGAGAAGGGGAAATAGATCAATTTTTAGCATTCAGTGAGGTATCAAAGTAGAGTTTTCTATGGAAAGTATTTGAATGCTGGTGGCTGTAAATCAGGGGGTTGATGGGGTGGGTGGAAATAAGGGGGGTGTTTGGGGAGGATTGATTGTTCCATGAGTTATTTCAGTTTTATATCCTAGTAACAGTTATGGACAATTGGTAATGATTATATAATTTTATTCATGAAATGTAGCATTTGAAAGCATTTAAATTGTCCCCCTGTACATGGAAAAATATATACTGATGGACAGAACATCACATGAATCCTTTAGTTGATCAAGACCCATAGTTTCTAAAAAAATTGGTAAATTCTAGCGGTTTGTTTTCTAGTTTTAACGGATTGAGTGAAAATCAAAACTCTTATGGAATTGATTGTTATCTATTCCTATGAACATTGTCTTGTCATGCTGTAATACCCTTTGTGAGATATTATTTTTTAATCGAATGGAGGGACTCATGAGCTACAACTAGATATGAAAAGTTCATTTTTAAGACATTTTAATTTTGAATTAGAACAAAAAAATCAAATCGATGCTTAATACCCAAAATAGCAAAAATCGTTTATTTGACACCCTGTAGCTCGAAAACTGGTCATAGGAACGATCTGTAAATTGGATTACGTAATAAGGATGCCAGAACCTACAATATATCAAATTTTAAGCAAAATTAACCCATTTTACGTAGTAAATGTGAGGGGTCCTTTATTTCACTGCACTCACCTCTCACTGGTGCACCATCCATAATTTCATATTTTGCAATAGTAACATTCTCTGTGTAGGTGTTGGCTCCAGAACCAGTTGTTTCTCTCTTGATTATGGCGATTTCCATGTGCTTTATTTTTATTCGAACTAACAAGAAGTATATTTTCCCAACAATGACGTCTTTTAAGTGATACCTACAAAAATGAATAATGATAATTCGCTAGCTCTTTAATAATTTTCAATTAGTAAATGAGTTAGTCAAAAAATCAATTATGACCCTAATGGTCCAAAAATTATTCCCATTGTTTATACTCTGACAATGCCATTGTACTGATATATTATTTGCTTGTTTGTCTCACTGCATTATTTATTATTTGAGGGTGTTTTTTTTATTCTATGATCTTTAACCAATTGACGTTTATACAAAATGTACATTTTCTAAGGGAGAATAAATAAAGAATTATATAATATTATTATAATAATTTACAGTGCTCAAAAACCAAAAAGTTATTCTTGACTAACAAAAATTGTAAACTAAACCTAATGTTAATACTATTTCCTTCTAAATGTTTTTTTTTTCACTCATCAGATGCTATAAAAATGACTAGACATATAAAAAATACCAACCAAACAGCTTATTCTGCAGAAAATTCAATTTCAATTACTTTGAAATTTCACCAAGAGTTTGGTCATAATAAAATTGAATCTTAGTCAAAGTGGTTCAAATAGCAGTCAGATATTTCAATTTCAAAATTTATGGAAATGTTTGGAGAGGTAATTCGACATTGTTAAATTATTCATATCATTAATTTGTGATAATGTTTGTGATACTAACAATTATAAATGAATTATAATAAATAAATATGTTTCCTCATTACCACACTTTTGTGTAATTATCCATAGATGAAAAGAGGTTGAACTAGATTATGTTACCTATTATCTGCTATGAGTTAGTCAATTTTGATTGGTTTTGCAAAAATAAATAGATCTGTCATATTGGACCTGAACACTTACTTGGACTTATTATATTCAAATTCAATATGTAAACAGTCCTCAATTCCAACTTCCATTTTTATGGAATTGTTCATTTCCGGATAACTTGACAAGGTGTGAACTGCTATATCAACTTCTTTCATAATATCAGCCAATCTTCTGATGATCGTTATCCTCAGAAAATATCTCAGGCGCACATTAGCTCCTGAAATTGAGAATTTTTTGAGGTCAAGATTTTCCCAGGACATTTTTTTTTTTTCAATATTGAACGATAAAAATGGTATCATAATAGTACCAGTACTTCAGTTTCTTCTATAAGTTATCGAAAATAAAATGATTTTGTTTGTCAACAAATGTAGAAAGAAACCCATTTAAAGATGATATCTTGACTCATTTTGAGAGCGATAAGAAGGTGCATGGTTTTTTATCGCGATAAAAATGCCTGTTCCTCCAAAAAAAAATTGTTAAAATTGTTTTTTCCGTTAACCAGCTGTCCTCCCCTTACGAACGGCAGCCCTCAGAAGTCGAAACTTGTGCGAGCCAAGGATTAACGAGGTCTTACCTTTTAACGTGCGATTCCTAGCACTTTCTCGGGCCATCAGATAAAAATCTGAAGTCGCTGAGGATTCGAACCTAGCCGACCAGCAGTCAATGGTTTTGAACGCTTCAGTCTCAACCACTGAGCTACTTGACCCTTGAACCAACTCAAAACCAGACTTCAACTAGTAAGTGGCCGTCGGGTTGTCCTGACATAACTGATTGTTCAGTATTGTTGACACAAAATGAATAGGTAGTTTTGGGAAAGTTTCATCTGAACAAATTACAAAAAGTATTATTACACTAATTGTGTTGTTAATAACTGCTCCTTCAAATAACTGTAATGAAGGTGATTATTATTGTGATGTATTTATATATTGTCGTTGATTTATCTTGCCAAAAATCACTCCACCTTTATTTGAAGATAAATATCATGAAAACAGAAAAGTTGAAAAGAACGGATTTTTTGGGTGGAAATCTTGGATCACAAAAACTAGTGCTCTTATGACCCCACAATCCATCTGATACTTTCAGTTGACAAGATAAAGTACTTGGTCAACCTGTATAAATAAGTTACAATCTAGTGATTGTACTTCTAAAACTCTAAATTGTAAAAAAATATTCACACTTTCAACACAACTCTATATTAGGAAATATATTCGAATTCATTTTTTCCCTAAATGAATTTCAAGATAGTTTAACTTTAGGACAAAAAATTAATATTTCGAACACTCAGTGAAATTTGAAATTTGAAAGACATCTATGAATTCAGGTAAATAACTTTTTACTAAAAACATGCTTTGCGATTTTGGCAATTTTTCTCTTTGGTTATAATTAGCTATGAAGATAGATGAGAAGAAGAATCTTCACATAAACTAGTTGTCCAAAATTAATACATTTTTAAAGGATGCTATTAAAGCACAATGTAGAAAAATAAAAATTTCAAGTTTTATAGAAATGGTATTTTTAATACGTATTTTTCTTTCAATTTCTGGAGTAGCAATAACCAATTTTATACTTTTATAGCTAGTGCGAATTTACAGTCAAATAAATTCGTCAATTCTGTGACCTTGAATTTCATTGATAGGTGTAAATAGAAAATTGTCGTCAATTTTTACTTGACCATTATTAATTCATGAATTCTATTTTTGGTAACTTTCGGTCTGTTATGATACATGTTTGTTAAATAAAAGTTCTTGGGATGAATTTTTGTTTGTCATTATGTTTGTATTTCTCAAAGAAACTATCACCAGAATTGACGAATGTAAATACAACAAATATTGGTCAATTTTATTGTTCCTTTATCATAAATTATTCATGAATTTTATTGGATCTTGTAAATTCACACTCAATATTTTGAATATAAAATTATGACAAAACAATTTCCTACTCTAACTTGAGAAAATTCGACGTTGAGTTCGTAGATAGCAGCTGAAACAGAAATAATGTCACTCGCAACTCAATCAAAATAGTGGGCTAGTTACAAATACAAATACTTGGTTTTGAATACATTATTTGAAAAATTATGTTTTTTCTGTGACGGGAATTTTTTTTGACATTTTATCCCTGTTGACAGGTAATAAAATTTAACTTTTTATGAAATTACTTTTTTTCCCGAGAACCGGTCACATTAAGGTAGAAATTTGATAAAATCGTCGTTTTTCCCGTCACAGAAAAAAATAGTGTATTATACACGGGAAAAATATTAGATTTAAGCTCTCGGTTAGAACCCATCAACTACATCCATATCCAAGGCGCCTCTACAGCCAATGAAGCATGGGACAAACTCAACAGTGCATTTGAGGATTCTGGCCTAACACGAAAAGTAGGGTTACTTCGTATTCTCATTATCACCAAACTTGAAAGTTGCAGTTCAGTTGATGAATATGTGAATACAATTATTAAAACAGCACATAAACTTAACAACTTGAGATTTGAAGTTAAAGAAGAATTTACTCCTCTCTGGCCTACCCGATGAATTCAAACCAATGATTATGGGTCTCGAGGGTTCAGGTATTCCCATAGCAGGCGGGCAGCAAGATTCCATAAAAACAAAATTATTACAAGAAATTCCCATTCAGAAAAATGTTAAACGCCCCGATGATGATACCGCACTTCTGTCAAGAAAGAGTAAATATCAAAACCCCAGAAATAGTCAAAATCATTCCTTTGTTATAACTGTAACAAGTACCGCCATTTCAGTACGAATTGCGAGATCCACAACGAAAGAAGTCAGAAATTCAAAGAGATACGAAACAGAAACCCGAACCGTGCTTTTCATGTATGCTACTCGACAGATATGTCCGATAATGGAGCATGGTATTTAGACTCTTGTGCATCTTCACATATGACCCTACATCGAGAATTGCTTGCAGAGGATTCTGTTCGACCGTGTGAAACCGAAATCATGCATAAAACACCAGACGACTGTTATCTACTCACCACAACAAAACGGCGTGGCCAAGCGAAAGAATCGCACAATCGTTGAAAAAGCCAGGACAATGCTACATGATGCCGGATTACCTTAATAATATTGGGCTGAAGCTATTTCAACTGCAGTTTATTTGATTAATCGCACACCCACAAATAATTCGCAACAAAGAACCCCCGAAGAAATATGGACCACCACCAAACCAGATATCAGTAATCTCCGTATATTTGGTTGTAAACCCATGATTCACGTTCCGAAGGAAAAACGAAGTAAATGGGATTCCAAATCCAAGTAACTGATATTTCTTGGATATTGCGAAGATACAAAAGGGTATCGTCTCATTAACACTGACACTCAGAAAATTGTCAAAAGTATAGATACGAAAATGAAGAGAGTGAACAATTTCACGAAGTCGATCCCGTTTTGTCGTCAACTTCCCAGCAAAAAGATGAAACTGTCAGTTTCCCGCAAGTTCAAAATCAAATTCGAAGTTCATCAAGAAAACCGAAACCGATTGATTTTTCAAATTATCATACTTATATCGCCGAAAACGATATTTTGGAAGCAAGCAATGCAAAAAGAATATAATGCAATGCTACAGAACGAGACTTGGACTCTAGTGGACCCTCCTCTCGACAAAAAGATTTTTCAAACAAAATGGGTTTTTAAAATCAAGTCAGAAGATGGATATGGATGGATGGATAAGGAGTAGATTAAGACGAAATTTATTCTCCTGTCGGCAGCAAAGCACAACCTTGAGATTCATCACATGGGTGTTAAAAATGCTTTTCTTAACGGAAGAAGAGCTCTATATTTATGAGTCGAAAGAATTCGTTGTTTGTGGGCAGGCATGTATGGACTCAAACAGGGAAGCAAAGAGAGGAATAGAAAATTAGATAGCGTACTGAAGAATATGAGCTTCAATCATTCAAAAACCGAACAATGTGTATTTCAAGTCAGAGCGAGAAAAGGTTCAGATAATTGCCGTTTACGTGGATGACCTTTTGATATTTTCCAACGACATCCAGCTCATGCAACAAACAAAAACCATTCTTATGAGCAACTTCAAAATGAAAGACCTCGGAGAAGTTTCTCACTGTTTGGGGATGAGAATCACCAGAGACCGTCAAAGGGGAAAATTGCACTCTGTTGGGATACTTAGTAACGAATCCTGGTCAAGCTCACTGGAAAGCTATCAAGAGAGTTTTGAGGTACCTCAATGGCACAGCAGACTACAAACTCGAATATGGAAGGCAACGCTCTTTAGAACTGATCGCATATAGTGATGCAGATGGGGCAAGCGATACGAATGACCAACGTTCAGTTACTGGATATGTTAAAATGTTGCAAGGTGGACCAATCTCATGAGCAAGTAGATACCAAAGGACAGTTACATTATCCACTACCGAAGCTGAGTACATGGCACTTCAAACAGCAGATATTTGGAAATCACTGATTAGGAAACGTGTCACTGTATATTGTGATAACAAAGAAGCTGTATATTTGGCCTCGACTGGTTTTCGTCGAAGGACAAAACATATTGACATACCATTTCTTCAGACATGTCGAAGAAAAACATATTAAGGTTAAGTACATCTCCACGGAAAAAATTATTGCTGATTCGTTAACAAAAACATTGAATTCAACAAAGTGCAATTTCTGCAATGAGAATTTGAAACTGAGAAGTTAATCAAATTTATGTTCAATAGAGGGTGTTGAAGAGCTAAAATTTGAATTGGCCATGATAGAGGTTGTTTATATTTGTTTTATATCCTCATGGAAATATGTTGTTATATTATATAAAAAAAAAGTTTTTGAAAATAAAATAAGGTTGAACACATTTTTATCTTCTTGCCGTTCAATATTTGTCCACGATCATCATCAGGTAGCTTACGCCCGGCAACCAGTAGTTCCGGCAATGGGAGGAATGCCAAAACCCTCTACAAAGCAGTGAACTTTTTTATAATAGCTTATTTATTGACGATGGTTAAAACATTAATAAAAACATCAAGGTGGTCCTGTAGGTTTTCCTACAGCTGAAAAGTGAATAGGAGCACCACGGCATATAATAATAATAATAGCATCATCTAACCTCACAGGCTATGCTTTGGGTACACTCTTACAAGTGTTTATGAGATAGTGTCATTATTGTTAGTCATTAAACAACTATCCCGCAATAAAAACGGAAGCAACCTATCCATTTTGTAAATACTCGATTATAAACTGTTTCATGTGGGTGCAATCCATCAGAACGATCATATGCCAGTGTAACCTGCTCTTGTACTGCTAGTGCCCTATAGAAACGTCAACTAAAGTTGTTAGTGATGTTAGAATTAGTTGTCAATTGTATTATGTGATTTAAAATAATTTGTAGACCTCATTTTCTACCAAGTAAAAATAAGTCGTGGCCGAAAGGGTTATTATTTTTCTTATAATTGAATCGGTTAATTAAGAATCACCACATTTCCAGGAGGGTCATTCATGAGTTGATTATTTGAGAAAGCCCATATGCACTTGACATGTGGGGTTTCTCATGTTAATACAAATCTCAACTCATTGCTGCAACATGTAGCTTAGGACTTGTGGGCTTTTTCTTGAAAAGAAGCGGCTACAAGTAAGATTTACATCATATTTGTTGAAATCTTCATTTTGCTACTTAATGGACATGTTGTGTTTCTCAAATAACCGATTCAATTACCAAAAAAATTAAATTTATTGTTGAAGATGAACATATTGAAAACATATATAGTTAGAATTCTGTATCATTTTGCACTTTGAATAAACTTCAAAGATAAAAAAACTTTTTAAGCTATCAAAATTGGCCAAAAAAAACTTTGGATAACATCATTATTACGTATGTTATGTACTTATTCCAATGATCATCAAAAAAGAAAATTAATTTAAATCATTTTCAGAATATTAAGATGATTCTTTCTGTTTTATATGATTGATAAAGTTACCATGAACATATTATTGCTCCACCTCAAAAATATCAAATGATGGTAATACTGAAGAACACATCTCCAAGAATGGAAAATATTGATTTACCTGTGTACACTTCAAATGGTTTCTCTACACAACTAAATTCAAATGGATAACTTGAATGTGCTATCATATCTCCTGGCCTAGCAAGCTCTTTCACCAAAGATATGAATTCATGGTGATTTCCTCGGTCATAGAACATTTCTATCTGGCCAATGAATTCGATTTTTATTCCTTGATGTTCTAGTTTACTCCCTGGCTTCTTGAGACTTATGTTTACCTGAAAGTCCTCGCTTACAACTCTATTAATAACAGACTGTAAAAGATCCTGACCTTTCCTGACACTGTTTCTCCATCATAATACAAAAATAATCTTTCTTTTTTTCCATCTTCTGTTTTAACTTCGGCAGTTTTTCGTGTTTCTTGTCCATCTAAATAAACATCTATTTCAGCTGATTGGCCGAATCCAAAAAAACTCTGAAATAGTTATGAATCATTAATCGTATATTTGGTAATGCCCAAAAAAACAAAAAATAACCTCGCAGAATTAACCTATATACGCCTACTTTTCTTTACTTACCATTATATTTCACTTAAAACTTAATATTATCGATAACAATAAAAAACTAACGTTTCAAATGTATTTAATTGGATAATATAATATGTCTATTATTTGTGAAGTTGTGTATCAAATCAAATTCATTGTATACCAATAATTAATTTGGCAAGTTTATAAAAAAACTACCATTCAAAATGGCGGCTTGTCGAAATCTCTACTTCTTCTTTCTATCAGTGATTTCGGTGCTCTTGTACTCTTTCAAGGACGTAAAAAACAGACGTACGTCAAGCTCGTGGCTAACGGTCAAATAGTTTGGTCAAACTGCCTTGAAGTGACGTCAAAAAGTTTGAAGCAAACCAATACAAATTACAAAGAGTATAGAGTAATAAAGAGAGAACACTTGGCGTAGGGATGAATGAAATAGTAAAATTGACTCATTGTCCTCGGGCTAACCCAACTATTGATTTATGAATGGAATTATGCGGTGGGTTAAGCCAATCAGAGCAATTGTAGAGTGACAGATGTTACTGTCACTCGTGATTTCAGTTGTCGTAATTGAGAAATCGATTCGGATTGATTCGAGTTGAAAAGCACAATCATTTCTAAGCCATAATAACAATTTTTATGCGAAGGCAAGATAAACTGATGTTGTTTTACTTGTTTTCAAGAAAATTATAGTCTTTGGAAAGCAGCACAGAGCTCATTCTATTGAATAATAATTAAAAAAATGTTATTCTTGGCATCCGAAGAAAAACGAAGTGAAAACTTATTTTACTTTTGCAAATTTGTTGTTGTGGAGATAAGAGGTAGAAATATCTTTGGTGTTTTAATTTTCCACAAACGATAAAGAAAAAGATAACGACCCGCAAAGAAGGACTATAAGGAGACGTATAAGACTTTTCCATCAAATAGAATGATAAGGTCCTGTTACTACTATTTACTTTTCAACATTTCATTGATTATTTTCTTGCATAGATTGAAATTTTTTTCTTACATAGTGGAAGGTTAAAATCCCAGAAAATTTGTCGAACTTTTGGAGTATTGTTTACCTCCTCATATATAACTTGTGGAAACGTCCGTAAAATAATTTCAGTGTTCATGTGTCATATCTACAGAAAGTAGACCTATACTTGTATGTTGAAATTGAGAGTAAATTATATATAGGTGATGAAACTATAGAAAAAATAGTAAGAGATCATAATTCAAGAGAATCGTACCTAGAATTTTATCAAATAGGTTTAACAAAAAATCTCATATATACTTACTTGCAGTGCCCATAAATTAAAGCATTTTTCAACCATTGCTAAACACAATGCACTTTTACTGAAAAAACTAGTGTTTTCCCACTCAAAATTATAGTTGGAAAAGTGATGAAACTTAGTATGTTTCGGTGAACTGAACTTTCACTTTATGTAGTCATTGTAAAATATTTTAACTCATATTTTTCTAATACTTTGAATTTATCTTTTTCGAACGAGTTGTATTTATAGCTGGTAATATTACGGAATGTAACCTTTTATATGTTTATGATTTATGATAAGTTTTTCCATGTCTCTAAGAATAACTGAAGAAAATACAATTTTTATATTAAAACCACTTCTTCATTAACAATACACTTTATTCAAATTTTTCTATATATATAAATATATATATATGCAAGTATATAGAATTTCAAAATACATCAAATATAATTGTAGGTATCAACATTGGTTTTCAATAGTTTAAAACATTCCTTAAAATTCAAATTAACTCAACAATAAATACTGAGAGAACAATAAATTCAGTTGCATTTAAGATATTGGAGGATTTACTATCTGAGCTGCTAAACAATTTTAAATTTAATTTATTTGTATTTGACTTTTTCGTTTGTTCGACCAGGCCTGCAGCAAAAATTCTTGGCATGATACATAAAACAAAAAAAAGTGGAACAACACAATGCTATCAAAGTAATACCTACTTACAAAGTCCTGTCCAGTTTTCTTGACCAAAGACGCTAAATTGACAAAAAGTGACCAATATGAAATACATTTTAAATAATAATTCACACATACAAATAAATATACAAACTCATTATTTATGCGCTAATATTTGCAACTTTCTAGATTTCTTATCTCTCCTTTTATCAATTTGAGAACTGCGAAAGTTTCGATTAGCGTACTTCACAATATAAAATATTCTCATCCTTATAAATAATTTCAATAAACACACATAAGGAAATTCAGAACAAAGGTGCAAAAAAGGTATTTGTCTCAAAACGTTGAAGAGATGTTCGCCTGGTTTTCCTATAGCTGCTGATTTTACATTCTCCATCAAAGAAACGTAGTCCACAAAAGTATCATCTGGCATCAACAATTTTCCATATGTTCCTTGTTTCCTCCCATACTTGTCAGTGTCACCTGTGCAGTTGGTTAGGTGTAGTATAACAGACTAATATATAAATGTAGCAATACCTTTAAAGTGACAGAAAAACTTTGTAGGAACCAAATCATCTGAAGCTTTCGCATAATCCTGACATTCCTTACAAGAATGCTTTTTCAAACATTTCCTCAGAAGATATCCTTGTTGGTAAATCATTTCTTCTGAAGTCTGTATTTGTAATCTAGAAAACATGTCCATTCAATTCATTCATATATTTGGAGTTTTCGAAACTCACCATGTATATGTATTCAACATGACAAGTCAACAAAATCATTTGTGCACTTCTATATCAAGGGAACATACATTAAAATAGGGGGATATGTTAAAAGTTGTGACTCCTCTGTCCCCTCTTACCACAACTCTCAAAAATCTCAAAAAGACTTATGAGGGTTACTTGTAAGGCGGAGGTCGATTGACAATACGAATGATTTAGAATTTACGATAATAATATTATCTGGGTTTGGGTTGCTTGATCCACTGTGTCTTCGATTCTTGTCTGAGTGCCCGCATCAATGTAATTACTGTCCAAGCCAATTTCCTCATAACTTGCAATATCCATACTATCAACACTGAAATAAGAATGCTCTTCAAAAATGAGAGTTTTTGGTGGCTGAAACAGATTCAATGAAGGAACTGCAGTAGGACATAATTTATGTTTGAGCAGAAGATTATCTTCAAAATGTATACTACAAATCCTGCTACTTTTGTATAACATTAATGGTTCCTTCAACATTATTTCTTCATCATTAACCTGAAAAATCTTAAAGTTTTCTTTGAACTATCACTGGAAAAATATTGGTTGGGACAGTTTTTAATAGCACACTTAACACCACAATTTCCACCCATTTTGGCTATTAATGAAAAGCCTGTGAAAACAAAAAGGTTGTTATCCAATTTAAGAATACAACAGAAAAACAAAAATACACTGCAAGCACCAGAATAATTCAATTCTGAATAATGAACTTTGATAAATTCGCTATGTTTTGAGAATTTTCGGCAAAAATCGCTTAGCAAAATTTCGGATCACTTTATTCACTTTCAGTTCTAAATAGAACTAACAGAATCTGACATTTGACGAATTGTAAATAAAAAGTTGTAAAAATTCAAGGCCATAAGCGAAATTTTCCCGCCTTTTTGGAGTGCACCATCTTGGTTACCTTAATCTTTGCAAATTACTTCACTTCAAAACAGTTTGATCTTGACCCACTATGGCCACTATCAAGGACTTTGAACTCCTTGATCCACTCTGAGATTTGATCAAACTATTTAACCGTGAGTTACGGGCTTTAGGCGTAAATGTCAATTTTCTATTAGACTAATCGGACCGGGCTTGAGATTGAAATTTCAACGATTCGATTAGCCTAAAGTTGAAATTTGACATTTCAGCGAACCGCGTTCTGCACAGTCTCTGACAACACACATGACATGTGACGTCATTTTCTGTGGTTACTTTCGAATTATTTGAAGAGAACTAACACAGACTCAAGGGTCTCTCTTGTCTATAATCCTTGACGCAGACCGTGGTGTATTAAGGTATGGTCCGTATATCGCCGAACATTTAAGGTCGGTAAGTAACGGTTTTCAAGCGGTTGCACATATACGGACAACTTATCACTTGTCTTCAGTCGAAATACATTTGTTAAAAGTATGCTTGTTTCTTCAAAAAAAATATAATGCTTCCACACCCAAAGACTTTTTGAGATAAATACTAGATTTTTCATCCAAAGTTTCAAATCTGGCATTCAATATGATTCCAATTGGGAATTCAACTAGATCTGGATCCAGAAGGCTTTGAGAAGCAGTGACCCTAAATTCAACGTAAGGGATACTCTCTCTGGTGTCAAGTTTTGACACTATAGATAAGTACATTGAAATTATTGTATTCGTCAAAATTCCCAAGATTTTGGCTATTGTTTATGTGCATTTCAGGTTACATTTTGTTAAACCTGTAATCATTATTGATGAGTGATGAATTTCTGGTACATATAAATGGTGAATATTCTGTTCTTCTGTTGACATAATGTACTCGAGAGTAGTTCAATTTTTGCCACTTTGGCGCTGGCATCTAATGTTGAATCCCCAAAATTGACTAATGACAAGTGGTTCCCGAGTTAAGACGGGTTTCCACTAGGCGGAAAATCAAGGATATGTTCCAAAAGTCACCGAAAATGCGGTTTGGTGTTCCGAAAATCACCGCTAGTTCGGTGATCCTGAAAAAGTGGTGATATTTGAAACACGGTTGCCTGAAAGCTGGTGAACCAAACGTCAATTTACTAACCAACACTTCCTTTACGGTGAGATTGACAAAAGTGACAACTGACAACCGTAAAACTCAAAACTGTTCATTTTGTTGTTTTATTTGAGATTTTGAGATGAGATGAGACTGATTGTGAATTGTTATTGTCCCATCTCCTATCTTTCCACAAATTTATGGATTGCTATTGCAGTATTTCACTATGGTACTTTTTCTATTAACTGTATATACTTATCATTAATTGCGATTTTTCTGACTGAAGAAATGTGCTCTTGTGGTTATTGCCAGGTAGAATTGGGAACGCTGGACAGTCTAATGGCTGCCTCATGTATTTATGCGTTGTGCTGTTAAATGTAATTTTTTGTCACCAGACACACCAATCAGTAATCACAACACAATCACCAAAGTGTTCCGAAAGTAACCAGTAATTATAAATTTTTCAGATAACCGCTGTCAAATTTCTGGTTAGTAGCGGTTAGCAACTGGTTACTTTTGGAACATATCCCAAATAAAGCGCATTTTCAGTGTTACGATTCCATTGGATGATTTGAAACTGAAAGAGTTTCCCGCCATTTTCATTACGAATACTCAAATAAGTTGACGTTGGATCAACTTTTTGCGGATTCCACTAGACTTTATTAATCAATAATCTCGAAGTTCAGAAATTTTTCGACAAAACTCTTTAAAACTACTACAATTTTACCTACTCCAATATGATAATAGGAGAAAATCGATCCTTTCACATATTTAATATATGATCAAAAGAAAAAGGTACACACAGGCATATATTTTGGGTAAGGGATATTTTTAAAAGCATAGGAGTGAATATATAATATATAATACAGTGGTAATTTTCAATGTTTGAAGACGGGTTTCCAATAGGTGGAAAATCAAAAGCGGATTTTAAGTATCAGGATTTCATTGGATGATTTGAAACTGAAAGATTTTCCCGCCAATTTAATAGGTCTCATGCATGTTTTTTCCTATTTGTTCCAATAAATTATACCATCTATTCAAATACTGGGAAAATAAGATAGCTGCCAAAAATATCAATAATTAACAAGAATAAAAATGATTGAAAAATAGTGGAAATTCAAACGATTGTCTTTTGGCGGTAAGGTGTGATGTCAAAATACATGTAAACGAAGATTATCCAAAAAAAACATAGTTTCGGTAGGTTTGCAGTACCTCAATAATAAAAAGATAATAATCAACCACTTGAAAAACTCTAGATAGACTGATCAACGACAAGTCAATACCATGAAAAATTCATTTTGTTTACATGAACTTTGACGTCATACTAAGACGCGCGTTTTACCAAATTCAAATTTGCTTCACATTTTAAAATCTGGATTGTTCAAAACTTTCAAAAGTTACAATTAAATGAAACAATGTTTAATGATTCAATAACAAATTAGATGGTGCAAACAAAAATTCCAGTGATTTTGTGGTACATGCATGTGACCTATTGCGAATAGGCAAATAAGTTGACGTTGGTTCAACTTTTTGCGAATTCCTCCACTAACCTATAGCCGTTTTCGATTGGCCTTTGGTTCTGGTAGCGGTTGACATAAAAATGACAGCGGTTTACTATCTGGTACTGTTAATGACGTCATAGTGAATAATGAAACGAATGTGTTGATTGATTACCGCAACTACTAACCAACGACTACAACTATGACGTCATCAACAGTACCAGAAAGTAAACCGCTGTCATTTTTATGTCAACCGCTACCAGAACCATACGCCAATCGAAAACGGCGAAATTTTTTGGCATAAATACGGTAAATGATGAGATCAGCCAAGGTATGACCCAAAGCAGCGACCTTGCATTTTTAATTATACAGTGTGTCTCACTTTTCATGGAAGCACCCCCGTAACTTCCGTAATAACGAGGTAGAAAGATGAAACTCGCAGGACTGAAGGAAATGATAAAAATGCACCTACTGGTTGAATGACAATGGCCTAAGTGATATACACTGCCCGCCAGTCGCGATGGAACACCCCAGTTTTACGGTAAATCATATTAGGGGGCAAAACAGAAACAAAATTCCATCAGATTCGTGATCAGAACCCCCAACTTATTACAAATAAACCTTTTTCCTGAAAAAAATTTAGTCCTGAAAAATCTGAATTTGTCTCACTTTTCATGGAAGCACCCCCGTAACTTCCGTAATTATCGAGGTAGAATGATGAAACCCGTAGGACCGAAGGAAATGATAAAAATGCACCTATCGGTTGAATGACAATGGCCTAAGTGATATACACTGCCCGCCAGTACCAGAACCATACGCCAATCGAAAACGGCGAAATTTTTTGGCATAAATACGGTAAATGATGAGATCAGCCAAGGTATGACCCAAAGCAGCGACCTTGCATTTTTAATTATACAGTGTGTCTCACTTTTCATGGAAGCACCCCCGTAACTTCCGTAATAACGAGGTAGAAAGATGAAACTCGCAGGACTGAAGGAAATGATAAAAATGCACCTACTGGTTGAATGACAATGGCCTAAGTGATATACACTGCCCGCCAGTCGCGATGGAACACCCCAGTTTTACGGTAAATCATATTAGGGGGCAAAACAGAAACAAAATTCCATCAGATTCGTGATCAGAACCCCCAACTTATTACAAATACACCTTTTTCCTGAAAAAAATTTAGTCCTGAAAAATCTGAATTTGTCTCACTTTTCATGGAAGCACCCCCGTAACTTCCGTAATTATCTAGGTAGAATGATGAAACCCGTAGGACTGAAGGAAATGATAAAAATGCACCTATCGGTTGAATGACAATGGCCTAAGTGATATACACTGCCCGCCAGTACCAGAACCATACGCCAATCGAAAACGGCGAAATTTTTTGGCATAAATACGGTAAATGATGAGATCAGCCAAGGTATGACCCAAAGCAGCGACCTTGCATTTTTAATTATACAGTGTGTCTCACTTTTCATGGAAGCACCCCCGTAACTTCCGTAATAACGAGGTAGAAAGATGAAACTCGCAGGACTGAAGGAAATGATAAAAATGCACCTACTGGTTGAATGACAATGGCCTAAGTGATATACACTGCCCGCCAGTCGCGATGGAACACCCCAGTTTTACGGTAAATCATATTAGGGGGCAAAACAGAAACAAAATTCCATCAGATTCGTGATCAGGACCCCCAACTTATTACAGATACACCTTTTTCCTCAAAAAAATTTAGTCCTGAAAAATCTGAATTTGTCTCACTTTTCATGGAAGCACCCCCGTAATTTCCGTAATTATCGAGGTAGAATGATGAAACTCGCAGGACTGGAGGAAATGATAAAAATGCACCTACCGGTTGAATGAAAATGGCCTAAGTGATATACACTGCCCGCCACTCGCGATGGAACACCCCAGTTTTACGGTAAATCGTATTAGGGGGCAAAACAGAATCAAAATTCCATCAGATTCGTGATCAGAACCCCCAACTTATTACAAATACACCTTTTTCCTGAAAAAAATTTAGTCCTGAAAAATCTGAATTTGTCTCACTTTTCATGGAAGCACCCCCGTAACTTCCGTAATTATCGAGGGAGAATGATGAAACTCGCAGGACTGGAGGAAATGATAAAAATGCACCTACCGGTTGAATAACAATGGCCTAAGTGATATACACTGCCCGCCAGTCGCTATGGAACACCCTAGTTTTACAGTAAATCATATTAGGGGGCAAAACAGAAGCAAAATTCCATCAGATTCGTGATCAGGACCCCCAACTTATTACAGATACACCTTTTTCCTGAAAAAAATTTAGTACTGAAAAATCTGAATTTGTCTCACTTTTCATGGAAGCACCCCCGTAACTTCCGTAATTATCGAGGGAGAATGATGAAACTCTCAGGACTGAAGGAAATGACGAAAATGCACCTATCGGTTGAATGACAATGGCCTAAGTGATATACACTGCCCGCCAGTCGCGATGGAACACCCCAGTTTTACGGTAAATCATATTAGGGGGCAAAACAGAATCAAAATTCCATCAGATTCGTGATCAGGACCCCCAACTTATTACAGATACACCTTTTTCCTGAAAAAAATTTAGTCCTGAAAAATCTGAATTTGTCTCACTTTTCATGGAAGCACCCCCGTAACTTCCGTAATTATCGAGGTAGAATGATGAAACCCGTAGGACTGAAGGAAATGATAAAAATGCACCTATCGGTTGAATGACAATGGCCTAAGTGATATACACTGCCCGCCAGTCGCGATGGAACACTTCAGTTTTACGGTAAATCATATTAGGGGGCAAAACAGAAGCAAAATTCCATCATATTCGTGATCAGGACCCCAACTTATTACAGGTACACCAAATTCCCGATAATTCCGAGTTTGTTCCATTTTTCATGGAAAATTAAAAATCACCATCCCTTTGCTTCGTACATGTAAGTAAAAAATTGCACGTTTTCTTTTTGATAATTTCCAAGCGTAATTATATTTGGCAGTTTGCTGTATGGCTCACCCTTTATAAGAGTAATAAGTATTAACTTCAAATATTGAATTATTGAGTGTTAGAAAAACGTATTGTGAATTATTCATGAATCACCCTGTGGCAGCAAATATTTCAAGCTGTAACTGTCAATGTACATCTGACCAAAACTTATATTGAAATAACATACTCGATAAAAGTCAATGCAGTTTTTCATTGGCCATTGTCATTCAACCGGTAGGTGCATTTTCATCATTTCCTCCAGTCCTGAGAGTTTCATTATTCTCCCTCGATAATTACGGAAGTTACGGGGGTGCTTCCATGAAAAGTGAGACACACTGTATGTGAATCAGCGTAGACCATTTAGATTTGCAACTGAGCAAAAGTTGGACCATTGCTAGAAAAACTAACAACCACTTTCCGAACAATCCGTATCTGTATCGGAAATATTAAGTGATATGGTTTCCCAATCTCATTTTTCGTTTTGGTAAAGCCACTGATGTTAAATATAGTGAAGAAGTGAAGAGGCTATACTGCCAAGTGCTAAGAAACTTAGGATTGGGAATCGTTGACGACGTTGAGTGATGATACTAAATTATTTTTACTCAATTTACTGTATTATACAAAATCCCTAGAATTAGTTGCTTGCAATGAGCTGGCTAATGGCAACCTTGGCGTATTTTAGAGCTGATTTTTGAATCCGCTTCTTATTTATTTTCCGCCTAGTGGAAACCCGTCTTGATGCGGTAATAAATGATCAACAGAGGTGACCCACAGCAACTGAGCAGAATTTGGACCATTGCTAGAAAAACTTCTTCTTTATCGGAAATAGGTGATGGGTCAATCGGTCAATTCCATTTCACAATAGCAAGATTGATATCATAGCAAGACATCTTTCACAGCAAAATATAACTCAATTTTGTAGAAGGCTTGATATCTACATTACTTCTTCGGCAGAAGATGATGTGACAACAACATCTACTGCCGTACTGCCATATTTTGCTGTGAAAGTCGTCTTGCTATGACTATTTCACTCATCTTAAAATTCTCATGCACCTAATCTGACCAATCGGAAGCCAAAGACAACTCGTGTTATCGCGATAACACCAGCTGCCTTTCAAGTCTGATTGGAGGATCAGCTTCGGTATTTTCAGCGACGTAACCATGACGAAATGAATACGTTTGACACTTAGAGACAGTTCGATCAATAATAAATAGAGCTGGATATGGAATGAGTCGCTTCACTGCAAATTAAAATGAAATTATTTTCGTATTTATATTAATGAGGAAACTTTATTCGTGAAATAGTCTAATAAAATTCAACTCGTGATTGAATTCATCTCATAAGTCTGTCTTTTATTTCTGAACTCAACTGAATTGTTTTGAGAAAACACCACTCGTCCTGCGGACTCGTGGTGGTGGATTACGAGAAAACAAATGAATCCGTGGGCTGTTTTTCGAATATCCCGCGACACTTGAGTGCACCGCCACCGTCGGTTTTCTTGTTAGGGTTAATTTCCTTGAACAGAGTTTAGAGTTTGAAGTTTTGCCCACGATACACTAACATGAAATTAATAAAACAATATAATTATTGTAATATACGGAATCACTGTAATAGTTCTATTTGTTACATTTTCGACATGATTTATAAATTTCTTTGCTGAAATATAATTAACTCACATTTCATATAGAAGGATTGCAGTTCAGCTACATCGCATGGAAATTCACCGTTAGTACCTGCGCGTGCTCTCGCGCTGATATCTGTGTTGTATCGGTTGTAAGTGTTGTAACTTGTATCTGTGCAGTTCTGCCCAAGTTTTCACTATAAACTGTTTTAAAGAAATAAAGAATAATTTTGTCGCTTTGAGTTTAATTCCATTTGAGATTTGATATTTGTGATGAGTTAATGTGTTATATTGTTCTTCCACTTTTAAAAAAACGGTTCAATACGACATGTAATAGTGAAAATAATTTCTATTTCGACAGAAAAGTATTTTTTGATCAACTGCACTAAAAAGATTTCACCATTTCAAAATAAAAAGAATGCATGGTAAATAACCAAAACCTTAACAAGCTTACTCTGAAGACAAAACATTGATAGATTTCAGTGGGAATGGAGAAAAATTTATATTTTTTACTTTATCGCGGACTTTTCGCCTTACGGAAGATTTCAAGAAACGGTAAGATAAAAACGTATCCAGAGTTGATTGAATTGATTTTTTGAAATAATGTCTGTTTCAAAGTATGTTACAGATTCTAAGTGGTGAGTACTTAATTCCTGTACTGAATACAAATTAGTTACCTACTTTGTTCATCTTTCTGGATTGTCGGCACAAAAACACGGAACATGATCAAATTATTAAAATATAAGGAATTGAAGAAACACATCAATAATATAAGAAAATTGCACATTTTTTTTATTACACCACAACTATTGACTTTCAAATGGTTTTTATATTTTTTTTTGAAAAAATAACACAATTTTAGTAGTGTTATTTTTTGAATAAAACTTGATATGCCACTTCGAGTATGGACTATTACTTTCGTATGGCATAAAAAAGTTTAATAAAATCCTTTAAAATTCAATTAGCAATCACCATGTCCTTGGAATGTTGACACGAAAAAGAGGACGCCATCTCTGGAGTCGATTACAAAAGTAGTTTTGTCTTCAAAAAATTCTAAACAAAATCTAATCAGTCGGTACACCGTGGGTACACCAGGGTTTTTAGACATCTTATATCACAGCATAGTAAACGATTGTGGTTCTATATAATACTGACAGGGAGACAGGGTTACCGCGACAATTTCACTCACTATATGAAAGTCGCGTCTCCTGCGATATGAGGACCAATCAGAATGGGATTTCGCGAAAGTACAAGCTTCCTTTCTTTTCGATCCGGAAAGACCACGTCGTCAAGTCAACCACAAATATAAACAGCAATGATACATCTTGTAATCTAATATGACATAAACGTCAGGTTTGCAGACTTCATGTTTATTATTCATTAGTTGCAACTATTGAAGAATTCACTTTGTTTACTTGATCAAATTTCAAATAATAACTTGGTTGGTTCGTGAAATTATCTCAATAAATACGACTCGTGCTCACAATACAATCGATAATTCTGTCAGAAATCTTTAACTAGATCAAATTTGCTAGGTAACACCACTCGTCCCTAAAACATTCTGATTCTTATTTATATTAATATTTATATTAAAATTCGAGCATTCCCCGGACTAGTCCAGGAAGTGTATATATATAATTTATGAGTGAATAAAATAGATTTTTCAGTTTCGTTTTTTTGCTCTTGATGGTATGATGACTGACACGTTTATCATTCAATACAAGAATAGGCTACAAATGAATTCAAATCGAACAGCAGAGGACTTCCCCGGCACAAGCCACGTTGGACATTGAACTACACATCTGATAGATATTGTGAAACGACTCTAATTGAAAAGAAAAGAAAACGTTAAGTGAAAATTCTCATTTTCATTCAGATAGTTGATTTTTTTAATTTTCTCTAGTTTTCATTGAAAAAATCATTAAGTTTAGTTTTCATTCAATGATTTTTTCAATGAATTAAAATGCGAATTTTCACTTTCAATTTTTTCTTTTTTTTTTTTCAATTAGAGTCTTTTCACAATATCTATCAGATGTAGTTCAATGTCCAGCGTGGCTTGTGCCGGGGAAGTAGTTGTTTACTGTTAGATATTACAGATAAATCACTTTTTTCATTTTTCAATTTTCATGGAGAATGTTCCCCTTTTCAACATGCAAATTGGTATTTATATGGAATTATTCTATCTTCAATGAGATATATATGAATAATTTGGGAGAAGGTGATCCTGAAAATGTCATTATGTGACTGAATGAGAGAGCACTGAAAATTGAGAAAATCGCATTTTTTCGAATTTCGAGCACGTTTTACTGGAAATCGGTGCATTATCAAGAAAAAATTGTAGATACTTTTTTGGAGAGAATTTCATGCAGAATATTATGACATCATTTGTTTTTGAAAAAAATGGATTTTTCGACTTCCCTCGGAAAATCGTCCATAAAAATTATCCGGATGCTTTCACGGCTTATCATCCTCGAAATTCGGATTCAGCGGGTCAAAATACATAAGAATAACTTGGGTGATCCCGTCGCGCTTCATCGGCTACGAAAACCCTCCCTGCCACCCGACTAATAAGTGCCCCGGGAAATTATCACTGTTGAACAATCGTGTCACCATGAAATAACATATGAGGTGGGCATTTCACCTAATATGATTATCGAGGTATCTCACCTATTATATTGTAAAGGATGATAACAATGTAGAATTGGATCCGTAGCATTTAAGTTTTATTGACCATAATCACAAATATCGTACGCCATCTTGGAGCAGCCATTTTGAATTTACGAATTTACTTAATCTGTTACTTCCCAATTTTGAATCGAATTGGACTATTATCACAAATCTCGTCCGCCATCTTGGAGCCGTTATTTTTTTTTCTATAACAAAAATGTCATATTGCATTGTCCCTGGAATTATGAACATATGCCAAATTTCAAAACATTCGAACTTCTGGAAGTGGGTGAAAACTACGTTCAAAGATTCGCTAATAAGAACGCGTTAAGAAAAAAGTGGGATTTAAGGAATTATTTTCACTAAATGTAATTTTTGAGATCGAATTGATATAGAAAATCCAATATACATTGACATTTGACAGATTTCAATTTAAAATGTCCATTTATGATACATTTATTTTTTAATGAATTCATCTGGGAGGGGGTCATAACTTGAGTCATGACCCCTCTGGATCCGCCATTTTGTTCAAATAGGGCAATTGTATGAATTAATTTCGGTTATTTCTGTCACACATTCCACAAAAGTTAAAATACCCCTATATTATTTATAAGTAATGAAAGGTTTTCAAAATTATATTTTTTAAATATTCAGGTTGAGGTAACAGCCGCTTTCTAGTAGCATCCATTAGCTAAAAACAGAAAAAGGAGCATGTCAAATCCTCATCATTAAATATGCCTATTGAAGGGATTGTACAAACAAAAAATTAACCAATATGAAAACTTTCCTCGTGATATGACCACATAGAACTCACATCTGTCATTCTGTGGATACGACTCAAAAGTTCTAAATAAATCTACCATTCAGTCTCAAAAATAGCCCAAATATCGGATGAGGAATATAGAAATGAAAATACTATCTATTAATTTTTTTGTATTTGTAAAAATAGTAACAGTACAATCATTAATATATTAGTTGATTGAAAAAATGCAGTAACTATTTATACATTTATGTACACCGTTATTCGTTGTTAAGACAGCAACACACAGAAACTGCATGGAATTTTTGATATAGTCTATTCATCATACACATTACTTAAATATTGATAAAATCATTCATTCAACAAGTTTTCTCAGATTAAAAATGCTTTGTAGAACAAGTGCATATATAAATATATATTATAATAACATTGAATTCGTGTTTTGAATTCATAAATTGTCCATCAAGGATAACTCTCAATGGCCTTGTAATTCAATGTGAAGCTAATATTTTTTTAGAAAACACCCTGTGGAGCTTGGCCAAAAACATCAGTCAACGGCAAGTTGCAAATATACAATGTTTTATCACATATAGAGAATAGAAAAATAAATATTTCAAGATCTCAAATATGTTGCTGATTATCAAAAATTCCATGAATAATAAAATAAACTATATGAGTGATTTAACATATAAGGGCTTCACAGAGACGATATTTGATCTGAAAACCCTTATATGGGATAAAATTTCTCTGGAAGCTTCACCACAAAACAAATCGATAAATTAGATCAAACAAATTCTTTTATTTGTTATTTGTGACGTATATAGAAATATTAACACATGTTGCATTGATAGCTAAGAGCACTTTGTTTATGTAGATGATATAAATTATTAATCCACCATGACATCATGGTGCATTTATGATGCAATATCTGAAACGATAAAAAAATAAATAAAATGATGGGACTTAATTAGATTATGTATAAAAAAGCCGAGCGATTGCGAAACCAAACAGGTGCGATACCTGAAAAAAAAACAAATGAATAGGAATTAGAATAAGGCATAGAAGAATAATGAATAGAACCGGATGACCCGGAACCCATTTACCCCTCTGTATCTTCGTTGTTATTTTGTATAGATGTTTGAAATTTGGTACATCTGTGTGATGTCATGAATGTACAATTTAGCAAGTATCAGACCAAATATCACAGTTCCGGTTTGACCGGAAGCGCATCCAACGGAATATTTTCATGAAAGTGTGCTATGGAATATGAACCACTATCATGTGAGTAACAATAATTTGATCTCAAAGTTTTCACACTATGATATTTATGTGCAAACATAACTATTTTCCCAATTTTACTTTTTCTTTATTTTTCAACATCAATAAACTCGTTTAAGGTAAATGTACCCTTCACCGACCGTCCACCTATTGCCGACTGCTAGTGTTTGTACCATTTGAAATACAAATATAAGGAGAAAAAACCAATATGATGAAGTTATTAATTGAGGCAGATGGCGCTGAAGATACTTAATAGTATATTCAGCTTGGCGTTAGTCGACGTCGTGTGCGAACTATTCGTCAAATTAAGTTTATCCCATGTATAGTGCAGATCAGGTCCGTTTTCTAAACAACTATGCCTAATTTGGAAATTACAAATTTCTCACGAAAATAGTATATACTTCAACAAGCGTATAATGCTGATTATACGCGAGTAGAAGACTAAATTTATAAATTTATGAGTTTGTGGTAGGTATCTATTGAAATTATTGCCTTTATTACCAAAAAGTAGTATACATTACAAAGCAAAATAAGGAAGAATAACAATTGTACATGAATAACTAACTGCTTGAGAAAAAAATAAAAACAAACTTTCACCAGTAGGATTTGAACTCTCTGGACCACACAGGTACTTACAAAATTTGTGCATGACTAAATATGACTAAACAAACTCTGTTAGACCAAAAACCGAGATTGTGTAGAATATTCTGATGAATATTAAACAGTCAATCTGACAAATCCAATGAAGCAAAGCCTTCTTGAGAAATTTGTTTGGTACATTTGCTGTTTTGTCATTGGTCTAAACCTCTCAGTTACCGTCGATTCTGAAAATTCTGAATCTGTGATTGGCCGAGTGCCATTGAATAACGAGTTAGGATCCACGGTGTCTTGGAATCATCTTCATTCTTCACCTAATAATCAATATGTAATCAATGCAGAATACAATAGTCGTAGAGAAAGTATATTTTAAGCGGGGATTGGAGCAGTGGTAACGCCGGGGCTTCGTGATCGAAAGGTCGCGGGCTCGATCCCTAGGCGTGGCAGGATTTTTTTCAGTCTCAGATATATAATCTGAGTGATTGAATCTTGTTGCTGGCTGGGGATAATCAATCCTCCACGATTCACTGTTGCGTTAATAATTAACAGTGCTGCTCCTAAGGTGGCGTATGGAATTAGTAACAAGGCCTACCCAGAATACATTATATCCATAGTAATTAGACCATCAGGTCTGTTTGGATATGAATAAATTTTAAAAAAATTCAAAATTAAAATTAAAGTAAAAGCAAAAACACTTCAACGTAGGTTAAATTATATATTTTTAGTTTCATTACATAAAAAATATGACCATTTGCATAGGAAGATATTGAAAAATAGCCAAAAGAAAAGTGGTCAGTGGTTCATCACAACTCAATGCATTCCATTCACCGACCGTTTGGTCAGTAATTTGGTAATCAATTTTATACAAAGGTGTCCAAAACTATAATAATATTCCTAAAGAAATAAAACTAGTCATAAAGGATAACAGGTTCAAGCCAAGTTTAAAGCAATTCTACCAACAACAAATTGTTATTGTATAGATAGAATTGTTAGGTACATTCTTCATATATTTTATTTTATTTTCCTTGTGTATAATTATCTCTAGAAATATGTATAAATGTGTATTAAATGTGTATCTTTTAGGACGAAACTGCTAGTGCAGTTATGTATATATGAAATACTTTCAATTACCAACTGTTATACTGTTATTAAATAAGTGATGAACAGAGGTGTACCTGGATAAGATTGTACTATCTCTAGAAATATGTATAAATGTGTATCTTTTAGGACGGAACTGCTGGTGTGCAGTCATGTATATATGAAATACTTTCAATTACCAACTGTTATACTGTTATTAAATAAGTGATGAACAGAGGTGTACCTGGATAAGATTGTACTATCTCTAGAAATATGTATAAATGTGTATCTTTTAGGACGAAACTGCTGGTGCAGTCATGTATATATGAAATACTTTCAATCACCAACTGTTATAGTGTTATTAAATATGTGATGAACAGAGGTGTCCCTGGATAAGATTGTACTTCCCGTTGTACAGCCTTGTAAACACGAGGTTTTCTGACTTTAACCACAAATTTGTTGCTGGCTCCTGTGGTTGGCTCCTATATTTGTGTGATCTTGCGTTTAAGTGTTGCACAACTTTACACTTGGCTATACCGTACTGAAGAGGTCTAATGAATCCGAAACGGATCCGTCTACAGTTGCATTATGAGGGTTTACCCACTAATTTTCTCCTTTGTATTTATTATTCCCCTCATGAAGCCATTCTATGGTTTTCTACTTTATTTATATATTCCTGGGTTAGGATGTCACGCAGGTGGCTATAGTTGCCTCCGTTGTAATGTTAGTTCAAGCCTTGTAAACACGAGGTGTTCTGACTTTAACAAAAAATGTGTTGCTGGCTCCTGTGGTTGGCTCCTATATTTGTGTGATCTTGCGTTCAAGTGTTGCACAACTTTACACTTGGCTATACCGTACTGAAGAGGTCTAATGAGTTCGAAACGGATCCGTCTACGGTTGCATTATGAGGGTTCACCCACTTATTTTCTCCTTTCTTGCAATCAAGTGTTGCACAACTTTACACTTGGCTATACCATACCGAAGAGGTCTAATGAGTCCGAAACGGATCCGTCTACGGTTGCATTATGAGGGTTTACTCACTAATTTTCTCCTTTGTATTTATTATTCCCCTCACGAAGCCATTTTATGGTGTTCTACTTTATATATATATATATATATATATATATATATATATATATATATAGAAATATCCTGCATTCAATTTATTTACTGCTAAAATGTTGTCGTCATTAGGATCAAACAAAATTTGTGGTTTCCCTATTACCGACCAGCTGGCTGGTGAAAAGCTATCAACGACCTATATTGTTCTTTCAGCATTTTTCTCTTCCCAATCTCAGTATACTACTTAATATAAGAAATATTGAATTTTTCCCGATAATACAGAAAGACTGAAATATTTCAGATTGGACGTTGTACTTGTTTATTCAATGTCTTTTCATATATACATTGTACATCGTTTTTGTTTGAATGACTTTATAATCGCAGAGGTTGAGATAGTGAATTATTTTATTTTTATTCACTAGATTAGAAAATGGAAAGAGAATAGAAAAAATATTCCCAAAGTCAACTAAACCAAGCATTGGATGCTATTAGATGCTATTAAATGCTATTGGAAACGGTATTGGTGTAAGACAGGCTGCAAGAGAATTCAATATCCCGAAAACCATCTTGATTGATAAAAAAAATAATAAGTATGCAGAAGGAGCAACAAGTGGAGCGTCTTGATGAAACCCAGAGAAGAAACTATTGTTAAATGGGTCCACTAGTTTCAAGATCTGGGTTTTTCAGTTACTCGAAGAAGTTAATGGGTCTTTCTCATCGATTTTTTTTATTACAGTTTCTAATAAGGATAACATTAAAATATAATATTGTTACAGACCTGAAATTTGATAAAGACTTCTCGAATTGTTCGAGATCGTTCGATGAATTAGATGGAAAAATCTAGAAGCACTAACTTTTGTTCTGGATCAATCGTCGAACATTCTATTTGTGTTCTATTGATTTCTTAAGTTTTCTAGAACTTTATTTGTATATAAAAGCAATGCATTTGTGAGATGAAGTTAGTTAGGAAGTTACTTTGAGTTACCTTGGATACAAGTATTTTGACAGTGACTTGAATTACAGTGTTGTCAAGTGAAGTTTGATTAATAAAGGCGAGTTCATACCAGTGTACACTTATTTTTGAACCCGAAGACGCAACAATTGGTGACAGCGGTGGGATAAGTGTTACTGAAGAAAGAAAAGTAAGGCAGTTTTCCAGTATTTAATGGTGAACACTGGAGCAAATAATTACGACGAGATGGCGACATCAGTAGATATCCTTGAGTTTTTAAAGGAACAAGAAGCCAAACGAAAACAAGAACAAGAAGAGCTTCTACAACAATTCGAACTGAAAAGGAAACAAGAACAAGAGGAACAAGAAGCCAAGCGAAAACAAGAACAAGAGGAACAGGAGGCGCGGTTAGTCCAGCAGTTACAACAACAACATGTTGATATTCTGCAACGTATTAGTCACAGTCAAAAGTGCTTCCAGAATGAAATCACCGAAGTAGTACAAGAGGTCAGAGGAGAAGTTCAAGAGGTCAAAGGTGAAGTTCAAGAAGTCAGAGGCGGAGTCCAGGGAGTCAACAGAAGGGTCCAAGACGTCGAAAATGAACTGTCCAAAATAGATGAACAGGTGGCACGAGAGGTGAACAAGAAATTCAACGAAGAAGTGGATAGGATCAAGGAGAGGTTGGAAACGCTACACCTTCCACACAAGTCTGCACCCTCTGAGGAAATCTCCCCCACCAGCGAAAAGCCATCCTCACTGACAACTCCGATAAGGCCTACACAAGTGAAAATTTTGAAGCCTCCAACATTCGATGGGCAATCCTCGTGGCCCATGTATAGACGTCAATTTGAAGCGGTAGCAAACGCAAACGGCTGGTCCGAGGAGGAAATGGCCACCTCTCTAGTCCTGTGTCTACGAGGACAAGCATTGGACATCCTTCAGAACATCCCCGAGAGTAATCAGAAGGAATATTCTAGAATCGTTGAAGCTTTGGAAATCAGATATGGACAGCAATATCTCAAACAAGTATTTCAGAGCCAAATAAAGAGTCGATACCAAAAATCCAACGAAACCCTACAGGAGTATGGAGCCGACGTAGAGCGACTCATTAATTTGGCATACCCACAAGCACCGAAGGAGTTCATAGAACAAATTGGGGTGCAGACTTTCATCGATGGTTTGAGAGATACTGACATGCAGCAAGCCCTTCGACAAGGACGACTTCAAACCATAAGCGCAGCACTAATAGCATCTTTGGAGTTCGAGGCCGCGAAAAACGCATCAAGAAATACGAGGCCCAAGTTACGTGAAGTTAAATTCAACGAGGATTCTCCTACAAGCGAGGCGCTATTGAAGAAAATACTGGACTCCATAACAGCATTAAGCAACCAAGTGCCTTCCCCAGAAGACAAGAAGAAGCGCTACTATAACTGTGGGAAAAGCGGCCATCTACAGAGGAGTTGCTGGGAGAGATCGAGATCCAGAAGTCCAAGAAGAAAGAGGTCGTCATCAACGAGCAACGAAGAGAGATCGAGATCTCCGAGCCCAGGAATAGAGCAACATGGGCGTTATACCAGAGGAGCCTTCAGGAGATCGACCACGCCAGAAAGGAAACCTCAAACGTCTGAAAGAGGACTTGCTCCCAACCAGGAAAACCAGAATTAGTCGGCACCAGGGGGCGCGTGGCGACTTTCAGTGTTCAAAGCCCCAAGATCCATATATCGTCATTGAAGAAAAATGACCAAAGTCTACTAATACAAGGCCACTTAGAAGATCGGAAATGCACCTTCACTATTGATACAGGAGCTTCGAGATCAATCGTTAGCCCAGACCTCATACAAGAATCTGTGAAGCCGATGAAAAGGAATATGGTTTTGGAAACGGCAACGGGACAAACCGCACCAGTCATTGGGGAAACACTTGTACACATCCAGATAGGACCTATTACCATGGAACATTCTATGTTGGTTGCGGAAATAAGGGATGAATGTGTTTTGGGTCTGGACATCATGGAGAAGAACGACTTCATCCTTAACATCAGACAGAAAATTTTGCGGATTGGCAATGAAGAAATCTTCCTGAGCAGGTACAATGAGAAAATCCAACCAATTAAGATTTATGTTGACGAAGACATCCACATTCCGAAAAACTCCGAAACCATCATCATGGCCAGAATGGATAAAGAACCTGGAGATTTGAGCACTGGAATAATTGAAAATGATGAATACCGCCAAGATGGAATTTTAATTGCCCGATGTCTTGTGAACACAGAACAACTAATTCCTGTCAGGGTTGCCAATACTTCGGAAAATAAAGTCCTCCTGAAGAAAAACGACCAATTGGGATTCTGCAAACCTGTCACTCGAGTTATCAATTGTGAAAACCACACTCAGGTACTGCGAAGAGATACCACTAACACCGATCAGAGAACAATAGACAAAATGATGGAATCCACGGAACATTTAACTATGGAGGAAAAGCGGAAGGCCAAAGAGTTTCTTTATAGCCATCGTAACATTTTCTCGACAGAGACTTCGACAGGACGTACCAGTCTAGTTCAACATCGCATCAACACCGGCGATGCCCGACCAATCCGACAGGCTCCGAGGAGACTACCGTTTGCCAAACAGAGAGAGGTAGCAGACATGATAAACAACATGATGGAGGATGACATAATTGAAGAAACCACAAGCCCATGGTCCTCACCGGTAGTATTGGTAACTAAAAAGGATGGATCAACCCGATTTTGCGTGGACTATCGTCGACTGAATGACGTAACGATGAAGGATAGCTACCCATTACCAAGAATCGATGATACACTAAACACATTATCCGGTTCCAAATGGTTTTCAACGTTGGATCTGAAAAGTGGGTATTGGCAAGTGGAAGTTCATCCTGATGATAGAGGAAAAACAGCGTTCTCTACCGGACAAGGGCTGTACCAATTCAAAGTTCTTCCGTTCGGATTATGCAATGCTCCCGCCACCTTTGAGAGACTTATGGAACTAGTATTGAGAGGTTTGACATGGAAAATTTGTCTAGTCTACTTGGATGACGTCATAGTAATGGGAAGGACATTTGACGAACACCTGAATAATTTGGAAGAAGTATTTTTGAGGTTATAAAATGCTAACCTGCAACTGAACCCAAAGAAGTGTTATTTATTTCAAAAAGAAGTAAATTTTTTAGGCCATGTCATCTCGGCCGAAGGAATTAAGACCGATCCTGCTAAAATCGAGGCTGTTAGGAGTTGGCCACGTCCTAGGGATAAACATGAAGTAAGAAGTTTTCTGGGGCTATGTACCTACTACAGGAAGTTTGTTCAAGACTTTGGTAAAATTGCCAAGCCACTCCACCGCTTAACTGAGAACAACGTTCAGTTTGATTGGAGCCCTGATTGCCAACAGTCGTTTACTGAACTGAAGAAGAAATTGACAACTGCGCCTATTTTGGCTTACCCACGAGAACAAGGCACTTTCATTTTGGACTGTGATGCATCTCAGCAAGGCATTGGATCAGTTTTATCCCAAGAACAGGATGGCGAAGAAAAAGTAATAGCCTACTTTAGTAAAACTCTAGGCAAAGCAGAAAGGAATTACTGCGTTACAAGAAAGGAGCTTCTATCGATAATCAAAGCCATTGAACATTTCCATACCTTCCTCTATGGCAGACGTTTTCTCGTAAGAACTGATCACAGCGCTTTGCAGTGGATAATGAACTTCAAGAAACCCGAGGGTCAGGTTGCGAGATGGCTAGAGAGACTCCAACAATACGACTTCAAAGTTATTCATCGCAGTGGCAGGAAACACAGAAATGCAGACACATTATCAAGACGTCCATGCTTGGAACAGCAATGCCGATATTGCCAGAAACTCGAAAACAAAGAAGTCAATTTTTACAATGATGAACATTGCAAGGAAATTCTGCAAGTTACCACCGTAAGAGTCGAGTCTGAAGAATCTGATTTATGGACCACAGAAGATATGAGGAAGAATCAGAAGAAAGACAACAATTTAAAGTTAGTCCTAAGCTGGCTAAAAAATGGAGTTAGACCTGAGTGGCAGGAAGTATCCAAGTTTGGTGCAGTTGCCAAGGGATACTGGGCTCAATGGGATTCCCTATGTCTTCGTGATGGCCTATTGCATCGCAAATGGGAGAGCCCAGATGGAGCAACTGTGGTGTACCAACTGGTCCTGCCGAAAGCACTTACTAAAGATGTGCTCGAGCAACTTCATAGTAGTCATGCAGGTGGACACTTCGGAATCAAGAGGGCCCTTGCTAGAATTCGAGAGTGATTCTATTGGGTGAATTGCCGTCGTGATGTAGAAGAATGGTGCAGAAGATGTGACCTATGTTCTTCAAAGAAGGGACCCAAAACTAGAAGTCGAGGGAAAATGGCGCAGTATCTTTCTGGTGAACCATTCGAAAGAGTAGCAGTTGACATTCTTGGGCCGTTTCCTGTTACCGAGAAAGGAAATAAATACTTGATGGTAGCCATGGACTATTTCTCCAAGTGGCCTGAAGTTGTGCCCATTCCAAACCAGGAGGCAAAGACCGTTGCAAAGGCCTTCATAGAAAATGTAATAGCCAGACATGGAGTCCCACTAGAATTACATTCTGATCAAGGACGAAACTTCGAATCTGAGTTATGGCAAGAAATGATGAACATTCTAGGTGTGAAGAAGACTCGTACCACAGCCCTACATCCACAATCAGATGGTATGGTTGAACGACATAATAAAACCATCAGCCAGTACCTGTCGATGTTCATCTCCAAAAATCAAAAGGATTGGGATGAGTTGGTACCACTATTTCTCCTATCCTATCGAAGTTCCCAGCATGAGTCCACCGGATATACCCCTTCAATGTTAATCACTGGGCGAGAAATGAAACTACCATGCGATCTGCTGTTTGGAATGCCACCCAGAAGTACAGAAGACAAAGTCCTACCAGAATATGTCCAAGAGTTGCGAGAAAGACTGGACCAAGTTCATGAATTCTGCAGACGTCGTCTTCAAATCTCCAGTGATAAAATGAAAAAGAGGTTCGACAGGAAGAGTCCAAGGACTATGTTCGAGCCAGGTGATGCCGTTTGGCTCTACCAACCTCAGAGAAAGAAAGGAAAATGCCCCAAGCTACAGAGAAATTGGACAGGACCCTATGTCATCATAAAGAAGATCAACGACTTGGTATACCGCATCCAGCTCAACCCAAGGGGTAAACCCAAAGTTGTTCACATCGAGAGGTTAGCAGAATACCGAGGCCACGATTCCCCAAATTGGTTCCAGAGGGACAACCAAAATGGTGATGGTGTTATCCGGGACGGAATAACCTAAAGGAGGAGGCAGTGTTACAGACCTGAAATTTGATAAAGACTTCTCGAATTGTTCGAGATCGTTCGATGAATTAGATGGAAAAATCTAGAAGCACTAACTTTTGTTCTGGATCAATCGTCGAACATTCTATTTATGTTCTATTGATTTCTTAAGTTTTCTAGAACTTTATTTGTATATAAAAGCAATGCATTTGTGAGATGAAGTTAGTTAGGAAGTTACTTTGAGTTACCTTGGATACAAGTATTTTGACAGTGACTTGAATTACAGTGTTGTCAAGTGAAGTTTGATTAATAAAGGCGAGTTCATACCAGTGTACACTTATTTTTGAACCCGAAGACGCAACAATATAATCAAAAGAAAAAACTTTTTTTCTTTCTCTTTTCGCCAAAATAACAGCATTGACATTGACAGCAAAATGAGATGAAACTTTTGAACTACCACAATTTATCAGATAACATCACGTTGTTTATTTATAAGCAAAACATTGTGTTTCTGTGGTGTGTTGAATTTGTATTCTATATTGTGTGATTTGGGAATTGAGGTCAATCAAAATTTCTAATAGATTGACTCTGGGTTTTGAGAAAGCAGATTCTAATAATCTACCTGAAGTAACCAGCGAAATAGTCCATGACTTTTTTGCAAATAATTTAAAATTCATAAGTGCTGAAGTACGTCATGAAAAAACCAAAACGTTAGTATGGTACTTACTTATTTTTATTCCATCTCAATTCATTTATTTTATATCAGTGCTGCCAAAGAATCCTATAGAGATAATGCAATTTGTTATAGTTACTTGTTATTGTTACTTGTTAGTGTTTTTGTCACTATTTTTACAATTAGGCATAAAACAGTGCTTCATTGGGAAAAATTAATTTTCACTGCACAAACAATGTCGATGATGTTAAATTGGACCAGACTGTTTTATAGAATACTAAAATCTGCCTGTAATATTGAGAAAACTTTAGATGTTTATGCTATTAATTCCTGTCATACGTTTATTCTTCTTGGAATACAAATTAAAATGCACAAAGATGATTTAGAAAAAACTTAATAATCAATTCTTTGAAAAAATATGACTACTATAATCGTTTTTAATTTTTTTGTTATATTTAGCATTTGGCCCTTTCTTTCTTCACTGGTCGTTCCATTCCATCAATCCACCAAAAACAACCTTCATATTTTACATGCGTTCTCTGTTTGTTCCATGGGAACTCGGAAAGATGTTGCATCAGAGAGTGATACGGTGTAAAAATGGTGTAAGAGAAAGAACAGACCTATTCAGATCGGTAGTTCATCTGAGTAGTTCAAAATGTTGATGTGTTTTTAACCAAGGTTGCCAGTTTACCAGATTTTTTATTGGCAAGTCGAGTGATGACGAGTCAGTAGACTAACCAATAAGAAAATTTAAAAATTCAAACTTGTAATTGATTTTTTGAGTAAATTGCTAGCCCAAAATTGAAAACAAAAGTATTTTTGGAGTCTGTAAAAAAGCTATTTTACTGTTCATTAATCAAATCACAAATCGCCGTCTCATGAGAAAGACCTATTGACAGTGTCGCTGTCGTAGCTTGGAATACCAGGGAGGCACTGGTATGAGAACTTTTTAAAAAGGCATCCTGAATTATCTCATTGTGTTTCTCAAAATTTAACCCAGTCACATACTAACATCACAGAAGACAAAATTCGTGGAAGGTTTATACGGGCAAACAAATATATAAATCAAAATAGAACAGATGTC
Source organism: Chrysolina haemoptera (assembly GCA_958298965.1). Classification (NCBI taxonomy): domain Eukaryota; kingdom Metazoa; phylum Arthropoda; class Insecta; order Coleoptera; family Chrysomelidae; genus Chrysolina; species Chrysolina haemoptera. The sequence goes on along the minus strand of OY282584.1, from coordinate 20,549,308 downwards.
CTGCCATACCAGGATGGCTCATTGCCGTAATCCTATACAATAGGAAAGATTGGGTCGAAAATCCATCATAAAACAACTACTTTCCTGGCTAAAACCACGACGAACGTTGAATTACATTCAATGAATTTCCGTGCAGAGTTCCTACAAGGCTATCTCCACAATTGCTAGTTGTATGGAAACGTTAATTGAACCATTTGGACCACCTATAGATCGATTTCTGGGTTCTTGCTCTCATCAGTATAGGGTAGGTCTCTGCAGACAATAACTTATGTCTGCAACAAATGGCCCAGTTGAGATGGCGCTCGTAGTTTGGTTAACACCGATCTGCGGGCGGTGTCTTAGCTTCATTGGATGTAATTCAACGTTCGTCGTGGTATTAGCCAGGAAAGTAGTTGTTTTCTAATGGATTTTCGACCCAATCTTTCCTACTACTGGAAAATAACTCGAAAGAAGTTTTGAATGATCCGAATAGAATATTCAATTGTGACGAATCCGCTTTTATTTGTGCCCTAAGGAAAAACAAGTCTTAGTGAGAATCAGTGGCGGATCCAGGATTTCTTTCAGGGGGGGCGTACAGTACCGAATTCACATGGAAGTTATACAGAAGGAATTGTACAAAATATTGAAAGTAATTTTTACATTTTTCAACATGAAATATAAAACATTTCATTAAAAAAAAAAAATATATATATATATATATATATATATATATATATATATAGATGCCTGTTAAGTTGTGACTTCCGATATGTTAAAAGGGCGACCTGACTTCCAGGTCTATTCAAAGATATATTTTGATGAATTTTGCATATATATGTTGAGGGGAACTCCAGGAATACGAATCTCAAGAGAGGGGAAACATTTTTTAATTTTTTAAAATACAAATTTTTCACATATACAAGATACGAACTCGCTTCCGTTCATATAATGGTATTATTCCCATGATGAATATATATACTATTGTAACTTTATCACTTCCATTTATTTTCCATCCTTTACGTGTATTCAATGTTGTCCGCAATTTCAGATCCAACAGGTATATTGAAGGTCTGGAAAATTATATGATTGCTGTAATTCTCAAAATACATGTGTTTTGTCTTTAACCCAATTTTATTGAAAAATATAATAATACTTTTTTTTACATTTGCCGTATTCGAAAAAATTTCTTTCATTTGTAAAAGTAATTTGCTCGTACTTCACAACCGTGAAAACGTATTTTGAAAAAAAGTTCAATTTTAATCATCTACATCTGTCATTTTGAAATTACCGGAAAATTGCATTACTTAAATGTAAAGAAAAACATGCGATCTATTTCGAAAATAACTACTTTACTTTGCAGCTTATTCAAAGAATAAACATATGTAATGGGAAATAATTATGTCACATAAAAATAGGGATATTCATACCTGAACATGATTATCGACAACGGTCTTTCACCATGTATCTTTCATGACTGTGGAAAATAACTTATTGTACAACAGTGCGTAATGTGATACTTTTTCGCACAAGTGGGTAAAAAAAATCACCTGTACATAAAATCATCAACAGTGCGTAAAGTAAATTTTTACACACTAATCATACATTTATGCATTTTAGAGAAATTCAGAATTTTGCGTCAAATATAACTCGGAAGTCATCTTCGGGTGATACGACAATAATTCATAAAATAAAACATTCAAATTAATGATACAATTGCTACAATTTGGCAATATAATACCTGTCGAAGGAAAAACTTTGTATGTAACCGGTTTCGGTTTTTTTGTATGAGTGTGAAGTTTGTTGAATGAGGCGCAGACGAGTTCAACAAACACGCGAGTTTACGAACTTGTATCATAAATAGATATTTCCTACCTTGTTTAATGGTAAATGATTATAATATTGTCAAGCGTGCGTCTGTTGACTTTGACACATTGATATGTAATTTTTTGTTGTTTAGTTAGATCTTTCTTTCAAGTTTAATTAAAAATTATTGACTAAATTACGATTTTTTTATTTTTGTATTCATCTGATATGAAGCTCGAGAAAAAAAATTGTTCGTAACACGTGCGCCAAATGCTTTTTCCGCAAGCAAAAACTCATCCGAACTCCGGTTTGCGTCGTTCGTCTAACTGTATTTGCGTGCGAAAAAAAACACTTTGGGCACTTGTTAAGAAAATAACTATAATATATAATATATAAAGTAAAAAAAGGAGTGACCTTAGAATATATCCTTGCGGAACTCCACAACTAACGTTTGGCGTAGCAGAACACCCAACGATCTTAACAATCTAACTTCTTACTGATGAATAGTGTGAACCACCAGGATTTTTTTTATTTTCCCTGATGAGATGATTTTAACGGATTATAACACTTAAGGGTTCAATGAATTATAGTGGCTAAATTCTGAAATTCTTCAAAGGCCTTGGAAAAAACTCAAATTATAGGCCAAGCTGTAGATAAAAATATGAGGATCTTTTCATACAAAATAAAAGATGCAAATGGCCTAGACTACTTTTTATAAGATAGTCTGTAATTGAAAAACCCGCTTTTCGCCATAGCAAAATTGCTTTGTGAAATTTTTTAAACAAGAAATAATGTAAAAATTATTGGAAGTATTGGAAGAATCGTTTTACAGTCAAGAGCATAGAGAATTATAAAACCTACAAAATAGTTTTTTAGTTTTTTAGTTTTGGAAATTATTGTGAATCGGTTGCAACGTCGTGTCCGGGAATTAACGACAGATTTCATTACACCATTTCCGCAAGCCTAAGTTTTTTTGTACCTGTCATGTGTATATAATAATAATAATAATAATAATAATAATAAATCGGCTTTATTAACTTATTAAAAATACATTATTGAATATACGCGATTAATTTTGGCGGAGTCTAGCTCAGAGCTACTCAAACTCAACCAAATCAGATCGCGGAAAAGATATATTACATAACAGTTTGTTATAGCAATACCTAGATCTATAAAAGATATAATTTACAATAACAAATATAAAATTACATGATTAGTGCTGGGTTGATCCACCAGTGGCGTAGGTGATTACTAAGATTTCACTGTTCATTGAACAAAAGTTGCTTGAATTTGTATTTAAATTTATTTATATTCAGAAGCTTGAATTCTTCGGGTAGAAGATTGTAAACATATATTGAATTATATATGAATGATCTTCGAAACATGGATGAGCGATGATGCGGCATAGTTAATTTGTTAATTTTTCTAATGTTTCTGGAATGTATATTACTGCGTGGAATTAGCTTGTTTTTTAGAGAAGACGAGTATGATGAATTTATAAGATTGAAAGTAAAATTTCCTAGGTGATGCTTTCTTCGATTAGACATATTTAACCATTTGGTTTCCACGAATTTCTGAGAAATGTGATCGTATTTTCTAATGCCATGAATCAAACGACAGCATGAGTTTTGCACTTTCTGTATTCGATTTACATCAGACATAAGTAAGCATGGGCCATATATAAAATCACAATAATTGAAGTGACTCAAAACAAGTGAATCACACAACGTTTTCTTCAATTTAATGCTCATGATATGGCGGTTACAATACAGAAATTTCAACGATGCATAAGCTTTTTTTATCAGATTTTTAATATGACCCGAGAATCTGAGGTCTGAGTCAAGTTGAATACCTAAATTTCTTGTCGAGTCCACAAGGCTCAATATATGTCTGTTAATGTTAACATGCAGATTATCAATGATAGTTTTCCGTTTACTTTGGGTGCCAAAACACATAAGTGTCGTTTTATCAGAGTTGAGTTTCAGATCATGTTGTTTCGCTAGATTTTTTATGTGATCAAGGTCTTGGTTAATAAGAACTTGCACATTGTAGAAATTATCAACATCAAAGTGTGTATATAGCTGTGTATCATCGGCATAAGCTTGAACTTTGCAATATTTAACAGATGTTAGTATATCGGCGGTATAGATGATGAATATAAGCGGTCCAAGTATAGATCCTTGAGGGACCCCTGAGAATATATCCAAGGATGAGGAGTATCGGTTATTGATACACACTTGTTGCGACCGACCTAACAGATACGACCAAATAAGAAAATTTGAATTATTATCGAAACCATAGTAGCGCAATTTAGCACAGATCAATTCGTGGTTAATCGTGTCAAACGCTTTTGAGAAATCCAGTAACACAAGCAAGCTAACCATCCCTTTATCCAATGATTCAATAATATCAGTAGTTACCGTTGCTAATGCTGTGCCGGTGCTGTATCCTTTTCTAAAACCACACTGAGTATCTGGTATCAATTTATTTAATGTGAAGTACTCGAATATTTGATTGTATATTATTCTCTCAAATATTTTGGACATGGTTGGTAAAATACTAATGATTCTGAGATCAGAAAAGCATAGAGGGTCTGATTTTTTAGGAATAGGCTTACCGAGGGCTACCTTCCATTGAGACGGAAAGTAGGATATTTCTATGCTGCAGTTAATTATATGTGTAATATAGACATCGATAACTGGAGAGCAGTATTTAATCATACTAGACGAGATCTGATCAACACCCATAGCCTGCGTTTTAATAGATTGCAAGATATTACGAACATTCTCCACTGTAGTGAGATGAAATGAAAATGTGTTATTCGGGTCGAATTTATTTCTACTAAAAAATTCGATCTTCTCATCACAGTTATTAGAAACATTCTGTACAAACTTGGCGAAGAAATGATTAATATCATTGGGATCAGATAAATTTTCTGGTATGGTATGTTTATCATTAGATCGAATATTGAGATTACTTAGTGTTTTCCATGTTTTACGAGAGTCGTTTTCAGCGCAAACAGACCTAAGGTAAGCTCTTTTCTCAGTTCTCACCATCGAAACTGCGTAATTTCGTAGGTCTTTATATCTCAACCAATCCGCCTCTGCTTTTGAGTTCTTGAATTTCTGCAACGCCTTATCTCTTTCTCTCATTATTAATTTTAGGTTAGGTGTGAGCCAAGGAGCTGCCGGTTTGGTAACTCTTGCTTGTCTAATAGGAGCATGTTTATCGAAATTCGTTATGACTATATTGTTAAAAATTTTTAGTTTTTTGTCAATATCGTTTTCCATGATCATGTCATGCCAAGGTGAAGCTTGAAGGTCATATAAAAATTGGTCGATGTTGAAATTGTCAAAGCACCTATACGAAACCGTTTTGGGTTTCATCTTAGGTCGATTCAAATTATATTCTAAATGAACTAACATATGATCAGAAATGCCATTAGAGGGTAGAGTACCCGATTTTGTTATGAATTCGCTTTTAGTAACCAAAATTGGATCAATGAGTTTGTTAGATGTAGCAGTGATTCTAGTAGGTTCATTGAGAATTTGTTCTAATCCATAAGATCCAAGACAATTGGAAAAAGCTTCATTTTGTATACCAAGGAAATCATAATTGAGATCACCCATGCAAATGACATCATCATAAAGCGAACACACGTTTGAGAAAATACTATCAAAATCAGTTATCAAGCTATTGATATTATTGTGTGGAGGTCTATAAAATACACCAATAGCTATTTTATTAGTTTTAATTCTGACCTCTAGAAACAAATGCTCAAGAACAGGATTCACCAATATATCAAATGTGATCCTCTTAACGTAGTACGTTGTCCTCACATAAATACACACACCTCCTCCTCTTCCTCCTCTATCTAAGCGAAATAAATTATACCCTGGCACACTAACAGTATAGCGTACAATATAAATATACACGTCTACCACCGCCACCCCGCGACAGGGGGTTACAGGAGGGTTACAATTGCAGCAAAAAAATCAACAACAAAAAATGTATAGTTGCATACGCGAAACTTATTGTACGTATCGGTTGAAACATAAAAAGCTTAGAAAATATCGCCTGTCACATAAATTCCACAACAAAACTCGTCTGTTACCCACATAATTAATCGCAAAAAATATAAATAAATAAAATATAAAAAATGTATACCCGCAAAGATAAAATTAATTGAAATACTTTTTTTTAAGCAGCTAATACAAAAATATTAGTCTGCCACTAATAAGATACCATGAAGGTCATCTGTATCACCTTAATTTTTGTGTAAAGGAGATGTCAACAAATAATAAAAATAAACAAACGATTGATTAACAAGAACAACAGTAAGTAGGTACCTACTTATCAGTCTAAAATCAGTCTATTGTTTCTGGATTATAATAAATATTTCTGGGTGGTAATCTTTCAGCAGCATCAGGCATTTGATAATATTAATAATAAAAATTTGTCCTTGTCTTCAAAAAAATTGCAAAAATTACATACAGAGGGCAAATGGGCGAGGTCTAGTCATGACTAGACGAATCTAGTCAATTCCTACTCAACTCAATAAAGATGTTGATGGATATCCCACGTACCACGGATTGGGTCTATTCGGGAAACGGGAAACTGTGAAAAAAAACGCGCCCTGCATTCTACCTCGAAAGTAGTGAAGAAGCGAATGCACTGATATACATTTTATAATTTATCTGGGTGATGCCACGAAAACTGTTGATTAGACTAATCCTTATGTGGGATTTAAATATGAAAGAAATCAGCAACTGTTGATTAAACCCCGTATAAAATATAGTAATTACAATAAATGAAGAGTTTTATTTTTTTATATTATGAAATAGAATGTCTTTCATTTCACTACGATAAAATAATAATATGTAAAACACCAACGTGAGTAGGTATCTACAATCCAATTACCAATCACCCTACTGATTTTTGTGAAGAACAGAAGAACTAGAATAACAGACTTCCCATGTATACAAACATTAAAATGATGATGTTCGGTTTCATCAATGATCTATTCTTCATTCCTAAGTATTTGAATCAAATATCTTTTTGAACTTTTTGATTTTATCCAAATATTTTATAATACTAGTTTTAGTTTTATATAAATAAGTTTTGTACAAATTTTTGATAATGAATTTATCATTATGTCTTAGTTATAAAAACATGCCTTAGGTATAAAATATTCCTGGGGTATAACTTTGGGATACGGTCGACTTGCGCACGACCGGCTCTCTTACCTGAAATCGACCGCTTTGCGCTCTACGATTTTCATAATATATAAGTATACCTACATTACCTTCTTTCCTTCGATTGACCGAGTTGCTCTCTCTACAATAAATCAGCGAGAAAAGAAAAATTTGCATTTTGCGAGGAGTAATTATTTAGTCTGATGTAACCAGAACGAACTAACGTTACAAAGACATTTGAGTGCGTGGAAATTTAATACATGCATTTTGCGAGGGGTAATTATTTAGTCTGAAGTCTGATCTAACCAGAACGAACTAACCTTACGTAGAAATTTGAGTGCGTGGAAACTTATTACTTGCATTTTGCAATGAGTAATTGTTTAGTCTGATCTAACCAGTACGAACTAAACTTAGGTAGAAATTTCAGTGTTTTTTTATTAGAAAGAAGGCAAGAAGGTAGTCGGTAATTGTATGGTTCATTATTTAGTTTGTATGTGATAATAATGGACTTTCATGAACTTATAAAGTGGTGCAAAGCTAGTATACAACTCTTTTGACAACTTTTGTTATAACAGATACATAGCCGGTCGTGTGTGATAAAATTGTTAAAATTGTTAAAAATGTAATTAACGAGGTCTTACCTTTTAACGTGCGATTCCTAGGCCATCAGAAAAAAAACTGTAATCGCTAGGATTCCAACCTAGCCGACCACCAGCAACATCAATAGCACGCGAAAGTCGTACCACTGAGCTACCTGGCCCTTTGTTACCCTCTGTATTCCAAAAACTGTTCATAGCAAAGCCATAATTGTTTGACATCATAATAGAGTACTCACTCAAACTACGAGTGATGATGACAAAAAATTGGAAAATTTGAGAGACGAAATTTTTAATTACAGGGTGAATTGAAAGAAAAATCGCAATTTTTGTCATCACCTAGCGTTTGTATATCAATTTCGGACCAGAAGTATGTTGAATGGTTCGTACTCAAGTATCCCTACAGCTCAAAATTTAAATGAAAATATACAAAATATCACTGAAAAAAGTGCCACTTTTTCCTCACCCTATACAAAATGTTGAATTTGTCAATTTTGACAAATTTGAACGATGAGAATTCTAGTGTGTTGATTAAGAATCCCTTTTTGAATAATATTTGACTCACCCTGTATTTAACAATATTTGTTATCAAAAATAAGTCTCGAATTATTTCCTATTGGGCAGGTAAATATTTGTCGCCCAATACATCCTCATTTAAGACGTTTTCCTGAGAGTTATAATATTACTTTAGAGAAATTGCCACATTCCAACTTCGACACCCTGTATCTCCAAAACTAACTATAGGATTGAGTTAGGCCTACCAAAAATTCAGAAAAATTATCCAGTGACAATTTTTCCATAAGGCCGTTGCCGGGTCCTTTTTGTTATTGTAATTGTAACCGTCCTGTTGCCTGGCGTGCCGAGAAGTTCATATTACCATTAATTCATCCTCCAAATCGAAAGGTGAGTTTGACAGTGAATGAATAAAGATTTGAATGTAATTCGGATAAAATTCACGGCTACTACTTCATTAATACCCTCATAATATAAATATCTATAATGAAACGTCTCGTATTTGTAAACTTCTTCGAAATATAGACATACATTATATTATGAATCTGATATGACTATCCGCGCCTAATTCTATACATTAACACGTGCGATAACTAAACGAATTAAAGTGTAAATTTGGACTTTTAAAAGTTTATAGTTATACTTCTGGCCATTGCCACCATCAATTTACCCCTATTCATTTTGAACATAAATCTTCAATGCACACGCACACACACGAATGATCATAACCCAGAAGTAACAGCGTACTTTTTAGATGACGGAAGTGCCAACGTGTTAGATGAATCTGCAAATGGGGAAATAACCGCGATCGCAGCGCCATCGATATACTGGCGAACTAAAACTGTAACTTTTGAGTACTGGGGGACCCAAATGACTTCCACAACAATTTTTGATATGTTGACTAGAACCCCATCTAGATTTGAAATCCGACGAAAACAAGGCAAAACGTTGTGACTTCCAGTATCGGAAGTCACAACGTTATATATGAGGTGTCATGGTACCCTGTGTATCTACTTTGGAAGTGATAAGTTACCTTTCACATATATATATATATATATATATATATATATATATATATAGGGGAAAGGGATAACGGGAATTTTCAGTCAATTACAAACGGCAAAATCTTTTTATTACAAAATCATCAAATTATATATATACAGAAAACTCATCGCGGGAGCGCGGGGATTCACATACCGTACGCGGGGATTCACACACCGTAGAGGATTTAGGTATATGTCGGATTGCGTCGCACGAAGACGACGAAGCATCATTTACCCGTCACCCTGTCGTCCCTTGTGTTTCTTTGCTTTCTTTTCGTGATGTCGAGTCCTCAACATTGTGAAACTCGCAAATTATTATATATCCAGATCAAAATGTAAATCGCTCAGCCGCCCCCTGCGCCCCCACTGGATCCGCCGCTGGTGAGAATAGGATCAAAGAAAGTATATACTAGAACACAAAACGATGAGAAATAATGTCTAACTGTTCTAAATAACTGTTGATGCTACAGGAAATTTGGCACCACCATTAGTTTTATTTCCATATCAGAGAATGCCAGTCAGTATAATAAAAAATATGGCAAAAAATTGGGGAATAGGTCGCTTAGAAAATGGTTGGGTTGTCAAAACGAATATTCCGTTGCCTCTTATTTTATTTTTGGATGGTTATTCATCCCATCTGAATCTGCCACTGTCCGAATTTTGCAGGGAAAAAGGAATAATTCTCATAGTACTGTTGCCCAATTCAACTAACTTGCTTCAACCTTTAGATGTAGCGAAAAACTAAAAAGGGAAGATTTTGCAGGTAGCTCAATATTTTTTTTATTATTTACAAAAAGTGTTGTATGAAGAGTTGAATTAAATTTTAACATTATACAACTAGATTTTTCACTGGTCGGTAAAGTGGACACAAGTGGTCGGTAGTAGGAAACGATGTTGGATTCGGTCGGTGACGGGTACATTTTTGAAATATTTAGAATATACAGTTTATTCAAAGTTTTATCAAAGTAAACTCAAACATATAAATTCATGGCTAATTTTTAAACATAGGCCAGAAAGTTTAATATGGAAAAAAATAATAAACCTAGTTTTTTTGCAGTCTGACCTTGTTTTTTTTATATTCAGCTATAAACAAGTCTTAAGAGGTCGGTGAAAGTTACGTTTACCTTATTTTAAAGGAAAATATAGGATTTATTTGTCTAATGCTTATTTGTGTTTCCTATTTATTTTTTTATGAAGGTAATCTCAATCCTATACCTAGATTTGTATTGAATCTTTCAACTTATCTTTACTAAAAAATAAATAGAAAACAAAAATAAGTAGTTCTTTTCATGATTTGTGTTTCAATATCGATAGGAGTTTCTAACCTACGCAAAAATCGTATGTTAGCATTTAAAGGAAGTGAGTTACGTCTGCATACAAATCATAGTGTATAGTGTGAAAACTTTGACATCAAATTATTGTTACTCACATGCTATTGTTTCATCTTCCATGGCACACTTTCATGAAAATGTTCCATTATATAAATAATAAATAAATATATCAGTAGTTAGTGAAGTGAAGTATTATTTTGATATATCTCTGAAAAGGTAATTTTGTACAGAATCGTAATTTTCGAAAAAATATGACACTCTCCATTCGAACTACAAAAATTGAATGCGCTTCCCATCAAACCGGAAGAGTTATATTTGATCTGATACTTGTTGGATTGTACATTAATGACATCAACTAGATGTACCAAATTTGAAATATCGATATAAAATAACAACGAAGATACAGGGGGACAAATTGTTTCTGGGTCAACCGCTACAACAGCTGGTCCACGTTATTGGTGAAAATAAAAATGACTCTGGAAAAACTTTTGATTGTCATTCTGTCAGCGAAAAATAACTCACCTTTCAATATGTTAGTTTGAGCCGAGAGTCGTTCGATGACACGCGTCACCGCGGTTTTGAGCAACGTTACACCTCGTCGGAGGCGAGCGCAGGCTGCGCGTTGAGGCCGTCGCCGCCGCCGGCGCCGTCGTCGTCGGTCGCTGCCGCCTTGCTCAGCGCCACGTCGGCCTCGAGGGCGCGGATGCGGTTCTCGTGCTTCACGATCATCGCTTTCAGCTTGCGGATCTCGTCGGCGAACTCTTGGAGCGTTTTGTCCTGCAATCAAAAAGAAAAAGTTGTTAAGAGAAACTGCTAATATACAATGTGTAAATGGTAGTTTAGTTTGAAATGCAAATCACCGGTTTTCGAAACAGGATCGATGGCGTAGCGGTTAACGCACATGGCCGGAAATCATGAGACCCGGGTTCGAATCCCGATTGATCCACATTTCTTCAATTCAGTTCTGACTTTCATCTTTCCGTCTACTATGCCAAAAACTCATTTTTGAATTGAATTCAACTACAGTTACGTAAAACTACTTTATTAGTTAAATACAACAACAGTACTCCCATGAACGAATTGCCCAAACTTGGGTGTAGAGTGCGTGAACAGGGATATAAGCGATTAATTCAGAAACTTGTTCAAGGTGCTTGGGAAGAGAACATACCAAAAGTCCTGGTGTTTAGGAGGTTAGCCGGGGTGGGGAGGGGGAGACGAAGAAGATCCCACTTTTGGGTTTTCCACTAAGATCTCGAAAACGATGCGCCACAGAAACATTTTATTATACCAAATGAAAGCTAAAATTCTGTACAACTCTCATTCCATGCACTTTTTTCGAATTCCAAACCGTTTTCGAGCTACACGCTCAGAAAAAATTAAAATTTTCGAAAATAAGAATTTTTACCACCCATTTCTCATCAAACATTCCTTCATATTGCCTAAACTATTCATATGAGAAAGAAATTCCCTAATAGTAAGTTGTAGAGGCTTAAATTCCATTTAAGAATATATGCAGTAAGCGGCTAAGTTATGGGATAAATTCGATGTTTCTCAAGCAATGTGCTTTTGACAACCTGCCCGAAATAGATCGATTTATGTTTTCGAAAAGACACTCGGCATAAAAAAAAATCAGCAATTTTTTTCATGTCACAGTGTGTCTTTTTGAAAACATAAATCGACGTGTTTCAGAATTTTTGTCAAAAGTACATTCCAATATCGAATTTGTTCCATAATTTAGCCGCTCACTGTATATACATATGCCAATTTATTTCCAACCGTTAACAGTTGCACCACTTTAAGATTTTTTTGTAAAATTTTGTCGGTTTCAGAAAAACCAGTTTTTATCGTTTCTATGTAACATCTAATTTTGTTGCCACACATAAAAAGTAGGAGATTTGAGCCGGTTCTGGGCCTCCCCCCACCACTATGACGTCATCAGTGACCTTGACCTATGACCTATGACCTCGACCTATGACCTTGACCCATGACCTTGACCTTGACCTATGACCTTGACCTATGACCTCGACCTATGACCTCGACCTAGGACTTGACCTAGGACTTGGGCTTGCCCTTAGCCTTGACCATGATGTATATTGTTGGGAGGTGTTCAGGGTTTGTGTTTGACATTGAGATTATAATGACTTGGATTTTTTTTTCATACACGGACAAGTACTTTTTCCAAGTACTTAATTTATTTTTCTTACCTCAATGTCTTCCATGTCCTTCATGTATACTTACTCTGCCATTGTGTATGACCCTTATGTGTGGAGTACACATACAAATCTATACCGAAGTATAGAGAGGGTACAACACGTCTGCACACCACGGAGATCCAGTCAGATATGTGAACTCTGATTACTCTCCAGTGATGTATACCTTGCGATGGTGGTGGGAGGAGGGGTCGCGTGACGCTATGCGCATCCACCCTCGCTCTCGATAGGGTGGGTTGGATCCGCGCTGACGTCACACACCCATACGCTGCGGTGACTCATCGACTACTATTTACTCTCCGCCCTCTATCGATGCGATGCAAACTCGCGCATGGTGGGGGCTTTGTATCATACATGTTTCATAAGTCTGTGGTGGGGGGTGGTTCACTATCTATTATAAAAGAAGTTGGTATGGTGATATGAAATCAGAAGTTGTATACCTAGCAGTCGAGCAGTCAGCAAGAGTAGTGAAGTTATTCAGTGCCTACACAGTGAGAGAGATCAGTGAGTGTGTTTTTCTATTGAAAATTATTTATATTTTCCATATATATTATCATCATGTCAGTTCCAAAAGTAGATTTACAAAAAATCAATTCTATAATTAAACAAGAGATGGAAGTGTTAGAGCAAAAAGTAATATCATCTTTGCCACTGAATGAAGCTTACCCAATTAAGACGATGTCAGTTTGTTCTACCCGGTTTGGTAAATCCATTTTATTGATACTACTTGATGTAAGCAATGATACATTATTCAAAACATGGCTGCCAAAACGCGTTTCAGAACAATTTACCGATGATGATGTAGCATGCATCAATTCATCAGGTGGTAAATATACAGTAGCATATTTGGGTCAGAGTCCACAAAGCTTTGCCGGCATGAAAACGAGATCGTTGGTCAAATTTGATCTCACTGAATAATTGTAATATATAATTTCCACTTGTCATATCTTCTAATTCTGATTCTTTTATATTATAGGTGATAATTGTAAGGAAAATATAAAAACTTTTCATACATTGTTAAACACACTCTTCGGTGGAGACATCATCAAAAGTCTAATGTGAGTAGTACTGATTATTTTTGTAGCATTCTTATTTCAATAATTTCTCTTTGATCATAGCTTCATTTTTGAAAAATGTGGATGATGTATGCAAGTCAACACTGGACCGAAGCCATAGACATCTCTTCCGCCGTTGAAAGGTTAACTTCTGAGTTGCGTGCTTTGAGCGAGGATGCTCACCACGCCACCATTTATGACCTGAGCGTATGCTATGATGAAGAAAGGATCCAACACTGTATGCGTGATTACGAGAACTACAAAAAGGGTGTGGATCTCTGCGAGAAATATACAGATGGTTCTTTCGATCTACATCACCTCTGCGACGCAATGATTGAATGTGAGCTGAAAAGATTTCTCCACCGCCTCCTACCATACCTACCTGAAGACATCATCAAAAAGTACCAACTGGATGATGATGATAGTGAAATCGAAGAAGGAGAAAATTATGATGAAGATGAAGAAGAAGTTATATTAGATTGTTTGTACATACCTAAGACTATTTGAATTCTAAGCTAATGATATTTGAATAAAAAAACATAAAAATTTTTTACACATGTTTTATTTACCTATTTCTCTTTTACATGAATAAAGAAAGAAAAATGAAAAAAATGTGTGTGTGTGTGTCTTCATCAATATCTGCAGTGAACTGAACCATCCAATGCATTGTATGTCAAAAATGTATCATGCAGAATGAGTGCATATACTTTGGTGTTGGCTGGGAAGTTGACTTTCCTAGTTTCAAACTCGAGCTTAATATCAATAGTTGATGATTTTGTGGCATTCGGCTGATGTGAACAATCAATGATGAATAGTGGATTTTGTCGAAATTGACCAATGTCCATGAGAGGTTCACTCATATCTTTATCATAATAACTTCGTTGAAAGTTCTCATAGGCATAATAAGCCGAAGTATCGAGTTTTTTATCGAAATCCAAATTCCAACGTTCATATGGGTATACTTCAGAGTTCAAGTACACACGAATGTTATTGATATCAGCAGTTGTGAATTTAGTGATGTCCTTTGTCCTGTCTTCAGAAGTGGTAGTGCTTTGGAATCCAATGATGATGTAACGAGGTGTTTCAAGGGCGTTGGTTGTCTTGATAGCCCATATGTCTGAAGACGTGCCACGTAGTGATGGAAGTTCATAGAGATCCCACATGCGATAAGCCAACTTGATTTTAGCATTCAGACCGCTTTTGTTGATTCTATTTAAAAGTTTGAGCTTGTGCTTATCTTCTGGCACTATGTGTCTTATTTTCCACTCAATTTTATTGATTTCCAAATCAGCATCAACCTCACCAATATATGAGTTCTTGAAGGATCGAGCGATTATTAAAATCATTTCTTGTTTGGCATTCAAGATACTTTTGTTGTAATCTTCAGCGAAACCCATCAAATATTTCAGTGGTAATTTACCACTGAATACGTGACTAGTTGTATCCAAGATATCCTGTTTAGTTTCCGAAAGTCCCCATCCAGTTGTCAATAAAGTGTTAGCATGCGATTGTCCAAATGATATCATATTCTTCATTGTAGATGTTATCCCCGGCTTCCTGACCACAGCAACTTGTTCACCACCCATTTCGTAGCGAATTTCATCAAAAAGGAAGGCGATTGCATTATTCGAGAGATAACATAATTTTGTTTCATCTTTAGGTGTGAATTTACCCTCTATATAAATGAAACTCTCAGCAATGTCAAGTATAACGTCTTGATTATTGATTGCAATTCGAATTTCATCTGAATTCCTAAACAATGGTGATCCATATGGTTTATATGTATGCTCATGTAAACTTGTGAGGGAATGATCGAGCATCGGCTCGTCAAATATATTCAACTTTTCACTATTTGTTTCGAGCACCATTGTTCCTTACTTTCAGTCCAATTGATTTCAAAAATTTGAGATCTCTCAGCGAGAGAGCAGTGTGGTGTGCTAACTGTTTAGCGTACACTTTTGGAATGAGCCTTTTTCTATTCGAACCTTCCTTTTTAGCTATTTGTGGAATGTTTTCAAATCCTTGTCGATTCTGTCTATTATAACAAAAACCCATAATAGTTATTAGATTTTTTTCAATTCCAAAATTATAACAATCTCTTCTGCACTTCCAAAATCAATGAGATTATTATTATGATCCAAAATACGCACTGTGATGTTGTGAATCAACTGACGACCTTCTGGACTGATGGGCATATATATAATCTTGTGTGGTTCTTTTGTGAGATTGAATCCAGGCTCCACATCGATATCGAATGAAAAAAGAATGTGGGATTCTTCATTGTTTATGTATGAACCAGATATAATG
Organism: Chrysolina haemoptera; assembly: GCA_958298965.1. Classification (NCBI taxonomy): domain Eukaryota; kingdom Metazoa; phylum Arthropoda; class Insecta; order Coleoptera; family Chrysomelidae; genus Chrysolina; species Chrysolina haemoptera. The sequence continues at coordinate 20,533,276 of OY282584.1, read as the reverse complement.
TTGCAATCTAAGCGGATTAGTCTCACAGTTGTTATATTTATCGGATGTGAGGATTCGTGTATCTGATTCGGTTGAAATCTATCAAAATTAAAACCCATCATCTTTGCTATGGAATTCGGATGAGTTAGATCAATTTCATATTTTGATCGCATCTCACATTTGAAAGTATTATTATTGGCATGTAGGTAGAATATATCATCTGCATTGGTATCGTTTTGATTTTTCCCATGAAACAATCGAAACATGATATGTTTCTGAATAACTGCATTGATCTCATCTATTTCATAGGCACCACATGGAATTTCAATTGTGTACTTCTGAAGTATTGGTGAACTTATATCACTGATTCTAAAACTGATCACATTGTTTTTTTCAGTTATATTATTTACTGTGTTGCATCCATAGAATCCTAAAAGTCCCAATCCATAACGACTGTTTCTATCCAATTCAACGGGTGGGAAAAAGTCTGCACTCAAGACACTCGTCCCGACAGCTTGTAGTTCGAACTTCCGTGACATGACTGATACATTTTATGGATTTCACTTCAATTTATTGTTGTCTACAACACACTCGGGACAACCTACGCTTTTTCGGAGATGGTTCATCAATATCCATTTCATTTTTATTAGCACCAATATTCATATCCTTTATATTGCAATAACAGCAGAATATTTTTCGAGGTATAGGACCATCATTCACATCAGAATCTGAAACGCTTTCGCCGTCAAGATTGTGGTGGTCATTGCAATATCTATATTTCATTATATCAACATCATCTTGTAGACTTTTAGGTAACTTTTCCCAAACAGAAGCAATCTCATGTGCAGCGCATGCGAGTATCACTTCCTTCGGCATATTTGCAAGCATCACTCGATCCATTCTTGTCAAGGTCCGATATTTTGAATACATTTTGAGTGATAATCCCATCGTCCTAATAGCCTCTCGAGTCATTGCTGGAGTTTTATCCATTCTATAATAATTCAGAGAGAAACTTCAGGCACAAGTGACCGCAGAAAACTGTGTTGAACTTCTGCTGGCGATCATAGTTATATAGAATTTTCACTTTCGAACATTTCTGGAAGTATTGAATCAACTCTATTGGTGGGGGTAGATTTCCAAAACTATCAAAGTATGTAATGTCTTTCCCACATTTGCTGTATGCCACCCAATGTGTTCCCGATCCTCTTATTCCATCTAAATTGACAATGGCGGTCTCGCGGTGTCGTGGACCTCTAGTGGGTAATGTATCACGCATGAAAATACCGCGAAAGTATGGAATTTTCATTTTCTTGGCATAATAAGTGAGATCGATGTCGGTGAGAGGTTTTCGAGGTAGGGAATCAACTAGTTTTTTGGATTGTATGGTTTCAAATAGAGTCCGAGTCCTTTACGGTAAGGTTTAAGGTATATACCACTACCACTTTTACCCAATGCCACACTTTCCATTTTCCTATTATGACGATTCGCTTCGATCAGGGCGGTTCTGCTTGCTTTTGCTGAATTCACAGCTCTGGTGATGCCTGCAACAGCACCAGCTAAACTTCCGAGCGCAGACAATCCAGCAAAAATTGGTATCAATGGTAGAATCCCTCCGACTTTAGGAATTGGAATTATGCGAGGCGTGCGGATCGTTTTCTTTCCACCGGCAGCTTTGAGGTATTTACGTGCTGCATGCAATGCCACTACGGTGGCTTTTTTCAAATTATTCGTCACAAATTGCTCACCCCCAGCTTTTTTCAGTACATTCCGCACTTTATGAACCACCCCAGAACCAAAGGCGATTTTTATGAGATTATTTTTCTTCTTCTTCGGTTGATTTCTCTTCTTTTTCTTCGGTTGATTCCTCTTCTTTGTCTTCACAGTAGTACTACTACAACCCATACCGAAACGTCTCTTTGATTTCATAATGTTGGTAACGAGTAGGGCAGCTATTCTTTCCTTAATACCAGCGTCCTTCGATTTAACCCTGTTCCAAGCTGCGTATTCGAGTTCTTTGTCTGCTCTATGTCTCGCTGTGAGATCAGTTAGATGATTCAAATATTGAATATCGTGTTGTTTGCATGCAATATCCAATTTATTGATTCCAGGATCTTTGCGGGCTAAACGTTTTTCCAATTTTGTACCGGGTCCACAATACTGATATCCTCCGGGTAAATGTAATTCGAACGGCAATTTGTTTATTAAATTATTAACGAATCCACGACCGCTTTTTCTGCATCCACTACGAACACATCCGTATCGTTTGATGGTACTCATTTAAATGAAATGTTCACAGCATATCATCGCTTACATAGTCTCCAACCACGGTACGATGCGCATTGTGAAGCAGAAAGAAAAGTTTGCTGTAGATAATCTAGATGAAAAATTCGGTTGTGGATTGAATGGACAGAAAGTGTTGCGGCATGGTCCACTACTTCCATCATCTGTTCGAGGACTCATTATCGGACCATCGAATTGTGGAAAGACGAATGCCATGATCTCTCTTTTAACACATCCACAAGGACTGCGATTCACAAATGTTTATCTCTATTCGAAATCACTCAATCAACCCAAATATCAATTCCTACGAAATGTATTGGAACCCATCAAGGGGTTGGGATTTTATACATTCAGTAATAATGCAGAAATAGTGGAACCATCCGATGCCAAACCAAATTCTGTTTTCATTTTCGATGATGTAATATGTGAAAAACAGGATATTATAAGATCATATTTCTGTATGGGACGTCATAAAGATGTTGACTGTTTTTATCTTGCTCAAACATATTCACGAGTGCCCAAACAGTTAGTGCGAGATAATACCAACTTTATCGTAATGTTCAAGCAAGATGAAACGAATCTACACCATATTTATTCGGATCACGTGTCACCCGATGTAACATTTAAGCAATTCCAATTGATGTGTGTTAAATGTTGGGAGGATCAATATGGATTTTTGGTCATTGATAAGGATAGAAAAATGCATGAAGGTAGATATCGCATGGGGTTCGATAGTTTTATATATCCATGATAATACAATACGCATTCAATCGATCGCTGAATTGCATAGAGGTTACTTCAGTGTATTCTCTCTCTTGTGAAGCAAAATGAAGACAAAAAATGATAAAGTAGTTGAAGATAAAAACAATGAATTGAATTTGAAACGCCAACTTGTTGAGACAACAGAAGCTGTACGGCAGAAATTTAACTCTATCAAGAGTGGACTTATTGAAAATCGAATGGCGCTTGAAAAACTCTATGATCCCATAATGAAGCCATTAAATGTTCTTTCTTCAGCTGCTGCTACCACGAAACCACAGCCACCACAGCCGACGTTTTCGATGAAGCAAGTGAATTCTCAGTCTACTCCAATAAAAGTTAGGAGTACTTCAGTGGGAAATAATTCATCATATAGTAGTGAATTATCATCTGTTGACAGTGAGACAGATACCATCAAAGAATTCGGAAAAGATGAAAAGTCCGTATTTGATAATTTTGAAGACAATACTGGAGATGTTTTGAAAAGACATTTGGAAAATGTCAAAACTAAGAATGCAGCTTATGACAGAATATTTGGCATACGGTTAGATCCTACTACACAAAAACTGAAAATGGGGAGTCACAATGTACGTTTCAGTGATGGAAATATATTATTTTGGAACAAAAATAAAACACGAACACATGAATTCCCAAGTAGTCTGGAGTTATACAACATGATTTTTTTGAAAAACCCACCTGAAGTTGATGATGATGATGAAGTTCGTCATACATATGCTAAAATATTGAGGCTAACAAATGCACCTTACAAACAACATCTACTGCGAAATGGTTTCAAACACCCGAAATCTAAAAAATTCCGTGAAGTTATTAAACCTATACTAAACTTATCACATTATCAGACGACCAGAAGTAGGACAAAAAAAGGTGAAGGGTTCCATCGAATGAAAATGCAGAAAATGTATGATCCCAAACCTGCGAATTATGTTTACTGGAATTCACCCAAGGAGTTAGTCGCTCGTTTGCGGCTATTGATATCTTCAAAGTCAGCTGGACACACTGGACATGATAATGAAATAATTTCCATAATTGAAGAATTACGTGAGGAAGGTATAATAATCTAATACATCAGCAAAAATGATCAGTTTGTTCTCATTATATGATGCCGTAACATTGTCAAATTGTTTGTCTGAATGAAAACAAATAAGTGATTGCGAGGAGATGGATAATGAAATAAGTGATGTCAAACGACAAGTTGTCAATGAGTTACATAAGCCGGCAAGACGTAATTTCATCAGAAGAACCACCACCGTCAAAGGTTTTGCAGATCTGTGGCAAATAGATCTTGCCGAATTACAACCTTATGCTAAACATAACAAAGGATATCGATATGTTCTTGTGGTCATTGATTGCTACTCGAAATATCTATGGACGAAGCCGATTAAAAATAAAACAGGTAGTGCTGTAACCAATGCAATGGAAGATGTGCTGAAAGAAGCCAACTATTCCCCGAAACATCTACAAAGCGATCAAGGATCAGAATTTTTCAATAGTTCTTTTTCATTTTTGATGCGAAAATATAAGATCAACCATTATTCAACATTCAGCACCATGAAGGCGGCCATAGCTGAAAGAGTAATTCGAACAATAAAGACGTGGCTTTATAGAGAATTTTCAGCGATGGGACACAACAAATGGTTGAATATTCTTCCAATCATAACAAGCAAATATAACAATAAGGTGCATCGTACAATTGGTATGAAACCAATCGATGTTATGCCAGCAACAAAACTGAAATTCAAAAGTTCCAAAGTAATCCCTCGAAGAAAACAAAGTATTTCCAAATTTCGAATGAATGATATTGTACGTATAAGCAAGTACAAGAATATTTTCGAAAAAGGTTACACTGCCAATTACACAACAGAACTATTCAAAATTGTTAAAATTAACCAAACATACCCCATAACTTATATTCTTGAAGACATGGATGGGAGCCCGATTAGAGGATGTTTTTATGGAGAAGAATTATTGAAAACGCAAAATCCTGACGTATACCTAGTTGAAAAAGTGTTGAGGAGGAAAGGAAATAAACTATACATTAAGTGGTTAGGCCTTCCAAGCGGAAAGAATTCATGGTTACACAAAAGTGCTATGGTTTAATATTTGAATGAAATTGTATTACTTATTATTCTCACTAAGCTGTAAGATTATTAATAAACTATAGAAAATATAGAACTATTTTTGAGTTTTTTTTCAAAATGAATAAATCATGAAGTGGTGAACGTTGCCCCAACCAAACGCAACGCCCAGTGTATGCCAAAACCGAAATAATCTGCATACTCCTCCCCACTTCATAGATTTTTGAAAAAGTCTTTCATTTCAACTCACAACATTGATAACATTTCATAATCCTCAGAGCTAATCACTATCAGATTGGAATGCGTGATCAAACTCTTTTCGCCACTTATCACGTACAGATGCTACCATATCAAAAAGTTTAGTGGACTCCTGAAGCTCAATCTCAGCTTGCATTTTCAAACAAAGGGCGGACTGATTCTTCTGTGTGATTTTGAAACGGAGTTTATCTGCATCTTCACACATTTTGATCAGTTCAGCCTTCGATGATACAATCTTTGCATCGAGCTTCTGAAGAACCACCTCGTCGTCCATGCTACCTCTTCGAACATCGTCATCGCATTTGACGATGATAGCTCTCGATTTTACGATGCTGCATTTCGCTTTCTTAAGCATGTCTCCACAACGCTGCAGTGGACCAAAAGAATGAAGCGATACATCTTCCAAATCACCTATCACATTCTTGAAGGTGTCATCTACTTTCTTCTTACGGGGTTTCCGTACACCCTTACTTGTTTTCTTGGGATTTGAAGCAGTAGATGCACACTTTCTCCTAGATGGTTTCGCTTTCGTATCGACACTAAGAGGAGAGAGAAGTGACGGGCATTTTGGTAGTGACAATTGTGAAAGGGTTGGATCAACACTTTCTGAAGGTTCCGGTATATCTCCCATCTTCAGATAATCATCAATGTTATATTCATCGATGAAACCTTCTTGGGATGACAAGTGATATACCGGAATATCTTCAAAACCAAAGTCATCATTTGTTGCAATACATGGCATTGCTTCTTCTTCAGCAGACAAATTTGGTAATGAGTTCATATTTAGCTCGTAGGAATGTGTGATATCAATGGGATGTGGATAGAAATGGTGCTGATGTTAATGCGACTCTAAGTTTTATTCAAACAAGTCGACTGGTACATGCGCACAATGAACATGACAACAAACCACCATAGAAGGAGAGGGAGTAGATATCCCTCCCTCCCAGGAGTTACCTTCACAAACTTCATAGGAAAAAGAAGTGTTGGACATCAAGAAAGTGAAAAATTCAAAATAATAGACCTACGGACGAATCCGCGGATTCGAGACCTTGACCGCTGTTTTGATTCGCGAGCGCGAATCAAAACGCGATTAAATTCGCGGCCGCGAATCGAACTGCGATTAAATTCGCGGCCGCGAATCGAACCGCGAAATAATTTGCTGGTTGAAAGTTATGATGGTGGGGGTAGGTCCAGAACCGGCTCAGATCTCCTACTCCTACTTATTTTTGAAAATTATATCTCACTCATGAATGATAATAAAGAAAAAGTTTGTTGGTCAAAAACATTAAAAATGATCATATCTTCCAAGAAAAAATATAAAATTGTAGGTTATACTTGAAATAAATTTTACAACAAAATCTCGATATCAATATTTAAAAAAATCATATCTCACTCATAAGTGGGAATTTCAAAAAAGTTCTATGATGAAAAACTTTCGCAATGATCATATATTTCCAAAAAAATATATAAAAAAAATCGCAGCAAAATATCTGAAAAGCGGTTCAATGCATTGCCCCTAATCAAAACATTCTGCACTTCAATGGCTGGTGGATACGCCAAGATTCAGATACATGGGTGCCCACCCAGGGTTTTTGACCCTTCATGTTAAATTCCTCCAGTATTAACAAAGTTAATACTTCTGAACTAAAGAAAATATCTCTTTTGAATAGGAACGTATGTGAACTGTTAGCAGTTTATAAACACAAGCAAGGGTCAAAAATATATGCTTGTAAATTGCCCATGCAGAGTTTTTGAAGCATGTACAATTTACAAGCCTGTAAACTGCAAGATATTTCACATACGTTCCTTTTACTTGCACTTCTATCACAAAAAGTCATATTTTCTTTGGGGGAATTTATCATGAGGGGTTAAATAAAGGTCTTTAGAGGTAGCTATAACGAATTCCTTCGGAGATCGCATTAGCTCAGTTGGTATAGTTTATATGTGTTGTGCTATTTGGCACTAGATGGACCAACTCTTCAGTTTTACGGAATTGTAGGAGCATGTATATTTAGTCGCATACATTTCAGGGGTTTGATTTAAAACATTCATATAGAAGAAATTTGACTAATTCTTTCGGAGGCTGCGTAGCTCAGTGGTGAGTTTGCAGTGTGCCCCGAGAAAGAAATCTCTCTATATCACCTAGGAGGTGGGTGGAGGGTGATATTAAGAGATTTATTTCTCGGGCTTTTTTTGGTTTTGTGACCTTGAACTCGCCCATCAAAAAAAAAAACTATCTTTTCTGTTCGATTATATTTTTTTTGCATAATTCCATTTTTATTTTTCATATCTAGAATTTTGCGCTGTACAGGTTCGAATCCCAGCCTAAAATAGTTTTTTTTATTTATCGTTTTTTAATCAATGAACCTCTCTTTTCTATTCGATTATAATTTTTTTTTGCATTTCGGATCCCAGCTTAAATTAGATTTTTTATTTCAAATAATTAATCAATGAATATTTCCATTTTTATTTTTCATTTCTAGAATTTTGTTCCGATCCCAGCTTAAAATAGATTTTTTATTTCAAATAATTAATCAATGAAAGTCCGTGAAGGGCCCCTCTACATCGCCCTTCACTGTGTACATCGACCAATTAATATATATGCACTCCTTTCAGAACTTTCATCAACTAATCATTTCCTGAAAAAAAATTGCATATTAATCATTTCCTGAAAAAAAAATTGTATAGTTTTCCATCATCTGCTTCCTGAATTCTATTGCTTCTTCACGCTTTCCTATCTTATTTTTCAGTTGGTCACGTTGTATCTGAGCTTCCCGAAATTTCTTTTCATACCTATCACATGTACTGTTCAGTTTTTTCAAATTTTCATTGTCTGTATCAGTCGATAAATCAAGTTTCTCCAGTAAAGCAAACATACGCTTGCTTTCCTTGACAAAATTCTCCGTTTCTGTAGACCTTTGTTGTTTGTTGTCTGTCTGTTTTGTGTCTGTATCTGTAGATGAAGTATCTGTGTCTGTAGAAGAACTCCCTGAGTCTGTAGTGTTTTTTGTGTCTTTTGGTGTGTCTGTCTGTTGTTCTGTTGGTTCGTCGTCGTCGCTAAAGTCCTCCACTCTATATTCTTCCCTAACACTCGGTTGTAATGAAAAATTCGGTTTTCTCCATGCATTCCGGGCATATGGGCTAGCTTTTTTGACGATTTCTTTGAATTTGTCTATTTTCGATATCGGCCTACTACGCTTCCTTGCACTTTTCACAGGCGATTGTTCCACAATTTCGTTTTCTCTAATGGGTGATATGATAGTCGGCACTATATTTTCCATGTCCAACAGTGCCTTAACCGCCGCTTCACTTTCTGATTGAGATTTTGTTACTAACGCCATTACAGATAAAACACAACTGAACTATCGCAAAGAGACGCTATGAAATAAAAATTTACCCAAATGAAATGAATTTACGGTCATCTCAGGTAAAATTCACCCTCACCGGTCAGTTACTAAAATATTAAAGCTATTGTAGACGGCAGGTATCATTGGCGTTTCCATGCGGGGTTGAATCAGTGCATAGCATATTGGAATTGCTGTAATGTATTGTATCCGCGATATAATGGATTTTATCGAAATTTGTCATACTTGATAAAAGATTTGAAAGAGTAAATTCAACTAGAAAAAATATTTGAAAATATTTTTTTTGTCATGTTTCTGCACTTTAATTCGAAAATCAAACATTTCTTTTTAGAATCTCTAATATTTTTGTATCCACGTTATAATGGATTTTATCGAAAAATGTCATACTTGATAAAAGATTTGAAAGGATGAATTCTGATAGAAAAAAATTTGAAAATATATTTATGTCATGATTCTGCGGTTTCATTCGAAAATCAAATATTTTTCCTAATAATCTCTAAGATTTTTTTATCCACGTTATAATGGATTTTATCGAAATATGTCATACTTGATAAAAGATTTGAATGGGTGGATTCTACTAGAAAAAAAATTGAAGATATATTTTTGTCATGTTTCTGTGGTTTAATTCGAAAATCAAATATTTTTTCCTAAATATCTTCAGTATTTTTGTATCCTCGTTGTTTGCATTTGCGTCACTAATTAGATGACGAGGAAATCTAGGTTAATGGAGGAATTGCTATTCTCAGGAGATGAAGTGTGGGTTTAGTGGAGGTGGTAACCCCCACTCACGATTGTAACATATAAAATCGGTCCAAAATCCTAACATTTCATTCGACTTTTGTATTTTCTGTTAGAAACTGTGTTTGTATAGCAATTATGGTTGATCAAGTTGGTTTTGCATTGGAAGCCCTCTCCCAATTAGATGCCAACAATCAAGTTGATGTGTTGGCAGGTGACGAGTTTGTTTGGGAACAAGAAGATGAAGTTGTAGTGGGTGAGAATGGTGACAATGGCGAATTCCATGACCTGGTAGATTTTGAAGATGGCCGCCAAGACATACCCGCTGGGGATGACTTCGTCGAAGAAGAGTTCCTAGAAGATGACGGAGAAGAACCAGAAGTAGACGATGGAATTGTACCAGACTGTGAGGATGTCCCCGAAACGATCGTGAGCAATGCCCATCAGATAAATATGACAGAGGTGTTAGAAGACGTAGCAACAAATTTGTACTGTTGCAGCTTTTCATTTGTTACTATCAAAACTTGTGATAATGAAAAACGCTTCCTATGTGATATTTGTTTTGTACGGTATTGCGGCATGAATAATAATGGTGAGTGGTATCAGCATGTTAATTCACATGATACACTCGAGTATGCAAATGTTCCCACTCATAATTGTTATTCTTGTCACTCACCCCTATATCTGCTCTGTCCCGTAGGTGGATGTGTACATTGTAACAAATAACAGAGCTGAAATAGGGGTGGGGTTATGATGGGGTGGGGTTTTCTGGTCTGAGGGATACTGGCTAAGGAAAGAGGTGTGGCTTAAGACATAGTGGGGATTGAAGTGGAAGGTCGGAGTAGGTGGTCGAAGTGGGGACTGGAGTAGGAGGTCGGAGAAGAAGAAGAGGAGTGGGTGGTCGGAGTGGGGATTGGAGTAGGAGGTCGGAGAAGAAGAAGAGGAGTGGGTGGTCGGAGTGGGGATTGGAGTAGGAGGTCGGAGAAGAAGAAGAGGAGTGGGGTGGAGGTCTGAGTGTTTAAAACAAGAACTTCCTCCGAATAATCTTCAGTCACTCTTCTGAACTGACATCAGCTACCACATCATCCACAAGATCACCCGCCAGATCAACCACCAGCCAACTGAATTAGCAGACTATAGCAAGCTGTAATAATTTGAGAGTAAGTTAACAATCTTGTAATCATGAACCCGTTTAATTTTTTTTTGTATGTTTAGCTATGGATTCTCCCGCATTAACTGGTCTTGCAGCAATAACGATCCTGAGTAACATCAGGGTGGATGGCGCCGCACCTCAAATGCCAGACGAAGAGCACTTCAATGACGTTATGGACGTCATCAGGAGAGAGGTCCCTGAAATGCAGTCGCTGACGATGGACCAACGCAGACGGCAAGGTGGGTTCATTAACGGAGTTGCTTCCAAGAGATCCCGTGACGCAGGAGCAAATTCGTCGATGGAAGGTTTGCCTATAATCCAAATTGCTGACAGCGATGATGATTTCCTGCCTCCAAAACCACCGAAGAAATCATCATCGAGGAAGCACGCACACAACAGCAGAAGAAGGGTGTCCAAGAAGACATCCTCAACTGTTGTGACACCGGTTATAGACGCACCTTTACCACCTGTCGTTGAAGTTGCCCCTCCACAACCCACTGCTGAAGAAGTCCACCCTCCAGCACCTATCGTACCTGAGCTGGAGATGAGTGTGCAACGGGCAAAGCGTGGGATAGAGGAGGCCCAGCGGGACTATGATGACAGTCAGCTGGCGCGGGCAGAACTCAACCGCCAGCTGGAAGAGCTTGAGCGCCAGCAGGCAGAGCTGATGGCCCGCGATCGGCAGCAAAGTCTCCGGGAGGTCCAGCTAGTCACCAGGCTGGAAGACGCCAAGGCGCAGGGGGTGGCTTTGGTGGCACGGCTCCGAAGCAACCTGGAGCAATTTGCTAATTTTAATTTTTAGATATGTTAAGGTTAAGGTTAAGTTATTTGTAAGTAGATATAAGTTTTGTATATGTAGATTTAGAATAAAAATAGAAAAAAAGATGAAGTGAAATAGGAGTGCACATTTAATGGTCTGGTGCACATTGAACAATGCGGAGGATGGGGCATTTTTCTTCAATTCATCTGAATTATGTTTTTACATATTTTATTTATATTTTATTTATATACATATTTTATTTATATTTTATTTACATATTTTATAAAATAATATGATGTGTATTTCTCCCATCTCCTGATTTCTCTCAGCCTTCAAACCCCCACTCTTTTCTCCCACCCTACACTGCCACCCCCGAACTAGTATAAATTCAATGCCAGCTCAGATTATAGTATCAGTCTTCCAAGATGCCTCTTCCAGACTCCACCTCGTCTCCGAGACATTGTGCCGAATTCGAAGATGATTTGGAACGGGAAGCGATGATAGCAAGATATCAGATCGTCTCTGCCGTACAGGTCCAGCAGGTATACCAAGGTGAGAGGCAGGATCCATTTTACCATCGAGATCCACGGGGTCCGATTCAGGTGAATGAGGTGTCGGACTCCACAGATGTGTGGAACTATCCATCTCCGTCGACTTCGGACGACGAAGATATGGATCAACGCGTCGACGACTTCGATAGCTCCTCGGAGGATGAGTTCGAGGATGATGGCCAAGTGGTCCATATCCGTGTCGAGGACATAAATATGGACCTCGACCCGGACGAGTTCCCCGTAGAGGACGACTCCGATGATGACACCATCATCTTGGTGTCATCGGATGACGAGGATGACGATGTCATCTAAGTCCTCACCCCCCCCCCCCCCCCCCGTGGTCGTCCCGCATAAATATGCGGGATGGCACCCAGCTCTTCGGAGCACCCAATAGGCCCTTTTCAGGGCCACACAAAGAACATAAACACACGCATCTGCGCCACTCAATGGCAAAAATGTACAAAGTTTCCATAACTTGAATTGATACTTTTCAAAAAGAACTCACCCACTACCAAATTCTATAATATATTTGGTGAGTAAGAAATGAAAAATTTCAACATTGATTTAGAACATTTTATTTGTAATATTTTCATAATACAAATTTATTTTTCAAACAGCGGGTTCTGGATCACTACCTGGAGCCCACAGTTTTGGTCTATGTGTGAGCCAAACATCAGGATGTTTATTCTCCAATTCAGCTAACCTTCTTTCCAAATCATTATATTTCAGCATCACTGCAGATGTGACATTCAATGCATTGGCATCCAAATCATTTTTCAGATTTTTGCTGTTGTAATCGAGTTCAGTTGTCAACTCTGATATTTTTCGTGTCATTGTGGCTGTAGCATCCCATACTTTGATATCCACATCACTTTTTAGATTTTTGTATTTGCGATCTAGATCATCAGTCACCTCCTCTACTTTTTCATTGAATGCTTGACGGGCTTCAGGTACAATCTTAGCCATTGTGGCATGTATGGCAGCCTGCAAGGCTTTAAGGACAAGTGCCTTCGTCTCCGTAATTTGTTCATTGAGATATAATTGAGTTACACAATCACTCTCGTCTATCGGTTCACCAGCATTTTTCAGTCTTTTACCTTGCATATCATATTGGTCGTCAGGCGAAAGCTTGAATCCCATACCTTGAGGACCTTGGGAACCTTGAAGAACTCGAACTTTGACAGTACCCCATTTTCGTCTACGGCCGAATTTATCAATAGCTTTGGACATCTTTCTTCCACCTTGATATCTTTCATACTGATGATTTCAAGACAATTAAAATCTATATATCTCTGTGTAGATATTTATTCTCTTAAATGAAACAATAGGAAATCAGAATAACGTGTATATTTATATATTTTTATATATTTGGTAACTGGACAAGACATTAACTAAAATTGACTAGTATAATTTGACTTTTATATAATAAGCGTAATTACATCTCAAATACAAATAAATAAGTATGGTGGTGAATTTTCCATTTGAAATGATATTTCATTTGTTCAATTCAGCTGTTAATAAATGAAGTAATTGATCCAAAGGACTCTCTTGGGAAAAAGATTGAATAATATTGGAAACCCAACGAATATTCTCTACTGGATCATTCTGGTAGAATTCTATATCGCTATGACCCCAAGGAAGAGTGTGTGTCGTATTGGGAATGATGAACCGTTTATCATCATGGTATGACAATGCAACTTTGTTCTTCAATTCAGTATACATGTCATGCAATATGCTTCTGAACGAGTTCATCTTCCTGAATATTAGACCACCCTGTTCGACAATTTTCTTATAATCTTCACATGTCAATTCATTCTTTATGACGGATCTTTTGACACCTTTTGCTTTTTTGAATTCACTACCTACAGACTGAACATAATATGCTTTGGCACCGGTACCATAAAAGCTAATTATGGGATCATTCGGAAATTCATCTTTGAAATTACCCAGAATTGACTTTGTAATAGGAATATTGAATTGGTTTCCTACGTTGTAATTGGAAGTATCAAACTCGCATATATTGTTGGTCATGAAATCATAAAAATTATCGGTATTTACTTTCAAAATTAAAGAATCCGTGTCAGTGTAGAGTAAGGTGGCATTTTCTGCATAATGACGTTTAATACATCCATAGAAAAAGTTGTACATGACTGTTTTGGATAATTCTAGAATACAAAATCCCAAATATAGCGGTTTATCGTACAATACATTAACTTTGCCCAATTGAATAGCAACAAAATTTTCTGAAAAAATTGAACAGCTTTTGAAATTTGGACGTGATATTAGGGCGCTAGCACCAATTTTCCTCTTGATACTTTCCCAATGCGTAACCAGTCTAACATCAATTCTGTTATCAACGTTTTCCATTGTTTTCCCATAAACTGCATTATTCATGAGTTTATAGAAATCTTTTTCAGCTTTGTTGTTAGATCGATTTCGCATTTCAGTGTTCAAATCAATATAAGGTTTCATCCAACATGACTGCTTGAATCTCAACACTCTATGTGTGTTCATAATAATAAGACCATTGGCCACAGCCTGCTGTAAGTTTTTATAATGTACAATATATTTTCTTTTGTCATTTAAATTTGGAATTAATTTAGGAATTTTTGATTTCGAGTGTGGTGGTATTAAACTTTCAACGAGAAAGGGAAGATCAGCATGTTTGTCATGTAACTCTTGGGGATAATGAACATCTACTTCAAGAACATAACCGTATGGACTATCAGATGCCACTCCCATTACATCCAAATTGATTATTTCATCGGGTGTTAGCCATGCAAAATCGTTGGTGGGTAATGGTTGTGACATACTGTGACCATATAGGTTAGTTGCATCTAAATATGATATGTATGATGAAGGTTCATCTGGGTTATAATCGGGTAAAAATTTATTATTAGCTATATGCTTCCTTTCACTACACTGACTTATTCCGCCCCGTATTCCTTTTTTGAAAAAATTAATCATGTCAATGTCTGTCAATAATTCCAATTCAATATTCGTATACTTCAGCATTGCATCCCACGATAATCCGGGCGCTGTATAATACTGTGCTGGATCTAATTTATATTTATCTAAGCATATATTTCGAAAATTCTCAAATATGTCGCATAATAGAAGAACATCGGACTTCAAATATAAATCCGAGTATTCCCCTAAACTCTTACACTCGAATAAATGCCAAACAAGTTTCGCTCTCATATAATCCCTATCTGATATATGCTCTCCGTTAAGATTGTCATAAAACTGATTTTTAGTGGGTAGAGTTGGATAATTCAACTTGTCAATATGATCAACAAAGTTATATGGAAAAACACCTTTCTGTCTCATCAAATTGAATTTGTCAATTTGTGGAAAATGTTTATGCATCTCAATACACTGATCGGATGTTAAGTTAGCACCTAAGTTCTGCAAAGAATTCGACATGAATTTGAAACTATCTATAAATCTCATTTTCAAAAAATTCTTTTTTTCTTTTCCGTCTTTGTCAGTGTATGTGTGAGTGAATAGATGCTTAGTGAAAGAAATGTATTTTTCCTTAGTTTGTGGAATAACATCCACTTTGTCTTTGTTTCTATACAGTTCTTTTATGAACAAATGACAATCATACCCACTCAGATTATGGAAAATGATTGGAACAAAATTTGGCAATTTGAAATTTAAGTTACATACGGAATGTGCGGCAGGTGATCTTTTTTTTCCAGTGAGGTGGCAATGGTCTCTCACTTTCACATCACCACCCGTGAATGGTTTATCACATATTCCACAAAATTGTGTAGAAGAAAACTCTGCTTCTTCCGCGGGGGTTTGTGCAGCCATAGGAATTGGATACCTCAAATAATTGTGATAAATATTTCTCAAATCATCTTCAAGTTTTGTAACAAATTTCTCGGCTGCATCCTCACCCCTATATGTAACAAATTTCGATAATTTATCATTGTATGAACATTTTATCGAATAAGCAAATGAATAAGGTTCGTGTTTGTATGTTTTATTCGAGAATGAGTGTTTAGGGTTGGGTTGACTAGTTTGAATGGGTTTGAGAACTGATTCAAAATCAGCATAAACTACAAATGGCACCTTCATTTGTTTCTCAAAATTTTCAAACATAAGTGCATTACCCGGTAACATTTTACCATATTTGTTGATTCTGAAATTGACTGATGGTGTTGTAGTACTCAAGTGATTACAGTCATGCAACTGATGACGTAACAGTAATCGCTCGTGAGAGAAATACAATAAACATCCATCACAAAAATATTTTTTATGCTCATGCGCAGATAGTTGACTTGAAACTAACCTAGAAAGGTCTTTAATCCAACAATAATGACTATTGCCAGAATCATCTGTTATAAGTAACAAATTAACATGTCTTCTAAGTCTTCTCTGTGAGTAACGCAACGGACCAACCACTTCATATTTCATTTTACCCTTATCAAGTTTTGACTCTAACCCATACACATTAATTGAAATATCATTCATGTCCTCAAACTTTTTTATAGCTTGAAGTTTAACTGGAAAATCCATACCTGTTACATTCAAGACATTGGCGTAGTGGGGGTATGAGGAAACTTCTGACACTCTACCATTCGCAGGAAACAATGCAGATGTGATGGCCCATGCAAAACAATGTTGATCTTCATTACGAATATTCACAACGCCTTTTCTTGTCTCAATGAACTCGGGCAGCTTCACATACGAACATCCGCTGAGTGGACTATACTTGTTGATGTTCACTTCGAGGAACTTAATTTTTTCACAACTCCATCCTGAAACATAACAATAATTTATTATTCATATAAATAGAAATGAAACTTTAAATAAATACCTGAATCACGTTCTTCAAATTCCGTAGTCTGAGCAATAATGACATCACGGAATCCATCGAATAATGCACCCAAATCCGTAGACTGATCCACAATTTTATTCTGTGAATTGAATGACTTCGTGTCACTCAAATCCCGTGTTTGAACAATGTAGCTGCCAAATACTTCCATATTCACTTTAAAGATCTTGTGAACCTTTATTGCCTCTTCAAGTAATCCAATAACCTTCTCCCTGATCTCATTGAAGAATGGCATATATTCAGTGTAAACATTGGTACTTTCCACTCTATAACTCACAATTCTACACTTGAAAGCATTCCTTATAATCTGTATGCCATCACTCACTTGCACACATGCATTGTTCCTGTGTTGGAGAGTTCTTTTGTGAGAATTAACTTGGGATGTAGGAATTGTCACATTACAACAATTGCATGTGTACATTGGTGTCGATGCAGCCACATCTAACTTAATCCTTTTCACAGAAGGGCCACCTTGGCAACTTTGAAGTTGATGCCGACGGAGATTATCACTACGAGTGAACGATTTACCACAACCACAGGAATACATTTTATCGATGTCGTCTTCTCAGCACAAAACTCAACAAAATACTGATTTCACAATCATTCCCACCTCCTTTATATGTAATATCGATGAGTGGGAGAGAGGGTGAACAAATTCTATCCGCTTCGACTATTCATACAACGTCACAGCAGAACCATCCCCACCATATCAATGAAGAGAGGACGGAGAGTAGTCGATGAGTCACCGCAGTGTATGGGTGTGTGACGCCAGTTCACATATCTGACTGGATATCCGTGGCGTGCAGACGTCTCTATACTTCGGTTTAGATTTTTATGCGTACTCCACACATTAGATCATACACAATGGCAGAGTAAGTATACATGAAAGACATTGAGGTAAGAAAAATATATTAAGTACTTGGCAAAAGGTACTTGTCCGTGTATGAAAAAAAATCAAGTCATCACAATCTCTAGGACAAACACAAACCCTGAACACCTCCCAACAATATACATCATGGTCAAGGCTAAGGGCAAGCCCAAGTCCTAGGTCAAGTCCTAGGTCGAGGTCATAGGTCGAGGTCATAGGTCAAGGTCATAGGTCATAGGTCAAGGTCATGGGTCAAGGTCATAGGTCGAGGTCATAGGTCATAGGTCATAGGTCAAGGTCACTGATGACGTCATAGTGGTGGGGGGAGGCCCAGAACCGGCTCAAATCTCCTACTATAAAAGCGGATTATTAAATACAGTAGACTAAAATCATGTTACTTGAAAAATGGAAAATTGTAATTAAAAGATGATAAATAAAGTTACATCTAATTTTATTTGATTTCAATAATTCTCATTGTTCTCACCCTCAATAACTCTCAACTTTGGATCGACGTTTCATCCTCTTTGGCTGTGAGAATCCTGGCAAGGGTGTCCGTCCATGGCATCCTTATCCTCAGTGGTTTTTGCTGAAGGGCCTCTATGGCGTCTTCATCGTCATCCTCGTCGACAGGCACGCTGGTGAGTGGACTGTTCCAAAGCAGTCTTCACCATAAGGACGTCAACATCATCGGTGGCCTGGAGAGTATGTATCCCATTCTCCTGAAGCTTTTGTTGGTAAGATTGGAAAAAAAATCTTCTTGTTTCACAGGTATCGTTGTGTTCCATGTTAAATTGATGTCAGCCGATCTCCTCAATCTGTATCGTCGCCTCAGCTCGTTTGATTTCGTATTGTTGTCTGAGTTTACGTAGCCATTAAATACCACAGTGCGACTTCTTCCAGGATAGTGGTAGTTGACGTGGGTAATATATCCATCACAAATGGTGGCAACGGAAACACCTTTTTGTCAAATTACTCTGTGCAGTAGGAATCCTCCGTCAACTACTATGTTTATCTGGGACAGTTGAACAGCCTTGTCAGTAGGCTTGAACATGGTGTACAGGACAGATTCGGTAGTCTTCCTCATTCCACTGTCATTGAACAGTGCCAAGGGAAATGGGGCTAACTCGTACTCCAAGAATTTCATCAAGTCCTCCTCTGATCGTTTGCTTATCATTGTGAATTTTTATCGATGAGTTGACAGAGGAAAGAGGTTGGAGATAAATTGGCATATGTATTATATATTCTTGAATTTAAGACTCTACAACTTACTAAAACAGAATTTCTTTCTCAAAAATCTTCGAAAAAAGTGTATGGAATGAAAGTTGTATAGAATTTTATGAGCTTTCATTTAATATACGAAAATGTTTCTCTGTAGTGCGCCGTTTTTAAGAACTTCCCTGCTCACGCACCCTAGCCTCCTTCATTGACTGGACTATAGATGGATGGACTGGTATATAGTCTAGTTCCTAAATTGAAGATAGTGACTCATAGGTTGTACGGTTCATAATTATTCATATGAAGCAGGGCAAGAAGTGGAACAGAAATCAGCTAGGTACTTAGGTTTTTAATCAAGTTTTACTTTGCCACTTTCTCACATTCCCCCGCACTTTCAAATCCTGTAAAAACCTGAAAATGTATGATGAGTCACTATCTACAATTTAGGAACTAGACTATAAGTGAATCTACAAAGATCTGTTTAGACATTTATTTTGTAAACAGTGCCTATAAATGTTTTAGCAAAGACATAATTAATGTATCCAAATTTCAGATATATGGGTTAATCAGTAAATCTCAAATTACAAATAATTGAAACACAAATTATAAAAACCAGCTTTTCATTTGCTTCAAACGCTATTATATAGATAGTTCTACTATTGTACTACTTCTATGTTCACCTCACTATGGTTAAAATTCATTTACAGGGTATTTCTAATTTGACCCCACCATTGAGACCTCCTAAACTACAAGGAATACAACAAAGCTTCAATGAAGGCAAAGTTGTGTATTTTGGTGTTGAACAGAATTAAAAATTTAAGATTATATTGTTTTATACATATCTGTGGCCCCAGAAGAGCAAATCATAACAAATTAAATATCAATAAAATCAAAATTAGAAGCACTATTTTACTGGGTGAAAAACAATATGGCACCTACAATATAAACAAAAATTGATGATGATTGCGAGAAGGCGAAACGTGGGATATTAAATCTGAAAATGCCAACGTGTAGCTGAAAATATATAGCAATGGAAATGTGTTTTTAGTTTTGGAAAATCTCTAAGAAACTCTAGAAAAAGCATTTAAAACAAAAATTCCGATTATCAGTTTTCGGATATATTCGTAATTTTCAAAACAGTATTATTTTTGAAGCACCAACTGCTCATGAGCTCTATTGTAGAAATTAAATAATAATAGTATATTCTGTAACAAGGTTAGAATGAAAAATTCGATGCAAGTGGAAAGTTCCAAGCGCGAGCTGAAAGCGTTCGCGAGGAATCACGAGCATATCGAATTTTCATTCTAACCGAGGTACAGACTGTGCTTTCTCAACAACCACGAAGATTATTTTGACATTTAATTTCACATCTTGTCACGATGCTAGTCAAGGCTAACGTAATTATTGATTGAATTAAATACACACGCAAAATGCATAAGACAGCAAGTGTAGAATATTTTTTTTTAACTTAAGAGCAAGAATGTCACCATTCTGTTATCAAATATGATTTCAGAATTGGAAAATTCTGTAACGGTTGTGGAGGAATACATTTCCTATATTATGCATACTTCAACGGCGATACTGTATTTACAATGAATGCAAGTTCAACCACTAACAAAAAAATATAAAAGAAATGGTATGTGGAGTTATTTTTAGAATAGTTATTTACCTAACAAGTGCGGAAAGTAGTACTTTTCCGCACGCGACGGCTGTTGCACGAACGACGCGGAGCGGAGTTCGGGCAAGCCGTTAAGGGCGGAAAAGACATTTTCCGTAAGAGTTAGGTACAATATTTTTCCCATTTGTCCATCTTATTTATGAAAAAACAAGGTTTTTAATAAACAAGTTTTAATAATAATGCTGCAAAATGACTAATAAGACAGAATAGTTACCTAGGTCCTAGATCATTTAGTTAGTCCTAAATATCCTTAATGGCACTGCTTGCTTTTTTGTAATTTTTTGACGTTTATTGTGTTTATTTATACTCATAAAATATAAATATTTTTTTAATTTTACTTTTTTTTATACTTTTTCAACAAGAATTTATTTGTTAAACAATAATAGTTATTTATGTAACAAGTGAGTAAAGTGATATTTTTAACGAGTAGGAAATGATGACACAAGACGCCATTGGCGGAGTGCGGCAATTCCTACGAGTAAAAAACACTTCACTCGGAAGTTTCATACAGATTTTTTTCTACAACTGTGGAAAAAGCCAATTCAGATTTTTATTTCAAATATGGAATAAATTTGACATTTTTGTTTAAGTCGATATTATTATTATTGACATTAACTTAACTTTCGAATAACTATTCCATTGGAAGAAAATTTTCATTTTCTAAAAGTTGTCTTAAACTGAAATATTCATCACTTTCCATTTCTAGTTATATTAATTTCATAGGTATCAAGAATTCGTTATCTCAAGAGACGCACTATTTCACTAATTTCATCACAAACCACAGCCACCAAACAGCCACAGCTTGGTAGTTCTTTAAAGTTATACGTATATATTATTGCTGTGAATGCTATTCCGCTGTCCGCGATTTTAGATACCACATGCTTTATAGTCAAAACACTATGAATATTATCGATGAAACATTTGTACATTCAATATTTCTAGGCAGAAAATAAGAAGAACTGGCTCTTTGACGGGATTTCGTTGTTATTCAGACCTGTCAATGTTGTCGTATAAAATTTTCTGTCGCCTAGACAGCCGTAAAAAGTGCAAATTTTTTCACATTTTCCGTATAATAATAAAATCGTATGTTGGTGAAATTGCCTTTCGGCACACAAACTACACCAGAAAAGTGTACTTTTTTGACAGTTGTTGAAAAAAGTATATTTTGACTGATTAATACAGATGGAGTTTTGCCATATTTTTTGATATACCGCGTACCCACGGAAGATATTGGAGTGAAATTTAGAGGATCTATATAATACATAAAACTGCATTTTCGGACAAGTGACTCAGCTTCATGCAACTTCCGGTCTCACCAGAAGTGATATACACTTTCAATTTTTAAATGAGACATCCGGTACATTTTCGCTTTTTTATATCCATATGACATTCTGAATACAACCATGTATCGTTTGTTACTTTTTGTAACCAAAATTTTTTCAAATTTTGAAATTTATTTTTTAATCTAGTGGTCTATGAATACGTTCAAATTGTTAATTTTAGTCCTAAAGTATTGGGAAAAATACAATTTTACGGTTTTCGGTTAAAATGCATCTGCTGGGTAAAATTTAATGTATAAGTTATTATTACTATTTTTTTTCAAATGGCAACATCTTTTTGGATAAAAAAAATATTAAAATTCATCGAGTAACCTGTGTGACCAACACAAATGATATAACAAAACCATCAATACAAAAACTAATATTTCCTTCCATAAATGATATTATCAACATGTTTTTCAATCAATAGCGTACACAATAGTTTCCTAATTCAGATTTGGAGAAGTGAGGTATGATAACATATCGACAAGTAATGTTTTTTTTTTCAATACACCTTAATTACTTTGTTCTATCAATTATGTAGGTCACAGGATACCCAATGTATTTGAAACTCATTTTAATCTGAAATGTTGTTTAATTTTGCGAAAGATCTTAAGTAATCTTTTCAAGTTTTTTAACCTATAACAGTGAAGTGGTATTAACATAATCGTAATGCAATTCACAAAATTCACAATAAGTCGTATACAAATCCTCCAATTTTTTTTTCTGACTCGACCAGCCACTATGTTATCATTTGAAAATAAATAATAAGGAATAATAAATAATAAGGAATAAATTAAAGATTGAATTTTACACAGCAGATGCATTTGAACCTAAAACCGTAGTTTGTATTATTCCCAATACCTACTTTAGGACTAAAATTAATAATTTGACCGTATCCATAGCCCTCTAGATTAAAAATTAAATAGACGCGTTTTCTACCCCGAAGGAAGGAAAAAGCATATTTCAGGTCTTGCGGAGGCTTGACCTTTCGGAGACTATACTTCGCCCATTTGAGCGAATACGGCGCTTATTCTATCGTTCAGATGTGACCCTTACGCCCGCCGCACATGCTCGCACTCGCACTCGTTCACGTATCCGCGCCAATGTGACACTGGCACAGTGAACACTTGCTTGATCCGCATTTGCTCACATAGTTTCGCTGAAGTCCTCACTATCACAGGTTGCAATGGAGGCGATAGATGTGAGTTCCGAATCAGATGTTGACAACGAATTTTTATATAGACTAACACTGATAAGACGTGCAAGAAAAAGAAAAACTTGGAAGAGTTCATATTTAAAGAACAGAAAATCCCACGGAGAATTTGCGTTGACTTCTGAATTGTCAGAAGAGCAATTTAAAAACTATTTTCGCCTATCTAGAGATGAATTTAAAGAAGTCCATGAATTACTTGCAACTGAGTTGAAAGACGAGGGTTTTGGTGGACATGAAAGAAGTAGCTCTGAGGAGAAGCTGGCTGTTTTCTTAAGGTAAGTTATAAAAATCAGATTGTGAATAATTTTTGTTGTTTATTAATTTTGAAAAAACTTACACTGTTTACATTCAACACAAAAAATGAAAAGAATAAACAAGTTTGTAAAAACTACAATTGTAAGAAATTGTTATCACTGGATTCCTCCTCTGTATGAATATTTGTATCAGCTGTATTCGATAAAGAATGAGATGCAGGAGATGGACTGTATGAAGAATAATATGAAGATAAATCATTTGATACTGGACGGGACGGATATTGAATTTGTGGCAAGGTTTTTGCTTCTTCGTGTGAGACCATAGAAAATAAACCAGTTTTAATAGTATGTTGAGAGCATAGTGGTAATAATTTTGTACTTTCGTACATGCTCATAAAAAAATGGAACAATGGATCATGTTTCACATTGCTTATGGTAAACTCGTTTGTAGTAGTCTTTAAATGTTCTCGTTCTCTTTGCCTATTGGCGACTCTTTCCTGATGTTCTCGAACTGATTTATTGAGCAAGTCACTTAATGTATCTCTTTTACGTCGCTTTCTTGTCGGCTGTATGCTTGTGAGTGATTGATCCATTTCTTGAGTATGAATGTGAGATTCTGCCTCATCCTCTTGCGTTTCTTCAATATCAATTTGTTCGGTATCGACATTGTATAAAGATGTATCGCTTTGGCTTTGAGATGGTTCATCTGTATCCTGTGTCTTGTCATTGCGATGTGTATTTTCATTGCTCTCCTCGATATTGGTGGTGCTTGGTCTGTTTGCCATGTATGGAATTAAAAAGGCCATCTGATCTTGAAAGCGCCATGGTTTTACAGTAACAGCCCCCGATCCACTTCGCGGTTTTGCATTTTTTTGGCGACGAAGCGCATCTCTATGGTTATTTCGTAATTTTTCCCAACTCTTCTTGGCCTCATTTCCTGCAAATAAAGTTAGGGTATATATATTTGCTAAATTATTGAATACCTTTGACCCTTCTATATATAATACATTAATATATCTCTTTTTGTTACATTTCAGATTCATCGCAAGTGGGAACTCATATCGGAGCATTGCTTATAGTTACCGCATGGGAGAGAGAAGTGTCAAATATCGTTGTGAAGGTGTCCAGGGCAATTTGGAAAGTAATGCAACCTATTTATATGCCACAACCTACTTTAGACATGTGGCAACAAACGGCCACCGATTTTGAAAAACTTTGGCAAATGCCTAATACCGTGGGTGCCATTGACGGCAAACATGTCACGATTAAAAAGCCAATCAACAGTGGATCATCATTCTTTAACTATAAACAACACCACTCTATTGTATTGATGGATTGATGGGTGTAGTCGATGCTAATTACAAATTCGTATTTATAGACGTTGGTTCTAAAGGTAGGTTCCCAGACGGAAGCATATTTGATACCAGCATTTTAAAGAGAAAAATGCTGAATGGACAGTTAAATCTGCCGAATCCCAAGGCTCTTCCTGGCCGAAGTGACATAGTTGTGCCGTATGTTTTCATTGGAGATGCGGCTTTCCCTTTGATGGAAAATTTAATGAAACCGTATCCTCCTAAAGCTATTATAAGTAATTATAGACATAAAGTTTTTAACTACAGACTCTCAAGAGCAAGACAAACTGTTGAATGTGCGTTCGGCATCTTGGCTTCTCGTTTTCGAATATACCTTCGGCCATTTGAAATGAAAGTTGCAACAGTGGACAAACTTGTAATGGCAAGTTGTGTGTTACACAACTATTTACGGACACAATCACTAGCTCATAATATAGACGACGACGTGGAAATGTTACCAGATAGACGCCAACTTATGCCTTTGGGTCGAACGAGAGGACGGGCTTCGAAGAGGGCATTTCAAATAAGAGATAATTTCACAGATTATTTTAACTCCATAGAAGGACGACTCCCGTGGCAAAAACAGAGCGTACAGAAGGGGCATTATTGAAAAAAGCTGTGTAATGTGTAAACAGTTTAACAGTTAAATATATTTAGTAGAGCTTATCTTGTGTTGCTTTTATTTCTCAATGAATGTGTGTCATTTTGAATATTACGAAAGAATTCTACTTACCATCTTTAAAATTCAGAGCCTCTGCGATTCTTTTCCAGATCAGTTCTTTAAATTTGATCCGCATATAATCGGGATGTTTTACGTCATATAAACATTTCCCGCTGCGTACAGCTTCTATTAATTCTTCTTCCATATCGAGAAATACTTTTTCGTGTATAATTTTTAAAGAGTTTTGTGGTTCAATACACAACAAATCAACACTCGCCTTCACTACCACTCGAAAATTGTGGCTCGACGGCAAGTGTCGCATTGGTCGACCTGCACGTACACGCTCATGTACGTTCCTGTCTCAACACGTGAGAGCAAATGCGGAGTTGTTATAAATACCATAGGTTTGAAACTATAACACTCGCACGAGGCTCGTGCCGGTAAGCTCCGCGGCGATAACCAGTCTTGGCGCGGGAAAGTCCTCAGTTCCGTTGACGAAAAATGGCGGCAAGGGATTGCTCCGATAAAGCCTCCGCAAGACCTGAAATATGCGTTTTCCTCCCTTCGGGATAGAAAACGCGTCTATTTGAGGTCTGTGCTTCGGCTTGACCTTTCAGAGAGATGTTTGTATTCTGCCGGCATGGGAATAACCGTTTGATTATTGTCAAAAGTGTACTATGATTATGAATCAAAAGAAACGTTCAATGGTGTTTGGAAATAAAAGAACGGGGACTGTTGTTGAAATTTGCTTTAATGGAAATGTGACTGGTTGATAACCGGCTGGCTAGAACCAGCTTAAGTAACATCTACAAATAAAGTTCCTTTCGCATAAAAAGAAATATAAATCATTTTGCCTTGTCTCAGTCTAAAGTACGTTTGTGCAATTAAACAATTAGAAGTAAAATGTCCAAAGCGGATGACTAGATGAGATCAAAGGTTCAAATCGACTCAAAATTTTTACTGACTAACGATTTACTTTCCTTGGGTCCTCCCTCTCGAGAAACAGTCTTGCAGTAATGTTTGAAAACATTTTCAGTACCGCGCCAGTTGCCCTTCCTTAAAATTTCCTCCAACGGTAGTTTTTTTTTAAATTGCAAGAAGATGATGCCGATCTTATGCTTCCCGGGGAACATCCTGGGAACATGCTAATCCCGCGGCCTGGAACGCTGTCCTGACCCAGTCCGATATGATAGACCTGGAAGAATATAAGCAGAACGTACCACGTTTCAGTCAGCGGCAGATATTCTGGCTTTCTGATTGGTTGTGAGCAAACACAGGTGCATTTTGCCCATCTAGACTGAAACGTGGTGCATTTTGCACTAGCGTGAATTAGTTTTTTGCTCGCAATTGGCACACAAACCTAACCGGAGCAAGCTAACCTAGCTTGCGAGTCGAAAATGCGTGAATTAGTTTTTCGCTTGCGATTTACACACAAACCTAACCTGAGCAAGCTAACCTATCTTGCCTGTTCACCACAAGGAATTTTTTCGAATAAATTTCCGGGCGACAAAGTGCACCACGTTTTAGTCTGGATGGCAAAATGCACCTGTTTGGTCACAACCAATCAGAGAGCTAGAATATCTTCCATTGACTGAAACGTGGTACGTTTTGCTTATATACGACCTGGTATGCGACCAGTATACTAAGTCGACCTTGGTATCCTGTGAAGGGCTGAGTTTCCAGCCTGACTGGCGGGCCGTTAAGGTTTAAAAATGTACCGACCACCGACTTGTGAACTGAAATTGTGCTATATTTTAGCTTTTTTGGTTTCCATAAAAAACTTAGATATTTCTCAACATCTTGCGGGTTGGCTTAAGCCGGATGCGTTTTGTTCCGGTCGCACCATATTGTGTATTCTTTCCAGGCAGAACGATAAGTTTTAATGGTCGATTCACGCCATGCCGACTGGAGTAAATCTATATCTTCCTGGTCCCAGTTTGCTATCGCCGAACCCCAGCCCAGCTCCAAATAAAATGCCTGCACCTTCGGTGGGGGTAGATTTGTCGAGAGACCTATTAGATGCCATGGTTTATCATTTGGAAGGGTGCGTCCAAAGCTCTTTTCTTGATGTCTGCCCTCCAGAACACCTTTTCCCAACGAGGGACTATCAAAAGGTATGTCCCCTTTGATAAATTAAGGTGTTGCAACAATCTGGGTATTAGTGCTGGGGGAGGAAATATCCAACCTAGTTGACACGACCATGTCCTGCTGGAAACGTTGATGAATTGCGCTTGAGTGTCGTTCGGGTCAAGTTCACAAACAGGTCCAGGTCTGGAATCCCCCATTGCAGAATCTTGTTTTTGTATGCCAGTGCCAGGAATCTTCTGTGGCTTTCTATGATACGAATATGCCAATATGCCTGTGAGGGATCTAGTTTTGCCATGTAGTCCTGATGTTGAAGGAAAAGAAGACGTAAATTGAATACCTGTCTTATTTTTTCGTTTGTTTTTGGAACCAAAAACCGTTTGTTTTTGGAACCAAAAACATTTGGGATAAAAACCTCGTTGCCTGATGGCACTCCTCCAGTGCATTTTGATCCAGTAAATGCGATATTTTTTTCGACATTCTCGGTGTTTCTGGAGTGGAGTACATTCTAACAATTCGTGGGTGAAAGGGTACTATCCGGTGGAGAGGGGGTGCTTTACAAACGGGATTGCGTATCCTTTCAAAATGTTTGTCATGCTTTTTGAGGAATCCCGCTCCGTCCACCGTTCTATAATATTTTATCTGCCCCCCGCCCCCTCCGGAAGCTCGATTTGTCAATATTTTCGTTTTGTGTTGAAGTACTTTCTCTTGCCATCATACTGTTTCTTCTCAGTTTTGGTCCGCCGCTCATCTCCTTGTCGAGCACTCTTGGCTCTTTGTTGATTTCTCTTTTGGGGAGTCCGTGCGAAACGATCTACTGAATGTGTTCTGTGGGATATTGGAAGGCTTTTTTTCTGAAGTATAATGGAAGGCACGATATAAACCACCTTGATCTCTTAGTAGAGTACCTCGGGGCTTCTTCCTCGAATAGATGAGTGTCCGATGGGATTTTGTCTAATTCTGTTACAAGATGTTGCTTTATTGGTTTGAAGGCTTTTTTTCGCAACTTGCTGGTCTCCGCCCGCCTAGCGCAGGTAAATTGTAGCAACTGCTACAATAGCTAGGAATCGCACGTTAAAAGGTAAGACCTCGTTAATCCTTGACTCGCACAAGTTTCGGCTTTTGAGGGCTGCCGTTCGTAAGGGGACGACAGCTGGTTAACGGAAAAAACAATTTAAACAATTTTTTTCAACAATTTTAACAATTTTTTTCAATAATTTTAACAACTCATCGGAAATGGTCTTAAATTCACCATCAGATGAATAAAATTGCTTGAGAGCCACCCTTGTCATAACTTTCCTACGGGCCTGGTGCTGTTTCAATAGTCCATGAGTTATTGTTCCCAGTGTCAAATCTGATCTAGGAGAGTCTAGTTGAACTATTTAGTAGAAATTTCTTCCAGCTTCCAGGTTATTAACCTTCAATGCACAGAACACTGGGGAAGCTGCCAGTTTTTTCTATACTTCCTTGTACCGAATATCGTTCCGGGTGAGCCCAGTTTATGACAATTAATGCCTCGTTTTCCGATCTCGTGGTCTGGGGGGCAACGCTCGGTTGTGCTTCTTTGACCTGGGGCTCAAATTCGAGACCAAAATCCTGTTCAGTTTGTGTTACCGAAGGAGGCCGCCACGCATTTTCCGATTGCTGATCTTCTTCTTCCTTCTGTTCAAGTTCCGATATTGAGTCCGAATCCTCATATTCATTTGCTCCTGCTGGAACCTCCGGTTTCTCTTGTAACGACTTGATTTGATTCGATAGGGATTCAAACATTCCATACATTCTCTCGTCCATCATGTCTAGCCTGGATTTTTTCTTCAGCAGTTCAATATTCTCTTTTTCTTCGTCCTCCGATGACTCCTGACTCTACTTCATCCTTTTAGATGCTTCTTTTCTTGTTATGAGCATCTGTTTCATCGGCTGAATCGCTTTTGCAAACAGCTCGGCTGTAGCGGCTGAGCCTCTTAATTTGTTGGCAACACTCGGTGGGCTTAATATTAGTGCCCTGCAAAAGTCCCAGTCCAACATCTTAACTTTGTAGTTCTGGTATGGTCTCTCAGATAAATGAGAGGCCTCTGGGTAGAATGATTTCGCGATGGATAACGTGGGGATGGCGAATCTAATTTTGTTTAGCAGTTGGGCACTCGGTTCCTGTCTTCTTTGCTGTAATTAACAGGTCGCTTTTCAGCCTTTCTCAAACTGCACTGTTGTCCTCCATTTCATACAATTCCCCGAAGGTTACAAAATTTGGGGTCGCCATCTATAACAACTTCTGAACAAAGTGTCTATGAAATTCTAGTCATAGGGTCTCATGGGAGCCCCTAAGATTGCGCAGCCACGCGGTTGTTAGTGAATTCATTAACATAAGCCGCCAAGCTGTTACTCGCCAGGGGCCATGAGGCTGTAGTTGAGAAGCCGTTGGGCTGCGTTCGTGAAGCTGTGAGGCTACAGTTGAGGAGCCGTGAGGCTGCAGTTGAGGAGCCGTAAGGCTACAGTTGAGTGGCCGTAAGGCTGTGACTATTGACCCGTAAGGCTCTAGTTGTGAAGTCGTAAGACTGCCAATATGTGTTGTGTGTGTGTAAGGCTGTAGTTGTGGGGCCGCACGGCTGCCATTGTAAAGCCGTACGGCTGCTTATGGACCTATCAACTTTGGTGGACGACTGTTATGTTTTTTAGATGATAAAGTCCTAACGTACCGTATAGTGTGGCTATTGCTGAAAGGTAACTGTTATTGTTTTTATGTGGCCTAATCCCTGCTGGATTTTCTCTTCGCTTCTCATCCGTGAAGCGGTTCAATACAAGATCCTAACACCTGGGCAGTTCCTTAACTATGGTCACACCTGAACTAACAATAATAATTTCACTTACCGCTATATTCGCTTGAAATGCAGCAAGTATTTTTTCCGAACGCTAACTGCGTTGCACTAACTGACTCAGGCACATGAACACTCCCGTAGTCAAAAGCGTACTGAGGACCTCCGCGCGCCAAGACTGGATATAGCCGCGGAAAAAAAAATCATTGAATAAATTATATAGGGAGAATGTTATTAAAAAATATCACTCACTGGAATCGTTCATTTCATTGAAGCAAGGTTCGTTTCTCTCGCATTTAATCCCCAATAAATTTTGGTTGACGAAAATCTATTTCGATTTATTTGTAATATCTAACAAAAAACAACTACTTCCCCAGCACAAGCCACGACACCATTTGAAAAATTCAAATCAAAATTCCCTTGTGAGCGATCCCGGAGAACGTCACTAAGTGTTTCCAAGTAAGCATGCTTGTGTATGTTACATTTTTACATAAACCTTTCAGGCATATCAACAATTTGAATTGCCCATGACAAAAAAATCAGTGAATAGCTGTAAATGGCTTTTTTCAACAACCACTTAACAAAGTATCCTTTGGCGCGTTCAAATTTCAACGCAACGTAAATATTTTCTGAGGAATGTCATTAATTGACAGCATTTTCGCTCTAGAGCCACAAAATTGAGAAAACGCTCGCTTATTCAGAAGTTTCCGATTTGCCGGCGGGTATATTATGAATAATTTGTAACTCAACATTGTAAAGGTGTCCGTACCGACAACTAGTTAAAGATTCTGCCCTTCACGCCGGCAATCGGGGCTCAAATCTTGAAATAACAATTTTTATTTGATGTGTATGGATTGTATTGCCAGCAATTTGATACCGACTTTGGCTATATCTATTAAAAATTGTCATAATTGTACATAAAATTTTAATCTAGTAAATAACAAAGGAAATGAATATTATTATAAGTTAATATGTATAATAAATAAAAAATCGAGTTTTTTTCTGAATCCGAGATCTGTGTTTGTCGAAAAAATCTTGTGTATATTTCGAGCACAAAGTGATGGATTGCCGCTCGACAAAGAGAATTACCGAGCTATTTACTAAATCAATTTTCAGAAAAATATCAAATTCAGTTTTTGAATGAAATTTTCATCGTTCTGACAGTGGTATTACAAACAAAACACAAATAACCATTAGAATAACATTAACACAGTAATTTCACGGTGAGCGAATCTTCTGATAGTGTTAAATATCCTGAAAAGTTAATCTTGATCATTTCATAAATTTGGATAGAGATTTGAATCACAACTAATGTTATATTCATAACATATCACATCAACCGTTCAATATGCTTAGCCGAGCATGGGAAAAATTATTGTTCATAATTTTGACAAATTCATTTATCTACGAAAAAATCATTGAAACACAGGTGAGTGTCACAATATTTTCCAAGTTTTATTAATACTGTTCTTGCTCTTAATTTGGAATTATTTTTTACATTTTTTAAGAATTCAAGTCTCCAGACAAGATATTGCCAATCATTTGTCACTATTAATATTAAGAGAATTCGAAAAGATTTAGTATTGGGAGAAATATACAGTGAGGACCAAAAGTCCGCCCCCTAAACTTCTTTATTTTACATATTACAAAAAATGGTAAATACATAAGTTGTAGGTTTTCATTAGATCTCTTTAATGGTTTGAGTAAGTTTCATTTATACAGAGTGTCTCAAAAAATCGCAGCGACTCAAGTTAATTTTTTTAAATAGGACACCCTGTATATTATTGCATCATCGGTTATGGATGATCATAAGGAATCCAACAATACCAAGTTTTATGCTGTTATCTCATACCTCATAGACTACGGAGATATCGCCATTTATTTCATCCATAAGCTCAATGATTGTGAGAGAGAATTTATTGGCCCGCCAGAATAAATGTCTCTCTCCCAATCATTGGGCTTATGGATAAAATAATAGGCAATATCTTCGTACTCTATGGAGATAACATCATCAAATTTGGTATTGTTGGATTCCTTATGATCATCACTAACCGATCATGCAATGACATACAGGGTGTCTTATTAAAAAAAAACTTCTAAGTAGCTGCGCTTTTTCAAGACACTCTGTATAAATAAAACTTAAACCATTAAAGATATCGAATGAACCCAACAACTTATGTATTCAACATTTTTTTGTAATATGTAAAGAAGTTATGGGGGGAGGGAGGGCGACGGACTTTTGGTCCTCACTGTATACCTAGTTATGTAGAAGCACTCTAATCTGGACATTAATAATTTCAGGCTGCGCCGTCTGGTTTTGTCTTTGAAATGGAAAACGTAATGGCATGTTCAGGAGACTCATACATACTAGAAAGTCCATGCAAGAATGTCAAATTTGCCAAAATAAATCGAACTACAAAAAGCCTTAGCTTCGATTTGCCGCTCAAAAGACCTTTTGATGAAAATACTGGGGTAAAAAAATTATGAATTTATAAATTCAGTGCCTCCTCGAGAATGAAAGTAGTTTACCCCACAGATGAGGACAAATCAATTTCGTAATTTTCAGTAGTACAATATTTTTCAATTATTTTATATTTCAACTCCATGCTATGTTTTCTTCTTTACAATAGTATTCACTTATCTGTTAGGGGTATGACTCCCATAAGTTCAACAGAAGATCAAACTAACAAATCACTTTTATACAAAATAAATCCTACAATCAAATCGTTTTCGAGTAAGAAATATTGCAATCCTATCTTTTACAAGACTGAACTTCTCTCCAAACATTTCCACAAGTGGAAAATTTTCATTTCGGATTCACAAACTGTATGATAATTCTGAGAAGGTAAACTTTTCATCTCTTGAACTTTCGGTGGTTTTCGGTTTGTTGGTCGTGGTCTCGAAGTATTTCTTCCTGACGTTTCGTCTATATCTGCGGTAGAACTTTTCAAAGGCGGTGTCTGTGCTTCTTTTACTGTGCTTACCCTAATAGGGGGCGTGACTTCATTAAGCCTTGTGATATCCTGTCTCCAAGTTTTACTTAGATTAAGACCTTCTTCCTTTTAGTTGAAATGACTATATAGGGTGATTTCGAATTTCAATGGCCTCTCTAAAGTAGTGAGTTCCAAAGCGTTGCCATTCGTTGGAAGAACAAGCCCTGGGAAAGAGATGTTCGGCATGTATCCAAAGTGGCGACAAATGGATGTGAGGACTGAGCTCGACGGGTCCCTAACGGTGGAATAGAGACAGTTCGCCAACCTTTCTGCGGTGTTCTAGAGAAGTGAGCCAGTTGGTAGAATAAGCAATACCGACGAGACGAATTGCTCTATTTTGGACATAAAGTTTCAGTGTGTGTTTAGGGGCTGCGCTCCATATATGGAACAGTATTACGATAGGTTGAATCTGTGCCCTATAAATCCTGATAAATTGACGGAAAGTGAAATAGCTTTTCGCACGAAATAGAATACCAAGTTTTTGAGAGTCTTTTTGGGAGGATTTCATTAGCAAGGATGCTCCTGATAGATTACGCTAGCAATTCTAGAGAAAAGACATGCTTGGGTTATGTTCGCATTGAATTCTACCAAATTGTTGCATCCCATGCTAGAATCTTTGCCATATTTCTATCCATATTCAAATCGTACACATTCCTTCCTGTTATAATAATAACAATAATAATAAAGATGAATTTCATCATCATCACTAAGAGCATGATTCATTTTGTGAATTTTGTTACTGATCCAAGAGCTTTACACTTGCAACTTTCCAGCTGCTTGTATGCTTTTGATAGAAATTACCGTTCAGAAAAAGTGAGAGGTCAGAACTTTCAAGCAGTTATTTTTGGAAAAAACGAACATGCCTCAAGTTCATATCTTCTTTTCACAAAAATGTTTAGTGAACAAGTATCTCAACGACTTCTGGATTTAGATGGCCATTTTCGAAAACGATTGGGTTTAGGACGCATGTTCTGCAAGCAAATTTTTATTTGTTTGAGTGAAATTACAACAGTGAACCCCTAACCCTCTGTATAGTAGTCAAAAATTCTCAATATAACGATAATTTATAACAATATCCAAGGGTTTACTGGAACTTGAGAAATGGACAAATGAAGGTTGGAGAAAACTACCATTCGTACCAATGATTCCTGATGCATGTAACTTTTTTATTCAACATTATAAGACACCATGGACTGGTTTCATGAGAGCTTTAGGAGTAAAATACCCAGGCAGGTGCCCCATACCAGCTGTAAGAATTCTATTTCATAAATGTTTCCTCAGATATATGTTTTACCTTACTTTCAGGGAAATTATAGCATGAAACAACATATATTTCCATCGGGCAATGTAACCATAAATTCATTTCCTTTCAAAGGCAGATTTAAGCTGAGATCGCTCATGATGGAATTGAAAACAAAAAAAATTATGACTTGTTTGGAAATGATTGGCCATCAGGATACTTTCGTAGAGTGACATTTTATCTATTGATGTAATATATCGTCAAGCTGATTTTTCAAATTATTTTAAAAAACTAACAAATAACATACATTCTGTATTTTATTGATCACTATGATTTGATCATAGTTGTCGAGCGGCTCCTGCAGAAAACTCAT
This sequence comes from Chrysolina haemoptera, assembly GCA_958298965.1. Classification (NCBI taxonomy): domain Eukaryota; kingdom Metazoa; phylum Arthropoda; class Insecta; order Coleoptera; family Chrysomelidae; genus Chrysolina; species Chrysolina haemoptera. The sequence goes on along the minus strand of OY282584.1, from coordinate 20,498,427 downwards.
TGTTCTGAATAATAATGGAAAATCCATTTTTTACTCGCTTTCTTGTATGTCTGTCCAGGTGGAATTTTGTAATTGATTTTAAACTAACTTCCCGATGAGCTAGATACTTGAAATTTGGACCATAGCTCAGAAGTGGATGAAAATGCATGACAATGTGAAAAAACGCGGTTTTACTAAAAATAATAATGATGTGAATTTTTGGATCTCGCAAACGGCTGAAACGATTTGGATTACATTTTGTATAAAGATGAAGTTTCGTGTGTTAAGTTCATCTATATACGCGTCTTTCTTAGAAAAATACGATTTCAATAATAATAATAATAATAAGCAGGGGGGCCAACCGTCATCCAAGGCCTTGGTGAGTTGCGACACCACTTTCCTGAGCAACAGGTGCAAAACCGGACCGGCAGCATAGGCGCACCCGGGAGGAAAAGAACATTCCCTCTGATGTCGGCCGTGGATATACTAGGCTAACCCCCCCGGTATATACCAAGGCACGGGTTCCCAACGAACGAGGTAGAGGCCGCAAACGAGGATTTGCCAACTAATGACGACCGCAATGAACAAGGACGCTTTGAGTGGACTGATGAATTGAGAGACGACCTTCTGCATTACTATAAGAGCAGTGAGCCCGCCCGGAGAGGATACATGGCGAGAATGCATGCTCTGTGGTGCGTGAGACACCCAGAGCATGCCGCCTTTTCCGCCCAAAACCAAAATCAAGTATCCCATCTCCGGAAACGAGGCTATGTCAGAGCTCCTCTTCAGCCGGTTAACGAAGTGGCACAAGTGGCAGCTGTGCCACGTGTTGTTCTGGCTGTAGAGGAGGCTCACATCATACCACCCATGGAGGATATCAGAACCCGCAGGGTGCTGCATAACACCAAGCTCCTGAAGCCACAACAACTGGCACGAGTGGAAGTGGAGATCTGGCAGATTAACTCTGCCGTGTACCACCTCTCTGATTGGGAGGCATGAGCGACGCATACATAAGATGGAAGCCAAGATCAAGTCGGCGAGACAACACGCGTCTCGTATCCAGTGTGTGATGGACTATGTGGTGGCTAATATGGCCTTCACGCCCGCAGTGCGGCGAACTGCCGCAAAATTAAGACGAGCTCACCACACACTAAATCAAGGCGTGCTGTTTACCATCAAACAGCCTTGATAGGATACGATGGTGGCTGCTGATGGTGGATGGTGGCTGCTAGTGAGGCGAGCGAGAAGTGTCGTGGAAAACATGAAGTTCCGCGATAAACCTTCTCGCTTATTCCAAGACCCTCCACGTGTTGTGGATAACCTGCCGGCCACTGATCCGGTGGAGACCTTCTGGAAGAGCATCTATGAGTTTCCGCAACCTCTCAATGTAGATACTCCAGCCCTTGCGCAGTTCGAAGCTTTCTGCAGGAGACTTCGTCAGCCTGAGAACAATGATCTGCGCAACCCGATAACCACGGAAGAAGTTCGACAGGCCCTTAGAGGCTCGAAGAACTTCGCTGCTCCAGGCCCTGATGGGTTGAATAACTATTGGTGGAAAAATTTTCCAAGCACCCACCACCATCTGGCAAGAGTTTTCAACTCATGGCTGGATGGGGAGCAGCAAATTCCGAGGGGCGAACCGTGCTCATCCCCAAAAACGGAGATTTGTGTGATCCAACGAATTACAGACCGATAACATGCTTGAACGCATGCTATAAGTTGTTTATCCGCATCTTATACATGCGAATACTCTCCGCAGTTGACCCAGTGTATGAACGGATATATGAGCAAAGAGGGTCGCTGGCTGCAAGGAGAACCTGATCATCGACAGATGTATAACGCAGGACTCCGTGCAGTATAAGCGTAACCTTTCGATGGCCTGGATCGATAACCGCAAGGCATTTGATACAACCTGGCATGAGCTTATCTTGCATTTGCTCAGATGCCTTGCGGTGCCCGATCCGATAGTGAGATGCATTAGACAACTGATGTCGCTCTGGAGGACTTCCTTCACCATAAGATCTGGTCAAGTCAGAGTCCAGACAGAGCAGGTAATCTTTAGAATCTCACTACTGCCATTATCCGTTGCAATCAGAAACATCCGTGGTTACAACTGCGGCACCCCCAGCAACCGGAGGCACAAGGTCACCCATTTATTTTACATGGATGACCTGAAAATATATGCCTCCGGAGAAAAGGATCTACTTCAGTCCTTGAGGGTTGTTCAAGAGTACACGCATGCTATCGGAATGGAGTTTGGGATCGACAAATGTGCCACGGTTCATCTCAAAAGAGGACGATGCGAGGAGTACGGAGAGGATGTCCAGCTCGTAGACGGAAGCATCCAACATCATCTTGTTGCCGGAGAGACGTACACGTACCTAGGGGTGGAACAGCGCCGCTCCCAAGAGGTAACCACTGTTAAAAACTCTCTCTGCGGCAAGTATCGGCACAAACTCCGACAGGTTTGGTCGTCAGAACTGTCGGGAAAGAACAAAGTTGCTGCAACAAATATGCTTGCCGTTCCGATCCTACTCTACTCCTTTGGAGAGGTGAAATGGACTCAAGAGGAGTTGCGACAACTCGATGTGAAAACTCGTAAGATGATGCATCTTAATACGGACTTACCCTTTGAACTCCGCAGGCTCTACCCAAACCATTCTGTTAAAATGGTGGTTCTGATTATAGGGGTCCTTTGTGGTATGATGGAAACTGCTCTCGATCTTAAAAATCATACCGGCTTGCCATAATATGGCAGAAATCTTAGCAGGCGAATGCATAAGGCCGTTATCCTTGGTTCAGGGCACATGATTCTCGGACCCAGTAGTTGCTCACCCCACGGACGTGGCGAGTGCGGAGATATGGCCCGACTGGTATAATCCAACCGGATAAAATAATAATAATAATGTGAATTATTGGATTTCGAAAACGGCTTCAACGATTTGGATCAAATTTTGTATTCAAGTAAGGTTTTGTTTTTCAAGTTCATCCATACAGGGTCTTCATTAAAAAAAACGCGATTTTACCAATAATAATAATTCTTAAATTCTATTTTCACCCACTTCCAAACATCCGAATAATCTGAAATTTGACACACATATCAAAGACAGACGACATTACGATAATTTCACAATGTGGATGTAATAATGATAATAATAAGAATAGTATTGAGAATTAAAAATTCAACTTTCATCCTCCACCAATCCTCTGAATAATCTAAAATTGGACACATATTTCCAGAACCGACGTCAATACAAAAATTTCATAATGTAATAATAATAATAATAATGAAATACAAGCAAATAAGCCTGATGTAGTCCTCCTTGACCATTATAGTAGGACGATTTTCGTCAGTTTTCTGGTGAAACGAAAAGATTAAAGAAAAAGATTGAAATAAATCTAAAATTTATCGCATGTCTCTGCAATGACGCCATCAAAGCATTTAAAATCAATTTCAAAATTTCATTTACATAACCATAAAAAGAATAAAATAATTTCTCTAATCCTTATGAAGGATAAAAATATCCTAAAAATGTATATATATAATATACATGGCAATTTTCGATAACTATTAAAAAACTTGTAAGATTGAAAACGAAAAACATGAGGAACGTACATAACTATAAAGAGTGTAGAGAGTAGCTATCAATTTCACATTATTTGCGGTGCAATAAAATTGTTAGTTGAGCTATTAATGCATCAATATGTTTTTCGTTTCCAATCTTACAAGTATTTTAATAAATATCAAAAGTTGCCAAGTATGCATTTTCAGGATAATTTAGGAATCTGAATATGGTTTTATCCTTCATAAGTATTAGAGAAATTATTTCATACTTTATTTAATTACATCCAGGAAAACGAGTACTCTTACCAAGAAAAATTAAAGATCTTTATATTTTTCTGAAGGATTCAGACATAATAATAGCTTAGAAAGGACCATATCTTCAATGATTTCCTAATGGATATCCGAGATCATATTAACAAAAAATTCTGTAAACTGGAATACATTTGGGCGATACAAATTAAAAAAAATTGAAATATCCCGTAGGATCACACCAATAGCATTAGTTTCTCCCGACTTGTGCTAAACGTTTTTTATTTAATTCTATAATTTCTTGAAGAAGGGCACTAAGTATTTGTGCAATTTTTTGCAATTAAATTTTATTGATCTCTATATCACAAAAACAATAATTGAAGCTACAGCCATGTCTCCATCACCTAGCTAGTATATCACTCAGGATATTTGAAAATCATATGTTGGAGGTTTCACATTTTCAAGAAGCAACAGACTAGTCATAACAATCTTAAGCATCAAGTTTCTCATTATGTTCTCAGTTCCTTTACTTTCGATTGAATATTGTACAAAAACTTTTGAAAAGAGAAAGCGATGGACCATGAACCGACCATCCATTGGATCGGCCTGAAATGTTTGCCAGTGCTCCACCATTATGAGAAGCAATAAATTTCAGTTCGGTGACATTCTTTCGAAAAAAAAAAAAAAATAGCCACTTAGTCTGATATGCGTTGGAGAGATCAGAATTCGAAATCCATACATGTGCAAGTAATTTGAATTACACGTAAAATGTAAATTGAAACAATTTTTCTGATCCCCTTGATTAATAATCACGTTGGTGGCCTGAATGAAGTAGTTGAAGAAGTATTCATCCCACAAGAGGTGGTCTATAAACTGGCATGAAAATAATTTTCATCATAAACTTTCAAACTAACAGTACGTATCTTCATTTGACATTCTACAAATGATTTTCCAATAGCAAAAATTTTATTAATAAATAGACTACAAGCACTCATAACAATTTGGGGGGTCACTTGACCCAGCATGAAACATATACAAAAAGATGCTGCTATATGAAAAAATAACTTTAGGCATCAATGCCGTCAATTCTGGGTGATGCATTTGACTATTATAATAATTTTTCATCTGAAGATGTGCTTTTCGGACAAAATATTCTTGTACGACCTCACGTTGGGTAGATTATGAAATAATAATCTCCTAGAACCTATACTGCCGTACAAACATAGTGGGAATTTTGAAAATAAAAAAAATCCTGGTTTCCGGTCCCATTATTTTTGTACGGCAGTAGGTTCTAGTAGATTATTATTTCATAATCTACCAACGAGGAATGCCGTACAGAAATATTTTGTCGGAAAAGCACATCTTCAGACGAAAAATTATTATTATTCTCAAATGCACCACCCAGAATTGACGGAATAGCGCCTAAAGTTATTTTTTCATAAAGCAGCATCGTTCTGTATATGTTTCACACTGGGTCAAATGACCCACCCAAATTGATATGCGGGCTTGTAGTCGACCTTTCAAGAATTTCCCGAGCAGATGAAAGTCAATTGCGAGCCAAAAATAAATCATACTAGTCCAAGAACCGAGGAAGCTGCCAAATGTTAAATGTGCAAAAATTAATATCCGAAAAAAAAAAAATGAGCGTGTAGGAAATTAAAATTCAGGATGAGTTTCTATTTCATGCGACGCGATCCTGATTATCGAACATAACCTAAAAATTGGCAAAGTTGCGAAAAGCGGTTTTTTGTTGATAACTAAAAAACTACCGCTCCGATCGAAAAAAGTTGAATCATGAAATTATAGGTATTGGAAAGGTTTATCAGTTAAGTGAATTATAATTTTTCGATATCATTGATACTTATATCGGAAAAACTGTGAAAAATAGGGTTTTCTATAACTCGTTAATTGTAAGGTATTAAAATTTGTTACTCATTACTGTTACGTGTAGCCTATGGCAAACCAAAAAAGTGTTTTTTTTTTTTTGGAAAATTGATGAATATTGATTATTTTTCAAAATATATGAAGTTTTCTCAAAAAAAGATGCTTTCTCAATTTGGCTACTCGTGCTCGGGGAATGATGCTACAGTAACGATTCAGGGCTTATTTTTTTCTGTGAGAGTTGTACTTTCATATTATCGAATAAGTATATTGATTTTTTTAATGTTAAGGGCCAAAAAATTACTTAAAAAAATGGCACAATTTTTTTACATTTTTTTTAAATACATTTCTTAATTTTGTTTTTATTGAAATGACTTCTATGAAAACAGATTTTTAGCATGATTTAAAGAAAAAATTGAATTCCTACGATCACTTATCAGCAAAACGGCGGCAAACCTGACTATAAAAAACAACTTAATTATAGTTGGAGAAGATGTTGATTTGTTTGTACTTCTCACGCAATTGGTTCCCAGTACACAGAACATATTATTTTTGACAAAAGGAAAAGTACGAGAAGTAGATCGCTGGTATTCCAACAGCAGCTTTAAATATCCACACCTATCCACACCAATATGTAGCTTTTCTTCACGCTGTATCAGGCTGTGATACAGTATCTTCGATCTACAGAAGAAGAACAAATTACTGAAAATGTTTCATTTGAATCTAGACCACCTTCAATTATTGGATGTATTTTATGAAGAAACTGCTCTTCCTGAAGAAGTGAGTCATAATATGTGCAAAATTATTTCTTTATTGTATAATTATAAGAAAGAAGGAACTCTCAAGTCTCAATGAACATCGTTTTTAGTGTTTTAAACGATCAACGTCAAAAGCAACTTTTCAATTACCAAATCTTCCTCCTACTGATGCAGCTGCCAAACAACATACCTTAAGAGTTTATTCGCATTTGCAGAAATGGTTGGTCAACGACAAAAGGATTACTCAGTGGGGATGGAAAAGTATGAATAAGGCGCGTGTAATTATTTTTGAGTAAAAATATTCAGTGCAGTTAATTTTAATTCATGGTAAACATTGCTTACTTCCTTATGGTTACAAAAGTTCATGAATCCAACATAATCCCTAGAAAATTATCAAATTTTACCAATGTTTTCGGCATGAGATCACTAACTACGATACTACGAACTCTACCGATTGTAAAGCAATAAACAATATGAATTATGAAAGCGATACTTTGAAGCGGTTACACGAAATACCAAATGAAATGAGTATAGAAAATAATTATAGAATTTTATAGTGACAAGGAAGTTTCGCTTAGAAAGAGAAGAAATGATTTTTTCCACAAAACACATAGTGACGAACAACAGAACACCAATATTACTTTAAACGTTTTTGAGCATTTGGATATATGTTATTTTTTGGTTTGATTTTTTGGCTAATTTGTAATTTTTCATCGTCTCAATAGAGAGTATTGATATTACTAATAAGTAATGACGTCACGCCGCTATCGTGGTCAAGGTGCATCATCCAAACAAAGAGTTTGTTTATGGTGTTTCCCGTGTAACATTTCTTTTACTTGGGGATGATTTTCAGAACTTTAAACAATTTTCTTGATAATATGTGAGAGAGATTATACCTACTAGAGTTATTTCAATATACATTCTTAATTTCATTTTTTATTTTTATATTCTTGAAATAATTTTTTATTGATATTTATAGTTTCATTATATTATGAAATGATTTTTTTTTAATGTATAATCACTTTTTTATTACTGCGTGCCGACTACAGACTACAAGAACGACAGAAAAGAAAAATTGGCAATCTTTCACCAGTTATAACCAGATATTTAGGAACAGCTACAGCTTTACTGCATTTCTACATGAACCATATATGTTTTGCAGGTCATGAAGACAAATGGATCATGATACCTCATCACCCTTTCTTCCCATTCCAGAAGTAAGTTTTATTGCAATTTATCAAGTACTCAGTCAGAGTGAACACCATAGAGATGCCTTCTCTATACTTGTCTTGAAGTCAACATAACTTTGTTTACAAGCGAGGGCCTTATACATGTTAAGTCCGGATGCATTCGGGTAGTTTCGTGCTCATTTCATTCGGATCAAGTTTTGTCATTCTTCGTTTGTATTATAGACCTTCTTACTCTAAATGTAAACAAATTGTCCATACAATTTCACCACCCGTCACCCCCTTTGCCCACAAATTGTATAGAAAAGGATAGTTCATTCACTTCAAAACAGGTATGTGTAGGTATAGGCAGGGCGGGCATCTCTATGTCTTTTATTACTCTGATATCAAGTACCACTTTACTCACTCACTTCAATTGTATCAACTGTTCTGTACATACCTTGTGTTAGTGAATAAAGTTCATTCATTATTATTATTTAATTCTAACACAAAAGAATTATTTGTAGGCAGCATATGTTAGCACATGTTGGTCCAGATTTTGATAAAACACATTTATTCATTAACAACTTGTGGAAACAAAAGTTAAGTAAAGCATAAAACCAAAGTATAAATATATAAAACAAACTTCAGAATATGACAATCATTACATTCCCAAAATCTGCTCGATGTTTTCAGGACAGCACAAATAAACACGATCTCTTCCGATTCGAAATCGATACTTTCAAAGGCACACGGAATACCGAACGAAGCGATAGTGAACAAATAATTGTAGAATTCTACTGTCGCTACGAAGTGAGGGTACACGGAATCCGATCCCTGAATCATTCCCCGAGCAAGAGTAGCCAAATTAAGAGGGCATATTTTTTGAGAAAATTTCATATATTTTTGAAAAATAGCCAATATTCATCAGTACTTCCCGGACGATATTTCTTTGAGAAAGTATCACTTCCCGAACTAGTCCGGGAAGTACGTACTTTCCGGACTAGTCCGGGAAAGGCTCGAATTTCAACAAAAATATTTATACAAATAAAAATTAGAATGTTTCTGTTAGTACCTATCTTCTGTTCGCATTTCGATATTTACTTCATACAAACAAGAATTAAAATGTTCGAAATTTTCTTCTACAAAGAAATATAAAAAATAAATGTGTCTCAATTTGTTATTCTACACGGTTGCCGAAAAAATTGTGTACGCAACACGTCCGAAAACAGTTTTTTTGGACTCTCAGGCTCTTGTCCACTCGTCCAAAAAAACAGTGTTTTCCGGACTTGTTACGTAAATTACTATTTTGGCTTGCCATAGGCTACACATAACAGTAATTAACAAGTTTGAATACCTTACAGTTAACGAGTTATAAAAAACACGATTTTTCACGGTTTTTCCGATATAACCAGAAAAGTATCAATGATATCGAAAAATTATAATCCATTCAATTGATAGATCTTAACTTTTTCGATCGGAGCTGTAGTTTTTAAGTTATCAACAAAAAACGCTTTTCGCAAGTTTGCCAATTTTTTAGGTTATGTTCGGTAATTACGATCGAGTCACATGAAATAGAAACTCATCCTGAATTTCAATTTCCTATACGCTCATATATTTCTTTTTATATTAATTTTTGCATGCGCACTTTTCCCTATTTCTTGGACCATATTGGTTGAAATTTCCCTGGTGAACACTGACTTGTATTGACATTTAACAGTTCGTGGGTTATATTTGTAGAATTTATAAAAGAAAAAAAAATGAAAAACTAGTAGGATCTCATTTCATTCCTTCCTCAAAGAAGTAAAAGTACCTACATTGTTTTCATGTAACATAATTAATTAAATTAAATTTAGATTTGTTCATGCCACCTCCCAAATGACGATTTCATTGTAGGGGGCATTGTTAGAAAATTGAAAAAATATGCTCTTCTGATTAAGCTGAGATGAGGAACTACTTGCAACTTTTACTGCATCATCTACGGTAATACTGAATCTACTTTGCTTTAGTTAATACAACTGCAGCTTTGCTCGACTTTAGCTATCGACAGTACCTGACTTATCCGCTTCTTGACGAAACAATATATATATATATATATATATATATGACCATATGTTGGAGTTGTGTTGTAGAAATAGTTCTACTGATTGAATTCCTTTGGAATATTTAGAGAAAATACAGATGATCTGCTTGTGGTTTTTTAATGATGATTTGTTGTTGATACGAACAGTTGAGTCTTGGTATCTAATACATTTCAGTAGACACATTATTTGTCATATATGTATATAGCTCAGGTAAAAATATAGAACGGGAACTGGTAATGCATATCTTGGTCAATATTTCTATTTTTATGTATGAAGTTTCGTAATGATTCTTGATTCTTCAAGAATCATTAACAACTACAAAGCTGCTTGTAATTGTAAAATTATTGGATTGTCTTATAGATAGATAGATAGATAGATTTATTGGTCATGTTATGCACACAATACATTTACGACAAGTCACAGATTACAAGAAAGTGTATATATAAAAATAAAAATGGAAATATTACATTAATAAATTCATTATAAACATAAATATAAAATAACATATAGTTGGTACAATATCAGACATCAATAAAGTCAGTTTTATTGTGAATCAGTGAGTATACCTTTCTTCACACATTCCACATATTCTTCGATCCCATAGAAAGAATTTTCTAACAAAAATAATTTAATTGTTTTTTTGAAACGAAATGTATTCAAATTTCTGACATCAACAGGGAGAATATTGAAAAGAGTATAATTTAATGAATTTTTTTGAGATTTTGTGAGTCTAAATCTGGGAACACATATACTATATTCGAACCTCTGGTGTTATGGTGGTGTATGTCCGAATGTGTAGTCATAGTAGAACCGTTTTTATGTATTTCAATTACAGTATTCCAAATATAAAGTGAGGGAAGGGTCATGATATTCAATTTTTTGAAAAGTGGTCGGCAGGTTTCTCGATACTTGGCATTACTCAGGATTCTAATTGCTTTTTTTTGTTGTCGAAAAACTCTATATGCTGCAGATGAGTTCCCCCATAGAACAATCCCGTAATTAAGATGGGACTGGAATAGAGAAAAGTATAATGTCCTGAGTGTATTGGTATTAGTGAGATGTCTTAGTTGTCGCATATTGAAAATTGAGCTGGATAATTTAAGATTGAGTTGCCTGATGTGACTTACCCAGTTTAGCTTCTCATCCAAAATGAGACCCAAAAATTTGACATTTCTTTCCTCATGCGGTAATGTGCTGGTGGAGACTATTAAATTTTGTGATTTGTCACTGTTCAATTTGAGATTATTTGCTATAAACCAGTTTATGGCTTTCTGTTCAATTTCATCTGATAATAGATTCAATGAATCTTGATCGTCATGCGAATAAATCAATGTCAAGTCATCAGCAAACATAACGCTACTGTATGGGGATAATAAAGTCGGTAGGTCATTAATGTATATTATAAACAGTAAAGGCCCCAGTACCGAACCTTGCGGTACACCAAATCTAACACCTTTGAAATCAGATAGTTTATTATTGTAGTATACTGTTTGGAATCGATTGCTTAAATAGGATTCGATGAGACTGAGAGCTACGCCTCTGATTCCGTAGTAATTTAGTTTCTCAAGAAGTATTACATGTGAGACACAGTCGAAGGCCTTAGACAGATCACATAGAGTAACACCCACGTGATAACCTTGCTCAAGACCCTCGACTATTTTCTCTATAACACTTTGTGCTGCACTGGTTGTCGAACGACCATTCCTAAAACCAAATTGTTCATTTCTGAAAAAATTGTTTTCTTCAAAGTATTTAATTAGTTGCTGCTTCATGATTTTTTCGATAATTTTTGCAAAAATACAGATGATAGAAATAGGTCGGTAATTCCCAGTATCAGTCGTATCCCCTTTCTTAAAAAGCGGTATAATTTTTGAGAATTTGAATAGATCCGGGAATTTACCTGTTCCAAAAATTTCATTTATCAGGTCAGTTAATGGCTCCACAATGATATCACTGACTGCTTTTATTATTCTGCTATTTAGATCATACGAGTCTGTACATGAGGAGTTTTTTAAAGATAGGATGGCTTCAAGAACATCAGATTTGGTGACTGGTCGCATAAAAAAAGATGACGAGGGAGAAGGAAATTTTTGTATCTCAAAAAATTTAAGTTTGGCATGTCCGGTAGAGATTTAATAATGTCTTCAGCTATATTAGTGAAAAAGTCGATGAAATCATCAGATGTCAAATTAACTGTTGTATTTACGTTTTTTCCTTTGGAATGGTTTCTTTCAAAGTTAATCAAGCGCCAGCTGGCTTTTGATTTATTATTGGCTCTCAAGAGATAATTGTTATATGCTGTTTTCTTAGCATATGTGAGTTGTTTCTCGTAATCCCTTTTGAAACTTTAGTTCTCTAGATCCTTTGGATCTCTGGTTGAGTCACAGACAGTTTTTATGTTCATTAAAGTATTTCTTTGAGACCTGAGCTCATCTGTGAACCACGGCACCAGTTCTTTTTTCTTATTCGAGTTTGTCATTTGTACAGGAAATAATCTTTCCATCAGGTAGTGAAAAGATGTGATCAGAAAAGAGGCTAAGAAGTCAACGTTTGAGTCTAACTTGAACAAACTCCAATCTATTAGAGATAATTCATTTTTTAATGCTAACAGACCTGAATCTGTAATTATTCTACTCTTGGTGTGATTGACCAAGGTGCTGGGTTTTACGTTAATTGTTATATACTGACCTGCATGATCCGAAATACAGGGTTCTAGTACACCGGATTCATAATGGGTAGGGTTTATATTTGTTAGGATATTATCGAGACAACTCGATTTTTGACTGGATATTCTAGTGTAGTCCTGAATTGTAACTGAATTGTAACTGAGTTTATAAGACATAGTAATTCATCAAGTGAAGAGGATTCCTTATTAAAATCTATATTGAAATCACCCAGTATAACGATTTTTTTATCATGATACATTTGCTTGTCCAGCAATGACTCAAGATTTCTAATGAATATATTTACATCTATTATACTACTGGATCTATATAGTGTTATAATAAGAATTTTTGAGTTTATAAGGTCAATACCACAAAATTCAGCGTGCAGCTCTTCACAGTTAGCCATCAGGTCTATGGGTTTGTATTGTATATGATCTTTAACAAATATTGAGACACCTCCGTGTATCCTATGGGTTCTACAAAATTGGCTAGCTAGCCTATAGCCAGGAATGTTGATGTTTTTCAAATTGTCTTCCCTCTGCCAGTGCTCAGAGAAACACAAAATTTCAAATTTATAATCGTCCAGAAATGCTTCAAGACTTTCTATTTTGTTCGATAAACATTGTGTATTAATGTGAAATATACTCACTGATTCATTTTTACTTATAGTACTGGTTTCTGTTTGTTTGAGTCTAAAAAAGAAATGGGTTGATTGATGTCAACTACATTATCTTTTTTAAAATCAAATCGTCTGAAACCTACACCCCGTGGCCAGAAAGAAGGAGTGTAGAAATCTTCCTTGAGTTTGAAATCGGCAGCTACCATATAAAATTTCAAATTGTTTTCACTTTTTAAATATTTCACCAGCAAGTCTTCTTTCTTTTCAGTCGTTTTTTCCACCAGGAAAGAGCGAATGTCTTCTTCAGTAACTTCTTCGTCGACTCTGTATATATACATCCAGACTTTTGGTTTTGCGCCTTTGAAATTACCGACATTCTCAGCTTGTCCAAGTTTTCTTTTGAAATGATAGTTACTTTGGATAATCTTTTTAGTTTGATGAGTATTCCAGTTAGATTCATCATTGTTATCCTTTTTGCTTTGTAAATCTACAGTATGGGAGGAAGAAGCTAATTCTGCCTCGTTTGGAGGTCGTCCCAGGTGTATAATTTCATTATATTTCTGTAGTGTTTGTACTGTCAGGATTTCATTTGCCAAATGTTTTGGGGTAACGACAGTATTACCCTGTATGTTGGTAGTGTCAGATGATTTCAGAGTACCTTTATCACTCAATGAGTCACAGTCTGTTTTGTTGTAGGTTTGTTTTTGCTCATCAGCTGGTCCTGGTATGATTTTTATCACTTGTGGATTTTTTGTCAGAACTTCACTGAACGATTTCTTCTGTGCATTTGTGGTAGCCAAGTTTTTGTTTGTTTCTTGGATTTTTTGTTCCATATTTACTTTTTCTTCCAGCAGGATGTTGTTTAGTTTCAATAATTTATTATTTTCAAGTAATAAATTGATTTTATCTTCTTTCTCTTTGAGAATCAATCTGAGTAGATTTAATTCCAGAGTTAATTTTTCGCAGTTCCCATCATTTTTACATTCTTGGGTATCAGCTTGGCAGTTACTGCAGATGATTCTTGCATCACAGATTTTGACACATTCTAGTTTGTTTCTAGTTGCACAAGAGAGATGATAGATACTTCCACACTTGATGCACACAATGTTCTTATTGCACTTAGATTGACAACATTTAAATTGCTTTTCTTTGAAAACATCTTCACTAACTTTGAGCAGCACATTTTTACTCTGCTCATCAGAGTCAGCCATATTTATTATTATCATTGCAAAATTCATATTGTGGGATTGTCGGCAAATTAGCATCCATCAAAGGGGAGAACTTTAAATGTAGTCTGTGAACTTTTATTGTTCTTCGCTTTGATTATAACTTTTGTTAGTAAACACATCGTCAATCTAACTTTTGGCAAAGAATTTGTAGCCATGAGTACCTAGCTTGTAACTTCCCGCACTACCAAATCTAAAAGCTTGGGAACGTGAAAGTTCTTTACTTCAATCCCCACAATCCATGGACATATGTTGTATGGCAACATTCACAACAAAAGCAAATCAATAAGGTTATCAGGATGGAGAACATCAAAGAGCAAAATGCTTCTTAAATTAACCCAAGTTACTTTACTTACTTTATTTATTGATCCCAAGAAACATTTCTGTTTATAGAGGGATTAATTTTTACATAAATTGATTAAAAATTAAAGGTATTGTACTAAAGAGTAAAGTGTAAAATGAAAATAAGTGGAAGGAGGAAAGATAATTTGGAATTATACCATGGACCGAGGTGGAGCGATGGTTAGAGCACTCTCTTCTCGGCCAAATAATCCGTGGAGCGAGGATCTCAGCGCGATCACCGTGTATAGCATCAAACCTTAAAAGATACGGGCTACGTCTTTCCTAGCCCACACAAGTCATTCAAAGATTTCTGAGGGTTGCAGTAAGGATGCAGTTGGTTGACGAAAATAACAATTTTAACAAATTTTTACGAAAAATAAAAGGAATAATTGGTAGTAGAGCAATATAAAATAAAATGCAAAAACATGGAAGGGCTTGTACAAAACCTTTACCTATCTCGACACAATTTTTATGTGCCGCCTCCTCATCAGCTAAAGTAGAGGGAGTATTTTCAACACTTGGTGTCGTTCACTCCTACTCACGAAATACATTAGGAGTGTAGAAAGAGAGAATTGTATTTTGACCAGTATTTTATAAAATTAATAAATGTTGTTTCTGATTTTTTCATTGTATTCATTAAATAACGTGTGTCCTCTTTATGAACACACTATAGTAACGAGTTTGTCGCGGGCACCTTATGATTGCCAGACTAATTAGTTTCTAATGGTCTTTGATATACTCTTTACAAACTTAATTGTGAGTTTGTCGAGGATGCATATGAAGGTCACATATGGATATTATTCATGAATATTAGAACAAAAAAAAATTTACCCAACCAAGGTTTTCATTACCGCATATGCAATCAGTCCCAACTACTACCAATATCATCTTACAACAAACCACAAACCAAATACAAACATGTAATCTTCATCAAGTTCAAACAACAACATTTCCAAAGTTCCTGAGAGTATCTTAGTCATACCTTCACAGGGGCACCAGACTGATTCCTCATTATTACTAGAAGGTCACTGATAACGTCAAAGTGATGGGGGTGGCCCAAAATCGGCTCAAATCTCCTACTTAATAAGCTTAACTTGGAAATTAGCCAACTGAAAATAGCAACAACTCACCGATACAGGGGCAGCTTGAGCGGTCGATGATTTTCCTCCCTTAGGTGGCATTTTATCCAAGACATTACTCCTCTTGTTGACTGACAAAGAAGATTTAGATTCAGGTGGTTTGTATCCATCTTTGAGAGAAATCAGGATCGGTTCAGCATCTTGGCCTCCTATCCAGTCATCGGCGGATTGCGCGGCTGTATCTCCAATAGTATCGGGATACAAATCCTCTTGGAAGAGTTCCGATTTTCTCGGTACTGTCATGGTGATTACCTGTATTGATTATTAATTGGATACTCAGGTATTCAGTACATCAGACTTTTCAATAGTAAGGAATTAATGTAGAGAGAAAGAGTTAACAAACTATAAAACTTTTAGTGGAAAATAGACAAGTGTTTTATTCTATTCTCATTTTCATTTAGCTATGATAATATAATAATAATGAAAATCACTTCATTTAGCACTCGGCTAGTGAAATTCAACATTTTTTTCACATATAAAATCGGTGGCTAAGAGAGAACATACAGAGTGTTTCTAAATTCAATACAAATATTTCAAGTGCGTATTCCTGGGGTCATAATAAGACTTTTTCCCCATAAATATGTGTCCGCAACCACTTTATTTTTCGGATACGCTACTGTTCTTTTGTCAAATAAGTATTATTTTTATAATTGTCTTCTATCTTTGCATAAACATGGTTTATTAACTTTTTTTCTTCCGACGGACAGTTTTCGATATAAAAAATGAAAGGACTTCATTTGCTTGTACCTATGCAATTTTTTGTTAGTCTCAATGAAATGCATTTTATTTTTTAAATTGAGAACTGTTCGCCGTACAAAAAAAAGACTAGAGACCAATTTTTGAGTAGATAGGGGACAGTCATAAATGTAATATTCATTCGACCATTCCCGCGCGTTTAGTGTCGTTTGAAATGAAAAGCTGGCGGTCATAACTTTAGTTATTTATTGCAAATTAAATATTGCAAATTGAGGGCTGATATTTGGTATGTGCTGTTTCTATAGATAGACAAATATATTGAAGGCAAAATTTCCCAATGATTTCACTCAAAATTACTTTTATGAACATACAATATTTGTCCTCTTAGCCATCGAAATTATTGATCTATAACAACAGCAAAACACAAATACTAACTTGACATAGACCTGAATTGTTCAGCCTATAAAACCTTGAAATTTCACAGGAAGTGACATCACATCCTCTCTTTGGCATCATACCGATCCCCCTTTGAGGATCAGGGGTTTGGAAGGTATTAATATAGTGGACGAAAGGTGGTTCTGCCGTTATTTCGAAATATCTGCAAAACAAATGTCACAAATGTCACAATTGTCTGTTAAAGAAGGAAACTATAACTGCAAGTATGTAATACCTAATAACAGAATCGCCTTTGCCACACAGGTACACGATATTTGTATCAGGATCGTAGAGAGGAAACATCACTCCATTAGATGTGTCCAACTCTACCATTACGATGGGTTCACCTAAACAATCAGGAGTGCGCAAACTATACTGTCTTTCGGACATTTTAGAGAAGCCAGTAGTAAATACCAGGCCATGCCTCAAAAATATCGCTCGTGTTGCTTTTGTGCCTGAAAGAAACAAAAAAAGTTCAAAAGTATGCATTTTTCAGTTTGATGTGCCTAACTTTCAAATTGTATTTTTCAATTTCTAGGAAAATTGGGCAATGTTTCTTATTGAACATGATTTTTTTTAGAATCCATTGTCTACTGATCTACATAATCCAACAATAAAAGTAATATAGATGAGGACTTGGAATATAATGATTCATCGAACCTTTGATTAAAACTATGGCCAGTCTGGCTAATATATTGCATTGCAGTCCTCACACTCAAGTGTCTGTCTCAAGTTTGTAAACTCTTGATTTTCTTGAATTTACCCCGTACAGACTGAGTTATTGATGAATGAATATAGATTGTTGTTAGTTCTGAATGCAACATCGATCAAAGACAGACTGGTCACATGAAATAAGAAAACATTAAATCTAATATACCACTACATCGAAGAAAAATCCGATCAACGTTTTCATGTCCAACATATCTTGGTGACCATACGAATAAGATTTCCCTTAAGAAATATAAATGTTACATTCAGAACTAACAACAATCTATATTTATTCATCAATAACGCAAAGCCTGTACAGGATAAATTCAAGAAATCAAGAGTTTACAAACTTAAGTGTGAGGACTGCAATAAATTCAAATCTGAACTGGATAATAATAAGTTTGTTGTGGCAGTGTTTCTTGATGCTTTCAAAAATGGTAGAATAATAATCTTATCTTAAACATCTCCTCGGTTTCTAATTGGAAATAATTCAGCTCAGCTTGTCCTTTAATATTCAAATTCAGTATTGGGTAAAACAGTAAAGGGGAATTTATAGGGCTCCACCCCTATCAGCAAAATTCCGCCAATTATGTTACAGTTCCAATCGTCAACCTGATTAGCCTGGTTAGAATCCAATAAATGGTTCAATAAATTTATACGACATGCAATATCAAATGTGCAGAAGATAATAAGATATTTTCTCTTGAAATTTGAACCACAACACTAAGATCAAACCATAAGTTTAGTATTTTATTTAAACACAAAGGAATACAATATTCTCTATCAATAATTATGTAATTTCGGATTTTGATTTTCAAAATCTTTTCAACAAACATTGTTTTCTTTGTGTGCTTTCATTTTGTTTATATATTATAGAAACTTGCCTGTATTTCGGAAACCTGACTATTTAGGTATAGGAATATTACATCATTTGAAAGCAAATTTAATTGTTTTTCAGGATATTCGAGAATATACGGGGTGTTCCATTTGAAAAAATGCACTTTTCACCATTTTTGTATCTATCGGTAAAATGACAATTTTTGAAGGACCCTGTATTATGGAGGGCGAATTCCCTTATACATAACTAATAAACAGGACATTGTCAAACTACATTCCAAATTTGAGCTTTCTACTAATCCAAATACTGTAGTAATAAACATTTAATTAAAGCTGTTTTGCACAAAAAATAAGGAAATCAATGAATTTCTCGAAAACCATCAGAGATAGGTATAGGGAAGTATTATACAAAAATAATCGAAAAGTAGTAGCAAAGTGAAAAATGGAATAATATACAGGGTGTCCCATTCGAAATATCAAAGTTGTTGCTACTTTTTAATAGAAGCGGCAACACCGCAGTGCTGAAAATATTTTAGATCGATAGAACAAAACCTATTACCTAAAAAACCTAATTTTCAGAATAATCCCATGTTTTGTTCTCCAGAAACGTCTAACAGGCCATCGAGTTTGGGACACCCTGTATAGACCAGACTGGCCGTAAATTTTGATCAAAGGTTCGGTGAACGCCAAACATTGCATATGCAGTAAACATAACTTCACACAGAATCCTGAAATTTTGCATATTCAACCTAAAGGTAATAATAACAAATCAGTACTTAATGACCAGATAAATCTGTATAGCTCCCCAATAATAAAGAAGAAAGAAAGAAGAAAGAATAGTTATTTATGATACAAGTGTTAAAAGTGGCATTTTATTTTGTGAGTGGGGAATATTGCGAAACGAGCGTTAGCGAGTGGAGCAACCCCACGAGCAAAATAAAATCACTTTTAACAAATGTATCATACTAAATTTTTTGTTCAACAGTTACTGCTAGTAAGAAAAAAACAAAAAAAAAATAAGATCCATAAGGATTCGAACACACGATCTTTGGATTACAAGGCTGACTGACAGATACTTCAAATATAATAAACCCCAACGCACTTTATTTATGAATGTCATTATTCGTCAGTGATGAAGGACATTCTACAGTTGGACTAAATACTACTTCGTTTGTAACTTCAAAAGGAATTAGTATTATCAATTGCGCAAACGACCAAATACATGTGTGACCTTTTATAAACGATTCCTCTTGAGTAGGTGTTCTGATTATAATATCTGATTGAAGTGTTTCTATTAGAGAGATCTATATTACTGAGTATCCATCATCTCATCTGTCATTTTACTTTTAACACTAGTGTTAAAAGTACTTTTAACACTAGTGTTAAAAGTGATTTTGTGAAAACGTCAGTTTTTAGTTCATGTGTCAATGAATTAAAAACGTCATTTTTAATGTCAGTTGTACAAAAAGACATTTATTCGTCTATGAGAATTTTAAATCATACATAATTTATAACTCGTCGCTCAGAAGATGACACCATGTGTTGAAACGGTAAACGATAAAGTAAAAAATACCGCCGGAAAAAAACCCGAAAAAAGAAAAACAAGCAAAAGTTTTTTTTCCGTTTTTTTTGCGGGGGTATTTTTTCCTAGATTCATTGAAACAATAATATTGTCGGCGTGATGTATATTTACATATATTTATTTTATTTAAGTATCAATTGAAAGTTCTTTATTTCCTCCCTATTTATTTATCATGATGAATTTTCACATATTAGATGCCAACACCATAGAACTATTAGACAATGTTAATTTTTTCATACATAACTACTGCTAATTTCAAATCTGTATGGGTATACGCTACATTATAATCCAAAATACAGTGTGTACAAAAATATTCATCCAAAACAAAGAGGATCCTTTCATAAGAGGATTATTTCGAATAAATGGCTATTAAAGAGCTTTAGATGATAAAATATTTCACTCAAAATGGCAGATGGGTGCCATATAATGGAAAAATTCAAATAAGTTCATAAGTAGTGTTATACCTCGTTTCATTGAATCTCAAAAAATCTCAGGAATCATCTCCAAACTGCAATTCTGAGGGACAGAGAACATTTGTACATATCAGAAAATATTTTTTCATTCTGATAGAGCTCGTTTAAAGCCATTTATTCAAAAGAAAAATTCTGCTGTCATATAGAGAATTGAAAGACGATTCGAATGAGGTATCACTCGACCCCCCATGCCATTTAAAAAATCTTTCAAAATGGCTTTGAAAGATAGAAAGTTTTTATTATTTTCAAAAAACAGCTTGTGAGCTCCCATTTAAACACCAAAAATTTCAAAAGAAAATTCCGCTCTGTTCAAAAGTTAACAGGGGGTTAACAGTTACTTTATGGACATACTGTAAAATAATATATTATACTATAGTACATACAGTGCAGCAATAATAAATACTTCCTCGTATACCCAAAATTACCTTCATGTGCTATAGCATCACATTCTACTTCGCCTGTCCTTGGATTGATGATTCTAATTTTCTTGTCTTTGCAAGTTGTCAAGAGTTTTGAGCCATCCCAGTTGAAACATGCACTGTAAACAATGTCAGGATGGCAATCAAGTTCCACTAATGCTTCTCCAGTGCCTGAAATCGTTCAAGATACAGAATACCTTCCATGAGCTATTTTCAAATTTCACTGTCAAACAGAAAATGGAAATGTGTTGTCAAAAGGGTGCGAGTATAGAAAACAAGTTAAGAAACCTTTAGCTCTAAAAAAAAAACAATCAAGAATTATAGTATATTATATAGCAAGGGACTGCAGTGAATGTTTTAATCCTGCACGTGATGTTTATTGCCTGAGGGCTCGTAGAGCCCGAGTGCCAATAATCACGTAAGGGATACAATATCACTTTAGTCCTGCGGCATATACGCTATTTTTTGCACTTCCCAGTATTATAAATTTCAATAATAATACAACTAATTATTTACATGGTACTTGGAGGTAGGTAACGTCATAGCAACGGTGTCAACAAACTTTTTCAATTCAGTGTCATTTCAGTTAATGTTGACATTAACCGATACGTCAAGAACATGACATCTCTTCACTTTCCTCTAATAATCACTTATCAAATATAAATAATCGCCCATTTAGTTTCATCAATTCATCACTGTTATGTGAATATTCTTATTAGGATTTGTATTGCCAAGGATAGAGCTTATTTATTCTAAATAAGAATGTTCATAATTATTCATCGAGACAAATCCACAATACTTCGTTATTGACATTTGAACCCTCTAGTTTTTATTGCTGCTTGTACTGTGAATTATCAATCTATTTAATGTATTTTGAATTAGATCCATACTAAAATTATTCTTTAAAAAAAGGGGATTATCCAACTGATTCACTTTATAACAAAGATACTGAACGAGAAATCACCATAGTATTTGTATTTACATTCAGAAAGAAGATTAAATCTAGAACTACACATCTCATCTGTACTCAACTGCAAATAAAGTCAAAAATGATCTAGCTACTCATTTTGTTACAAAAGACACAAGTCAACGGTATTCCACTTTTCTTGCCCTCAGGATGTTCAATCCACTATCAACAACGCTGAGAACTGTTTGAAATAAGAAAACTTTTTCCACAAAGTGCAAGCAATTAATAAACATCAACTATGATTTATTTCTCAAGTTACTTTGAAATATATCTGTAGTTTATTGGGAAATAGGTCACTCTGAGAAAACCACTTCATTTTAATTGATTGACGTTTTGACTATATACTCAGTCATCATTAGGACTATAAAATGGTTGGTTTTCCATGTTGAAAGGATAGCACCCCATAAAAATTATTCAAATGACATAAGAGCAAACGAGCAAAAAACAGTGAAACTTCAAAATTATCATGTATAAACAACACAAGACAGAGCAATTGATTAGTTTTGCCAACGGCGAATGAAACGGTACTGATTCCTGATAAATTCATCATTCTACTAGACAAAAGCTACTACAGTATTGACGAATATGAAAAGGATTCCCTGACAGTCATGTAGATTTGTATATATATGTCAATATCATTATGTCAGGACGCCATTGTTATCAGTGTCGTAGTGTGCTCTACTTGTTTCCTTGTTTGTGTTTATTTGGTGTTTATAAAATTTTTGGCAAGTCATACTTGTGAAAATTGGGAAAGCTGAAGTCTAAGACGGTTTATTCGATTTTTGAGCGAAACGTGTTAGTTTCATTGATATAGACTAAAAATACTGTGTATACCATTAAAAACTCGCAATGAAGTGTTTTGTGTCAGATTGCCACAATTACGCTGCTGGTTCCAAAGAAGGCGTTACATTTCATAGGTATCCTTTGCTTCTTTCCTTTTGCTGTGTTGTTTTTTCAATATGTGAATCCTTTCAATTTGTTTTTTGAATTACACTCGAGATTTTTATTTATAGAACACCTACAGAATTGAAGGATGACTGGTTGAAAGCCATCGGAAGACATCATGTATATAAGCTATTGAGCAACCATAGAATATGTTCCGAACATTTTGCAGCAGAAGACTTTTGTTCCATTGGTGACAGAAACATTTTAAAAAAAGATTATTTTTTACCATATGGGAAACTTAGTGTGTATTGAAAAGAATATTTAAATTTGGAATCTCAGCCAATTTTTTCCCATTTTTTTATGGTTATAGCCTCATAAAAAGTAATAGTATCTCATTATACACCTTGGACGGCACCCTCTTATTTCTATAATCATAAGACAATGCGCAATTTGGACCAATCCATTATTTGTACTGAAAGGTGTTTGTTGAAAATGGTTTGAATGTTCATAATTTTTTTTAAACAAATATGATATTTCACTCTCTATGTATGTCCATAATAACTATCACTATGATTTTATATCAGAAAATTATTGAATAAATCAATTAATTATTGCTTAATGATTGAATAATACAAATCTGCGAATTTATGATCACTTTATTCATAAAAAATGGGAAAAAGTTATTTTGTTGCGTAGGTATCTACTCCTAATCAAAATTCCTATATTTTGTGCTCCCATGTACAGTGTTTGAAAATTTAGAATTTTGATAACTCAAAAGTTTTTCGTAATGCGCCAATTTTTATGAAGAATTGAATTCTCTGATAAAAAAAGTTTCTAATATGGTAAAAACTTTAAGTTATATAAGTGTTGTTATTCTGCTTAATGTATACATATTTTTACCACTTCCTGCAGTGCATTTATTTTTCAGAGATATGAAATAAATATATAAAAAGCTTTATAATTTTTTTTTCAACCACCTGGAAATAGATGACCTTTATTATCGCTTCACTACTGATTTCAAATGGATAAAGTATATTTTTCACTTTGAAATACAGGTGTGATTTGATTGTTTTCAAGTTCATTACTTGGCAGGTATATTATACTGATTTTACACATATTTTAATAAATAAGTTTCTCCACTTGATTGATGAAAATGTGCGTTGTGTATTCTGTGGAAACGTAATGATCCCAATTATTACTTTTGGCTAAAATATTCTTCAGCATTTATAATTATTGAAACTAGAGTTATGGTAAGTGAAAATACAGCTTAACAAATCTAGCAATGAATGTCGATAAACTTATGAGATGCGCGAATTAGAATGAGCCAAGCTGTAGGCATTTCATGGGTGAGTTCATGTTTTCTGGCATAAATAGATATTAACCATTTACTTGACGAATCTATTTCATGACACAAGTTTTGATTTGGAGCTGACTATTAATGATATCTCTGTATTCCATTTTTGGATTCGTCTGGCATCGCCAGCAAATTCTATATGGAATATTTTGTTTTGTTCAGAATTCCTATGAAATGCATCAAAATCTCAAAATAACTTATTCATAAGGAGTGTAATTTGCGAGTCGTCGTTTTATGTTTTCAAATTACCTCAAAATTTATGATAATTATTAATTTTCATCCAGATTAAAATTGAACCTTAACGTAACCTTCAGGAGACGCCTATGTTTGACATATCATCAATGCGCATGTGTGGTGCTCCAAAATGTCATATACTAGTTGGCGCAATTTTCTTAAATGAGAGTGCTCATCCAGTTTTATTATAGGTCGGTGGTAAGTTTTTATTCTGTATATTCAAGACAGAAAAAGGAAACATTCTCAACCTTGACCAATGAAAATTGTGACTTAAGTTTTTCTTTCAGCCGCAGATAATTCCACTGATTTCATGAACATCCTGATTATATTTTCAAAAAAATCAAAGTAGTTTTTTTTCTTCTACTGTTTCTTACTGTTATGTATAATCTTGCTGATTAAATATATTTATTTATCTTTCTAATGTGCATGACCCGGATGTGACTTTATAAATGTCAAAACGTTACAACGACTGAATAGTGGTTTCAATTATTTGACCTAACCTCCACCAACCAACCCTCTGTTACTATAATCAGTAGGATAAAAAAAAACATATCCTAGACTTTATTTAACCTTTATTTTGACTAATCAGATAAGATTTCGCAAATAATTGACACCCTACAAATATTAACAGAGGAATGAATATTTCTTCTGAAATAGATGAAAACTGAACTGAACAATAAAGTTTCGAAACGTCGACATTTTAGAAATTGGTATTCTTCGACTTTCTGACCGAATTCCTGTCAACTCAACCATTCAAATCATATTCGACAGTCGCTACTCTACTCATATAAAACTTACCAACATTCCATATCACCACCTGATTGTCGCTACCAGAGGTCAGTAACACATTTAATGCGGTGGGGTGCCATACCACTAAACCAACCCTTCTCTGGTGGTAAACGAGGTTCACCACCGGTTCGGTGAGAGTTTTGTGAAGGCCTCCATCTGGAATATGCCAAACTTTTACGACACAATCTTCAGATCCACTGGCGATGACATTGTCGTTATGGGGACACCAGGCAATGTCCAAAACGGGACCCTTGTGTCCACCAACTAGGGGATGGTCTGCAGCAATACGACCAACCTTTAAAAAAAATTGCTTGGTAGATTTTTTTCTGTGTTGTTCATATTCGGAATCTAAGAGATGGAAATTACTTCAAATGGAAATTCGTAAAAAACCTACTAATAGCCCATATTCAAAGAAAAATGATTTCCTCAGATATTATCACTTTTTCTCAGTAATGCACATTTGCAAAGTATATCCATTTGTTGTCCCTCACTTCAACTTTCAATGTGATGGGTCAAGTAGTTTCAGTAATATATTGATAACTTTCTTAGAATTTGAACTATTTAAAGTTTATTAGACAAATGGCCGATATTTTCAACTCACAATAAAGTCTCTGATACCCATATATCTGAAATATACAGTTATCAAGGACTTTATCTATAAGTGAAAGGACTGGTCCTATCCTAATAAAAATGATACACACTTGTAATACAATACATACTTATAATTCGATACCATAAACAAATACTCCTTCTAAAATTCAGTGAATAAATTGCAATTTATCTCTTTCCCCGAATATTATTAAAAAGTTATTGTAACAAAATATTTGTTGATATGTATGCCCAACATTTACATGATTAAAATTCATACACAAATTTTAAAGTAAGATAAAAACTTTTTTTTGTACAACTGTCAAAAAAGTCCACTTTTTTGTGGTTTGTGTGCGCAAAGTATTATAATATTTCACTATCAACATATGGTTTCATAATTAAACAGAAAAACAGTTGTTTTAGAATAGAAAAGCACTTTATTCAATAAAGAGAATTCACATTCTATACAGATTCATCCTCTAGATAGATGGAGTATATATTACATCCACTGTCATAAAAAAATATAATACAAATAGTAGCTATATATATATATATATATATATTAATAATTTACATAGTATATGTTACTGTACACAATATTGCTAATGCAGATAAGTACATTTACAGGTATAGCAAGGAGAAAAAGAATGTATACATATATCGAGGGGGAAACAACTCCTTAAATAGGTGGACATCCAGAAATTTAAATATTTAAATACGACTTTAAGTACCAAAATATCTTAAATATATTTAAAATATTTCAATATCACTTTCAGTATTTAAATCTGCCCAAATACCACTTCATACTTTAAATATTACTTTTATTCCAAAAACATCCACTCAATACTTTAATTATTATATTCATTATTAAAATATCTCAGTATATTTAAAATATCTCAATATATAATTTATGTTTTATGTGTTTGCCGCCGGGGTCAACCGGTATTTTCATATATTCCGACATAATTTGTGATTTGTTGTGAAACAAAATCCGGAATGAACTAGTGAACTTAATACTTTTGTTTCTTCAAAAGATTTCTTTGTGTTTCAATCTCATGTTGTTTATCCAATTATAATTAATATTAGGTTACCTACCAATTAACAAACCATGCATTTGAATCTTTCGTTTTTTCGGGGCAACGATGGAATAAGTATTGACTATTAGTTTTAAGCGATATTTTTTGGGTAGTTTCGCGATTTTTTTTTGGGTGGTTTCGCAATTTTTTTTGGGTGGTTTCACGATTTTTTTTAATACATAGCTTTTGTAGTTTGGGTTTCTGCGGTCTGCGGTAGTTGACGACGCTTGATTGAAGTTGGAGGAGGGCACGGGCACGTACGGATATGATCATAATAGAAGTGCTTTCGTTTTTGTTTTCACAGGGGTTTCAGATCGAGTAGGGCACTAGTTCAGGGTGGTTTAAGTGCACTGCTAGAAGGTTAATCAAAACTCATTTGGGTGGACATATGTATACATATGAACAAATGACTGATTAGAAAAAATTAGAAAAAAATTGTGCCTATATTCCACGAGTTTAATTTGATCATCTATCTCTCTTTCTCTGAAAATTGGTTAAGCCTCACTCAATGTTACTGCTGATGATTTGGCAGTTTGATCCTCGTTTATTTTTAAGCAAATACGTGATATTAAAAAAATCAATGAGTTACAGCCAAACTTTGATTTTGCAAGTTTTTTACAAATATTCAAATATTCGATACTCTGGTTTGTATTATTAATTTACTCAATATAAGTGGTATTAGATCATATATTCAGCATTGGAAAACCCTCTATAGTGTACACAATTTGAGAAAGGCTGGATTATTTATTATCTCTTTCCATATTATGAAATTATATTTATATATTTGATATTCATTGGTTTTATATGAAGTCTGGGCTCTAATCGGAATCCCCATAAATGACTTTGTGACTTACTTTTTAAGTAGGTACTGAAGTTATCGTAGGTCCACCTAAAACACAGCAAATGGTGTTGAATTGCAAGTTGACGTATAAGAGCAGTGGCTATCTGTCCTGACCGGGTCTGCACTGATGAACGGCAGAACCGTGAAACTGGTATGCAGATAGTCACTTGTTTTGATTAACATTACAGGAAGCATTGCAAAGTATGTAAAAAACTTTGGAAGGTGTTGGGCACAGGTGATTTGGCAGTTGTACAGGGCTGTTGGATTATTTTCTGTTCGATCTGAATGTGGAAACTGAGCAGGCCGTTTGAGTTTGAATTTACGGTTCGATCCCGGATTGCGAGAAAATTTTTCTCAAGTATGTTTACCAATCGAAATCGATAGGCGCCTACATGCTTTGTTGAAAAGCAACCATGTTGGCAGTTGCCTGGATGCCAATCCCGTCTAGTGCAAGCTTTGAATGCACACTGACCACCCGGGTATTCCGGGTTTTCCTACAGCTGAAAAATGTAAACGCCACCAAATATCTGTTAGTCGTCCCCTACCCACACAGGATATGCCTTTGGGTATATTTTACGAGTGTTTATGAGGGAGTATTATTATTATACAGAAGTACACTTTTGTTTTTAAAATAATGATCATATTACCGTTTCAAATCAGTGGTCTATCATTTAGTGGAATCAACAAAAAATACAAATATTTAAAAAATGAATTGAAATCCATATTTCTGATCCACTCAAGGATTCAAAAATACCTACTTATATTTTTAATACTTTTTTTACTCACGAACTGTCATATTTACAGTTCAGTACAGATATTGAGTGCCTTATCACCTGATGTATTACGGACTATAATCCGTCGAACGACTAATGCACATCATGGGCGTGCATATTTTCATAGATTCAGCTATGTTTGTAATTTGTACTTTGTAATTTCACATTTAAAACTTTTTTATTAATTATAGGTAAGTATGATATATTATTTATTTGGTTCATTAATAAGTATTTATTTTGTAATACTTTTCCTTTTTCAGTTGTTTTCCTTGATTTTTGAAATATAATTATATTTTACAGTAACTTGAAAACTTTCCACCAACAGATATTCACTTCGGGTATTTTTTCAAAAAACAAGGGAAAATTATACCGAAATCCTTGATTCTTTTATATACAGTGTGACCCATTTAAGATGGAAGCACCTTTCTAAAACTTACATTTTTCAACCAATTGAGATGATTTTTTTTTCGTTAGGTAGACATTCAAAAAGTCCACCAGGACACCAAATTTTTTGAATAAATCTCCATATCCAGGGCCAACTTATCTTATTTTTCAAGGTAAAAAATCTAAAAAAATTACTAGCGATTTTTTTATTGAAAATCTGACTACCCCACTGGATTCGCGACATTTTCGAATGGTTCATATGTAAATTACGTTGGAATGCGTCAATCAATAAAAAAGTTATAAGGGAATGAAATTTGAAAAATATGCCGTTTAATCAACCCACCAATTCAATTTCAGAACTTTTATCGAAATTCGGAATACACCACTGTATTCAGGAGATTTTGATATATCACTGGTCACAATTTCATCGAGATCAGCTCATAAATAAAAAAATCATAAGATAATAAAATTTGAGAAATATGCAAATAGAATTTCACGAAAATACCATTTTATCTAATAATTTTTATTTGTCAACAAATTTTAATGAAATTGTAATCAGTGATATTTCGAGACTCCCTTAATCCGGTTGTGTAGTCAAAGTTTTGATAAAAGTTCTGAAATTGAATTGGTGGGTTGATTAAATGGCATATTTTTCAAATTTCATTCCCTTATAACTTTTTTATTGATTGACGCATTTCAATGTAATTTACATATGAACCATTTGAAAAAGTCGCGTATCCAGTGGTGTAGTCAGATTTTTTATAAAAAAATCCCGTGTAATTTTTTTAAATTTTTTTACCTTGAAAAATAAGATAAGTTGGCCCTGTAAAAGGAGATTTATTCATGAAATTTGGTGTCCTGTGAACTTTTTGAATGTCTGCCTAACAAAAATAAAATCATTCCAATCGGTTGAAAAATGTAAGTTTTACAAGGGCGCTTCCATCTTAAATGGGTCACACTGTATAATAGTTTCATCACGGTTTCATCAAGTGTTAATAATTACTTCAAACTGATTGGAAGAGGTTGAAAATGTATCAGTGTGAGTAGAATTCTTCTGGACTTCCATTGTCTAGAAACAAAGAAAATTTATTCTCTGCTTGTATTTGAGTCACGACGTTTCAACAGTTAACATCTACTATCGTTATTAAGTATGTGAATACGATAAGATATCTTGAATATTTATTACATAGCAATCTGTATCAGAGATATACTCATTATATTCACTATTTTCATTACATTTCAACCCTAAGTATCTTATCAGTTATCAGTATTTTCAATACCCTCATCATATTTCAGTTATGTTTAATACATATCTAGTACTTTAAATACCTTCAGTATACTTTAAATATCTAAATACGTTTTCGGTCCATTAAATACTTAAATATATTTTAAATATTTAAACACCGCATTTTTCATTCAATATATTTTAAATATTTTTTGACAGTAGTGGTTTTGGATGGAAACAATCACTCAATATATTGTAACAATAATTATCTGAATAATTTTTTAGTTATAATTTTGAACCTCCTTGTATCCAAAGGAGGAGTATCAGAGGATTGTAGGCAACAACAATGAAAGATCCAAATAACAATGAAATCCTGTAAAACATCCACATATTTCCTGTGGCAACTAGCCTATAAATATCTAATATACAAATGTTTCACTGACAGTCCCACTCATGTATAATAATTCCCATTTCCGAGTACAAAAATCGTAGTTTGCTATCGGCAAATAGGAAGGAACAGGAATGCTAGTGGATAAAAATATCGGATAAATTACGTTACCATAGCAACGCTAGCATTTACTGTTCGTTCATCAAGCATTACCCCCGATAATATTCATAGCGTTTTGCTAACGAAGTAAGTGTTAACAAAAAACGCGAAATATTACTGACAGCAATAATATATACTACTATTGGACCTAATTCACACTAGGTAATCAAAGGTCGCTGTGACTGATTGGCATTCAGAAACTAGTAAGTTGACATTAATAGTTGATGAAATTGTTAAAATTGTGCATCTCTTGAGGTAACAAATTATTGATAACTATGATGAATTTAATATTAGTAGAAATGGAAAGTGATGAAGATTGAACAAAGAAAATCGTGGCTAGTGCGAATATGAGTTTTTCTTGACATAGCATAAAGGTATTCGTAGCTTTACGAGTATTGTTTATTAAAAAAAAATTTAAAAAATGTAAATTTTTACAGTTGAAGAAAAAAATACTGTATGATACTCGTACAAACTTTGTAATAGTATCAAAAAGTCTATTTTATTCTATTCTAATATCCACATCTGAGAACTGATCTTGTACCAAGGTTTATTACCATGTGGTTTCAACAATTATTCAACTGCACTAACAACATTTTATTGGTGTTTAGCATAGGTTATTATTGTTACTCTGGAATAACATTTCATTTGACACATTTATTGCTATTTTTGAGAGACATGAAGTGTCACCGGCACGTTGGAAACCAGCTGGTGTTGATGGGCAATCTAGTAAGTCAACCATGTATATTATAAACAATGAGGGTTTGAGAATAGATATTTGCAGGATACCATTATAATTCCAGAAGAAAAGTTGAAAACTTGGACTCTGTTAATAATTTCAAACCTTTAGCTAACTCTATCAGTTCTTCCTGTCAAGAATTATTTGAATAACTACAAAAGTAAGTAAGAAATTTGTTGACTGATAAAACACATTATAGAATGTCATAAAAAGAAGATCAAAATAATGAAATTCACGGAATATCTCTAAGGGATGAAATGAAATAGAGATGGCTTAAAATAAAAGTACATAAATAAAATTACACAATGAATTCCAAAACATTCAAGTTTCTTCAAGTTATGTATAATTCATAAACATCATACTACTCAAATTCGAAATTGAATGAAAATAGAATATATGATGTACGTGCATAATATAAATTCGTACAAATATTAGGGACTGCCTAGAATGTTAACAAGTATGGACACTAGAGTTTAATTGAAATAGTCGAAGGATTTTTGTTCTCTCTTATGATCAAAGCTATATAAAAAAAAAAAACAAGCAGAAAAATATATTATGATTTTGGGTGACAGGTGTGCTAAGCAGATTTGAATTTTTTGGCAGAATAATATGTTATGGCAATTATTCATTGTATTAAAAAATAACTTGTTTATGATGCTGAATGGTTGAGTAAAAGAGATATATCGAATAATATTCCATTCCAAACTGATACTTTCTGATGTATTCAGAAGCAAACTGCACAAAATATTATTCGTTTTAAGTAAAACAAACCATTTTACATTATCAACACTAAAAATTTTATAAATCTTGTATGTGCAACAAAATTGGCACAGAGTCAAAACTGAATATAGACCAAATTATTTAAAAATAGCCCGCCATGACTGTAATTCACTCGGAGACCAGATTCAGCATTCAAATGAGATTTGGAAAATTCCAGTAGGATGAGCCAAACTTTTATCAAGATCTGAGAAAATGAGATAGGTGAATGATTTGGAATCTTAAATCTTCACACAAGTTTTTCATAGAGAAAGCTGCTGCTTTCGAGTAATTATAAACCACTCCTGAAAATAAAATTACTTAAAAAATACTTTGCATTTTTTTGTGAAATTGTGAAATTTTAAGGCATTTTGAAATAGATGAAGATGACTCATAGGTACAAAAATCCATAATAATAAATAACATTCCCAAATAATGTGAAAGATATTTTGTGAATATGAAAATTGAAAATTCATGATTATGTAATAAAATACGGACATTGCCTACTTGAGATTTTCTTACTGAGCATATGAAAATTAAACAAACTCAAATTGACTAACTTATTAAGCTTTCAAAATATTACAAATTTCAATAATAAAGAACAAATTAATCTCAGTTGGAGTAAGTAAAAATAATTACAATGTTGGTAATTTTATCAAAAAATGTACCAAACTACTTTAATAAAAATCATCAGAGATTAAACTGTTTATATAACTATTAAGATATTTCTCATTCATCATCAATTATAAATAGTAGTACAAAGTCAGTACTTAAAAATTATAATAAGCTCAAAAAATCTTTCCGTCAAGAGACTATTATCAAACTGCACCTTGACTTTCATTTGACTTGAAGTGCCCCAGTGTTCCTCTGTGACTTTTCTGTTTCGGGGGCTTTTTCAAAAAAAAAATCGTTTTTTTTTATGTTTGTTCCCTCGTGTTTCCTAACTACGGTAGGAAAAACGCCCCCAAAACAAAAAAAGTCCCAGAGGAAAACGATGGCAGACTTGGTCCAAAGAATCCATACAGAAAGTTTGGAAAGAGTATCTATCAGTAAAATTTTTGCCGATGGGCACTCTAACTGTAACATAATTTTAATCAAATCTGTATTTCTGTATAGTCATGGTATCATCTTAAGATACAAAGTTACAACATTATATAAACACTGGTTGAGTTTGAAGAGATGCAAGAAATCAATGAACATTATAAAATGATATTTAAAAAAAAATTGTATGAAGTTATTTGATATAGCATAATAGTCAGCGTACTATCTCCTAAATAGTAGTAGCTTTTAATAACTCAAGAAATAGTTAATTTCGGTCAAATATGAACATCTTGAGTATAGATTCAATTCTTGACATGAGTTGTTGAAATTATTGGAAGTAGAGCATGCGATGAAAAGTTTTATATTGTATATTGTCCTTGGTAGACACAATGTATTCAACAAAAATAAATGGAACTTTTAGTGCTGCATATAGAATTTATCTCGAAGTGATAGGACCAGCACTGAGTCAATTATTGGGCAGTTAATCGTTTTCAACCCAACTATCAATAAAATTGTTGTTTTTCTGTGAAATAGTCTCCACATCAAGTTGAAAACACTTACCTTATTATGTGGTAAGACAATGAATGCACCTCCACCAGCACTCTCAACTATGATAGCCAGAAACTTTGGGTTCACAGCACAAAAAGTAGAGTCCCAAGAGCTTTTCGATACACGGATATTGTCATAACATTGTTCTCTTTTTAAAGCTTGACCATAGACGTGACGGAACTTAGAGCTACGTACAACTCGGAAAGACATCTGTGTGATGAAAAAAATATAATTATGATACTTTTGAAATAACTTATAAATAATATTTTCAAACATAACCTAGAAGTTGCATGTTTCGGACAATTCAAGATTATACAGACCTTGCTTTCTATCAGTTAATTCTATCCAACTTGAATATTTCACAAAAAGTTACATTTGAATTTTACATATGATTCGAAAAATGGATATTTTTAAAAGACACTTCATATCCAGTTCACTTTAGTTTCAAGAAATCCCCATATTTGGCTATGCGAATTTTTGAAACGTCAAGAACTATAGAACGACAACGACGTTTGGTGGCACCCTCTAACAAAATAGTTTTCAACTAAACGATGGCCTGCTGCCTGCTGCGCCCTCTACGAAGTACGAAAATAGGTGAAAGTTGTCGAACGTCGAATGTTTGTTAAGCTCTTCAGAGTAATAAAAGACCGTAGAGATCCCTGTCTGTCCTTGTCTCGAAGTCAACATAACTTGTTTGTTTACAAGCGAGGGCCTTATACATGTTAAATCCATATTCATTCGGGTAGTTTCGTGTATGCCCGCTCATTTCATTTGGATCAAGTTGTCATTCTTCGTTTGTATTATGGTCCTTCTTACCATAATAGTAAACAAACTGTCCATAACATTTCACCAACAGTCACCCCCCTCGCCAAAAAGTTATATAGAAAAGGATAGTTCATGTTCAATTCAAAACAGGTATTTGTGTACGTACTTGCAGGGCATCTCTATGCCTTTTCTTTCTATGAGGGTCTGATGCACAGGCCATTCGAAACTCCAGCATAGCGATAGTCGGTTCGAGCCCGATGTAGGTATACAAAAGATTTTTTCTCACATAAATCTTCGCTCAACGGGTTCAACTTGGTTTACCTATTCAAGTTCTGAATGGGTTCGTTTAGCCATGCTCAACCGTTGAGAATAATCACTAATATAGTCTAAGAGCCGAAGAAAGGTTGACCTTCACCGTTCTGTTTAACGGATGAAACATACTTCATGTTCATGAAAAGATGAATACGCCTAAAATGGGTTGCCTATCAAAATGTGGTCCAGAGTATATACAGTGAGTTTCAAAAAAGATCCCGCACTTTTTATAGGTAAGATAATTCTCGGTGAAAATTGTCTGAATTTTTAGTATATTGTACTATTCGATGTATATACTGATTGAACGTGCAGAATCGCAAAGTTCGTTGATGTATAGATTTTGAAATACAGGGCGTTCAAGTAAAAAATCATTAATTTTGATTTAATTATTTTCTTGGGATTTGAAAGTGCCAACTTCATTTTTTTTTCGTTCTTATCATCAACGTACCTTCATATTACTAAATATCATTCAGATGGTGCAGATTATATCATTATGTACAGAGTGAAAAATAAAAACTTTTATAGCATATATGTCTGAAAATTCGATGTCATAATGAAATATTGATAAAATTATTTTGGCATGCAATATACTAGTCTTATTCCATCATTAATCACAATTCAAACATTTTGTACAGGGTGATTTGAAATATTGGTCAAATATACAGTGTGTCCGCTTAAGTTCTCTACATATTGGAAACTTTTTTATTATCAAGTTTACGAAAAAAAGTTATTCTTCATAAAAAGTTCTGCATGGTCTGAAACCGAAAATATAAAATATTTCTTTTTTTAGGTTTTGTTGTTTCGTGATAATAGATTTTTATGTTAAGAAGAGAATGACGTAATGTTTGGTAATTTTGTAAATCCGACATAACAACGTTAAAATTCCCAATGAAAGGCGTTTAAAAGTGATGAAATGAAATTTGACTAGTTTCATCGCTATTGAACGCATTTCATTGGGAATATTAACGTTGTTATGTCGGATAGACAAAATCACCAACCATGACGTCATTCTCTTCTTAACGTAAATATCTATTAGAAACATGTTTGTTGTTTATTTCAGAAAGATGATAGGTGTACATTGAGAGGCAAGAGTTTAATGCATACTATTTGTATTTAAATTATTTCAATGTAATACTCATGAATACAACTGCATTTCACGTAAATAAATAATTATACAGGGTCCTGTAACTGAGCTCCGGTGATTCATAGCTTCTAAACGGTGCAACTTAAAATTTTCTTCCGAATGCAGAGCATGTTTTCTTCTTGAGGGAGTATCTTTGGAAAATATTCCGAAGTATACAAGGTCACCAAGGAAAGTGCACCAAATCAAACTTATGTTTTTGCAATGGAACACCATATATTTCATCACATGGTTGAATAGAGATTACTTTGACCATTCAAAAAAATCTAGGGTCATGTATGTTCATACACGTTATTTCTGGAGATATATCGATATTACTTCAAAAAACATAAAGTATTCAACACTTTGTAACTCCTCGTGGAAAAATATAATTCTAAAAACTCATGGAAGGCGAAATGACTCATCCAATATGGTCTAGTTTCTGTAACATGGCACACAGTTGAAATTTCATTATTTTTGTCTACCGGATAGATCGAAACGCAAATTGAGAGATATCTTTTGGTTTTTTCAATTGGAAATTTACAAGTGAAGTAAATATTAGCAAGTATGATATATCATTCGAAAGAAAATTTTAAGAGTCTAATATATTTTTTAATTCTTCCCAGTTTTTTTACTTTTTTATTATTCTCTTTATTCATTTTGTATACACTGTATATGGCCGGTTCTTTCGTACATATCCTGTATATTCGAGTGAATCATCATCCTCCGAAGATAGCTGATACCGTATAAACATGATTTCGTTGGGATATATAGGGTGATCATGAAAATTTTCGATGATAAAAATGACAAAATATCAACGTTTCAGAAATCACCCTGTAATTCACGGTGAAATTCATTTATTATTATTTAATATATTCATCATTCTCTCCTCAACACTGTCCAAATAATTCAATTTCCTACTATCACTATATAGTTTCATAGTTATTAATTGAGAAATGTCGAATGTACGCCAACAATTTCCTTCAACTCGTTATTCAAATGGTAGTAAGTTTTTTAACTGATAACTATGAAACTAGTCATAGACTCATAGTAAGAAACTGAATTTTTGGGACAGTGTTGAGGAGAGAATGATGAATATATTAAATGATAATAAAGGGATTTCACCGAGTTGATCGTGAATTACAGGGTGATTTCTTAAACTTTGATATTTTGTCATTATTTTTATCATGATCACCCTATATATCCCAACGAAATCATGTTTATACCCTATCAGCTATCTTCGGAAGATGATGATTCACTTGAATATACAGGATGTGTACGAAAGACCTGGACATATATTTCACAAATTTTTCAAATCACCCTGTACAAAATGTATGAATTGTGATTAATGATGGAATAAGACTAGTATATTGCATGCCAAAATAATTCTTTCAATATATCATTATTACATCGAATTTTCAGACATTACTGAATTGTTTTTATTTTTCACTCTGTACACATAATGATATAATCTGCACCATCTGAATGATATTTAGTAATATGAAGGTACGTTGATGATAAAACGAAAAAAATGCAGTTGGCACAAATCACGAGAAAATTATTGATTTTTAACTTGAACGCCCTGTATTTCAAAATCTATCCATCAACGAACTTCGCGATTCTGCACGTTCAATCGACACATCGAATACTACAATATACCAAAAGTTCAGACAATTTTACCGAGAACCATTTTACCTATAAAAAGTGCGGGGTCCTTTTGAACACCATATAGAAAACTTTTTTATTATCGATTTGTGAGAAATTTTATTCTTCATAAAAATTAGTGCATTGCAGAATACTTGCATGAAGGTTGTCAAAATCTCAAATTTCCAAACGTTGTACAGGGGGAACAAAAAATAGAAATTTTCATTAAGTGTAAATAATATACCCCTTATTATTATTGATATTATCACAAAGTTCATTCAAGAGGTTCTTCAGAATTAAAAACAATATTTAAATTTGGGATCACAGCCAGCCTAGTTTACCTTTCATAAAAATTCTATTTTTTGTTCACCTCTGTGCACCGTTCGGAAATTTTAAATTTGGACAACTCATATGCAAGTATTATGCCATCCACTGATTTTTATGAAGAATAAAATTTTCTGACAAATCGATAATAAAAAAGTATTCGTCTATTTATTAAACTTCATAAAGCCCGTATGACACGATCCAGTTTTTCATCTAGTCTCTGAATGACAAACTGTGTATCTGGCAGCGGGCTGTTTATATTTGCTCTGGGGCCGTTCACTCATCTATTGAGCACAGCTGAACAAAACAAACCCAATGATGACAGTAGCAGCACAGCGACAAAGAATTGTTCTGTGATTCTGTGATACTTATGACATTAGTGACTGACAATGCTGACATCTGACACGGAACGGTCAGTAATAAAGGTTATGGCTGCAGAAAGGGGGACGTTTTTACTCAGTGGTGGTTCGATAATAAAAAATTCAAGAATGTTGATTTGGAAGTGTTTTTAAAATTGTTTTCGATGAACGTTGAAATCGAGGAAGGTGTGAATATGAAGGCGAAGTCGTCAAAGCGAATGGTTGGAATGATAATTAGATCTAGAAAATCAATTGCCAAGGATGCTGTTGTAACTGTGAGTGACGTTTGTATTTTAAAGATTTCGAATATACCTTTAAATTCAAGCACTGGAAATACCAAATTTTTATCTTATGAGTGACGTTCATAAATATGATTTTTCAGAAAATAACTAGTAGGAGAATCACTCATTTTGTATTACCTATTGTTAATAAAATTCTTTCCCATCAACAGATCAGGCCTATATATAATGTTTAAATTGTTCAATGATATGGGAAACCGCATTGAAATTGAAACCTAATATATACGTATTTTTTTTCATTCACAAACACATGAAAAACTTTATTTTTATTTTAACTTCCTCTTCAGTAATTTCTGCAGAATGTTCCAACTTTTCTTTAACGGTTGCAGTGTTTTGAATTGGATCATCCTGCCTTCCTAAACTATTTCTCTCTAATTTGTTGTATGATTTTATCTTCCTTGAAAAAATATTCGTCAATATCCCTGCCAAACTCAATATCAATGAGAAATTCCTCATAATTAAATTTCTGAATAATCTTTAGGAGCTCTGCATCTCTTCCAGGTCTATTTTTTCAATATGTTTCACCAAGTATAATAATCAAGGTACTGTACCAAAACTAACCAAAATACAGAGGACCTACAATAATAATAATGATATACAATAATACACAATGTACTACTACACACATTTATGAAAGTTTCCCCAAGTGAATACAGTAACTTTACTCATTAACAATTTGACCAAACTGAATAAGTATATGAAATGAATTAGCTGTTTCTTGAGCACTTCAGATGAGCTATGAAATTCCTGTTGCATAGTGATATTCTATGACAATCTTAGTTATCAATTTTAATCACACAACTAAAATTGTTCAGGAAAAATTGAAGTGTATGATCTAAATCGCCTGGTAAAATTGTCAATTTTATACCATACACTTCAATCTTGCCTGCACAAGTTTAATTGTCCTTAAAGCTTACTTGTGAGTACTGTCTGGCTGGGAGAAGCTTTAAAGGTAACAGAATTGAGGTATATGAATGATAATGAATCTGGTACTTGTGACTACTTGTGAGTACTGTCTGTCAAGAAAGGTGTCATGGACATATAAAATTAATTTAAACCAAGATGACTCGGATTAAGTATTTTGTTCTAGAGCTCTCTCAGACTTTCAGTTGTGATGAGACAAGGTTGTTTAATGGATAAATGCACTCAATTCAATAACTCCACTTTATCAATAAAACCTAATTACGCCTAATATATTTTTACATTTTCAACTTTGAGCAACATAATATTTTTTGTTGAACTGAGAATTAAATTTCTGAAGTAGTCTACTGAATTCTTTTGACCTCACACATTTTGATTTGATGTTTGTCTCTGGCACAGATAAATAAACTTTCAGTCACTCAGCTCTTATCATATCAGGATATTAGTGCTGAATTAAAGTTATCCATAATAAAAATGTTTCTTTTTCAAGTTCAAATTATTTGTGAAAAACTGAAAGTTTTAACAATTGAGAAGACGTATGTAATTAAAAAGTATTCATTTATATCTCGGTTGAGCGAGCTCCGCCAAAACTCATTATTATTCATCTGAATTTTATATTACTTGTAAAATAGCGGTATTTGGAATGTACTTTGGTGAAAAATTGACTCATCAGAATTTTTTTGGTCAGCTATTCTATCTATATCAAAGTCAAGGCAAATCAAAGTCAAAGTATGCTTTATTATCTAAAGAATAGAATTCTTATTGACAAAGTCTCTAAAAATAGTAAAATTAAAATAAATCGTAACTGCTTAAAATGAGCAGGTGGTGATGGAGATCAACTAAAAATAAAATTAATATTTTATTAAAATTATTATTCAAATCAATTGACAATTATTGTCAGATGATAAAAGTATGAAGTTAAAAATGTATACGTGTACAATCACATACAATATATAGTTATATATATATATATTGAATAAACCAGATATAAAAGGATTTTTGAAAACAACTGATAAAAATTGTTCGATAATAACAAATAAAAAAAGACAATTATTAGCACAATAAATTCATATGACCACCAAAATACTTCAATAAAATGTTTTCATGTATCAAATGTATCAACTGAATTTTTCTGTCATTAATGCAAAACAAAGTTTCAATTGAAATTGAAGTTGTTTATTGAAATAGGAATCCTAATATACATATAAAATTTTACAAGTCTTAATTAAACATAACTAAATACATATACAAGTAAATTGCCTTATAATAATAATAATAATAATAGCGTTTATTGCCCAACAGTTTCCCATTTACAGAGCAATTTTACAAATAGTAATATAAAATTAATTAGCAGCACTAATTTCTACATATAAATGAATGACAATCACAAATCCTATTTGAATAGAAAAATAAAAATAAAATGAAAAATACAAAAATTCAAAGATGCGCACGAGATTTATTCACAAACACTGCAAGAGAAGAAGTCACAAACATTGGAAAGTTTGTTTGCATTACTGCACATAAAATTTATTGGTGACTTTAACATTAAATTTGTTTGAGCTCTTTTGCATAAGAAAGTAGTGTTGTGTCTAGATGTTATTCTTGGAACAAATATATCAATTTGCTACAGTAATGCGGGACAGTCAATTTTACTATTGAATAATGTATACAAGCATAAAACGTTCTACGTTTCTACGTTTTTCTAGTGATACAAAGTCAAATCTATGCAACAAATCAAGATAATCACAGCCTCTGGGAGGATAAACTCCGTTGATTTTGAAGCTTAGGAATTTTAAGAATTTCTTTTGAACTTTATTCCTAGCAGGTGAATATTGAAGATATATAGGATTCCATATTATGGACCCATATTCTAGCTTAGATCTGACTAAACTGAAATATAGAGAGGTCAATGCTAGAATATTATTGAAATTTTTACAGTTTCTTATAATGAAGCCATATGATCGATATGGTGAACTGACAATAAAATTTATGTGTTCATTGAATGTGAGTTGCTGATCAAAATAGACACCTAAATCCTTAATGGTATCAGTTTTTTCTAATATGACATTATCTATGCTGTAGGGAAATTGTAATGTATTGACTTTACGGCTGAATGTTAAGATTTTACATTTAGATATGTTCAAGTGCAAGCAATTTTCAAGACACCATGTGTATAAAATATTAATTTGATTTTGCAATGATATATAGTCATCTAAACTGGTTATAGTAGTGTATAATTTCAAATCATCTGCAAACATTCACCTATTGCACT
This sequence comes from Chrysolina haemoptera, assembly GCA_958298965.1. NCBI lineage: Eukaryota > Metazoa > Arthropoda > Insecta > Coleoptera > Chrysomelidae > Chrysolina > Chrysolina haemoptera. Next base: position 20,456,842 of record OY282584.1, on the reverse strand, counting down.
TCAATATGTTGCACAAGTCATTAATGAATATCAGAAATAATAAAGGACCAAGATTGGACCCTTGAGGTACTCCGCTAGTTCCAAAATAGATATTTGAATAAAAACCATTGTAATGAACATACTGTTTGCGTTGATTTAGGGATGATTTTAAGAGTTGTAAGTAAGTTTCATTAAAGCCCATTATTGAAAGTTTGTGAAGAAGTATATTATGACTGATCTTATCGAAAGTCTTAGAGAAATCTGTGTACACCACATCGACCTGCCCCCAAAGATCTAAAGTTTCACATAAATATCGATTAAAAACAGCCAGGTTACCAAGGATCTAGAATTCATATGATTTATACCTCTGAAAACAGAAATGTTTCTGGGGAACCATAAGTAAATACATACAAGAATTATATACTTATATACATTAAAAAAAAATAAATGAAGAGAAATAAATATATGCTATAAGTATGCTACCGATGAAGTACATTAAAAAAATTTCAAGCACTCTGTTCAAAACTGTTGATTTAGTATTTTGATTTCAAATGTTCATCAAAATATCCTTGAATTTTCTCCCGAACAAGACTGCTTGACTTCTACTGGAAGCTTATTAAATTCTAGCAAACTTCAATGAAAAATTGAGTTCATACATTGCGAATATCGTGTACGAGAAACATATGGATTAGTATTGCCACGTGCAGCTGCTTCACCAGAAAAAATTTTGAAGATGAAGATCATAGAATAATAGATAATTCTATCTTTAACTGAGAGCCAATCCAAGACTTGATGCATAATTGTGATAGGAGTGAATCTGTTGTATTTCAAAATAATTCGCATTCCTCTGTTTTGCAACTTTTTTCAAAGATTCTATACTATTACCATCGATTAAAGATAACAAGCTGGTACTGTGGACAAAGTGAGGTTGGATTATCGTATTATAGACCCTTACACATGTTTGGAAGCTAAGATGGTTCCTGACACGAGTGAAGAAAAAAAGTTTTTTTGCTATTTTACTGTGTATCTATTAGAACTAATCTTTGAAGCTCAATGTGTTATCAATCATGAAACCAAGGTATTTGATTTTTGAACAATCTCAATGGGCTCATCATAAATTTTAATTATCACTGAGGCAATGTCAATATGAGCCTGTAAAAGACCTAGCCTTATGATCATATTATGCTTTTGTTTATATTCGTTCATAAACACTTGTGTTGTAAATTAAATTTTAACTCATTTTAACTTACTTTAGCTCTGTTTACTACTAACATTATATGTATTATCTGTAAAGGGGTTTTCCCCGTTTGTAAATAAATAAATAGATAAAAGTAACTGCCGGCCCAAGTTACTGCCTGTTAGCGTTGAATGTCTCTGTTCAACATGTGCACATCAAAAACTTTAAATCGACACGGGATAATCTCGTGTACTACAATGTAATCCCGTTAATGTTAATACAAACTTCGTTATTGGGGAATATAATATATTCGTAATAAATGAAAATGTGGATTTTGAAGTTGGTTTATTTATAATAATTCGATATCCAAAAACAATAAACATCTGCCCACTACATACAGAGTGACCCATTTGAAAGTGGGCCACCTCTCTAAAACTGTCCAGTGACGTCGTCAAATTCTATTTAAAAAAATCGCTAGTATGTTTATTGGATTTTTGACCTTGAAAACAATTCGAAGTAGGTCTTGAAATTTCGATTTTTATTTCGAATTTATGGCACTTAACTAGAACTTTTGATGATCTATCTATATATTATCTATATATTAAAAAAAACTTCTAAATCGGATAATAAATAACAGTTTTAGAGAGGTGGCCCACTTTCAAATGGGTCACTCTGTATAATAATAAAATTATACAAAGGATATTACAGGAAATACAACTAGGAGTTAAAAATTATTAGATCTGTACGAGTAAACAACTTATTTGCTAACGATTGACTCAGATGGAAATATTTTGTTTGTTTTGAAGAATATTGTTATAGGTCGATATGTGCGTGAAACAATTTGCATACCTGCATTTTATGAACATATGTAGGTTCGTTAATTCGAAAAAAGTAAGGAGGGTACACAGACAAATTACCCCCAGACTAATAACACAAATGAAAACCAGCCATATTATATAAGAAGTATCCTTGAGAATGTCGCATTATACTTGAAAACGACTGTAGATCTCAACAGTTGAAACGTCGTGAATAAAAATTTCAGAGAATTGAATTTTTTCTTTCCTTTGTCCTTATATACAATGGAAGTCCAGAATAACCTTACTATCAGGAAACATAATTCAAGAAATCCGAAGATTCTGTTCTCTAACAGTCTTACGCATTGATGGATTTCGAAGAAGAAGAAGAAAGTCACATACTAGATCATTGATATTAATAAGTTTGTGTTGTGTATCAACTTTATTCAACAGATTAACATCTTTTCATTTTAATCAAGTTCTTGTCAAATCTGACAACATAAAAATAATTGCAACTGTTTTATCTAGTTCAGGAACTAGATTCGAATGAAAGTATAATCATGTTACACGCCATCCTTATTAAACGAACAAACAAAATCTTTGAATAAAATTCATTCCACCCATCAGGGCATTGTTTCTTGTAAAAAGAAAGCTCAAGAATCTGTTTTTTGGCCCCAAATTAATGATCAAATTTCAAAATTGATTTTGTCTTGTATGGTTTGCCTCAAGTATTCTAAATCCAATTCTAAGCAACCACTAAGATCACATCCTATACCAGAACTTCCTTGGGAGAAAATTGGAGTAGATTTCATGCAAGTGAAGAATGAACAATTTCTAGTGATATGTGACTATCATTCAAAATTTGTAGAATTTGCTATGGTAACGAAGAAAGAAAATGTTATTCAGAATGTCTAATCTCAATTCTCTGGGTATTACTAGTTGATTACCTCTTAACAGAAAACCCTCATGTTCAAATAGTTCACTTTTATAAGGGTAATAAGGTTTTGCCAATTTCCCAACAGAGGTTATCTGATTGGGCCATCCATTATTAATATAATATTTTACGATCTGAAGTTTCTCATCACTTTCAGTTTTTTCCAAAAGTTCTTTGCGTTTTTCATCAAATACTGTTATAATGGATCGAATATAAAAATCATCAATTTCATTTGTGTCTTGAAGAGGACTTCTTGACAACAAATTTGGAATATGGAGTTCCTTACCAGGTAAATATTGTAAGGTAATATCATATTTTAAAAGTTTTATGAAGTTTTTGAAGTCTTGGGGAAAGTGTATCTATAGGTTTTTTCATTATACCCAATAAAGGTTTATGATCAGTTAGAGCAATGAATGGTCTACCATATAGATAATAATGAAATTTTTCGCAAACCAAAACTATAGCTAGTAGTTCTTTCTCAATTTGTGCATAATTGAGTTGAGCACCATTTAAAGACATTAACCAAAAAGCTATTGGATGTCCATTCTGGCTTATATGACCACCTAACCCATATTGACTTGTATCTGTTGCTAAGATAACTGGTAAGTTCGGATCAAAATAACTTAATACGGGTGCTTCAGTTATAACTTTTTTCAAATTTTCAAACGCAAAATCTTGTGGACTATTATCTTCCCAAATCCACTCAGTTTCTTTTTTCAGCAATAAACGCAGTGGTGCTGTTTCTTTTAGCTAAAATTTCTATAAATCTACCTAGATAATTAACTGAGCCAAGGAACTTTTGTAATTCCTTAACATTATTCGGTTTTTCAATATTTTGTATAGCTTCTATTCTTGTTTTGTCGATTTCAATGCCTTCACTCGATATACTGTGACCTAAAAAATTTATTTTATTTGATGCCAGTTGTAATTTTTCTTTATTGAATTTGATATTTGACCTTCTGACTTTATCTAAAAAACATTTGAGTCGTTTATTATGTTCTTCTAAAGTAGCACCATAAATCAGAATATCGTCAATATAAGCTAGAGTGCCATTTAATCCTTCTATGAGGTTATTTTGAAAAATTTCAGTAGCATTCGATAACCCATAAGGAAGCCGTTTGAATTTATAACGACCAAATGGTGTAATGAAAGTACAAAGTTCAGAACTTTCTTTATCCAATGGTATTTGATAAAAAGCTGAAGAGGCGTCCAGAACTGTAAACCATTTATACGATTTGATATCCTACGATTTGATACCCTTTTTTTATGTTTGTGCCTGTCTACCTCGGCGTCTAACTATTGTCCACTAGCAGATATTTATTTGTTCCTCACAAAAAAGTTGAACAACATCCAGCTTTGCATCGCGCGGTGAGAAGAAATACTATTCGACAGTTTATAAACATATGACACGATATTTTATTCATCATGTTAAAGCCTTTCTATCTTAGCTGTCATATGATTATCTACTAGACATATATTAATTTATTCCTCACACAACATTTAAACAAAATACACAGTTGCGTTAATCCGTGATTGGAAATTATATTTATATGTTTTAAAATATCTGAATGTCAATCCGATCCTGTGGTCGCGGCCGGTAACCCGGGCCGGCAGTTTCAGGCTCATAATGTCAATGCGACTGATTTTATATTGTGTTGTTATAATCATTGCTTTAGTTTTACTACATTTAGGCTTGAGTTAATTTACATTGAGAAAAACAGATACTTTATCCAAAATATGATTGACTTTTAGAACAGCTTGAGATAATTGTTTATCAGAGTATCATCGGCAAACAGATTCATAAATTCACAATATTCCTCGCAATATTCAGTGAATTGTATATCATTCAGATAGAGTATAAACAAAAGAGATCCTAGTACATTCCCTTGTGGAACACCTGTATCAACATATTTCACACTTGAGAGTGTGCCATTAACTTTTGTATGTTAGGACCGATCTGAGAGATAACTCTTGAACCAATCAAGTACCTTTCCTTTTATACCATAATACTCGAGTTTAGAGAGTAAAGTTGGAATATCAATTGCTTCGAAGGCCCTTTTGAAACCCAAGAAAATGGCAACTATAAATGAAATAGTTGTATTTCTTGTAATTTTGTTTTATTACATTCGCAAAGCGCTTTCGTCTATATGTGTAATAAAACAAAATTACATTAAACACAACTTTTTCATTTATTTGAACTGTAACCTGTACACAGCTTTAACAACTTCACAACTATATATTTATCCTCATCGACAGTTTTTTTCCATTTCGAGAAAGTGAGCTGAGCTGTTTCACAAGAATGCTTATTTCTAAATCCTGACTGAAAATCCATAAGAGTTTATTTTTCTCAATGTATTCACGAATTTGATTGTACACTGCCAGTAGACTGGGTAGAGCACACTTCAATTTTTTCAGTAGGTACAATCATAATAAAATAACCATTGTGACTCACAATTTCTATACAATTCATTAAGATGACTCTTGAGTAAACAAAAATAATACGGCTTATCAAAGATAAAGTTTGCCATTGAAAATGAAGTGATTCAACGTCTATCGTAAACCTGTATTACTTAAAAAAAGGTCTTACTTATGCGATATCTTGCTAGATCAATGCGCACCTGTGTGAAGTTGTTTCTTCCTATACTCTGAGAACAAAATTAGGACATTTTGAGATTTTATTAGTTGAACGTAATATGCAGTAATCCGTGGAAAGATGTGTTTGTTATGAGCCGTCTGAAGGGGTAAGGGTTTTGATTTTGAATAACATACCAATAACTGTTCCAAATTAATGAGTAAGGTATTCTACTACAGAACAATCCACTATCATCTACGGTATGGAATATTGAACTGGAGGGTTTTTGTTCTAAAAAAGCTGGCTATCAGAATCAATGCTGAATTCGGGTGGAGGCAATTATGCAGGAATACATTCAAAGAACCCCTAATTCTAACAATTGGGAGTATTTATATTTATGAACTTTGCATATAAGAATAAGCCAAACTTTACATCTTACCAGCAGCAATAATCAACTCATTCTGAAAACTTATTGCCCAACATGTACCCAACCACCCTATACCAAAAAAGTTTTTCAATAATACAGATGAGTCGATTTAGAACACATCTAATTTAACAATTTTCAAATCGAGATTGAAAACTTATCCAAAACAATTTCTACTTCTTGGCGAATTCTAGGTTTATATTGTCCCAATTTATTAGTAGTTTTATATGTTATGCAAGAATCGCGGTTTTACTGTAAAGTCATTTCAGCTATTCTTGCCTCTGCATACGTCTTTTTTATTTCTACTACTTGTATCTTAGTTTCAGATATATGTATGTATGGGTATTGTGGATGTGTGTATATATTTGTATTTAGCATTCTGTGACGTTTTCCTTGTTATTATACCATTGAAGTCATCTTCTATTTTGTACTTTTCAAGAACATAAATAAACCTGTTATTATTATTTTTATTATTATTACTTAGTGAAACATATTAATTGATAAGAAAATGAAATGAAAAGTACCCACCAAATTTTAGAAAACGCCCCCATACAGAAAATATTTTCAAATAAAAAAGTTTGGCAGTCTCGGCATAAGGAATAGATATAAGAAGTCTCAACTTTTAGGTATTCATACATTTTTCAGATTGGGCCGAGAACCATTAATGCTTCATCAGAGGACTTTTTCATGGCAAAAAACTAGGAGAAAACCTTACATGAAATACAGTCCATAGTTACCTATATTCTGTTATGTTTGGGACCAGATTGAACGATTTCTATTTTTTATACAGTTTTTGATTAATAATGTTTAGATAACAAAAACAGATTTGGAATTTGAAAATCATATTGAAATAAGACTTATCAGATCCATTAGCATCACACCTATTGCATCTGGAATAGACAATAATATTGGAGTTTCAATCTAATCTTAAAGGCTGCACATAAGTACATATAACGGTTCCTATATTTGTGTATTCGATACTACCTTTTTTTGTTCACTGACCCGAGCGTAGAGTCTATCTTTTTCCATCCGATTGCCTTCTCACGTTATGGAGTGAGAATTCGACATATTTAGGTTGATTTGTTTTACTGTACTTATCATAATTTTCAGGAAAAATCGATAATTTTGGCAGCACCTTTATTGGCCGGTGGCACCACAGTACAAACATTTTATTGCCCAGAGCAAAAGATTTTTTTTTAATTCTTAAATCCTCACTTTTTGAGTTGTAAGACTGGCCGTTTTTCATAAAATAGTGAATTTTTGTTGTTTTTGTTTTCCTTTAACCATGTCGTCACCTTACGAAAAGTCGAACCTCGTGCTAGCCAAGGATTAACGAGGCTTTTTTAACTTGCGATTCCAGCATTTTCTCGGGCCATCAGATGAAAATCTGTAATCGATAGGATTTGAACCTACCCGACCAGCAGCATCACTGGCTTCGAACGTGACGTCTTAAACACTGAACTACCTGACCTGATATGTACACACAGCACAAAACAGGTGCTGTCGGACCATTAGTTTTGGCATAATTGCAGTTTAAATTTTCTTGAGGACGCCCATTGTACAGGGATTATCGTCCCGTCATCTTCCGATGTATCCTACTACTCGACCGCTTACGAGGGGTCAGCTGTTTTCAATAATAGTTGCAAGCCTTTTTCACCTAGCTCGTGGCATTATATCGCAAAATAATATATTCATTTTCTAGTGCTATACTTTGAGAAGCTATTGAAGAAAATGAAATCCGACCATCCATTAATAATGATCCGACAGCGCATATTTTGTGCAAACCTACAAATGATTCACTAATTTTATGAAAAGGGCCAGAGCTACAAGATGAAAACTCATTTTGTTTGTATTCTTATTCTCTACAATTCTTCCGTTCAGAGCATTTAGATTAAAAAACTAAAAATAACAGTTTTTTTTGGATTTAATACTATACAACAAATTAATGAATGACAGTTCCCAAACATAACCGGACTCTCAATATTGTGATGGCCATTCTGTTTTCTCCTTGTATTTTTGTCACAATCATTAATTTCATCTCTAGGTGGGAATGACGTCCTGTTTGAATATATGACGATAATCGAGGAAATATTCAATTGACGACCCTTCTTCAATTCACATTCATCTCGTTTATGTTACGAGAAAAGGCTTCATGGTCAAGGTGCATTAAATATATCAAAAAGCATCAAAGGACTTTCGTTGACGAGTAGTTGGGTTTTTAGATATACAGTATGGAATAAAGTCATAATTTCTGAATAAGAAGATATTTTGGAAAAATTCTTGGATAGGTCCTTTCTTTTCTGAGCCGTCAGTTTCTGAACCGTACCCAAAATACAGTGCCCGCCATAAAATACGGGACATATATGGGAAAAAAGTTATTTTTTAAATTATTGGCCAATAATTTTAGGGTGAATGTGCATGTCCGATAATCTAAAAATCGGTTTTGACACATATCACGTTATCCGCGGTATGGCGGCAAATTGACAGACTTTCAAGTACCTTGAAATTTGAGAAAATTTAAAATTGCAATTTTTTCAGAATGTTTTCTGATCTATCATAAATATCTTTTTTTCCTCCTGGATAGCTTGACTATAGAGAAACATTTGTATTTTAATGATAATGACAGAACTTTCTCATTTTCTTCACACCAGATTGGGATCAGATACAGGACCCTCGTATCTAACAGTCATATCAGAATTCTACAACTATTGTGATGATAGGGCATTCCAAAAATATCGTGTTTTCTGATTATAATCAAGTTTTGATGTTAATCGTGCAGGAGATTGTCACTTCGCACTTGAAATTGAAAACTGCAAACTATAAACCTCTGTGATATGACGCACTATTTTCAAGTTTATGTGCGAAGTGGAACGCTTACGCACGATTATTATCATATTCTCTTTCGGTACCACTCCGTATATGTCACCAACATGAAACCAGATATCTAGTCCCTTCCAACAACCAAAGAAACATCAAAGCACCGTAACTTTCGGATTAAACTTCAAGTTCAGACCTGGTTGGTTAACAAGCTTTTTCTAGAACTCTGAGGAGGAACTAAAACAATGAAAGGGATCCGCTCGAGCCGCTACCCACACAATAACATTGAATTTTTCATTTTCGAGATCTTTTGCATCTATACCACGGTTTCTGAGACGACAATGTTTAGTGGAACAAATTGGGTGTTCCATTTGAAAAATTTACCTTATGGATCACTTTAGGAAAAAAACGCAAACAAGTAACAAAAAATCTAATTCAAAAACTTGTTACTTGTTACTTGTACTGTTTTTTTTTCTTATTCTATCTTCCAGTGAAACGACTGAACATATCTAATCTCATAACTAAAATGACACCGCCTTAATATTGAACAAGTGGAATGTTAGTAGATATCATTAAGACCACTTTACTTCATAGGATACTTATAGCGTTCTCTTAACACATTAAAATAAATCTATCATTCACTGTCACATCAACAATCCAGCACTTTTAGTACGCCAATAAAAATTAATAGAACATTCGTCAAAGTTGGCGTCGTGGCACCATGAGTTTCGTCGCCCATAACAGCATCGGAAAGCTTGGACGGGATACTAACAAATCAAGTATTTTGATAAAATGTAATAATACATAGCACTAGGTCAAGGAAAGAAATTAATTTCTTGATGAAATAATTTAATGATGCATTATTCATTCTTACTTGATAAAGTAGTTCAATATCTGTTTTGCTTTGGGATTTTTTTTCAAAACCCTAATGGCGGCTGTACACTCTCGGCGAAATACCCCGAGACAGGCCAAGAACGAGTAACGCGAGTGTGAATAGGAACCCTTCGTCCTGTAGAGTTTCCGAGACAAAGGGTATCTTGTCGGTCCTAGTTGTTTCTTTATTCTTTGGTGGTCCACTCTCCTATATAACATAAATTTTGTACGAGAATTTTACCACGATTTTTCCGAAATGTAAATATGCCAACTCGAACGGAAATGTTTAATCATCATGATGGAGAACTTCCACATGATCATTGAGGTGTCCGTAAATATCTAAATTGCTGGCGAGGAAATCGTTGTTTACTCGGTTTAGGCCGTGTTTCCACGGACCACTTTTTGAAGTTGACATCGACGACAAGAAGTACTTCACTGATGGTAGCCGTTCCGACCACTGAAGTGGTCCGACCCAGCCATTTTGTGTAGTCGCGCCAACTTCTGACCGTGGTCCATAGTAGCGGGAAAAGTTGAGTTCTACGCAGATCTTCGCAGAAGTTAACATGGAGGACACATAGGAAGTGGCCGCATTGCACGAGGCTCGTGGAAAAAAGTCGGCGCTGCAGTCGACTCGTGGTCAGTGGACGGGCTCGACCACTCGCGGCGGCAGAAGTTCAATTATTCTGGTCAACAAAACGCTCGTGTACAAAGCATCAAAGTTTATATATTGCCATAAATGGAAAGTACAAGCTGGCGACTGAAGGCTACACACGAACCCTGCACTTATTGTCGTCGATATCAACTTCAAAAAGTGGCCCGTGGAAACACGGCTTTAGATAGACCTGTAGCCTGGCTTGCCATATCACCTGATTTGATACCTTTAGATCTTCATTCGTGGAAATATTGATACAGAAAGTATATCGGAATCTACCAATGTCACAGGTGAATATAAAACCAGTTTTATTTCCGACGAAAAGGAAAATCCTGTATTGTTCAAAGAACATCTTGGGAGCCGAGCGAAAGTAAGTAGGAATTGGTGTTCTTCTTGAATTTCTGAAGACTGTATGCCTCAGGAAACACCTCCCGAGGCAGCGAGTTCCAAAGCTTTGCCGTTCTGTGGAAAAACAAGGCCTGGGAAGCAGATGTGCGGCATGTCTCCAAAGTGACGGCATATGGATGTGAGGACTGAGCTCGACGAGACCGCTAACGGTGGAACGATTGATGATATTTCGTCCATGAAAATGTCTATAAAACAAAGCCAGATCGCCAACCTTTCTGCGATGTTCCAGAGAAGTAAGTGAGCTAGTGAGCTAAGTATCACCGACGAGACGAATGACTCTCTTACGGACCGATTCTAAAAGTTCCAATGTGTGTTTGGGTGCTGCACTCCATATATGGGAACAGTATTCCAAAACAGGTCGAATCTGTGCCTTATAACTCGTAATCAGTTGAAGAGAAGTAAAAAGGTTAGGCAAAATTTGATTAAAAAAAATCAAAATATTCCGCTACTTGCAAGAACATTTACAAAAAACAAAAGAATTTCAATATGGATATAAGCAATTCTCATGTCATATCATTTAATAATCTTTTTTTCAATTGGAGCCCCATTTTACCTAGTTAAAGCACGTCACAGCGTGTGCAAATCGAACTTAAAAAAACGCGCGTTTTTTAAAGTTACCATGGATACATCAACAACTCGAGAACAGTGAAGTCTGAATGACAGTGTTATGATTATTGATCTGACAGGAGTACCTTGTAACGTCAAATGAAATATTACAAACAAATGAAAAACTTTTATTCAAACATTAACGAAAGGTATGCTGATGTCACATCACGAATCCAACTATTTTACTTTATGAGTTCTTATTTCCATTATTTGTAATAATGAAACCAGTATTTATGATTTCAAAGTGAGGAAATGCTCGAAAATTCGCGCGTGTTTGAAAGACCTTTTTATCCACTTAAATTTTAATTTACTATATGTAGCCTGTATAAGGGAAGAATTGGACTTCAGAAGTTGAGTTACACGGAAACACGTAATGCTCGCAGTAGTCCATTTAAACATATGTTAATACAAATGGAATATAGTGCGGTTATCAGAAAAGGACGAGCCAGAAATCGCAAAACTAGTACTTTTGCGCAAACTATTTAACGAAAATGCAGAAACAGAAAAGTTTATATTAAGATATAGGTACTTCTTTTTTATCTTTCAAAAAGCGTTGAGTTCTATTGTTGATTTATGAGAATATTTTTATATCGTTTTGTTATATTGCTCTGAATCAAAAATCATGATTTTAATTTAAAAAATCAGTTAATTTAAATCAGTTGATATAATATTAACCTGACCAACCCTGTATAAAACAACGAATTCGCGAAACATTTATAGGTTTTCAACAACAGACAGTTGAAAACGCAAAAGAAACATTGATACTTGGTGGTATTGAAACATAAATGTTACAAATGTCAAACTTTATATATTCAATTTACGTTTTGCTTGTGTTATTTTTTTTCTGATTTTTTGAAACTCTTAAAATAGCTCACAGTTTTTGTAGTGTTTCTTGCAGTGAATGCTGAGCGTTAAGTTGCTACTCTCTAGGTAACATTTATTGTTCATACATTAGTCGTACGTTTTTAAATTTGTTTCCCTTTCCAAAGTTTATTTTTAATTTATAATTAATTTTTATTTTCGATGAGTAGTCGTTATTTAAAAATGTTTCATTTTTTAATTTTACGTACCCCTACCTACATTTTTAGGTACAAATTTTTCTAAAAAATAATACAATAATTAACTGCCGTGTCAAGTCCCAGTGAACCAAGTACCGAATAATAGTATATTGAGTATCAAGTACGGTAAGCACATTTTACCGATCGATGACAATTATTGTTGTCCGAGATCGGTAGTACTTAACGTTCGTGATACTTCTAGGGTTGTTTGCATGATCCTAGCATATTTTCCGTTGATTGAAACATATTAATTTCCCGCTAATAACTAAAAAGTCAAAAGTGACTTTTTATAAAAGTGACACAAGGCGTTGGTAAGTACATTATTTACGACGCCTTTGATCTAGAACCAGTATTATGAAGACGTTGGTAAGTAATTTAAAAAATATTGAAATATACAGGGAGTTCAATTCAACATTTTCAAGAAAAATAACATTTTGCATTCTGGACCATCCTGTATAATTTAATCAAAAAGTGAAACAATTTTTTCTATCCAATTTTAAAATTCAATCATTGAAAATGGTATGGTGGTTGAATCAGAGTTTTTTGAAAAAATATTTTTTCATATCCCAAGTACATTAAAATAACCTTTTATTACCGCCAATAAGCATGTCAAGTTTTATCTAAATCAAAGGTTTTTCAGTAATGAATTTTTCTTAAACTTGACAGCCTGTATCTCGAAAACAAAACAAGTTGGGACACGTGCTCATATGAAGAAAAAAACTTATTTTCACCTAAAAATCTGAACGTTTGGCGGTTTAACCCTGGGCCACCCTGTATATGTTGAATTATCAGGTTGAATATGGAAAGACTGCTCACCAGTATACCTAGTTGAGTTTGGCAATTTTTAATAATTTGAATATCTTTCAATTTCTAATCTGAATTGATTTTTTTATCATGTACATTTTCATTTCTGGACACATCTTGGAGAGACCTATACTAGATTCTTCAGTGATCATACAACGGTTTATATTTTTTAGTGGCAAAAAAACTTTGGAAGTAACTTCCTCATACACTAAGATGTTCTTACAGCTTACTGAGTAGACGAGTTCTTTTGGCAAAATATTGTTTATTAAGTTGAAACAAATGATAATGATTTTTTTGTGGTTTATTACTTAATAAAAACGCGTCGCGTTTAATTAGGATATTTTGGGCGTTGACGTGGTCTGAGGTAGATATTTGCGTGGTTCATCATCAGGCGATTTATGAGTCACCTATCACCATATTGTACAGCGACTGGCAGAAAGTACGGATCATATGGGAAATTTCTTTATTAATAAATTTTGGCAGATATGTTGAAATGAATCAAGATAGAAGCAAGAAATGTTCTCATGGAGATAATATATATTTGTTATTATTATTCTTCATTTCATTCAATTATATTGGTAAAAGTTGTTACCAGAATCGAATTCTGTCCAACGCTCTGTTGAACGGGTTATGGGCCCAGAACCTAAACGTTTAAGAGTCTAGAATTTGCAACTGAAATCTACCAAGAAGTGCTCCAGTATGAATTCGACGAATGTATCCAGGATTGAAACCCTCACCAAAGATAATTACGATACCTGGAAAATGCAAATGGAAGCTTTAGTTATCAAGAACGATGCATGGGTATATGTGAATGGTGATATATCGAAACCATCTTTGATTGAAGGTGACGCAGTTTCTCTGAACATTTTGCAAAATTGGATAAAAAATGATAACAAAGCTAAATCCGATATCATTCTGTCAATCAGTCCATCAGAACTGAAACAAGTCAAAGGATGTACAACTTCTCGTCATGTCATGTCATGTCTACTTATGCAGTCTGGATTACCAAATACTTTTTGGGCCGAAGCCGTAAATACGGCGAATTACATCCGAAATCGTTGTCCTACTGAAAGTTTGAAAGAAAAAACGCCATACGAGGTTTGGACAGGAAAAAAACCAGATGTATCATATTTCAGAGAATTCGGCTGCAAAGTATTCTGTCTGAACAGAGATCCGGGTAAAGGAAAATTCGACTCTCGTTGCAAGGAAGGTATTTTCTTGGGTTATTCCGAACATTCGAAAGGATATAAGGTTTGGTTGAAAGAAGAACGAAAGATTCACATTACAAGAGACGTAAAATTTTCTGAAAAATGTCAAACTAACCTGAACGAATATCAAGATTTCATTCTAAATGAAAATAACGAAGTAAATTTCCCACAAACGGTTGACGTTGAGGTCAGAAATGTCAAACCTGAAATAAATCGCACTGAAGAAGTACCTGCAGAGGTTGACATACAAGAGGAAGAACAACAACACTCTTTACTCAGAAGATGACCTGGCAGACCCAGAATCGAGAGGTCGGGCTCAAGGGGAAGACCTCGTAAGATTTATAAACTGATAGAAGAAGTTCAGCATGAAGGAAATGTTGCACTGATTTCAGAAATTCCAATAAAACAGGCGATGTCTGGACCTGAAAATCATGAATGGTATCACGCAATGGCGGAAGAAATCAAGTCTATAATAAAAAATGATACCTGGGAACTCATAGAACGGCCAAAAGATCGACAAATCATTGGAAGTCGAATGGTTTTACGAAATAAGTATAGAGCTGATGGATCACTCGATAAAAGAAAAGAAGACTTGTAGCCCAAGGTTTTAGTCAAGAACCTGGCATACACTTCAATCAAACTTTCGCTCCGGTTGCTCGTATGAGTTCAATTCGGCTTGTTACTTCGACAGTTTGATGTGACTTGTGCATACCTGAATGGCGAAATCGAGAAAGAAATATTCATGGAGCCTCCAAAAATGCTGAAAGAAATTTTAGAAATAATTATCGAAGAAGGAAATATGAACTTCAGTATTATCAAGAAATCCATTGATATGTTAGATCAATTTCGTCAAGGAAACAAAGTTTGTTTATTGAAAAAATCACTATATGGCCTTCGTCAAGCAGGACGAAGTTGGTATAACAAACTGAATACCGTTCTCATTTCATTCGGAGCTGTACCATTGAATTCCGAATCATGTATTTATCGCATAAATCAAGGGGAAGAATTAAGTATTATTGTGATTTATGTTGACATTTTAGTAGTTTCGAAAGATCCAAGTACTGCCGATTCCGTTTATCTAAAACTTTCGAATCATTTTGATGTGAAGGACTTGGGAGAAGTTGGATATTGCCTTGGAATAGAATTCTCGAAGAAAAATGGTGAATTAGCCATGCACCAGAGAGGATATATCAGAGAAATACTGAACCGGTTTGGGATGACAGATTCAAATCATGTGTCAACTCCATTGGAACCAAACTCAAAATTGAAAAAGCCCGTAGAAGCCCCAACGGAAAGCGAACAGAAACTACCATATCGTGAACTGATTGGTGCTTTTACATACCTAAGCAATACTACGAGACCAGATATCAGCTTTGCTGTCAGTTACTTGGGACAGTTCAATAACTGCTACAGCAAGGTGCATTGGACGGCAGCTAAACGTGTCCTACGCTACCTGAAGGGAACCATTGATCTAGGAATCGTTTATTCATCAGATCAAGAAGGTTTGAGAGGTTTTGTAGATTCAGATTGGGGATCTTGTCTCGATGACAGGAGATCCTATACAGGATTTGTTTTTATGTTATCTGGTAGTCCTATTTCATGGGATGCGAAGAAGCAACGCACAGTCGCACTCTCCTCTACCGAAGCGGAATATATGGGGATGACTGAAGCCTCGAAAGAAGCTGTCTATCATCGAAATTTCATGAAGGATTTGGGATTCAAAGAATTGACTGACATAATATTGTTCAATGATAATCTCAGCGCACTCAAACTAGCGGAAAATCCAACTTTTCATGCTAGGAGTAAACATATTGATTTGAGATATCATTTTATCAGAAATTTGATTGAAAACAAAGAATTTACTGTAAAGCATATATCGACGAAAAATATGACAGCTGATATTCTCACCAAGGGTTTACCTAAACCGAAACATAATGCTTGTGTGAAAATGCTTGGACTTGCTACTGTTATTCTTCAAAAATGAACATTGCCTTGAGGAGAAGTGTTGAAATGAATCAAGATAGAAGCAAGAAATGTTCTCAAGGAGATAAGATATATTTGTTATTATTATTGAATGTCAAGTTGATTTTCATATGTTGTATTTTTGAATAATAAATTTTCTTCATTTCATTCAATTATATTGGTAAAAGTTGTTACCAGAATCGAATTCTGTCCAACGCTCTGTTGAACAAAATATCCATATGTGCAATAGCTTCTGCGTCATTCAACTTTTCGTGTTTGGAGGGAAATTTAAAAAAATTCAAAATTATTTCTCAAAATACAATTGTTTGAGAAAATATCGAAAAATGTTATTCAAAAAAGATGTTGAGAACGACATTTTATAGCTATATACAAATTGTGAAGAAGATCTAAGATAAAAAAATAAAATTCGAATTTTTGTCACAAAAAAAAATCTATTTGGAAAAGAACATTTTTGCCAAAGAAACTCATTAGTATAGCCACCAACTAATATTTTAGATATTGTTTTGTAAAGATTCGAAAGCTATTTCTATTTTATTCCGAGAAAATTTGAAATCTGTGAATTTGCCATGAGTTCAGCTGTTTCATAAGAGATCACTGAAATATCTTCAGGACGTTATAATCCAGATACTGTTTATTAATAATGAAGAATCATGTATCTTGTATCTACACAATTATAATTTAAATTTTTCATTGTAACAAAAAATAAAACGATTTTTGGCAAATTGTTGAAATCATACATACCACATACCTACGGTATTTTGTTGATTGTAGGTTCTTGTTATGTCAAAAATTGAACACATTTTTTGTTCGAATGAAGAGTTCAAATTAAATTTGTGTAGTTAATTGGTCCTTCATCAATAATAAACATAATCTAGATTACAGTGTCCTTAAGATATTCCAGAGACCTCTTATGAAGCAGCTGAACACATGGCAAATTCACATACCTATTTAAATTTTCTCCGAATAAAATAGAAATAGCTTGCGAATCTTTACAAAACTAAATTTGAAATATTAGTTGTTGGCTTTACTAATGAGTTTCTTCGTCAGAAATGTACTTTTCCAAATAGAATTTTTTTTGTGGCAAAAAATCTAGTTTTATTTTTTTATCTCAGATCTTTTTCAAAATTTGTACATTGCTATGAAATGTCCTTCTGAACATTTTTTTCGAATAACATTTTTCGATATTCTCTCAAACAAGTGTATTTTGAGAAATAATTTTTAAATTTTTAAAATTTTCCGCCAAACACGAAAAGATGAACGGCACTGTACAACGTCTTTGGGGGTTTCTTTTGATGCAGAATCGATTAAGCATATCAAGATTTGTCAAAATTTATTGATAAGAAAATTTCCCATATGATGCGTACTTTCTGCCGGTAACTGCATTATAGTCATGGAGTACGTTTTTTATTTTATCTGCTGGCATGTCATAATGACATCGTTACGTCACTGTATTTTAGTGACATATAGAGCACTGTCAGCTGACGTCACAACATGGCGGTCATGGGGGACAAACAAAGTATTTGACATTTGATGAATTCATTAATCATTATCACAATGATGCAAAGAACTTTTTCCTAGGAAATCACTTTTCGCAGAAAATTGACCAGAAAGATTCACGTAGCCTTTTGGAAAATGGGTTCAATGGGTTTGTTTTTATTCAGTTTGGTTTGTTTGTCTCCCTATGACATTGTTCCGCAACTGTCATATTACGTCACTGACAGTGCTCTCTCTATTGAAGTTCATAATGAAATTCAAATGTGAAGTTTCTGAATGTTTATAGCATGAATGAACTTTATAAGAAAGAATGCAAGTAGGTAATTTAAAACAGTTTGATTCAAAATACAAAACTTCATTCCTCAAATCGGAAGGTAAACTATCATCAGAATCGCTCATTTCCGAAGATTTCACTGCACATCTAATTTTACTTGACAGCAGTGAGTATTTTCTCTTACATGAACACTTATGTAGTCATGAAAACTATCAATGAACAAGATAAATCACAGGGGGGTTGAGCCAATTGAGGATGCCGAAAAAGCGCCATACCAAAAAAAAACAGCCCAATAATAAATTTCTTCTGCCCATAAGTTTGCCGTACAGTTTTCATATGATTCATCAGCAAAATTTGTCTTTCAATATTTCCGTGTGATCCATGATTTTGGGAGTTTTGTTGCAAAATTATTGTTAGCTTGATGTTTAGTTAAATGAATTGTACCATCTATATTGCACAAAGAAAATGACGCATGTGTCGAGAGCGATTTTAAACATCTAGAAGAAAAAGCTACAGCATTGCAGACCGCGCAAATATAAAAAACAAACACATTGTGTCAACAATTTCAAGAACAAATTTGACGACAACTGTGTATCTTGGCCAAATTAGATTTTTGTTTTTTTGCTTTTCTATCTTATTTTTCAAAATGAACGTTTCCATTTTATTTGTAATTAGCTGTACCCGCGGTGTTCCTTCATTGGAATACAGTTTACGAATGTTAGAGTATTAGTAAAAAATCAATATACAGTGTGTCCATAAAGTAACCCCCCCCCTGTTAATTTGAACGGATTGGAAATTTTGGTAAAATGGTTGTTCATAAGCCACTTTTTGCCACCAAAATAAATTAGCTGTCTTTAAAAATGACGGCTAGACGCCATTTTGAACTGTTAACTTTTGATGGAGTATTGCTCTAAAATGTTATCTGGTTGTTCATCAACAACTTTTTGACACCAAAAAATTTCTAATTTTCAAAATGGCATCAGGCCGCCAACTTCAAAGATTTTTTGAAATCGCATTGAGGCTCGAATGATACCTCATTTGAATCGTATTTCAATTTTCTATACGATAACAAAATTTCAGACAATAATTTCCATCCAAAACAAAATAGCGGTACATAACGTTAGAGCTCTGCAATGAGGATCCCTTACTAAATTCAGTTTTCTTTGTTATCCGTCTGCTGATAATAATGCGTTGATTTCAGGTACAGATAACTTTTGTGGTTTTACTGAACTGGTTAGCGATCTGACATTATGTACCGCAATTTTGTTTTGGATGAAAATTTTTGTCTGTAATTTAGTTATCGTATATAAAATTGAAAGATGATTCATATGAGGTATCATTCGACCCCAAATGCGATTTCAAAAAATATTTCGAAATGGCGGCCCGACGCTATTTTCAAAAATAGTATTTTTTTGGGGCAAAAAGTAGTTTATCATTCAACCAGATAAAATTTTAGAGTAAAATTCCAATCCGTTCAAAAGTTAACAGTGGTGGGGTTACTCAATAAGAGTTCTAATATTATGTAGCGCCATTTTGTTTTGGCTTAATATTTTTATTGGGAAATTCGGTGTCATATAGAGAATTGAAAGACGCTTCGAATGAGGTATCACTCGACCCACCATGCCATTTAAAAAAATCTTTCAAAATAGCGGCCAGATTTTGTTACTTTATGGACACACCCTTCTCATCTAAATATTTTTATTAAAAAAATATAAACTAAGTATATTTATTCAGAATTCACCAAATTCACATCACCAAATCTGACCCGCTGACAACAGTGTATTTATTTTTGTTTTTGAGAAACGATCGTAAAAATCGTGAAAAACTACTTATTACTTAGAAAAATGTTGTGATAAAGGCAATTTTTATCTACATAATCCTCGACGATAAGCAAATTTATTTCGATAAGAATTTTACATTCCCACTTAAATTACCCTTGACATATTTTAAATAATTTTGGATGTAAATCTGAGTGATTGAACGGGCGTGAAAACAGCTACGGTTTTTCTATCCACGGTTTTCGATTTGGCAACGCCGCTCGGTTGCATAGCGTTCACGTAAGTTACGGCTCTTGGCCTTTTCTGAAACAGCTAATCAGAAGGTAGATATATTATTCTCGAACCGGATATTCTTAAGATCACAGAAAAAAAAAGATAATATGAGGCAGTGGTGTTTGGCTCATGAGGTAGAATGTAAAAATCATACTGAAAATTTATTTGTTCATGGCACGCAATGTGAATGAGTGAGAAAAAGTCTTTTATATCTCAACTTTCATACCGCACCCCCAAAAGTCATTGTTGGGCCGTCAGAAGGGGTACAGATTTTTCTGAAATGTCCTATAATTTACATATTAGGCGATGCACTCGAAGTGACTGGGTAGAAAATAATCATTCGCATTCTAACCTCAATCCTTCAACCAACACCAAAAGTCATTGTCAGGCTGTCAGAAAGGCTACAATTTTTTTTGAAAATTCCAATAATTCACCGAAAACATATAAGTAAGTCGATGGTACTCGAAATGAATGAGAAGAAAAAAAAACACTGGCATCCTTACTTTCATCCTTCAAGCCCAGAAGTCGTTGTCGGACCGTCAGAAGGATTACAGATTTTTTATTGTAATTTCAATAATTTATCTAAAACTCAATAGGCGATGGCACTCGACGTGAATGAGTAGAAAAATATCATTTGCATCCTTACTTTCATCCCACACCCCCAATAGTCATTGTCGAGTCAGAAGGGTTACAGAATTGTAAGAATTGTTAGGGGTGAAGCATGAAAGTAAGGATGCAAATGAGTATTTTTCACCCAGTCACTTCGAGTGCCATCGCCTAATATGTTTTCGGTAGAAAATTGGAATTTAAAAAAATCTATATTCCTTCAGACGACCCGACAATGACTTTCGGGGGTGAAAGATAAAAGTATGGATGCAAATAATTGTTTTCTACCTATTCATTATTAGTGCCAACGCCTACTAAGTTTTTGGTGAATAATTATAATTTTCAAAAAAATTGTACCCCTTCTGACGATCCGACTATGACTTTTGGGGGTGGGGGATGGAAGTAGGGATGCAAGTTATTGTTTTTTGACCAATAATTTCAAGTGCCATCGTCTAATAAGTATAGGTAAAAATTTAACTTGAAAAAAAAATCTGTACCCCTTCTGACGGCCCTACAATTACTTTTGGGGTGAAAGATGGAAGTATGGATACGAATGATTGTTTTTTACCCAATCATTTCGAGTGCCATCGTCTAATGAGTTTTCGGTGAATAATTGGAATTAAAAAAAAAATTCAAAAAATGCTAATTTACGTGAAGTTAGCCACACTTTTCTAGCCACAGTTTTTGGTTTTGAGTATACCTTAGGTGGAATTGAGGAGTGACCGTCTGCGGTGTTGCCACATCAATTGTTTTTACAGATATGTTCATTACCAGTTTTTTAGATTATTTGCATTATTATTAAACTATTGAAATGCGATAGGTAAGAAACATGGAACTGTCCGAAAAATCTCGAATTGAATATGAAATAGAAATACTGTGGGATAGACGCCTTCCAGAAATGTTTGTATTTATAGGGGGAATTGAAAGAAACAACGATTTATTATATTCATAATTTACAAGTTTTTATTTAGTTTCATTTGTTACTTCATTCGTTCGTTCGTTTTGGTCAAATTTTGCAAGCGGATTTTGACTCACTTCTGGGGGTCTATTCTCGAACCGTTCGGTTTCAAATCGTATACGAAAAAGAGAAAAGAACATATATATTCCAAGTGTATTGGCGTGGAACAGTAAATCGAAATCGCATACGTACAAACCCGAGAATAGCACCCCTGGTTGTCCGATTAACTTGAAATTAGGCAAGTTATCATAATTCCGGTGACAAAATGCATTATCGAATCATTTCTAGAGAAAAAAAAAAAAACAAAATAGCGGCTCCAACTTGACGGACGAGATTTGTCTCTTTGGATGGCCGTAGGAGAGTTGCAAAAAAATTAAAATGTTTTCTCGGGCTATAAAATATAAAACTATGTCAAGCAGTTACGGTGCACAAAAAACAAAAATACCATCGGAAAGAGCATGAAAATCTTCTCATTACCAACACTTCAAATCTCTTTGGATGGCCGTAGGAGAGTTGCAAAAAAATTAAAATGTTTTCTCGGGCTATAAAATATAAAACTATGTCAAGCAGGTACGGTGCACAAAAACCAAAAATACCATCGGAAAGAGCATGAAAATCTTGACATCACCAACACTTCAAATCACTTTGGATGGCCGTAGGAGAGTTGCAAAAAATTAAAATGTTTTCTCGGGCTATAAAATATAAAACTATGTCAAGCAGGTACGGTGCACAAAAAACAAAAATACCATCGGAAAGAGCATAAAAATCTTAACATTTTCAACACTTCAAATCTCTTTGGATGGCCGTAGGAGAGTTGCAAAAAAATTAAAATGTTTTCTCGGGCTATAAAATATAAAACTATGTCAAGCAGTTACGGTGCACAAAACACAAAAATACCATCGGAAAGAGCATAAAAATCTTGACATTTTCAACACTTCAAATCTCTTTGGATGGCCGTAGGAGAGTTGCAAAAAAATTAAAATGTTTTCTCGGGCTATAAAATATAAAACTATGTCAAGCAGTTACGGTGCACAAAAAACAAAAATACCATCGGAAAGAGCATGAAAATCTTCTCATTACCAACACTTCAATTCTCTTTGGATGGCCGTAGGAGAGTTGCAAAAAATTAAAATGTTTTCTCGGGCTATAAAATATAAAACTATGTCAAGCAGTTACGGTGCACAAAAACCAAAAATACCATCGGAAAGAGCATAAAAATCTTGACATTTTCAACACTTCAAATCTCTTTGGATGGCCGTAGGAGAGTTGCAAAAAAATTAAAATGTTTTCTCGGGCTATAAAATATAAAACTATGTCAAGCAGGTACGGTGCACAAAAAACAAAAATACCATCGGAAAGAGCATAAAAATCTTAACATTTTCAACACTTCAAATCTCTTTGGATGGCCGTAGGAGAGTTGCAAAAAAATTAAAATGTTTTCTCGGGCTATAAAATATAAAACTATGTCAAGCAGGTACGGTGCACAAAAAACAAAAATACCATCGGAAAGAGCATGAAAATCTTGACATCACCAACACTTCAAATCTCTTTGGATGGCCGTAGGAGAGTTGCAAAAAATTAAAATGTTTTCTCGGGCTATAAGATATAAAAATATGTCAAGCAGGTACGGTGCACAAAAAACAAAAATACCATCGGAAAGAGCATAAAAATCTTAACATTTTCAACACTTCAAATCTCTTTGGATGGCCGTAGGAGAGTTGCAAAAAATTAAAATGTTTTCTCGGGCTATAAAATATAAAACTATGTCAAGCAGGTACGGTGCACAAAAAAAATACCAGTGGAAACAGCATGAAAAGTAATACTACACTATTTATATTCTCCAATGGGCAATAGGTCGAATCTCTTTGGATGGCCGTAGAAGAGTTGCAAAAAAAATTAAATATTTGCAAAACAAAATAACAGGAGAAAGATTAGAGAAAAAAAATCATCGCACCATACGATTATATGAGGGAAGTATGTCTTGCTCCTAATATTTTTGTATACTTTAAAACAAATTTACCACTTTGAATACAATTTCAGTCTAAGAAACATTTTCAATAGATCATGCATAAGTCGCAAATATCAACAGACTCATCTTTTTTTTGTCTATCGACTTTGCAACTTTTATGATATAATCTTCGGCAGTTAGAACACTTGTCTATCATGTCTTTAGTTCTGGTAAGTCTTCCACAATACAAACATTTATTTTTCATGTCATCCGAGCATTGAATAATAACGGTTTTCATATGGTTTCTGAATTCAATAATATCTACATTATTTTTTAGAGATCGGTTACTAACAATATTTTCAAAATAATTGAGAATATACGTACCACAACTAAAAGAGTCTGTTTGTTTGTCATGTTCTAACACTGAACATGTCCAATTTTCAAGTTCAAATGTCCTTTTGTTCAACTTAGTGTAATAATGAAGATATTCAAATATGAATTTGTTTCCTTCAAAGTGCTGCCAAACGGATTGAGAAAAATAAATTCCTTTTTTTCCATATTTACCAGACAGAGACAGAAGTGATGTTGATTCGGTTTTGGTTTGACATCCGAATAATTTTGTAAGATGGGTAGAACTACTTTATTGGAATTCAGTTGAAAATGTTCAATATCTGCATGATTTTCACCCACAGAAAACAAAAATAGTCTTGTGGCTAATAAGCAAGGAACAACTTGATATTCTAAGGAGTTTTCATTTAATATATTCAAATAAATGTCAACAAGAAAATTGGTTAGCCACTGTTTTGTTGATAGTATGTGAAAATCTTCGCTGGTTACTTCAATAATAGTTATTGGAAATTTCAAAATGGGCAATAATATAATTCCTACTGAGATTTTTATAAAAAGTATGGTCTGCGACTAATCCATTATTTAAAATATTTGGACACTTTTCACTTCTCCATTTGCACATAATGGGATTTTTTACAACATCGGCTAGATACGGTAGCATAAAGAAATAAAAAAAATCGATTAATTTTCGACAAAAGATTAACCCAAACAGTGACGTCTCTTTCAATCCTTTCAATCTTAATGGCCGTGAAAGTATATATTACAAAGTCACACCAATTTCTATTCGTGATTTCTAAAAGACCTTGTATTTGATAATAATATTCATGAGACACCTTTAATTTTCCCGATGTTTTATCGAAGTAATCAAGAAGTCCTCCCTTAACGGCAAAATCAGGATCCATGTTCCTTATTTTAAATGGGCATTTGATCTCAATAATTCCGTCTGTTCCGATCAAGCCATCAGGTGATCCAGCAATGTACTGATTATCTCTATGAACAACCAAACCACACTTTTCACAATGAATATTTCTTTGAAGCTCATATGCCAATCTTGCATTTTCTTCGTTAATTTTGCCATGGGAAGTGGCCATTGTATTAATCTTTGGCTGAGTAACGATCTGTACAGTTAATTTTTCGAGAACTGAATCTCGCGTAGCTTTAACTACTTTCCCAAATAATGATGCCGTTACTCTTTTTCGTCTTTCATTAAACCATATTTCACAATCTGATTGATTGGTGGTTTTGTTTTCAATCTCAAGCAGTTTTTCGAGAGATTTTTTATACTCTTTATCAAAAAACACAGAACATCGGGATGTTAGGGATATTGAATTGTCATTTGGAAAACCTGTAATGCGTGATTGATTGGCAGATTTCTCTGCTAGACAAAATTTACAATAGAAACTATCGTCTTCATGAACAGGAATGTTTGTTTCACATCCCTCATGAACCCATCCTTCGCAATTATCACAACAATACCACTTGGCCGTTTCATTTAAGAAACCTACATCGCAGTACAAACAAGGGTGTATTGTATCATCACGGTTATTAGAAGCATCCAAAAGTTTTTGCAGAGTGCTTCCCTTGAAATTATTTTGTTTGTCTTTTTGTTTCTTCTGCCAAAACTCTTGCGATGCCAAACCCATATCTGAGGATTCACGTATTCTGTTTGTATTTCTTTTAATTGGTTTATTGTTGAGTTTGAGTTTTTCTTCCTTGTAGGCAAAAAGTACATATTTTCTTATTTTCCTCAAGACTCGACTGCATTTTTGACCCATTTGTTTTTTAAGAATGTTATTTTTCAATATTCCAAAAAATCTTTCAACAGGAGCGTTACTACTCCTGTTTGTATTTTTATTTAATAATGTGCTCCATAAAGAAACATATGGAATATATTTTTGCATCACCAGTTTAAAATAATTTGGGTTATAGTAAACATTTTTTTCATGAGTATCGTTCGGGTCTTGAACGACTACTTCCTGTTGATCAAGGGCAATTCTGTTAAAGAATTTGTAGAATGGACTATATCTGTATAATGTAGAATCATTACTGGATTGATCTGTCTTTTTAAAAGTCTCATCACTTTTTGATGAAAGATCAGCATCGCTAAGAAATTCCTCATTGTCACAACAAATGTTCAATAATGAACGGAAACATAAATCTAACTGATCTGTTTTCGTTGGCGTATTTAAAATTATGTACAACTTTTTGAACCATTCACAAAATACAGTCCATTTATTTATTTTAAATGCCGCTGCCATAATTTCTTTAATATGAGTCTGAGTTGTACTCTCAGAAAAATATTCTTTTGTATCGTTTGACATTATGCGGAACATATGGAAGCAACATATACAAATTTTTATTTTATTCTGAGGAAATGGTTCAGACTTCGAAATAACATTGAATGTTAAATTGAGGTAATCTTTAAGTTCCATAGAATTCCAGGCTACTGGTATGGCGTTCAGAAATGCAAAACTGAAGTCAACCACTACATATTCGAATAAAGGCCATTTTTTGGAGTGCGATGACAAACAATAAGCTTTGAATTTTAATAACCACGCACCAATAGAACCGGCGTCATGTGCGCAAGAAACCATTTCTATAACAGGACAGACTCTGTTATTTCTAGTTAATTGAGTTACACCAGCATAGTAGTAAACCCGTTTGAAAGACTTATCTGGCTTTCGGATAAGAGATCCAGTTGCATCTAGGTGAAGCGTACAATTTTTATCACTTAAAAATATTTGCTCGTTACTCCAAATATAAACAAACAATGGAATTCCCACCAACTGAATGTATTCTGGGTGATCCTTTTGCATTAAAAACAAATCCTGCATGTCGTTTGGATGTCTGTCATTTTTGGAAGTAATTTCTGCTTTAGCCTTTCTATATACCTCATCAGGACTAACATTTCCTTTATTTTTAAGTACTGTAACAGTGGATTCATCCACGGCCAAAACATCTTTTTGAAGCTGATCCAGTGGATTCGAATACAATAGCTTATTTTTTACCAATTTTCTATCTAACCCTCTCAATTGCTTTCCCAAGTTATTTATGTGGTTGAAATTTACGGCATTGCTGTAAACTTCTACGGTGTGGGACGTTAAGTTTAATTTGGTAGCGTTCTTGATTATTAAGATAAACCTTTTACATATGTGCTGGCAGTAAGCATACAACTTGATCAGTCTTTTTTAAATAACGATGGTCTTTGAAATATAATGGGCAGGTATTATGAACAGATTTAATTTTTTTACATATAACGAATTGGTAAAGCCCATCCACCAGCTTTCTGTTTTCATATATAACATCATATTCACTTTTCAACAACTGGAATTCTCCTTCTTTAATGGTACATTTCTTGTAAGAAATCCTTTTGAAATATTTATCTTCCATGTTTTTGGAACCTGGCGGTAAAATTTCTTGATCGAGTAATTGATGGTCTGTTAGATGAGAAAGTTCCTTAGGAATTTCCTCAGAATCAGGAGTTATATGTTTGATTGTTGTCTCCTGAGTGCTTACGTTGTCAATATTTTGACACCTAGCTTTTTTAGGTGTTGAAGACCAAATAATATCACTCTTTTTAATTTCGCCTTCAGCAGAATTTTCAAAAATATCTGAATACGAGTTATCTGAATTTGATGAGATTATTCTTAAGCTATTTTCGAAATTACTTTGTGGGCTACGTACAGAATTTCCAAAAACGTCATTTGATTGTTGATTCATTTGAGGAGACAAAGTGTAATCAACAAAATCAGAGTTGATATCTTGCAAATTATTTTTAAAACTATTCATGTAAGTTTTACAAAATTTGTAGCACACTTTTCGATTCTGAACATTATTTTTTTTACCCATAGATTCAGTTATTTTAGCAAAAATTGATGTTGGCTTAAAATAACCCTCTCGAGTGAGAATATCGAGGGTAATATTATTTTTCATCAAATATTCTCTTATAAAATTAATTCTTGTTTCTCGAATGTTCAGCCTCTTGTCAATTTTGTCTTTCGGTTGTGATTCAGTATGAATGGCGAGTAGTGATTTTATATTTCCAGTGTTTCTTTTTAGCACACGTAGTACAGCATTGCGGCATTTATTACTATTCGAAGAAAACAGATGAATAGCAGCTTTTTCAACAATTTCACTGGATACTGATAAATCTTCCAACGAACATTTTATAAAATCAAAGTTTTCATTCAAATAATCTGCCAAATCTCTAATTGGAAACTTGGTTTTCACTATTGCCATTTTATTACAATATCTGTATGACAAAAAACTTCTTATCTAAATAATCTTATCTAAATGTATAAAATCAAAATAATACCTGAATTAAGAAAATCAAAAGATATTCTGAATGAAGAAATTCACTAAGAATTCTAAATTCTGAATGTAAAAAACCAAAACACTCCTAATAAAGAAAATCAAAAATAATTATGAGAAAAGAAATTCAAAACAAATTCCTACTACCACAATGGAATCAAAATATATTCCTGATATAAGAGAAATCAAAACAAATTCAAAATGCCTAATGAAAACCAGAACACAATTCTGAAGTAAGAAAGCAAACGCAGTGTACACAGAGCCAGAGATACCCGATATTTTAAAAGGCCAGGCCATTTCGGAGATATGAAAGCGTTATCTGAGGTGAGACAGGAAATTTAATTTGTATACATATAATATGATTATGCGTAAACCGTAACTCCAATCAAAAAAATGTATGGAGCAAAAAGTGTTTATTTTGTCAAATCCTATAGGAATATGTGAAAAAAAATATCGAATTTTATAAAAGCATTATACGAGGAAAAATATCAAGTGATTTTACCGTATTTATCATAAAATTTGAAAATTAAAAGTTTTTCGAGCCACTTTCATTTTTGTTTTCTCGTGCACCGTACCTGCTTGATATAGTTTTACAGCACGAGAAAATATTTAAATTTTTTACAACTTTTATGTTCCGATTTCCATGAAAAGGAGAATCCTGTAATGTTCAAAGAACATCGTGAGAATCGAGGGAAAGTGGGTATGAATTGGTGTTCTAGAATTTCTGCAAGCTGTATGCCTCAGGGAACACCTCCCGAAGTAGTGAGTTCCAAAGCTTTGCACTTCGTTGGAAGAACGAGCCCTGGGAAAGAGATCGCCATGTCTCCAAGGTGACGACAAACAGTGACAGATCGCCAACCTTTCTGCGGTGGTCCAAAGAAGTGAGCGAGCTTGTGAGAGAAGCATCACCGACTAGGCAAATGGCTTTCTTTTGTACAAAATCTAAAAGTTTCAGTGTATGTTTAGAGCTCCATATACGAGAACAGTATTCCAGGAAAGGCTGAATCTGTGCCTTATAAATCATAATCAGTTGACCGTGAGTGAAATAGCTCTTGTCACAAAACAGAAAACGAAGTTTTGAGAGGAGCTCACGTGGTTTTCCCATGAAAGGGTACTGCTGATGGTAATCCCGCGTATCGAAATGGAGGACTCCATTAGTATAAATACTCCGGATATAATAACAATAATAATAATAGTGTCTTTATTAGTTTATAAATAAATGTGGATAACAATTTTTTTAAAGTGTTGGCGACATTCGGCTACAGCCGTTCTTTCATTCAAAATTCCAAAACGCTGTCCACTGTGAGATCAGCATTTCTAGAAAAAATACATATGCTTGTGTTTTGTTCGCATTGAATTCCACCAAGTTGTTGGATCCCCATTCTAGAATTTTTGCTGATTCAAAATTCAAATAGTTCACGTTCCTCCTCCGTTTCACGGGATGATATCGGAGCTTTTGAAGAGAAAGCGGTATGAAGGGTACTATCATCCGCAAAGCTGTTCACTGGACATGAGGCAGCTCCCAACAAATCATTGATGTGAAGAAGGAACAGTGTTGGCGACAGAATTGATCCCTGCGGAACACCGTCATGTATAGGTAAAGTATCGTATGAAACTCCATCAACCACAAAATGTAGAGATATGTCTAGGAGGAAGCTAGACAGTAGGAAACCCAACTGAAAGGGCAAGCCATAGGATGGAAGCTTCGCGAGGAGACCCTGGTGCCAAACACGATCAAACGCCTTGGAGATATATAGTGCAACGGCCACAGTTTCACCATACTTTTCAATGAGCCATCAGGTCACCAGTTGATCTCTGATGACGCAAACAGTGTTGATCATTCACAATTCCTGAGCGTTCTTAGTTTATCATTAGTTCGATGTTTATGGCTTTTCCATAACCTTCGAGTTGACAGAAAGCAGTGCGATAGGTCTGTAGTTGCTAGGTAAAGCCTTTTTGGGGACTAGTTGTACTCTTCCAATTTTCCAGTTGGACGGAAATACCCCCAAATCATACGAGACGTTGAATAACTTGAGATAACATTTTAATTTTTTTGCAACTCTCCTACGGCCATCCAAAGAGATTTGAAGTGTTGAAAATGTCAAGATTTTTATGCTCTTTCCGATGGTATTTTTGTTTTTTGTGCACCGTAACTGCTTGACATAGTTTTATATTTTATAGCCCGAGAAAACATTTTAATTTTTTTGCAACTCTCCTACGGCCATCCAAAGAGATTTGAAGTGTTGAAAATGTTAAGATTTTTATGCTCTTTCCGATGGTATTTTTGTTTTTTGTGCACCGTACCTGCTTGACATAGTTTTATATTTTATAGCCCGAGAAAACATTTTAATTTTTTGCAACTCTCCTACGGCCATCCAAAGTGATTTGAAGTGTTGGTGATGTCAAGATTTTCATGCTCTTTCCTATGGTATTTTTGGTTTTTGTGCACCGTACCTGCTTGACATAGTTTTATATTTTATAGCCCGAGAAAACATTTTAATTTTTTGCAACTCTCCTACGGCCATCCAAAGTGATTTGAAGTGTTGGTGATGTCAAGATTTTCATGCTCTTTCCGATGGTATTTTTGGTTTTTGTGCACCGTACCTGCTTGACATAGTTTTATATTTTATAGCCCGAGAAAACATTTTAATTTTTTTGCAACTCTCCTACGGCCATCCAAAGAGATTTGAAGTGTTGGTGATGTCAAGATTTTCATGCTCTTTCCGATGCTATTTTTGGTTTTTGTGCACCGTACCTGCTTGACATAGTTTTATATTTTATAGCCCGAGAAAACATTTTAATTTTTTGCAACTCTCCTACGGCCATCCAAAGTGATTTGAAGTGTTGGTGAGGTCAAGATTTTCATGCTCTTTCCGATGGTATTTTTGGTTTTTGTGCACCGTACCTGCTTGACATAGTTTTATATTTTATAGCCCGAGAAAACATTTTAATTTTTTTGCAACTCTCCTACGGCCATCCAAAGAGATTTGAAGTGTTGAAAATGTTAAGATTTTTATGCTCTTTCCGATGGTATTTTTGTTTTTTGTGCACCGTACCTGCTTGACATAGTTTTATATTTTATAGCCCGAGAAAACATTTAAATTTTTTTGCAACTCTCCTACGGTCATCCAAAGAGATTTGAAGTGTTGAAAATGTCAAGATTTTTATGCTCTTTCCGATGGTATTTTTGTTTTTTGTGCACCGTAACTGCTTGACATAGTTTTATATTTTATAGCCCGAGAAAACATTTTAATTTTTTTGCAACTCTCCTACGGCCATCCAAAGAGATTTGAAGTGTTGAAATTGTTAAGATTTTCATGCTCTTTCCGATGTTATTTTTGGTTTTTGTGCACCGTACCTGCTTGACATAGTTTTATATTTTATAGCTCGAGAAAACATTTTAATTTTTTTGCAACTCTCCTACGGCCATCCAAAGAGATTTGAAGTGTTGAAAATGTCAAGATTTTTATGCTCTTTCTGATGGTATTTTTGTTTTTTGTGCACCGTAACTGCTTGACATAGTTTTATATTTTATAGCCCGAGAAAACATTTTAATTTTTTGCAACTCTCCTACGGCCATCCAAAGAGATTTGAAGTGTTGAAAATGTCAAGATTTTTATGCTCTTTCCGATGGTATTTTTGTTTTTTGTGCACCGTACCTGCTTGACATAGTTTTATATTTTATAGCCCGAGAAAACATTTTAATTTTTTGCAACTCTCCTACGGCCATCC
The DNA here is from genome assembly GCA_958298965.1 of Chrysolina haemoptera. NCBI lineage: Eukaryota > Metazoa > Arthropoda > Insecta > Coleoptera > Chrysomelidae > Chrysolina > Chrysolina haemoptera. Next base: position 20,424,831 of record OY282584.1, on the reverse strand, counting down.
AAAGTGATTTGAAGTGTTGGTGATGTCAAGATTTTCATGCTCTTTCCGATGGTATTTTTGGTTTTTGTGCACCGTACCTGCTTGACATAGTTTTATATTTTATAGCCCGAGAAAACATTTTAATTTTTTTGCAACTCTCCTACGGCCATCCAAAGAGATTTGAAGTGTTGGTAATGAGAAGATTTTCATGCTCTTTCCGATGGTATTTTTGTTTTTTGTGCACCGTAACTGCTTGACATAGTTTTATATTTTATAGCCCGAGAAAACATTTTAATTTTTTTGCAACTCTCCTACGGCCATCCAAAGAGACAAATCTCGTCCGTCAAGTTGGAGCCGCTATTTTGTTTTTTTTTTCTCTAGAAATGATTCGATAATGCATTTTGTCACCGGAATTATGATAACTTGCCTAATTTCAAGTTAATCGGACAACCAGGGGTGCTATTCTCGGGTTTGTACGTATGCGATTTCGATTTACTGTTCCACGCCAATACACTTGGAATATATATGTTCTTTTCTCTTTTTCGTATACGATTTGAAACCGAACGGTTCGAGAATAGACCCCCAGAAGTGAGTCAAAATCCGCTTGCAAAATTTGACCAAAACGAACGAACGAATGAAGTAACAAATGAAACTAAATAAAAACTTGTAAATTATGAATATAATAAATCGTTGTTTCTTTCAATTCCCCCTATAAATACAAACATTTCTGGAAGGCGTCTATCCCACAGTATTTCTATTTCATATTCAATTCGAGATTTTTCGGACAGTTCCATGTTTCTTACCTATCACATTTCAATAGTTTAATAATAATGCAAATAATCTAAAAAACTGGTAATGAACATATCTGTAAAAACAATTGATGTGGCAACACCGCAGACGGTCACTCCTCAATTCCACCTAAGGTATACTCAAAACCAAAAACTGTGGCTAGAAAAGTGTGGCTAACTTCACGTAAATAAAATGCTATACCCCTTTAGACGGCCTGACAACGACTTTTGGAGGTGAAGGTTGGAAATAAGTATGCAAATGATTTTTTTTTACTCATTCATTTCGAGTGCCATCGCCTAATAAGTTTTCGGTCAATGATTGGAATTTTTAAAAAACTCTGACGGGCCGACAATAACTTTTTGGGGTGAAAGATGGAAGTATGGATGCAAATGATTGTTTTCTACCTATTTATTTCGAGTGCCATCGACTCCTAAGTTTTCTGTGAATAATTGGAATTAAAAAAAATCTGTACCCCTTATGACGGGCCCGACAATGACTTTTGGGGGGTGGGGTATGAAAGTTGAGATATACTTAAAAGACTTTTTCTCACTCATTCACATTGCTTGCCATGAACCAATAATTTTTCAGTATGATTTTTACATTCTACCTCATGAGACAAACACCACTGCCTCATATCTTTTTTGCGTGATCTTAACAATATCCGGTTCGAGAATAACATATCTACCATCGAATAGCTGTTTCAGAAAAGACCAAGAGCTGTAACTTACGTGAAAGCTATGCAACCGCGCGGTGTTGTCAAATCGAAAACCGTGGATGGAAAAACCGTGGCTGTTTTCACGCCCGTAGTGATTGAATCTTGTTGCTGGCTGGGGATAATCCTCTACGATTGACTGTTGCGTTAATAGTTAACAGTGCCCATCGGCAAAATTTTTACTGATAAGTACTCTCTCCAAACTTTCTGTATGGCTTCTTTGGACCTAGTCTGCCACCGGGTTCCTCTGTGACTTTTTTTGTTTCGGTAATAGTTTTTCCAAAAAAGAAATCCGTTTCCCTCTACCATCGAATAGCTGTTTCAGAAAAGACCAAGAGCTGTAACTTACGTGAAAGCTATGCAACCGCGCGATGTTGCCAAATCGAAAACCGTGGATGGAAAAACCGTGGCTGTTTTCACGCCCGTAGTGATTGAATCTTGTTGCTGGCTGGGGATAATCCTCTACGATTGACTGTTGCGTTAATAGTTAACAGTGCCCATCGGCAAAATTTTTACTGATAAGTACTCTCTCCAAACTTTCTGTATGGCTTCTTTGGACCTAGTCTGCCACCGGGTTCCTCTGTGACTTTTTTTGTTTCGGTAATAGTTTTTCCAAAAAAGAAATCCGTTTCCCTCGTGTTTCCCAACTACGGTACGAAACTACAGAGGGTGATTCGTTAGGACGTTAAAAAAAAAGTTCCCATGAACAATGTCCGGAGTTGCTTTGTTTCTGAGATAAAGGGCGTTAAAAAAAAAACTTCAACGCCCCGTTTCCCAGAAACGAAGCAACTCCGGACATATGTTCATAGGAACTTTTTTTCTTAAAACGATCTACGAATCACCCTCTGTAGTTTCGTACCTTAGTTAGGAAACACATGCAAGGGTAAAAAAAAATCGATTTTTTTTTTGGAAAAACGCCACCGAAACAAAAAAGACAAAGAAGAAAACGGTGGCAGACTAGGTCCAATGACGCCATACAAAAAGTTTGAAGAGAGTATCTATTAGTAAATTTTTTACCGATGGACACTCTTTACTATCTTTTAGTAATATTCTATCGATTTGTGTATTTACCTCAACATATCCAAGATAAATTTTGCAGTAAATTATAGTGTGCTCGCCCCAACAAAAGAAGTGGCAAACAAAGTGAAAGTACCAAATGAATTACCTTTTGTATATACAGGATTTTTCCGAAATTGGAGCGATAAATGAAGTAGAAGATGACAAAACAAAACGAAATGAACAAATACATTTTTTCGAAAAAAAAATTTTTGGGAGATATTGTATTTCAAGATATTGTATATCAAAGTTTTCAAATTTTTTTGGCAATCACTGATCAGAGGTCTACAGCCTGTACAAACCGCGCTGAAACACTGCAAGCGGACAGACACGTAGTGGCCTGGAGTATCAAACCAGTGCCTTTCAAACAAAGCTAACTGAAAGCGATTTCATAAAATTTCGTAAAAATTTCGGAAATTTTCGATTGTTTCAAAAACGAAAATTCTTGCCATTTATTGTTACATGTTGTTCCATATAACCCATTTTCTTAATCGCTCCAATTTCGGAAACACCGTGTATATAGAAAAGCGCTCCCCCTGGATTTCAACATCTGTACAGCCAGAGTGTTCCTTCTTTCGTCCTTTATCAAACGTGGAACTTGAGTTGAGTTTTAGCGTGTCTCCCAATAGGCAATTGCAATAAAAATGATTTTATAGAGCACTGCCGAGGGGGTAACAACTTCTTTCAGTAGATGTACATCTCAGAATTTTCAGTATTTCAGTACACCCATTATCAATACAAGTTTCTCTTCTGTACCTGATTCTGTACCTCGGCCAGTACAAAAATTAGTACTTCAATCTTAATTAAATATTTTCAGTGCCCCTTTCAGTATCCAATTTACTTTTTTCAATACATTCAGTACCTCGTACATTACTTCAGTATTTGATTCAATACTCAGTACCGTCTCCAGTCATTTCAGTATTACCTCATTGAGTCTTTCAGTACTTCATTAGTACATTATATTTAATTATGGTGTACAAAATTCTGCCTAGTTGTTACCCCCTCGAGCACTGCACAACACAATATTGAAGTTGAATAAATAATGTTGGTTCGAATAAGTTTTTTGTGCACGCATACTGTTCTTTTGGGCACAAATTACATCCGAATCATAGGATATTTTTGTATTTTGAACGATCTACTAACAAAAGTATATCGAAATAAGGTCTCGGTAAACACATTTAATAAACTTAAATTGACAGACAGCGTGCATTTTTTTGGCTTTAATTTTGGACTCTGTACTAGCCAACAGAAAGGGATGTTCTATTAGCCGACAATTTATGCAAGTTGGCTGAATCATTGTCTAGTTATTTAAAGAGTATTTATTATTTTTTATCATTGTACCTGTTATCAGATATAAAGATAAGACTCGAAAAATTATTCTAGTTTGAATATTGTCAGAGTTCGGTCAGTTCCATCTTCAGCAATGTCATGTGTATGATTATATTTTACTATGCCTTCAAAAGATATATCCTCAATTTCAGAAGGTTTAAGCGTTTTTATCTCACGACTCCGGTAAGTCGAGCATCAACATTTTTATGACTGTTGCTAGATAGCGGAAGAAAAAAAAAAAAAGAAAGCTCATCATGTTACTGTATTTTTTTTTTAATCATTGACGATATATTTTTGTAATAAGCACGAATGGTAACATAGTAAAACAGTATTCTACGGTTCTTATTTTTTTTGTGTAATTTGTAATTACGGTCACTGCAATTTTACAAGTGACTGTCAGAAGTCTTCGAGAGATTTGTGTGAGCTAGGAAAGATGGATTATCCAAAATAATCTCAATTTCTCACCATTCTTATATCAAAAATGAATAACTTGGGTAGTTTCTTCGACAGTTTCCCATGTTTTTGAAATGTATTCACAACATTTAGATTTCAATCAACTTAAACCGTTCTTATCTCAGTTATGTCCTTCTTATTCCATTATTTCTGTTTGGGAATTTACCCAACTGCCAAAGCGTTAGAGTTAATCGTCCAAGCCTGACTTACTCGATGTTGGTAATGTTCTTATTAAACCTGCCAAACTCATCTTGATTCAAGCCTATTACCGAAAAAAGTATTCAATTGGAGTCGAGATTAGACAAATCCCCGACCCTTTCAGCAGATCTTGACGCAACAATCAAAAAAACCTTTATCGATTTCGGTCGAACAATACGAACGTTTTGGCTGTTACCACATCGCCTTTGAAAATGACTAGCGCAGGTGTTGGCGAATTAACTCGAGACCACGACCGTAACAAACCTGGAAATCACCAACAGTTTAAAGAGATCCTGAAAGCTTCATTTCACCATTGGCATAGCAACATTTTAATAAAAATAGTAATTGATGAAAATTTCTATTACGTCTTTGTTGAAGAAAGAACTGTTTCCTACTTTAAGAAATAACTTTTTTTTCGTGATGATGAATTCTCTAAAAAATGTTTTTATGCACAGCTGGAATGTTTGTTATAACAACACATAATACATTAGTTACAATATAATACGTTAGTTATTTTATAATACCCTAGATACCAACTGACACGCTAACATGACATAACAAAAGTTGTTGATTTTATTTTCACATCATCGTTGTCAATGATACGATAAAGCTTTGAATGTAACTTGATTATTATGCAATTTTAATAAATCTCGGAAGTTGCACAGGCGATTCGGCGCAGAGCGCCTGGTCGCATGGCAACGTCCTCGATAATTATAAATCGCATAATTATCTCGTTACATTAATTGCTATAATATGCTTCTGTTTACAGACGTCAATAAAACACTAGTATCTTATGAGTCATACATATTGTTCTGACCTGTTAACAAGAATTAATTGACGTCTGTTTGTTTAACCCAAGTCACTCCTCTTCGGCAACTGTCATAAATAGTCCGGGATGCAGCGTTGTATCTTTTATGGTGATTTCAGTTCGTTATATTATGAGTGTAGTCGATAATCTAGATATAGCTAGCAACCAGCGCAACCAGCATCAGCTGTCAAGAGTTGTGGTGGACCTGGTTGTGAGAAAATGTTATTTATGTAAAAGAAAAATCTAATAATTATTTATAACTTCATGGTGAGAGCTTTCGAAATTATTTAATTTCTTCTTCAATCACTCTAAAGGATAACTGGTACGAACATATTATATTGTAAAGAATTTTCTCAATATCACTTTAAAATTCTTTATTCAACACTTAAAACAGAATAAATACACTACAAAACATAATTTATATGTACTACGGTTCACTGGACAATTTCTATTTATCTTCAAAGTACAAACAGTCGACTTCCAGACTTCCCAACAGCGACGCGCACGGCCTCTTATAGTTATCATTTCGCTCTTGTCTACCTAGATGGCGCCAGGTGTGAATATTTCCGTGACATTGCCCCCTTCTTGAAGACATTTCGTCCCGAAATAGCGTCTTTGAAGTGTGTCGGTACCTGCATGACTCCCCATATCTGCACCGTGACGTCCGATGGAAGTAACACTCCAGTCTTCATGTTCGGTCGTTGAAGATGGTAACAGCACACCAAAATCTTTATGCCGCTGGATCTAAATATCGTTTCCAACATGCTTCTGATGACTTTCCAATCCAACCCATCAAGCCCACAGGACAATTTTGGAATTGCCAGGTCCATGATGTTTTGGTCCAGCATCGTGTCTCTCAATCTGGTGAGGCTCTCCCAGACGTCTTCATAGGACGGTTTATCTCGAGATTGCTTCTTGGTTACCAGGTAGAAGATGTTTCTCTGGCTCTTCTTTAACTGTAATACTCCGCCAACTTCTGGGTTCTGTTGCCGCAGTTCCTGGAGATGACCAAATTTCTTAGAGAACACCACAGCTATGCCTCTGGATATTTGGAGGTCTTCTGCCGGGCAGTGCGCTAGCGCGTAGTCAGTAGGTGTCTGGAAAAGATCTTGTGGCTCCTCTTGAGTTACCCCATGTGAAACTTTCTGCCCATTTGAGTATAAGGCCATGAACTGCTAGAAAGTCATCTCACCCTCTGGTGGTCTGAGGGTGCGAACATCATGATTTCCGGCATAAGGAGCCAACCTATTGGAATAGACCTGTCCTTCGGGGTTTTCAAACATTTGAGCGCTGCATGGTCAGTCCTCACCAGAAATCTCCTTCCGTAGACGTATTTGTAAAAATGTTCTACCCCTTTTACTACAGCCAACAGTTCCCATCTGGTGACTTAATAATTGCGCTCCGGTTTGCTGAGATTTTTGCTAAAATACCCAATGACCTTCTTTTGTCCTTCCTGGATCTGTGACAGGATGGCTCCAAGTCCTACGTTACTGGCGTCGGTGTCCAAAATGAATTTTCCATCGGGTAAAGGATAGCTCAGGATCGGTGCGTTGATCAAGGTTTCTTTCAGCTTCTTGAATGACTCTCGGAGACCACTGGTATTGAATCTGTCCTTCGGTTAGTCGGTTAAGTGGTTTGGCGATGTTGCCAAACCCAATCACGTATCGACGGTAGTAGGTGCACAGGCCAAGAAAACTCCGAAGCTGGTGGATGTCTTTTGGGATAAGCCAGTCTCTGACAGCTTTGATTTTTTGGTCGTCCACTGCTACTCCTTTCCCAGAGACAATGTGGCCAAGGAACAGATGGAATTTCTTAGGGTTCAGTTTTAGTCCAGAGGTCCTCAGGCGCAGGAATACCGCCTCTAGATTCCTCACATGATCTTCGAACAATCTGCCCACTACGATGATGTCGTCGAGGTATACCAGGCACGTTTTCCATGAGAGTTCCTTCAACATAGTCTCCATCAATCTCTCAAAGGTGGCTGGAGCGTTACAAAGGCTTAATGTCATAACTGTCAACTGCCACAATCCTGAGCTGATAGTGAAGGCTGTTTTCTCTCTGTTTTTGGGCCAGTTCTACCTTCCAATATCTGCTATTCAAATCTAAAGTCGAGAAAACTGAGCCATCCAAGGTGTCTAGAGTGTAGTCTATTCTTGGGAGGGAGTAACTGTCCTTCTTCGTCACGTTGTTGAGTTTAGTCCACGCAGAAGCGTGTCGTACAACTGGGGATGAAGGGGCTGTCGGACGGTTCAATTATTCCTTCTTTTTCCATATCGTTGACAATTTTGTCAGCCCCTTCTTTCTTAGCCAGAGGGAGTCTTCTGGCTGATTGACGGATTGGTCGGGCATCCCTAGTATCGATTTTATGCTGAACCACTTTCGTTCTGCCGCCTTTTCCTTGTCCAGTATCGAATATGTCCTGATACGCATTGATTAAATCCCTCAATTTGGACTGCTGAGCTGGTCCAATGTCCTTCGATGAGATGGGGACTAACTTTTCCAATTCTGTTGGCAAGTTGTTGAATTGGCTAACAGTTCCTCGTACACGCCTGATCACAGAGGAAATAGACGAGCAGTGCCCCAAAACAGTTCCTCTCTCCAAGGTCACTGGGTAACTATTGACATTCATGACCCTTACTGGCACAAATGTATCAACACGCAGCAAGGTCTTCCCAAGTGCGATTACTCGTCCAATTTCCTCATCATGAAGATCGGGCTCGAACATCACCACGCTCCCACGGCTCGCTCCGCCATCCATGCCTCCAGAATGAGCCCTCTCAGGAGAGCTTACGTCCTCAGCCAACAGGACACGAATTATTTCTTCATGTCTTCCATGAAGTACCAGCTCTTCTCCGTTCACACGCAGGACGCCATCTTCAAAATTCAGCTGGAACCCCTTTGAATTCATGATGTCCATTCCGATGTTTGCGTCGTCATCGATGTCGGCTACCAATGCCCGATGTTTCAGTTTCGTTTTGCTCAAAATGAGCTCAATGAGTAGTTCACTTTACACAGTAGTTGGTTCCCCTGTTGCTGTGCGTAGTTTCCAAGTCGACGGTTAAATTCTGGCCATTGTTTTGACAAATGAAGGTCCAAGAATAGTCCTGGTCGCACCTGTATCTAGCAGCATGGTGCAAGGCTTGTTTTTGATATGACCATCTACGAAGGCTCCTTGATTTTGTCGTTGACATATGCATTGTTAACCGGGGCTTGCTGGATACAGGTCGACGATTGCCCCTCTTCATCGACCTTCTTTAGTTTCCACCTCTTGAGGGTTGGACATTGGCTACGCACGTGTCTAAGTTTCCTACAGTTCCGGCATCTTACCAGTTTCTTCTCGGGCAACTTTGGCTCTTGCACGAATGTTTTGCAGCCTCAAATTCCAAAGCGCGTGCCAATGCATCCACGAGATGTGTTGGACGAGCTAGTGTTAACGCTTGACTGGTTTCTTGGTCACGAAGTCCATCCAGGAATGCCTGAATCGCGAGTCGCTCCATTACCTTTTCTGTTATGGCTGGATATGCAAGAAGAACCAAGTGTACAATGTCTGCTTCAAATTCTTGTAAGTATTCGCTTGATTTCTGGCAGCGGTTTTTAAGCTGTGAGTGGTATACATTGTCTTTTTCTAGATGGGTCTGCCCATACCGCAATTCTAGGTGTTTAATCATCTGCTCGTACTCCTCCTGCTCTTGGGCCGTGAGGGTTTGTAAAATGTTCGTTGCTTGCCCACTTTCTTGTTAATGAACAGTAAAATATATTTTTTACAGACTCCAAAAATACTTTTGTTTTGAATTTTGGGCTAGCAATTTACTCAAAAAATCAATTACAAGTTTGAAATTTTAAATTTTCTTATTGTTTAGTCGACTGACTCGTCATCACTCGACTTGCCAATAAAATACCTGGTAAACTGGCAACCTTGGTTAAAAACACATCAACATTTTGAACTACTCAGATGAACTACCAATCTGAATATGTCTGTTCTTTCTCTTACACCATTTTTACACCGTATCACTATCTGATGCAACATCTTTCCGAGTCCCCATGGAACAAACAGAGAACGCATGTAAAATATGAAGGTTGTTGTTGGTGTATTGATGGAATGGAACGACCAGTAAAGAAAGAAAGGGCTAAATGCTAAATATAACAAAACAAAACGATTGAAGTAGTCATATTTATTCAAAGAATTGATTATTAAGTTTTTTCTAATTCATCTTTGTGCATTTTAATTGGTATTCCAAGAAGAACAAACGCATGACAGGAATTAATAGCGGGTAAGTGCTATTTACCTAATTTAAAGGTAGGCATAAACATCTGAAGTTTTCTCAATATTTCAGGCAGATTTCAGTATTCTATACACCAGTGTGGTTCAATTTCACATCATCGACATTGTTTGTGGAGTGAAAATTAATGTTTCCAAATAAAGCACTGTTTTATGCCTAATTGTGAAAATAGTGATGAAAACACTAACAAATAACAATAACAAATTGCATTATCTCTATAGGATTTTTTGGCAGCACTGATATAAAATAGATGAATTGAGTTAGAATAAAAATAAGTAAGTGAGTACCATACTAACTTTTTGGTTTTTTCATGGCGTACTTCAGCACTTATGAATTTCATATTATTTGCAAAAAGTTATGGACCATTTCGCTGAGTACTTCAGGTAAATTATTAGAATCTGCTTTCTCAAAACCCAGAGTCAATCTATTAGACATTTTGATTGACCTCAATTCCCAAGTCACACAATATAGAATACAAATTCAACACACCACAGAAACACAATGTTTTGCTTATAAGTAAACAACGTAAAGTTATCTTATAAATTGTAGTAGTTCAAAAGTATCATCTCATTTTGCTGTCAATGTCAATGCTGTACCAAGGTTGCCATTTAAAAAGAAAACTTTCAAGTTTGAATTATTTGAGTTTCGCGCCCAAAAAATGAAAATATTGTGTTTTTGGCGAAAAGAGAAAGAAAAAATGTTTTTTCTTTTGGTTATATTATATTTTAATATTATCCTTATTAGAAACTGTAATAAAAAAAATCGATGAGAAAGACCCATTGTCATTAACAGATTCTGTGGTGTGGGTAGTGTCAATCTGGTTTTCCCACTTACTGATTTTCTCCTTTATTTTGTTGATTTCTACGTCGAGTCCGCTTTTGATTTAATGAATGATTGTTTCTTTCAATTTTCCCATTTCCTCTTTGAATTTCTCCATCTCTGTCTCGACGGTCCCCATTCTTTCTTCTAAACGATTCGCCACACCAGAAAGCTCTTTTATTAAACCCTCTGTATTTTCGAGAAGTTTGTCTTCAAGAATCTTTGAATTTTCTAGAAGCTTTTCTTCTAGATTCTTCTAACTTTCTTGAAATTCTTCCTTCAGATTATTCGAATTTTCTAGAAGCTTCTATTTTAGATTCTTCCAACTTTGTTAAAATTCTTCCTTCAGATTATTCGAATTTTCTAGAAGTTTCCCTTGAAGTTCTTCCTTCAAACTATTCGAATTTTCTAGACGTTTGTCTTGAAGTTCTTCCTTTAAATTCTTCGAATTATGTTGCAGTTTGTCTTCCATTTCGTCGAGTTTACTCATTATGCAACTCATATCAATTCCCGAAACTTCAAACAAAAATGTTGCGGGGTCTTCACTTTCTTCTATCAGTCATTCTGTGAGTCTTTTCGGAGGCATGGCCTTGTTACCACTCGTTTCCAGCTCCCTTTCCTCAAGTTCCTGCTTCAACTCCGACACCTTTAAATCGGCCGAAAGAACTCTCCTTGAAAACATTTTATATTTCAAGTCTATTTCACACAAAAAGTTTTTCGATTATTGAATTTTCCACACGAACGTTAGTTTCACGGGCCACCAGTCTATTATTATTATTGTTTTTATACGCGAGAAGTGCATCAGTTTATAGTCCTGTTAATGTACACAACTCTCCACCTCACGAAAAATGTTTATCAGTCACTGTCTATTTTTCGCGAAAATAAAACTCGAACAACGCAACAAAATACACAACCGTCTACTTACACGAACACTCTATATTTATCTTTAACATCCACTTCTGTACACCAATTGTAAAGAACTTTCTCGATTTCACTTTAAAATGTTTTATTCAACACTTAGCTGCGTATATTCAATATGCCTAAAGCATTGTACAAACAGTCTCGACAAATAGTACAACAGTACAAAAAAAAATCAAAAATTCTAAATAGTGCACATGTTGGCAACGCCACAACCTGTCATTCTGAGGCGTCATTCTCTTCTTAACGTAAATATCCTCTAAAGAAGTTTTTCATATAGTGAATACTTTGGGGATGGCACTATGAGCAACTGGCGTATAATCCCCCATTATATTTCCAGCAGACGTTTTTGGTTATTCTGTAAACACTTGCTGAGAAAATTTTCAAACGACCTGAAATAATTTGTGTATTTTTTTACATATTTGGCATTTTCTTCTTCTTTGGCAGCTTTGACTCTAGACTATCATCTACCCACAAAATTTAGCGACCCAAATTCATAAAAAATGCACCGCTACCTCCCGGACTAAAACGTTAAAGAAACCTTCAAATTAGGAATAACATCAGCTGTGAATAAATTTTATCACATTTCATATCTTATAAAATAAATAACTCCATTTGTTCTAAGTATCAACATTTTAGGCAAAGTTTCTGACAAGCTTTATAGTCTAGACAACCAGTGCATGTAGGACCAATATTTATAATTTTCTCAGAGGGTTGAAAATACGCTCGAAAACGAGTTCTCTGGCTTGCGCAAGCCACGCCTCATTCGGACCTTCAATGAATAAATATATTTAAACTTATTGAATATGAAAATTTAAAATTAGAAAAAAATCAGGTGCCTGCAGGTTAGATCAATGAACAATAATCCGTGGTCAAAAAATTGTTATTGTGATTTTTCAATAAGTTATCCATTAATTAATTAACAATTTTTCGTAGCATGAACATTACCATTGCAAGTGCGATAATTGTTAAACTATTAATCTGAGAATTTTTTCCTTTCATGGAGCTATTTTTCAAAGGTCTTTAAATAGATTCCCCTTGGAAAAATAAAAAAAATGTTAATTTTTGTTTTGTTATCAACAAATACGTTGTTTATGAGATAATTTTAAAAAAAAATTTGATAACATAATCTTTAATGATAATTATGATTTTTATAAAAAAAACGTTTCTTAAAAAACAAACATGTATTATTTAAAAAAAATAAGAGACTTATTTATTCTTTATTAATTAAATGGTATAAATTAAATAAATAATTGAGTCAGAGCTTCAAATTTTGGCTTAATTTGTTGTTTTATTAATAAAGAATAAATAAGTCTTGCATTTTTTCTTTGTATCTCCATTACTTAAAAAGTTATAATAAAATTAAACATAAAAAACCCGGTCAGAGTGGTGAAATTGAAGATAGAAAATTGAAAGCTCAATAAAAAATACAAATAATATTTTATTTTTTTTAATAATACATGGTTTTTGTTGTTAAGTAGAAAAAGAAAAAAATACAAAGTCATAATTCATTTGTTTATCACGAATTGTTTATTAAATAAACAATGAAAATTTAAATAATAATCGATTTTTTATAATATCAAAGACCAAGATAAATAATGACTTAAAAAAAATGGTTCCTTAATTTTCATAAAAAGTGGTAAAAAACAAATTGTTATTTAACAAATGCGTTTTTGAGCAATAAATATTTTTTTAAAAAACTGTCTCATAAACAACCCATTTGTTTATAATAATTTTTTAAATAATAGGAGATAAAAATGAATAAAAATCGTTTTTAAGTAGCTTCTGATCATAAGAAAACGGATCAATGATAATATTATAATTTTTTTTTCAATGTTTAATAAAACTTTATAATTTTTCACCTTAGTAAATTGTTAATAACAAAACAAAAATTAATTTTTTAATTTTTCCAACGGGAATCTATTTAAAGACCTTTGAAAAATAGCTCCACGAATCGAAAAAATTATCAGATTAATAGTTTAACAATTATCGTACTTGCAATGTTAATGCTCGTGCTACAAAAAATGTTGATTAATTAATGGATAACTTATTGAAAAATCACGATAAAAATGTTTTGATCACGGTTTATTGTTCATTGATGTATCCAATAAAGGTCCGAAGGAGGCTTGGCTTGCGCAAACCAGAGTACCCGTTTTCGAGCGTATTTCAACACGACTTTTCTTAGGAAACTTCCTCCTCTTTTTGAATCTTTTTTCAAATTTGAATTATCTCTAATAATTTTTGAGATATTGACGATAAATCAAACCCCATTTTTTTCACTTAATTGTTTATAACTATTACAATTTTTACGAGCGGCTTTAGCATTTTCTCAAAAACTATCTACATGCCATTCCGAATCGAATGACACCTCAATCATAATTTTTGGAGAAGGCGAAAAAAATTTGACCTAAAAAGCACTTGTTGAATAGACTATTTACTACCAAAATATTCATGCCTTGCTTACTTCTCAGCCTGCTATGATATTCGGTACTATAAAAACAGAATAAAGTTTTTGTTTCATAATATAATATATAACATCAAAAATATTCCGTCTATGCTTATAGTCTAGTTCCTAAATTGTAGACAGTGACTCATCGTACATTTTCAGGTTTTTACGGGATTTGAAAGTGTGGAGTGTGGAACTAGACTATAGTTATGTGCTTTTTGATAGCCTAGATAATTCTCAAACTTGTTTGTCCAACAAAGACTTATAATCCATTTTATCTTGGAATGAGATTACCTAGGTAATAAATCCGAAAAGTAATAAAACTAGATTGCATTCTGATAACAGGTGTTGAGTATGTCCAATTGTATTGATTCAATATTTTATCTGCCACTAAGTAAAACCTTTTATATAGTCTAGTGTGGTAGATTTGGAACGTTTATTTCACCCTAACGAAAAAACTAAAAAACGCATTTTCAAATTACTTTCTGTATATACACGATGAACTACGATCAATTATTTAAAACTATACGGTGTGATCTCCACACCAAAATAGTGCAAAAGTGAGTGAAATTTGGAAATGTTGTACTGAAGCTGGTGATTTTAAATGAAGTTTTAGGAAGACTCCCAATAGGAAATAAAAAAAATAAATTATTTTTCCACAGCATACATAACACAAAATCAAAGTTGAAGTAAATAAAGTTAACGTGTCGAATGAACTTGACGTGAACGCAAACACGTTGTTTTTTTTTTTAATATAAATCACATTCGATCCATAATTTAAACACCGTAATGTACTAAAAATGACGATCGCGTGAACAGTTGTAAATAGCACTGGAGTCGTGGGACCATAGAATTGAACTCCGCTAGAAATCGTAGGCAGGGAGTAAAACATAGACTAGTACATTTCTACTCATATAGCTAAAACTGTGAAAATATGCACGCCCATTATGCGCATTCGTCGTACAACGGACTATAGTCCGTAATATATCCGATAAGGCACTCAATATGAACGTTCGCGTATGAAATGAGAATTTCACGTCTGTATATAAAAATAGACTTTACTAAACAAAAACTGAATAAATAAAATACCTAAATAACACTTAATGAGCACCGTTTACGCCCGCCCCCTTCAGAACAGGCGAGAAGTGAGTCTCAGCCCTTAGAGGGTTTATTAGTTCAAACCATGGGGGTATTTTACGGCCTTATAGTGCTCGGGTCCGATACCGGAAAAAAAATTGATTACCTCACCGATAATATTTCGTATATGTGTTCTTCATGTCCAGTTGAACAACATGCAATTGGCAGCAATTCTCTGTAGCAAGACGTTTTTTTTAGGGCCCCCGCAAACTTTTGGGACTGTCAGACAACTAGAATAACTTACCCAAATTTTTTTTTGTTTAAAATTGGCCCTGGTCTGAATGAATAAAAATCAAGTTTAGTAATATTGGAAGTCCTGGTTGAGGTATCTAAGAATGGAGCATCAAGTTTTCGGTTGAGTGGCAACATTTTCTCAAGACACGAATTGTAAATAAACATAAAACGTAAAGATCAGACTGTAATTCGATGTAGACACAGTCACAATCTGGGATGTAAATAAAGATATCTGGATTTTGTCTGGACATCTGGTTGTGGTACGATTACTATTCATTTATTAGGTCACTGATTAGGTCATTGCATTGAATGCGCCACGTCATTTTCTCATATATGTTTTGCTTCAATTCCGTGAATTTTTCAATGCACTTTCTTTTCTGTTTTCTTTCATTTTTATTGTTGTACTGACTGTAAGAATGTTGGAATAACTTCGTTGTTAATAATTGCGAATTGTATTTTAGTAAATCGTTTAAAATCGATGGTAACCACATACTAATTATCACATACTTTCAATATCTTTAGAAATAAATATTTTTTGACATTTTAATGTATTTGGTAGATTGGTATTTCGATGAAGGTAGAAAAATGTTTCATTGGAATATTTTCGGTGCCTGCACCTCTTCAAACTCAAAACTCATAATCCTAATTTTGAGTATCCCTTTTGGAATACGAGGGTTGGTAAAAAATATGAAAACTCAGTGGTGAAATAGTTACTATCATTTTTCAAAATACATACAAATTCCATAGGACGAAGAAAATTATAATTGAATGGTAGTGTCGATAATGACCAATGAAATTGACCAATATTGGTTGTATTTACTCAAGACAATTCATTGGTCAGTTCTGATGTTAGTTTTTAAATAATATATGGCGTTTTTCGGAATACAAAATGGCTTTGAATTCTGTAATAAATACAACTTTAAAACATTAAACACTAACTTAAGATCTCTTTTGATTTTTAAAGCTCTTTATTTGTTTTGTATTATCCCCAAAGGGCACAACTTTATAATTTATTTTTTCTATTCGGCTATTTTAGTAGTAATGTAAATGGACTATTAATTTTTTCATCTTCTATGTGAATCCGTAAATTACAACTTGAAGAAAAAAAGTTCTGTATAATGAATAGGTATCATATCGGACCGAAAGTTATAGTAGGTGTAAGTCTAAATGGTATTGGCTTATCAACTGCAATAAACTACCTGGTTTAATCCCATTGTGTAGAAAGTCATCAAGTAAAAGATGCAAATGTGTTACAGGGTCGAACTTAAGAAATTTGAATTATATTTTGTGTAATGTAGGAGATTAAACCAGGTAGGTAGTTTATTGCAGTTGATAAGCCAATACCATATAGAGTGAACCCTACTATACCATAAATTGTTGTAAAATTCATGAATCATTGGTGAAGTACAAAACAAATTGACGACAATTTTCTATTTATATCTATCAGTAAAATTCAAGGTCACAAAATTGATGAACTTATTGACCTTGTAAATTCGCACTAAACAGGCAGTTCAGCCATTTTGTCGTGTTTACAAATAGAAGATGTGTGAAGAGATGTTCCCTATTATCAGAGGTTTCTTTTCTGTGAATGTCAAATTCAGAATTTTTGATGTAATAATGATAAAAAAATCATTCAAAAATTTAGTCAATAGGACAAATATTTTTAAATCAACTGATTTATAAAGTACAACTTTTGGCTTCTTGAAATTAATGAGGTTACTTTAAAACGGAAATGACCAGATTTTTTTTGCGAAATCAGATAAAAATAGTGAATATGCACGTATATACGGCGGTGTTGGAAATAACTGTAAAATAAAAACCACTGTGTCACGATTAGTAATGTCAATATTTAAAAAGTTTGTGTACCTTTACTTCCTGTATTATCAGAGTTGTAATACGCGTTTTAAGAATATTGTGCAGTTCTGCAATATATAATGAGATAGCATGTTGCGGCAGTAATCATATTCAAGTAGTATACCGATTATTGTTAATTTCATTCGATCGAATAGATGAGTTAATTAAATGAATGCGAATCATCAATTCAAATTCTGTGAACATTATTGTAAAATAGACGTTGGAAAACAACACAATAAATTCAGGAGTGCGCCCACATATTTCTTCGTATTTAGAGAATTTGTCAGGTATAAAGCCAATCAAATGGTCTTGTTCTTCATGAGAACTTACACAAAAATAATGTTGTCTGACTAGAATATGTGTTCTTTACACTCTTTTCGTTCCATCCAGCATTATACCAGATGACCAGGAGTGCCTAGAAGCTCCATATTTTGTTTCTATTTAAGCTATCGACTTCCCATCTTTGTTCCAGACTAGAAATTATATATTTAGATGTGTAATGAAGGTTATTCTGTGAGTTACAGATTCAAAAGCTTGCTGCTTTCGTATTGAACAGAAAACGTTGCACGGCAAAATCACCAGCGCGTCATCACGAAAGTCAAATTTTATCATTGCGCCGCACATTTTAGGTGTGTGTGGATATATTTTTCAAGAGTGATATTGGAGGTAACGAAGTACCTGTCCGTAACAAAACTTCGTAGCTGGGAGCGCCAATAAGGTAGATAGCTCCTAACCGTAGTTTCGGTTTTGCGTAAAAACTAATGATTTTATAAAAAAAAATCTTCTGGCTCTATAATTTCCTTAAGAATGCGGAAATCTACCTATTTTTTTCATTTGTCAAACCATACAATTTTGTTTTTCTTCAGATTTATCAAAACTAAAAAATCAGTTAATTTTCCGTATAATCTGTACCAACAAAATTTTCGCAAAAAACTAAAACTTATCGCTCAAACCGATACTCGTTTCATCAAAGGTATTACACAACTAACAGCCGTTTCACATCTGACTAGCCAGTCAGTCCGTATCAGTCCGAACTGACAGTACCCATGGTAAAACCCATTGTCAGGATCCTGACGGTACGTAGTTCATATGTAAAAGGACCATTCATTGCAATGAAAAAAAGTGACCGTCTGGACTGACGGTATGGTGCATGTGTAACGGCTGTAATAAAGGATTTCTGTCAGCTTCGCCAATTCAGTGCGGATCCAGTAAAAAATTATTCAGGGTGGCGGGCACAAGACACAACTCCAAGGGTCGGTTGGTATATTATAGAGTTGATGAGATTCTAGACTGAGAGTTATCATTCGGAAAGCAGGAGAGGATTTACAAAGAAATTATAAAACTATTTTAACGTTACTGTATTACCTTTTCTTCTATATCCTTTTGAGAAATATGGTTACAGGTAACCAAACTTATTAAATAGTTCTAGACTTAATAAAACATTCTAGATATACTAATAATTTGTTTTGTTTCAGACGTCCGGTATCGGGCAGCCCAGTCTCTACCATGCGCTGGTGGTCATCTTCCTGGAATTTTTCGCCTGGGGTCTCCTGACCATGCCGCTCATAACAGTATTAAACAATACCTTTCCGGACCATACGTTCCTTATGAATGGACTGATTATGGGCATCAAAGGTATACTTTCGTTCTTGAGCGCTCCACTAGTCGGCGCCCTCTCGGATGTGTGCGGCAGGAAACTGTTCCTCCTCATTACGGTGTTCTTCACGTGCATTCCCATACCCCTAATGACAATAAACACTTTTTGGTTTTTCGCCATGATTAGTATTTCGGGTGTGTTCGCTGTGACTTTCAGTGTTGTTTTCGCCTACGTGGCCGACGTCACCGACGAGAAGGAGAGGTCGCTAGCTTACGGGTTGGTTAGCGGTACGTTCGCCGCTAGCATGGTAATTTCGCCGGCTCTGGGAGCTTATCTCATGGAAAGGTGAGTATTTCATATCATGGGCGTAGCCACAGATTAGGTTCCAGATGCGACAGGGGACAAAGAGACTAGTTATAGAGAAAAATGGAAGTAACTCCAGTTTGAAGTTTCACATATAGTTAGAGAGCCGCGGGTATTAAGTTGCAACGACGCACATACGTCTTCCGTTTGGTGATGCCCATCCCTCAAAAACTCCAAATTCCAAATATTTTTGAAATCTGGAAGGACCCACTTCAGTACGAAGGGAAAATGTCTATCGACTTTTTCGACGATTTCTATGTCTTCTGTTATGATAATTTTATTGAGAAAGTCACCAGTAATCATCTGACAAAGCGGAGGACGATATGGTGGTTGGGGCACACTACTCAACATCTATTTTTGAAAAATGTATCGTTCATTAAATATATAAAAATAACTTACACCGAGGGGGAAACAACTCGTTCATTAGGTGAACATCATAATATTTTCATTACTTCATTACTCATTTTGTCTAGACCGCTTGGCCATTATAGATTTATGATTGAAACGTTTACATGAATAATTTACACTAATCCAAATACTCAAATTGTATATCATGCCCCTTCAACAATTTTTCAGAGAATAAGCTGGCCGCTAAAACTTATTTCATTATTTTTCATTGTAGTTAATTACTGGGGTGGAATTCTGTGTGCTATAGAATTCTATTGTCAATAGAAAAAGTGAGATGACATTATGGTTGAATTCATAGGAGAGAAAGAGACAAAACTGTCGACAATAGAATTCTATGGTACACAGAATCCCTCCCCTGGACTACATTCATTAAGTGTACAAAAAACGACTAGTTGTTTCCCCCTCGACTTACACTTAATAAATATATATTAATGTATTTAATACATATTCATAGTGATGTTTTGAGGATAGTCGTGGTCGTATGCCACCTAACCTAACAGAACAATACATTCTAACAGTAGTAAGCAATAATAACCTTCCTGGAAAAGTGGTATCAATGAAATTAATATATTTGATTATTATCAAAACAAAGAACGTTAAGTTAATGCATATTTTTTTGGAACTACCATCTCAAGGAAAATTTGAAAAGAGTCTAATAGTTTTAGTAAGAGTAGTAGTAGTTGAATACAAAAATCAAGAAATTCTACTAATTTTTAATTCACAAATAACCAGACAGAGACCTGTTGATAATGGACATAAAACTACTTCCTTATTTCTTCAGCAGAATATCTTAAGATCAAAATTTCAAAAAAGATGAAAGCAATATAATTAACGAATTATTAATGACTAAAAGAATGTCACATTCCTGAGTCTTCCTTGCTATGGGAAGTAACTCGTTCATTAGGTGTACAACATAATATTTTTATTACTTCATTACTCATAATGTCCCGAGCATTAGACCGCTTAGCCATTACAGATTCACCATTGAAACGTTTACATGAAAAATTTACGCTAATCAAAATAGTCAAATCGCATATCATGCACCTTCAATAGTTTTTTAGAGAATAACCTGGCCCTTAAAACTTTTCTTATTATTTTTCATTGAAAGTAATTAGTAATTAGGTGTACAAAAAATTACTAGTTCTTTCCCCCTCGGGAAAACCTAAGAAATAAGTAAAAAAGTTGAGATTTTTTTAAATGTGTTTCCAGATGGTCCTTATCTCTAGTGGTAGCGCTAGCAACTGCGGTAGCCATCTTGGACGTATTCTTCATTCTGGTAGCTGTGCCGGAAAGTTTGCCGGAAAAGGTGCGAATGTCGCCGATCAGCTGGGAGCAGGCCGATCCTTTTTCGTCCCTGAGGAACGTAGGACAAGACCCGACGATACTGCTTCTCTGCATTGCCGTTTTCTTGTCGTACCTACCGGAAGCGGGCCAGTATAGCTGTATTTTCGTTTATCTCAAACTGGTGATGGGTTGGAGCGCCCCTATGGTGGCAGTCTTCGTCGGCTTGGTGTGTTTGTTAGCAGTTATCACACAACTTTGTCTAGGTATGTATTTTTTTAAGTCTTAGGCTTGGTGCCTTTTTTTTGTTGAAACATGTTTGATCTCATTCCATATTCCATGTGATTTGAGTTCATTGACAAAAAACATACTTAAAAAAAAATTATCTACCTATACACACTTTAACTTTATCTCTTTCCAATCGGTTGGTAAATGGACGTTTTATGAGGGTACTTCCATTTTAAATGGATGTCACCCTATGTAAAAACTTAGGATAATTTTATGCAAGTTCAAACTCTCAACATCTCTTTCACAATTGAAACAGCTGAAATCCCTTTACTATGCACTAGTTGAGAGTCATCTTTGGTATGGCTTATTGACATAAATAGGGTTGTGCATTGAAGACTCGTTTATATCCTATGGAACTTGTCCAATGACAATTTCTAAAAATTATTTTAAAAAAAGATCTTACTTTTTCATCAAATCCAAAGTCTTTGATATCCACCAAATATTCGTTCTTAAAATCAAAATATACACTACTACAATAAACAAGACTTTAAAATAAATTTTCACACGCTAAAGATACCAACATATTACTCCACAATCCATAAACCTAAAAACAATGTTTCTGTTCATATTTTGCACCAAATTTTTTTAAATGTACTTCAATCTGAAACGCAAACATTATCAAATACACATTTTTTCAAAAAGCCTTCAACCGCAAACATTGAACAAAAATTATTGCTAGTAGAACTGATTAATATAAATTTCACCACATCAACCAAATTACCTACTTATAATTTTTTTAGTAATATATTTAACTTGTTTATATATTATGTATTTTCTTACCTTATAAAGTATGACTGTTTTAAATTTTAATGTATTTGCCTACCACCAATATGTAATATCAAACATTACGATACTGATATGAGTTTTGTGCGGTAAAGTAAAATTCATTTGTTTCTCTTTTTAAATGTCAGTCTATTTAATGGAAAAGGATAATAAGAACTAATTTATTATAAATTTGAGAATCTATCACAGGATTTATCATGTATTAAGGTTTGAATTTTTCAATTTGTAGCGGGTAGTAGGTAAAATATTGTACAATATTTGTGTCCTAAATTCATATTACGATAATCAATGGGTTATCAAACTGGAAGGTTATTCAGTAAAACAAACTTTAATAAATTTTATAACATTTGTCTAAATGCGGATTGGAGTGCAGTAACAAGCTCAGAAAACCAGTTTTTCTCCTTTTATAACATGCTCTCTAATTGTTTTGATATCTCCTTTCCTATTCAGAAAATAAAAAATAAAATAAAAAACAAGAAGGCGTGGCTGACTAAGGGAATTAGAACTTCTGCAATAAATCTCAGAAGCCTACATTATATCAGAAAATATTCTAAAGATGTTGCCATCTATGACTATTACAACAAATATAGAAAAATATATAGAAACACTGTTAAAATTGCCAAAAGTAATTACTTCCACAATAGAATCTCTAAGAACAATGATACCACAAAAGAAACTTGGCGTGTAGTAAATGAGTTTCGTGGACAAAATAACATAAAATCAAATATTACACCTGACGCCAATACTCTTGATGAATTTTACTGCTCCATATCTGAAAAAATAATAATGGAAAATATAGAAACTGCACCGGATCCCTTGCTTTACTTGAAAGAAACCTCAATAGCCGACACGTTTATCTTCCGCGAAACAAATTTGAATGAACTTATGGATACAATCAAACATATCAAAAACAAATCATCCAGTGGTATTGACAATATCTCAATAAAAATATTTGAAAATTTACCGATTTTCGTACTAGAATTGTTGGTTCACCTCATCAATAATTCTTTTGCCGAGGGAATTTATCCTTCCTTTCTCAAAACTAGTATTGTAATTCCTCTTTATAAGGGTGGCGACACAAATGACCCATCAAACTTTAGGCCTATCTCACTTATTCCATCGCTTGGAAAATTGATAGAAAAACTTGTCAAAACTAGGTTGATGGAATTTTTGACTCTGCACAAAATTTTGAATGCCCAACAATTTGGATTTCAAAGCAAAAAAAGTACAGAAGATGCTATCTTTCACTTCCTGAAAGATCTATACTCTAGTTTGAACTTAAAAGAAGTGAGTGCTGCAGTATTTTGCGATTTGGCTAAAGCCTTTGACTGCGTCAATCATGAAATACTGTTGCGTAAGCTTTATTTCTACGGCTTCAGAGGACGAAGCTTAAATTGGTTTGAGTCATATCTAAGTGGAAGGACCCAAATTGTGAAAACTGACAATCTCTCTGATATTGGGGTTATTAAGCATGGTGTACCGCAGGGTTCTGTCCTTGGTCCTATTCTTTTTCTGTTGTACTTTAATGACCTTCTGAAGTTAAAGATAGAAGGCGTGTTCACTGTTTTTGCAGATGACACAACAATATTATGGCATGATAAGAATGCAAATGATCTTTACAATAAAATGACTCGAGATATATTGATTGTGAGAGAATGGTGTAACTCGAATATGCTTTCCTTTAATGTAAACAAAACTAACTTATTATCATTCCATTGCAATATACTGGACATCCCTATAGGGAATAATATAATTTCATCTACCTCCTCCAATAAATTTTTAGGTATTCATATAGACAGTGAACTCAACTTCCAAAATCATGTTATCATGCTCAGTAAAAGGCTATCCTCTGGATGCTATGCTTTGCGTGTAGTATCGAATGAACTGGGTATGCCAACTGCAAAAACAGTATACCATGCCCTATTTGAATCACACGCTAGATATATTTCTGGGGAAATTGCAGTATGCAATATTTTAAGATGATTTTTATTCTCCAAAAACGTGCTGTTCGATATCTCTGCAAAGTTGGGCCTAGAGTCTCTTGCAAAGAATTATTTAAAGAACAGAAAATCCTTACACTTCCTTCACTTTTCATTGTCGAAACAGCATGCTTGATACATAAAAATAAGTCACTGTATGACACTATTCATGGATCCACCCGCCAAAATAATGATTTGAGGCTTCCTATTCCCTCTTCAAATTTAATAAAAAAATCGCTGATATATAATGCCGTTTTAATATATAATCATCTTCCAACATCAATTAAAACCATTGACTCTTTATCTTTATTTAGAAAATCACTCACGCTGTCCCTTATCGAGAGAGCCTTTTACGATGTAAGCGAATTCCTCAATGTAAAATTATAGGCTACTTAACATTGATATTAATAATTTAGTATACCATTGACCTAGGTCCTCCAGCCCAAATTTATAAATATGCATATATTATTGTGTTCGTAATTGTTGACAAGTCTTGTGACTGCATTTTATCAACAAGTCACTCATTTTTTTATATTAAGATTGATTTTTTTACATTTACATATATTTACGTACATGTACTCTTGTGTTTTAATTTTTTAACAACCTTTGAATGTATTTTATCTATTGACAAGTCACATATTCTTTATATTTTTACTTTTATCTTTTTTACCTTTATATTATATAAATTATTGTATGAATCCATTTTGTAAAACTTTGTCCATGAGATGATATCTTCTGACAATAAAGGATATTTTGATTGATTGATTGATTGATTGAAACTCGGCCTGAAGGCTTCGTTTGACAAATGTTCCATCTCATATCGTAATATGAATCTTTACAACACTTACATCATAAATATCTATTACATCACATATATGCACTTCGATGAGCTTCTGTGATACATTTGTTGATTTCTTATTATCTATTTATGAATATTTTTATATTATCGTAATGGGTAATTTTCAAATATATAAGGAGATATTCTCACACTTGATGATTCAGTTTTATATTCACACATTTTCCACTCATTCAAACGAATAAATATTGTTTTCAATACATGATTTCTTTGTTATAGGTTTCCTCATAAAAAACCTGGGCTCAAAACACACCATTATGTTGGGGCTTCTGTTCGAAATGCTCCAATTATTGTGGTACGGATTTGGAACTACCACTTGGATGATGTGGGGTGCCGGTATTCTTGCTTCAATGAGTGCGATAACCTATCCTGCCATTTCAGCATTTGTTTCTGTTCATAGCACAGCTGATAGACAGGGGGTGGTCCAAGGTAGGTTCTTCATGTTCCAATAAAGTGATAAAAAATATGATTGAAATATTCATAGATTTTTTTCTCTGGTCAGTGGCGGGGCGCGTAGAAGTGTTATATGGGTTGCTCAGATACCAATCTAGGTGAGAGTAATAATAATAATAATTTCGGAGCTTCGGAGGCAGGACCTGACTGGAATATTACTGACAAAAAAAAAATAATAAAGGATGGTGTCTTCAACACCCTGTTCTACCGTAGTCGCGTGATAAGTATAGAGATCCCAGAGACTAGATGCAGAGAGTGTCGTGGGGCTCCTGAGACCATAATGAATTTGGTGTCTGCATGCCAATTTTATGCGCTCACAGCCTATATCCACAGGCTTAACACGGGTCTACGAGTGTTGTACTACCATCTACGACACTCGTACGGTGTTGCATTATGCCCTGGGGGATATTGAGCTCATTGTGGAGAATGAAAAGTGCCTAATGTATTGGAACTAATTATTCCCCACCCTCAGGCACATACAAGCAAATAAGCCTGCTGTAGTCTTTCCCGACCATCATAGTAGGACGATTTTCGTCATAGAGTTTTTTGGCACCTGGCGAAAAGAAAATCGTCCAAATAGAGGAGAAAAAACGGACTGAATATCGAGAGTTACTCTTTGAACTCCTCAGGCTCTACTCAAACCATTCTGTTAAAAGGGTGGTTCTGATCATAGGGGTCCTTGGTGGAATGATGGACATGCTGCTCTCCAATCTAAAAATCATACCCGAAAGAATGCAGAAGTCCGTCATCCTTGGTTCACTCCGTATGTTCAGGGCACATGATTCTCGGACCCAGTAATCACTCACCCCATGGACGTGGGTAAAGGACACCAGCGCGCCCTCCGAAAAAAAAAAAGAATAATGGTACTCTCTAATTGGGAATTCACCATAAGGGGTACTTTCTCTGGTGTCGAGTTTTAAAACTATAGATAAGTACATCAAAATTATTGTTTTTGTCAAAATTTCCGAAATGTTGGCTATTGTTTATATGCATTTTGTTGAACCTATAATAATTATTGATAAGTGATGAAATTCTGGTACATAAAAATGGTGAATATTCTGTTCTTCCGTTGACAATGTACTTGAGAGAAGTTCTATTTTTGCCACTTTGGTGCTGGCATCTAATGTTGAATTCCAAACACTCGTAGAGTGTACCCAATGATGTAGCCTGTGAGGGCAAAGGATGGCTATTATTATTATTCACCATAATGAATGCTTACTAGGGTGGTGTAGTTTTTTCCAGATTATCTCGGGACTGATATAGCAAATGCACTGAAATTACCAAGTGGCTCCGGCACACATGCCAAATAATAATAATAAATGTTCCTCAACTATTTAGGGTATGCCTGTGAGTACTCAGGTTAATGAGAAAGAGTATTTGAAATATGTAAGGAAACTAATATATTCTGTCATTCAATTTTTATTTATTTATCACTCAAGAAATATTAGAAAATAGTGCTGATTATTTTTATGATTTATTTTTCTCTTCTCCCTTACAATCTTGTTTCAGTTTAAGTATTTGTTTCTTATATCATTGAGTTTTATATCTATATCTAAATTTTGATTCACACAAAAAGTATTATGAAACAGTGATGATTGATTATTTTTTATGATTAATAATAGTGGATAGAGCTCCCGCCTGGTGACCAAGAGGAACAAGGTTCGGTACCCAGCCGGGACGAGCTTTTTCCATTTTCAAATGTGAAAATCTGAATGATAGAATATCGGTGCCGACCCTTGATTCACTATGCTTTAAAAATTACCATTGCTGATCTTATAGTGGCATAAGGAGTTAGTAACATAGCCTACCCAGAACACACGTGGTTAATGACTATAGCAGTCGATGCCAAATCAGAAATAATAATAATGACAATTATCAATTATTTGGAAATAAAGGGCGAATTTTTCTCTTCTCAGTTGTAAACTTTGATAAGTTTTAATACTGTAGTCATCAATTTTATAACTCTTGTAATTTTTTTTCTTTTTTTCAAGGGATGGTAACTGGTATGAGAGGGCTCTGTAATGGATTGGGTCCTGCTATGTATGGCATAATTTTTTATATATTCCATGTTGACTTAAATCCAGATAAAGATCAAACTCCAACACACACTACACCAGAGTTTGAAACATATGCACAGGTAAGAATTTTTATCAATTTCTGAAATATTAATTTAATTTGAAACACTTCCTTCAGTTGATTTCCCTTCTCTTTTTTTCATCTAATATTATGGGTTTTCAGAAGTTTCATTGAAACTAAATCAATAACCACTATTTTTTAAATAAATCGACCCAGTGTTTTTGGCAACAAATCTTTCTGGTGGGGATCTGTTGACCGTCCATTTATGATGATTTATGATGTATTTTAACATAGTCAAAGTCGTTGATTAATGACCCCTATTAATAAATGATTTTCTATTGATCATTTTATCAATTCCTTCCTTCAGTTCCAGTAATTGTACAATTTCGAATATTAATATTTACAATAATAAAACTACCACTCAGGAAAATTAAACTAACTTTGAATACAATTAATATAAATAGGAAATATTGATAGTTGTTTATCGTTCAATAAATAAAAATAGAAATTAAGATATCTTTATTTTTGAAAAGTAAATTCGACGTAAAAGTTCTGTAACAAACTCGTGAATTAAAATGGCGGATCTAACGAGGATCCCATGTACCAATTTGGAACAAGATTTTAAAATAAAATCAAAAACACCATTTTATTCCTCTGCTCTTACTAAGAAACATTATACACTCTTATTTTATCTGGAAACAGCTTTAATAAGCTGAATCAGATAAATTTTGTGAAATAGACATTTTGCGGGAGATTAATTAGACCAGGGTCAATAATTTTTTGAAAAAAAAAAATCCTTAGCAGTATATGGGGGGTCAGAAAATCTTGGGTTATTTATAGAGAATAAAAGAGGTCCCAGTACACTTCCCTGGGGTACTCCAGAGGTGACACTTTTTTTATCTGAATACACATTACCAATTTTTGTAAACTGTTCTCTATTCAATAGGAAACTTTTGAACCACGCTAGTACAGTGCCTGTTATACTATAGTATTTGAGTTTTATTAATAAAAGAGAAAGGTCGATAGTCTCGAAAGCTCTTTTAAAGTCAAGGAAGACTGCGACAATATATTTATTACTATCAACTCCTAATTTCCAGCTAGACAATATCAACTGTAAAGCAGTTTCACAGGAGTGCTTCGTTCTGAATCTGGACTGATAATCCATTAATATTTTATTGTTTTCTATATACCTAGATATCTGGTTATAAGCTGCTAATTCTAATATTTTTTCCAAAGGAGGTAGAGTATTAATAGGGCGAAAGTTTTTAGCTTCATTAGCATTAATGATCTTTGGCACTGGCACAACAGTACTCACTTTCAGCATATTTGGGAAATGACCGGTTACTAAAGACGTGTTAACAAGATTTAATATTACATGACCTATCACTTTGAATATACTTTTGATAACTTTATTATAAATAACATCAGAATTACATCTATTATCCAGTTTGTTTATTATAGTTTTCAATTCAAATAACGTTAAAGGTAGGAATTCAGACAGTCGGGATGCAATTACTGGAAGTCCTATATCAGACCAGGGAGCAGTTTGTGGGATTGTATCCTTAATTTCAGCAATGCTGTCTATAAAGAAAGAATTGAACATCCCAGCTTTTCCTTTACAAGAGTTGACAATAATGTTGGTTTGTTGAAAGTTGAATATAATTTCATTTGGGATAGGGTTATTATTTGGTTTGATAATAGTTTTTAGTGTTTTCCACATATTTTTTGAGTCATGTGAACAGTTATCGATTTTGTTTTCATAGTATTCAAACTTTTTTCTTTTGAGTACATTCACAACATCATTTCTATAATTCTTATATAAGTCCCAATTGATTTGTTTGTCAACTTGAGTGACACTGTTTCGGAAAATTCTATATGCTCTATCCCTGTTATTGGCTATATTTGCAACTTCAAAATCATACCAAGGTAAATTATTTTGTTTGATATTAAACAGTTTCAATGGAGAAATAAAGTTAACCTGTTCTGTGATTTTACTCATAAAATCCTGGTAGATTTGGTTAACATCTGTACTATTAAGTTCCCAGTTACATAAAATTAGATTGTTATTTAAATCATCAAGTTTGTTCCAAAATTCCTGAATGATTTTGTGTTTTGGAGATTAGTATTCAGAGTATTCATAAGTGAAATTGTGATAATGTGATCAGCTATCTTAGGATTATGAACTGCATATGAGAGATTATCTCTATTGCTCAAAATATAATCAATTAGTGTACTACTTTTATCAGTGACTCGCGTTGCTTCTTTTACTAATTGTTCTACACCCATGTTAGTTATATAGTCTTTGTATCTTTTTACATGTGCATTATTAATATCAAAGAAATTCAAATTGAAATCTCCCACCAGCACACATTTGCACTGCTCGCTGAAAGTAGTTTCAGCCCAATTATCAAAATCATCAAAGAATCTACCAAAGTCTGTGCTAGGGGAGCGATATAAACAACCTAGTAATAAGTTTTGGTTATGAATCTTAAGTTTAATAATTAAGCTCCAGTAGAGTTTATCAATTGCAATTTTCTTCTTGATTTTGAAACTATATTCCTGACGGACATAGATTATAACACCACCTGTACGGCGGTTTGACGAGTCACATCTTACAAGCTGATAACCATCGATTTTCAATTCCCAATCGTCAATGTCAACTGTAGTTTGAGCTTCGCTGAGTAGTAATACTGAAGGACGATAACACACTATTTCGCTAATCAACTGATCAATATTAGCCATTAAACTTTGAATATTAAGATATACGATATCTATGTTGAATGGTAAACTAATAGGCTGCCTCCCTAATTGTTTTTTTGGACTGAAATATTATTGTCAACTATCATAGGCACATTATTCACATATCTTATCATCATCATCATATCAAGTTCATTTAGTTCATTTTTAACTGATTGGTAGTATTCCTTTTGCATTTTAGTTTGATTGCCAAAAATTCTTACTCTTGGAACCCTCAGGCGATTTTTATTTCTGAGAATATTGAGGGCCTCTTCACTATTACTCAATACAACTTTAATTGGTCGTATCTTATTACTGGTGAATTTACCTAGCCGAAATGTTTTCTTGATTGTTACCACTTCAGTGAGGTCTCCTAGAATATTTTTCACATTGCCAGTATCTTCTTTTGCCCTATCCAATTTGTTTCTTTCACTAGATTCCTGTACATCACATATGATTACATTGGAAGCTCTAATTTGCCTCTCATTTATTTCTTGTATCATAACATTAAAATCCATTTTATTGCTCATATTCTCTTTATCTGACAGGATTTCCCTCAATTTTTTATTTTCTTCCTGCAATTCTTTATTTATTTGTATGACTTCATTGAGTTTATCTATCATTTTCGGTTCTTTCTTGAAATTATCTTTACAACTTGGGCAAAAGTATATAAGATTACGTTTTTTTATTATAATTGCTCTAATTTCTGAAGCAGCTAAATCCGAGCATTTTTCATGGTAAACATCTGAACAACAATCACAAACAGCCAGTGATTCCTTTTCAGTCACTCTCAGATTACATTTAGCACACAATAGTTTGTTATTATCCATTTTTCTTCACATTCAAACTAACTCCAAATTTGAATTGAGATGCACGGATCCAGCGTTATTTTATACACTTCACTACCTAATTCAACTGGACTAACATATTTACCACTTTATCAGTTAACTCTTTTTTTGCACCGTGTGATTTCTTTGGTCACTCGCAAAAAAGAAATATTAACCACTTAAGTTGCAAATTATGCATTTGCTGTTGTTATTGTTGGGTGATCAAAAGAATTGTAAATCTCAGAGGATGGCTTGTACTCTGCCTCACAGTTTGATACCAAACATATTTAAGTAACTTTTAGTTCACCCTTTATTTGATCAAATTAGAAGAGCACACATTGACGACTTTAATATAGGATCTAATATATACTGACATATATAATATAACATCTCAACATTTTCCCCTCCCCAGTAATTTCTTCCAGAGAGAAATTACTGTTTCTTCTTCACATCCAAAACTATGAGTGTCGATACTGGTCGACGATATATTACCCCGTTTGCACATTTCACGTCGACTATCCTTACTCTTCCATCTTTTGCTGGATATAGTTGAACCACTATTCCTTTTGACAATGCGTTTCTTGCACCGTTCGGATCCACCAAGATTACAATATCTTCTAGTTCTATCTTACGATTTTCTTTGTGCCATTTTGAACTCTTGATTAATGTTGGTAGATACTCTTGAGCCCATCTTCTCCAGAATATATCAGAAAATTTCTGTGTTGCCCTCCATTTTGTCAGCAGATTAACGTCTTTGTCGTCGAACTCGCCAAGTGATAACGCAGCATATTGAGGTCCGATTAAAAAATGATTCGGAGTGATAGCCTCTGAATCATCTGAGTCAATGGATACGTGAGTTAATGGCCTAGAATTTACGATATTTTCACATTCTGTGAAGAGTGTTCTCAGAACATGTTCTTGAGGATATCTAGATGTTAAAATTTATTTCAGAATTTTGTTAACGCTCCTGATTAGTCTCTCCCAAACACCTCCCATATGACTAGCCAGTGGTGGATTCCAAAACCATTTCGTGTTTTTCATTGTCCAAAAATCTGTTATTCTTGATTGATCCAAATTCTGCATGATGTCCTTTAGCTCGCGTTCTGCCCCTTTGAAGTTCAAACCATTGTCACTATAAATTTTTCCGGAAATCTTCGTCGACATCCAAACTGTCGGAAAACATGAATGAATGCATCAGTACTCATATCATTTGCAATCTCCAAATGAATAGCACGAGTCACCATACAAGTGAATATGACATCGTACCTTTTTTCGTGTCTTCTCTTCGAGGTAATTTCGAAGGGTCCAAAATAGTCAACACCGGTTTTGATAAACGGTCTTACAGTTGGTTCCAGTCTGCACTTCGGTAATTGCCCCATTATTGGAATGGTTGGAGTTGCCTTTCGATTTTTACATTTTTGACAATTAGTCCAAATCTTCTTCACCGACTGCCTCATTTTCAGATTCCAAAATTTTTGGCGGAGGTTGTTGATTGCTGTCTCTTGTCCATGGTGATTCAAATCTTCGTGACAATTTAAAATAATCAATTTTGTTATACGATGATTAGGGTCTAAAATGATTGGTCTTTTTGTGTCATCTGTAATTATTGTTGTATTGTTCAGTCTCCCACCTATACGTATCAGTCCATCATTGTCAAGACAACAAGAAAATGAAAAGAGTCGACTAGAAGGCTGGAGATAACGTCCAGATTTTAGTGTTTCTAGTTCTTCTGCAAAAGAATTTTGTTGCACTTTTTTCAACTGTTTCAACTGGTGTCAGTGGATTTTTGTTTTTATTACCAGTTCGACAATATTCTATAAATCGTAGCATCCACGCTGTAGTTCGAAGAATTCTTTTCCATCTAGAAAACCTTTCCGGATCTGGAAGTACTATTTCTTCTCGTTCTCTATGTAAACATACACGCTCTGGTCGTATTTCCAAATTTTCATCATCAATTTCTTCGCTGGGCTGTTCTGACGGCCATTTTTCACATGGATAGTGTAGAAAGGTCGGACCATTCAACCATTTGTTCTCTTCGTCAGCAAATTCTATTCTTCCCGTACGTTTTGTTGCTTCATCAGCTATATTTTCTTTCGATGGTACATACTTCCAGGTGGCATAGTTACTTATTTCTTGAAGTTCCGCTAATCTTTGTACTACAAAAACCTTGAAACGTCTAGCTTCAGACCTAATCCAATAGAGAACGGTCTTCGAATCAATCCAGTAGAAGGTTTCGGAAATATTCAGTTCTAAGCTGTCCTTTATTGAATTTCCTAATCTGGCACCTATTAGGGCGGCTTGTAGTTCCAACCGAGGAATTGATATTGGTTTCAGGCTTGAGACTCTCGCTATGGCAGCAACAAAACTTACTTGAATTTTTGAACCATTTTCCCAGCGGAGATATGCTACTGTTGCGTACGCATATTCCGAGGAATCACAGAAGATATGTAACTGAATAATGCTGTTTTGTCTGTCAAGTTTTGAGTATTGTCTAGGAATTCTCAAATTGAATATATTCTTGAGATCTTCTAGCCACGTTTGCCATTTACTATTCAAAGAGTCAGTAAGTTCGTCG
The DNA here is from genome assembly GCA_958298965.1 of Chrysolina haemoptera. Lineage (NCBI taxonomy): Eukaryota > Metazoa > Arthropoda > Insecta > Coleoptera > Chrysomelidae > Chrysolina > Chrysolina haemoptera. The sequence continues at coordinate 20,391,597 of OY282584.1, read as the reverse complement.
TCCCAGCCTATTTGACATAGCCATATGTCTTGTAATAAAATTTTTCCTTTAATGGAAAATGTGGATAGAATTCCCAACTACTTTTAATATTTCTCTTTTTGTCGGTCGTCTTTTGTTTTGTAGTATGTCTTTGTTTATTTTATGGAACTTTGTCTGAAAATAAGAAATATCTTCTTTGTGGTTCCACCACATACCCAAAATTCGTTCAGTATGATTTTCAGATTTTTCAATTTTTTTCATTGTCGAACAAACCAAGTCTCTGTCAATGTGATTCAGTACTTCGTCAGAATTAGCGATCCAGTTGCAAATAATGAAACCTGCTTGTTTATGTACATGTATAATATCACTTATCAACTTTTTTGCCTCACCCTCTTCGTCTGCACCCCCTAGATAGTCATCCATGTAGTGATGTTTTGTGATGGCAGCCACTGCGTCTGGATATTCTCCGATGAAGTCGTTCGCATTTCTATTTTTTGCCTCCTGAGCGAGACAAGGCCCACTTGTTGATCCGAAAAATACAACACTTATTTCAAAAATGTCAGGAGACTTTTCTCGGTCCATGCCCCTTCATAGAATCCTCTGTGCGCAGCAGTCTTGCTGTCTCACTCTTACCCGAAGGAACATATCCTTTATGTCTGACACAAACGCAAATTTTTTAATACGAAAATTCAATAAAATGTCAAATAATGAATTATATAAGTCTGGCCCTGTTAAAAGACAGTCATTGAGACTCAGACCATTACATTTCGAGGATGCATCAAAGACAATACGCAATTTATTTGGTTTATTAGGGTTTACAACGCCAAAATGTGGTAAATACCAGGTTTTCGGACTTTTTATTGAAGATTCTTCATTTGTCAATTTCCTTATGTATTTTTTCTCCAAAAGGTCATTAAATTTTTCGTAATACATCTTACCATATTCTTTGTTTTTGTCCATTTTTCCTTTCCAAACAAAGTAAACGTTGAAACGCTTTCGTTTTACTTTCTGGAAGAACTATGTCATCACTTTTCCATAGAAGTCCCGTTTCAAATCTGTCTCCTTGTCGTTTCATGGTAGAATCTAAAATAAATTGAGCTCTTATATCTTGTTTAGACAAAGAAATGTTTATTAATTTGATTCCACATGAATCAATTTTCCATTGATCTCTGACCAATTCATGAAGATCATCTAAGTCATCCCTTTCTTTATCAAAAATATGGCAAACGTACCTTTTTGTTGCAGTAAATCCATTTTCTTCGTGAAAATTACCATGAATCACCCATCCAAGTAAAGTTTTACTTATGGCTGGTCCATTCCACGGTCCATGTATCAACTTTCTGTTCACTAGAAGTGGCCAATTGTCTTGACTAATTAATATACGTGGTTTTGCATTGGACATAGATGACATATGGTCACCTATAAAAGGGTATTTCCGAGAAAACTCATCTATATCTATTGACTGACAAGGTAGGTCAAGCCCTTTGAAAGTTCTAACATGTCTCAGCTGATACGACTTACCGTTTTGTCCAGATATTGTAAAACTTACAATTTTCGAATCGTTTTGTTGATTCACTTCATTATTGGTCCATTGTAGACATAATGTTTGTTCTGGTCCATCAATATTCAATTTTTCTGTCAATTCTTGATCTATGAGGGTAACAGTGGAGGCGTCATCTAAAAGAGCATAGGTATTTAATATTTTCGTTTCTCGGCTAATAGTTACAGGTAAAATTTTCAAAAAAGTTTTTGTGTTTGAGGAAATATGGCAATTTACTTCAGGATTTTGAATTTCTTGTGTACTTACATTACCTTGATTGTCTTGTTTGTTGACATCTGTTTCATATTTGTGCAGAAGTTGATGATGGGGTCGTTTACAATCATTTATTCCACAAATTTTTCGATTTCTGCAAAGTCTGGCACTGTGAAACGGCAATAAACACAAAAAACACATATTATTGGAACTAATAAAATCCCATCTTTTATCTATATCAAGCATTTTGAATTGCGAACGTTTACTCAAATGATGTAGATCGTTTTTACAACAAAAACACCTTTTCTTTGTGTCCTTGTCAGTAGTTGTCAAAGTGACTTTCTTGAAATTTCTTTTTTTTTTTTTGATTTTTCGCTACTGTCATCGTGACACATTTTGTAATTTGTACTATGGATATGACTGATAGCATTGGCTTTTTCACCTAACCATTTTTGAAATTCTAATAGTTTATTGCCATTGATATTTTTTGCAAAGAGGTGCTCTACCCAAGACAGCTGTTGTGACATAGGTAGTTTATCAACTAATTCTTGCAATAATATTGGATTTTTGAGATGATCATCTTCGCGCAATGTTTCAAGAGTACTTATCAAATTATTCACTTCATCAGAAAACTCCAAGAAAAGATCGAGTTTGTCGTCCTTCACGGTAGGAAATTTTTTAATATTATCCATTAGTATTTTAATGATAATTTCTGGACGTCCAAATCGATTTTCAAGAGTACTGATGATCTTCTTGACATTTTGTGGCAAAAATAGCAATGACTGAACAATCTTTCTAGCTTGTCCCTTCAAACATTTCTGTAATCTGTACATATTCTCAGTTTCAGTAAAACCGCATAATTCTGTTGAATTATCAAACTGCTGAATGAAATTATACCATTCTGTTGGATCTCCGCTGAATGTCGGTAGATCTTTTGGGAGAGACTGTCTTGACAAAAATTTCGATATTTCATGATTTGATGTTTCACCAACTACACAAGAAGTCGGATGAGGTTGTGAAGTATGCAGTTTGAGGCTTACCTTATTCGATTCTTTCCCAATTTGGGAATTGAATTCAGTATCAGAATACCTGTCGTCCTGCCAAGGATTATTTCCTCTCACCCATTTCTCCATATCAGGACCATTTGACTCGTCCACCGACTCAAGATCACGGCTTTCTTTTTCCTCCTTGACTGACTCTAAGGCAACACGAAGGTTAAGTAACTCACGCTCCTTTTCTAACATGGCTTTTTCCAGTTCGTTCTTCCTAATAGCGACTTCCAAGGCGGCTTTCTTCTAAAAGAACTTCTTGAGGAATTGGATCCAAATTCATTGCTTCTGTCTGATTTGACCGCAGATTTTCTTGATCCTCTTGTTTTTCTCTCGTCTATGTTGTCATTTCCATCTTCTTTCGTCATGAGTTCATTATTTTCGTCCGCTTTCGTCTACTACTACTTCCCTATGAGACGTTCACTTCGTCTTCTTTGGCTCATTTTCTTATTAATTCCAAAGGACTGTTCTTTTGTATACTCGAAGGACCATGTAATTTTTATTTACCTGGAATAAGTCGGTTATATCTCGGCTCGAAGAACGTCGATACTTGGAGCTTACGGGTTATATTTATTTGTGGTATTCCAAGTTCAGTTGAAATAAAACTCGATATTTCGTCAAAATTTCATCTATATTTTTTTTGTTATTTTTTGTCATTGAAATTATTTGTCAAAAATTATAATTACATCCACAGATAACTGTATAAAATGAACAATTCATTTCTCCTAATATAACATCTCAACATTAATATTAGAATCAACACTGCTAAAGACATTACCATAATTATTGCGAGCAAGAAAATAGAAATAAGTATAATTTTAAAAGGGCAAACTTTTTTTTGCTTACTGAAAGAATCAGAGACACGAATTGGAATGAGGTCTTGAATCAAACTAATGTAACCCATGCTTTAGATATATTTTATAATATTAGGAACAAGATAGTCCAAGAGTGCGTACCTCAGTATGGAATGAATAAAAGCAATAAAAAATATCCTATATGGTTCACTAAACAAATTAAGGATTTATTAAAAGAAAAGGAGAAAAATAGAAGGTTGATTTCGGTGAGTAATGACTACAAAAACAAATTTATTGATATTATAAAGCAACTTAAAAATATTATCAGAGGAACGTAAATATCTTAATAAATTAGAGGAGGATATAACTACCAACGTAAATGATTTTTGGAATTATATTAAAAATAGAATAGGTAATGCTTTGAGCGTGGGAAATTATATTCATAAGGATGAGCTTATACAGTATGATAAATCTGCTGAAGCATTTGCGGATCATTTTTCATCCGTTTACGATTTAAATAAAGCAACATATGATTGTAATAACTTAGATAACAACATTTTCGTAAATGAAACATGTATCAATTATATAACAGAAGTACAATTCAACGATGCAGTAAAAAAACTTAAGCCTAAAAAAACTGCTGGAACAGATGGAATACCGCCATATATACTTAAAGGAGGCCATGAATGGCTAAGGAAACCGCTTTTACATATATTCAATTTGATTATTGCGACTAATACATTTCCGTCAATATGGAAAACATCCTTTACGACTCCAATTCACAAGTCAGGTAGCAAAATGAACATAGAGAACTATAGGCCAATATCGATAATGTGTGCTCCAGCTAAATTATTCGAACAAATAATATATGCAGTTCTATATAATCATGTAGAGAAATATATAGTACCTCAGCAGCATGGTTTTGTTAAAAATAGATCTACGAATACAAATTTATTTATATTCACAAATAAAGCAAATGAGTCATTGGAGGATAGATCTCAATTAGACACGGTGTATACCGACTTTAAAAAAGCTTTTGAATAAACGGAATAAATTTGGTATATCAAGCAACCTTCTTTCACTAATAGCAAGTTATCTAGAAAATAGGAGTTTTATTGTAAGACATAATGGTAACACGTCAGGAAAATATCATGCTAAGGCCCGCCGCACATGCTCGCACTCGCATTGGTCGGCACGAGCCTCGTGCGAGTGTTATAGTTTCAAACCTATGGTATTTATAACAACTCCGCATTTGCTCTCACGTGTTGAGACAGGAACGTACATGAGCGTGTACGTGCAGGTCGACCAATGCGACACTTGCCGTCGAGCCACAGTTTTCGAGTGGTAGTGAAGGCGAGTGTTGATTTGTTGTGTATTGAACCACAAAACTCTTTAAAAATTATACACGAAAAAGTATTTCTCGATATGGAAGAAGAATTAATAGAAGTTGTACGCAGCGAGAAATGTTTATATGACGTAAAACATCCCGATTATATGCGGATCAAATTTAAAGAACTGATCTGGAAAAGAATCGCAGAGGCTCTGAATTTTAAAGATGGTAAGTAGAATTCTTTCGTAATATTCAAAATGACACACATTCATTGAGAAATAAAAGCAACACAAGATAAGCTCTACTAAATACTAAACTGTTAAACTGTTTACACATTACACAGCTTTTTTCAATAATGCCCCTTCTGTATGCTCTGTTTTTGCCACGGGAGTCGTCCTTCTATGGAGTTAAAATAATCCGTGAAATTATCTCTTATTTGAAATGCCCTCTTCGAAGCCCGTCCTCTCGTTCGACCCAAAAGCATAAGTTGGCGTCTATCTGGTAATATTTCCACGTCGTCGTCTATATTATGAGCTAGTGATTGTGTCCGTAAATAGTTGTGTAACACACAACTTGCCATTACAAGTTTGTCCACTGTTGCAACTTTCATTTCAAATGGCCGAAGGTATAATCGAAAACGAGAAGCCAAGATGCCGAACGCACATTCAACAGTTTGTCTTGCTCTTGAGAGTCTGTAGTTAAAAACTTTATGTCTATAATTACTTATAATAGCTTTAGGAGGATACGGTTTCATTAAATTTTCCATCAAAGGGAAAGCCGCATCTCCAATGAAAACATACGGCACAACTATGTCACTTCGGCCAGGAAGAGCCTTGGGATTCGGCAGATTTAACTGTCCTCAGCATTTTTCTCTTTAAAATGCTGTTATCAAATATGCTTCCGTCTGGGAACCTACCTTTAGAACCAACGTCTATAAATACGAATTTGTAATTAGCATCGACTACACCCATCAATACAATAGAGTGGTGTTGTTTATGGTTAAAGAATCATGATCCACTGTTGATTGGCTTTTTAATCGTGACATGTTTGCCGTCAATGGCACTCACGGTATTAGGCATTTGTCAAAGTTTTTCAAAATCGGTGGCCGTTTGTTGCCACATGTCTAAAGTAGGTTGTGGCATATAAATAGGTTGCATTACTTTCCAAACGATATTTGACACTGTTCTCTCTCCCATGCGGTAACTATAAGCAATGCTCCGATATGAGTTCCCACTTGCGATGAATCTGAAATGTAACAAAAAGAGATATATTAATGTATTATATATAGAAGGGTCAAAGGTATTCAATAATTTAGCAAATATATATACCCTAACTTTATTTGCAGGAAATGAGGCCAAGAAGAGTTGGGAAAAATTACGAAATAACCATAGAGATGCGCTTCGTCGCCAAAAAAATGCAAAACCGCGAAGTGGATCTGGGGCTGTTACTGTAAAACCATGGCGCTTTCAAGAGCAGATGGCCTTTTTAATTCCATGCATGGCAAACAGACCAAGCACCACCAATATCGAGGAGAGCAATGAAAATACACATCGCAATGACAAGACACAGGATACAGATGAACCATCTCAAAGCCAAAGCGATACATCTTTATACAATGTCGATACCGAACAAATTGATATTGAAGAAACGCAAGAGGATGAGGCAGAATCTCACATTCATACTCAAGAAATGGATCAATCACTCACAAACATACAGCCAACACCGACAAGAAAGCGACGTAAAAGAGATACATTAAGTGACTTGCTCAATAAATCAGTTCGAGAACATCAGGAAAGAGTCGCCAATAGGCAAAGAGAACGAGAACATTTAAAGACTACTACAAACGAGTTTACCATAAGCAATGTGAAACATGATCCATTGTTTCATTTTTTTATGAGCATGTACGAAAGTACAAAATTATTACCACTATGCTCTCAACATACTATTAAAACTGGTTTATTTTCTATGGTCTCACACGAAGAAGCAAAAACCTTGCCACAAATTCAATATCCGTCTCGTCCAGTATCAAATGATTTATCTTCATATTATTCTTCATACAGTCCATCTCCTGCATCTCATTCTTTATCGAATACAGCTGATACAAATATTCATACAGAGGAGGAATCCAGTGATAACAATTTCTTACAATTGTAGTTTCTACAAACTTGTTTATTCTTTTCATTTTTTGTGTTGAATGTAAACAGTGTAAGTTTTTTCAAAATTAATAAACAACAAAAATTATTCACAATCTGATTTTTATAACTTACCTTAAGAAAACAGCCAGCTTCTCCTCAGAGCTAATTCTTTCATGTCCACCAAAACCCTCGTCTTTCAACTCAGTTGCAATTAATTCATGGACTTCTTTAAATTCATCTCTAGATAGGCGAAAATAGTTTTTAAATTGCTCTTCTGACAATTCAGAAGTCAACGTAAATTCTCCGTGGGATTTTCTGTTCTTTAAATATGAACTCTTCCAAGTTTTTCTTTTTCTTGCACGTCTTATCAGTGTTAGTCTATATAAAAATTCGTTGTCAACATCTGATTCGGAACTCACATCTATCGCCTCCATTGCAACCTGTGATAGTGAGGACTTCAGCGAAACTATGTGAGCAAATGCGGATCAAGCAAGTGTTCACTGTGCCAGTGTCACATTGGCGCGGATACGTGAACGAGTGCGAGTGCGAGCATGTGCGGCGGGCGTAACTCTGGTGTTCCACAAGGCTCTAACTTGGATCCTTTGCTTTTTGTACTTTTTATAAATGGCCTACCTACAGTTCTCAGATATTCTGAATGTTTACTTTTTGCGGATGATTTCAAGGTGTTTAAGAGAGTACAAACGGTTAGGGACTGCTTTATGTTACAAAAGGATGTGAATAGTATTATCGAATGGAGTCTTACGAATAAATTATATTTTAACATTTCTAAGTCCACTTTGTCCACTTTGAATACATGATGAATACTACTATACTTAGGAGATGTTTAGAGGTTAAAGAACTGGGTGTTACATATACTAATAATCGGGTCATATAAATAATATATGTAAATCGGCCAATCGTATGTTGGGATTTCTTATAAGACAGAGTGCAAATTTCAATAACTTGAATACAATAAAACTTTTATATTACACCTTAGTCAGATCCAAACTGGATTATGCATCTCAAATCTGGTATGGAGAATACCAAACATCTCTAAAGGATATTGAAAAAATTCAAAACAAATTCCTTTGATATCTTTATTTCAAAAAGAATTTTGTAATGCCAGATTTCACTATTATCAGATCTACTCAATTGAGAAATGAATTTATTTATATCATTGCATAATAGACGCCAAATCAGCTTGATAATGTTTCTGTATGACATAATCAAAAATAATGTGGATGCACCCGACATACTATCTCTAATACGATTTAATGTTCCTCCCCGTAGGGCTCGTACACCAGCAATGTTTAATATTCCATTTCTGCACACAAGTACTAGAACCTCTCTTGTGACCATGTTGAAACTAGCTAATGATTTTAATCTGTTTATTGGTCTGGATTGGATACTATCCAGGTCTACATTTAGAAGGACCATATTCGATTACCTCGTAAACTCTTCAGTATAAAAGTAATAGTATGCACCAGGTATAATATTAGCAGGTGATTTAACATTAATGTATCTAATATATATTATTATTATCAGAAATTTCTCCATGTAATTAAACCAACAGGTTTGTATGGATGAGAGATAAATAAATAAATAAATAAATAAATGAGCTTATTCAATATTCTCAACTGGTAAATAATATTTGTAATTAAACTTAATAAGTTTAATATTGGTTAGCTTTGCTGACCACTACTAACTTTAGTAAAGACAAAATAAATACTGTATTATTAAGTTTTACTTACGAATATTAGTTGATTTAAATTTTATTTATGTGTTGAGAATATTGAATAAGCTCATGTATATCAATATACAGGCACGACTACACCTAGTGACAAGACTAAATCCTATTTTCAAAATGTCTATTTCACAAAATTTTTATTAGTTTTGACCCAAATTTATGTGATTTAGCGTATTTAAGCTATTCCCAGATAAAACAAAAGTGTATAATGTTTCTTATTAAGGATAGAGAAATAAAATGGTATTTTTAATTATTTTTCAATCTTGTTTTCTCAATAAAATTTTTCGATATCTTGTCAATTTGACCCATTTTTCGATACCATAAACAACTTTTTTTGAAATTCCCGCCAAATCAGTTGTCAGACATGCAGGAAGGAACCACCATTAGAGTTTTTCAGAAATTTCAATAACAAAAGTTTTTCCTTGAAAATATTGAAAAAAGTGTATGCTGTTCTTGTAATTTGTGTTAAGATTGTTTAAAACTTTTCATTGGTAAGGGAATAACTTATTTCTCAGGACCGTTCTCACGCTACTATATTACAATATTGCGACCATTTGTTCATATTGAAAAAAATAAATGAATAAAGCAGTAGTTGAAATGTGATTAGATAGTAAACTTTGGTAATTGGCTGCAGTTACCTCTACAAATAATTGATAGTTGTGTGTATATTTTGTTGGAATAAGCATGTTTGTTTTTACACTTCCAATTTGAGCTTGATGATTTTCAAATATTTCTTGAGATCAAATACTACTCACTGAATTAGTTTTTAAAATTGTTTTCTGTAAGTTTCGCTTAATAAAATTGTCATCAGAATGGTATAAAGTATTTTTTCTAGTCAATCTGCATCATACAAATAAAAATAAATTTTCATAAGCTTATAGAACAGAAAATATCAATGAAATAATTTTGATCTGAAAGAACATCAAAACTTTTTATTCAGTTCTTTTATCAGTGGAAATTGAGAAAAATTAATAACTTTTAATCGTTTTTTTTTAGCTTGTCCCAGGTCCACCTTTTGTTTTTGGAGCATTTCTAGTCATATGTGCCCTATTTGTAGCTTCTTTCATACCAACCAAAACCCAAGTTGATACAAGTAAGTACAAAACCGTTTTATCTATTAATATCAGCTTCAACTACAGAGAAATTTTATAAATAGAACCTATTATTTCTTAAATTTATTATTTGATACCTCTCGAGCTGTGAAGAGGATATTTTGAGTTTTTTTAATATTATTGATTTTTACTCCCATACTATAATTTCAGGGTTCCCACAGACCTGGAAAATCGGGAAAACCTGGAAAATTCAGGGTAATCAAAAACTGTTCAAAAAGTAATGAAAAATTCAGGGAATTTTGCGGTTTTTAGGAGAAGTCAGTGAATTCAGTGACTAGAAAATGAAACAACTACATAAAATTCTACAACAATTGATTTAATTTGAACATCAATCTAAACCTGAAAACGTCAAAATTTCTCCATTTTTGTGTGAGAAATTTGTTCAATTCAATTTTACCATTGACATTTTCGTTCCAATATGAGTTTGTTGACTTATAAGAGCTCAGTAGCCTCAACTTAGATTACTGTAACAATATTATAAATAATTGTTCACAGCATAAAGTTATTTTATTAAAACTAGGACTATGATTAATTGAAAACTGACTTGATCTAAAATTGTTTTTTCAAATATATGTATCAATAAATATAATATGAACATTTCAACTATATAATATATAATATTTTATTGATGGGAAATACAGTTCCCTGCAAAGGAGGAAATTTGTATATTAAGGTTCCTTATTCGAATAGACCGAGAATACACTGTGTACTTCTTATGGCAGTGTATTTCAAATGGAGAAACGAATGGTAGTATTACCAGCTTTCATTATTTCATGGTGTCCTGTTTCTATTGTGCTGAATGTATTCCTGGGACATACGTTACGCACTTATGTCGTGTTTCTTCATAGGACTTCCACTGTATTCCCGAATTGAATTTAACTATAGTGATTAGCAGCTTTTTCAGTTGTTACTGCCATAAGTTTTTAGGTAGGTTAAGCCTTGATTCTTCTGACATTTTACATTTTCAGACTTCCTTCAAATGCAAAAGATGTGATTATTCACATTTTTTTTAAATTATTTGTGGAAGAGAATTCAAAATAATTATCAAATATGTTTTTCATTCAACTTATGAAATCTAAATCTTCTTTCAAAAATTAATTATATATATATAAACTTTGTTTCTGCTTTTTCGTTATATAGTTTGAACAAAAATACTAGTTTCCTCCTGCACCCATCTTATTTCTAGTACTCAAGTGTACAAAACCAAAAGTGCTAAGCATTCATTCCACTGAGGAAGCAGTTGCATACAGAAACTTTTTTATATGGGCAGCTTTCATGATGACCACCACTGTACTACAATTACATTTTTCTTATTTAGTCCAAAAACATAATATGTTTAAAAATGGACTACTGCGAACATTAATCTTTATTGCTACTGGTAACAGTCCAGTGTTTTCATGTAACTGATTGTTTTTAAAGCCAAATTCTTTTCTTTGGGTGTTAACCAATATTTTTCCTGTTGTGGGTTCAACATAAAGGCTTTAATATGATACCAATTAACGCACAAAAGAACTTATAGGTTTAAGTGCTTGTGAGGCTGCACAGCCTGTACGACCCCCGGACAATCTACAATGACCGATTAGTGATTGCTCATATCAATATTGAAATTCTTTTGTTTTCTGTTAAGATAATTGGCTCATTTCATGAATTTTCTTGCCTCAAGCAAAAATTTATGATTTTTATTATAGTTTATAGTTTGGGAACTTTTTTTAATCATTATTTATTCAACATGAAAATAACTATGAACAGACCTATTACGATGGAGGAGAGAATTTTGCCTTCCAATCCTTTAGGTCAATCGAGAATAAAACCTGTTACTTTTTTCAAACTATTTTAGTTTGTTTGTCCAAAATGCTATATATAATAATAAAACGTTATTTTCTTTGACAGGTATTCCTCTAGACACACATTACGAGATAGAGTGTGGGCATAAAGTTGCTGGTACGCTGAGTCCTCTTATACCTAGTAGAAGCATAGATGCAGCAATTCTGTAGAGTATAAATGTAACAGATATGAGAATATTAGAAAATGACAATTTAAGCAGGCTGCACACTTTTCTAGAATCCAAGAGATCTCCGATTGACATTATTTTTTGAATAAATGTAAATAAAGAGTGTGACTGATACAAAGATCGCTTTGACATTTTAGGAAAGTGTAAACTTAACGTATTTGTTAATATATGGTTGTTGAAAGAGTATTTTATTCACAGAGGCTGACGTATTTCATTTCTAATTTTTATTTTAGGCATTAGGTTATGTTTAATTTATGAATATTGTGCTGCTTCCAAAGGTTGTCGAATTATTGATATTTCAAGTGGATGGAATATTTCCAACTGATGTATATATATTGCCTATCCTTTTGATTTTATTCAGTTGGCAACATTTTTTAATCTTGATGAACTGATTTAGTCATTTCGGGTTTGAGGTGAATTTTGCCATCAAAGCCTTTCTTATATTCATAGTATAAAAGAATTATTGACTTAAAACAACAGGCGGAAGTTATCGTAATTTTTTTCTTGGTTTGTGGAACTTACCCAAAATACCTGATCATACATTTATGTTATTTGCTGTAAACTTTAGTTGTGGATTGAGATGGCTTAGTCAAATAATTTGCCATTTTAATCAAAACTTATTCCCGTCCTACACACTTTGTTATACATAACATTCGATATCGGTTCCACAAGGCATGCAGACATATCTTGCTTACTGCCACGGAGCTATAAATTATTAAATAATCTAATATCAATATCAGCTGAAATTCAAATGTTAAATATATAATGGTTCGAAAACGTTTCAAAGTGGCTCAACTTTTCCAAACAGGTATCAGTCAATTTTTCTAAGAAAACTTTTCCTAGTGTCTACATGTTATGTGCACATACTCTAAGATGTCTCACTAGTTGTCTTTCTATTTTTGATTTTTCTTATAAATGTACAAAGATAGTTATAAAGCAATGACATTCAAACGCTTCAATTTTTCTTTTTAAATTTATTCTTTTAATTCGAATTACTCTCCTAATTAGTTTTCGAATTTTATGTGAATTCTACAGATCTCTTGATGTACAGGGTGTTCTTTGAGCCATTGTGGAAACTTTAATCTTTTTGACAACGAAATGTATTTTTTTCGTCAGTTTGGGAGACCAGTTGAAAAAGCAGTTTTGACTGACTGTAACATAGGAAAGCTTCAAGTTATCAATCTGGCATCATTGCATGGCATAATTTTGACTCTTGAAAACAAATTATGGTCTAGTTTTGATGATTTTATGTTTCTGATTATATTTTATGAACACGCTGTATATAAATTCAAAAATTGGAGCTTATAGAATTGCTGTTAAGGTGTAATATATATATTGTAACTACAACATAAGACGGAATTTATTTTATTTATTTTTTGTTGGTTTATGTTTTACTTATTTCAAATTGGTATTTTTGCTTTGACAGACAAATAAATTTAAGCAAAACCGAAGTATTGTTAGATGATTAGGATGAAAAGGTATACACAAAGTGAGAAAATAAATCTTTGTTTATAAATAGTTGTCTTATTAGGTTGCACTGTTTGGAACCTTTGATGTAGTAATGAATGTACTAGTGTTTTATCTCAACATCAAACCGCTATTTTTAACACCCCGAACTGTCACATGTGTTTCAGTCACCCAGTGACCATTTTCTGGAGGAAAGATGGTCGTGGTGTTGAATATAGCAGTTTGGTGTTAGAATAAAACTTGGTATATTCATCAAAAAATTGTAAATCTGGCATGAAATAAGCTTTTTCAAACCATTGTTTATTACCCATTACTTTTAGACTTTCATATTTACTCTCAAATACATTATTCTCGTTTCAAATGGATGGAAAATTTGAAATAGAAAAAACATTTTTTTGCTAAGCTGATTTTTCATAAAAAAAATTTTTATAAATCTGCAGGATATACTCATTTGGCTCTACGATAATCTATAGTTTGGATGAAAAAAAATCATGACTTGTAGAGAACATCCTAGTAATGTTACTCCTAAATGAATGTGTTTCTTTCCAATAGATTATTATGTAAGATAAACAAGAATATTGTGCAATAAGTTGCATTTTGAGCTGTCTCTATCTTAATTATTCCTTCTTCTTCGGTTTAGTTTCTTGAATTTCTGGCTCCTCTCGGTGCCAATTTCTCCAGATCAGGTAAATTAATAATTCAAGAATAAATAAATAAATACAACTCCCGACCACGAGGACGCCATTAGTCCCCTCAAACCGGAAGTCGCGTCCATAACTTTCACACACACGTAAATTGGATAAATCCAGATCAGGTATTATTAAAGTTCATATGTAGAGTACTTTAGGAAAACATTACAAAAATATAAAAATTACATAAAGATAAACTCGCATTTTAAGAAATAAACAACCTGAAAAAAAAACGGTTGAAAAATCACAAAGGAAAAGCTGATTTTTTCTTTGTTTCTTATGGCTTTGACATTTTGTCAATCGGTCAGACGCAAGAAGAGTATTTATAGTAGTAATGTACAATGATTTTGAGTAAAATTAAATAAAAACCTACAATAACAGCAAGAAACGGGAGCACAAGCCGGGAATAAGAGGATTTGAACAAAGTAGTTGATCGAATACCAAACTATATAGTTTTTACAAAACGGATATCAAGTTACACCAATCTGGATAATTTTTAACATCTAAGGAAATAAAGTCAAACTACTTATATCCCAGTAACCACAGACAAATTTAACAGGTTGACTGCCACGGCGGTCGTATACGACTGCTCATACTTTTTTGGCATTTTGCCGGTGCGGTTTTGAAGAAAAGCATTAACATGATGAAAAATTGCTGAAATAGCATTTTGAAGCGGAATTTTTCCCATTGTGATTGATTTGGAAAAGTAGGTTCGATTTATTTTTTTCTAATATTTTGAATAATTAATACTTATTTTCTTATACAAGGTGAAACTTAGTTTTCAACAATTGAATTTATTTTCAATTCTTGTTATATAGGGTGAAGCTGAAACGTAATTTGAATTCTGTAAACTCTGTTACGTAATATTTTGCTGCTTGTTCAAGTAAGCGTTGATACGCAACAGGGCAGGCACCGACTAATAAAACAAACTCAGTGGAGTCGGGAGGGGTTCATAAGATGATTATTATTATTTGTAGGGCGCCAAGTGATTTACAGCAAATACCTACCCACACAAGAAAACAATAAAACCACTAAATTCTATAATGGCTTACTCGACCTCGCGTTTTAATGAAATGAGAAAAAAAATCAATAGAATTCTTATATTAAATTTTGCAAATCACAGGTAGCAGGTAGCATGAAAACAAATCGCCACTCTATAATAAATTAATTAAAAATAATACTCTCGAGAGCAATCTTCCAGGATAGAGCCAATTAAAACTAGAGATAAAAAAAACCACAACACTTTATCCAGGAAGTTATGACTAATAATTAAACAATTAGGGCTTAAGAAAAAATACTTGGAAAAGGGACAAAAGTCCACTACCAAAATATCTCGATTTTTGAGAGAAAGTTATAACACACGCCGTATATTCACAAAAGTCATAAACCATAATCCACTATGTGGTACTTATCACATCCCTCCAGCCTCCCAGAGAACGAGCTCAGTTCTCAATAATGAAAGTTTGGTACGTTAGACAGATGTTATGCAATGGGGGTGGTCGAGGGGGAACTCAAATTCGCCATAAGATCCAACCAAATTCGTACCAAACTAGGTTCCTCAACTTGTAATTCCAAATTGCAATTCTTTTTCTACTTCAAAAAACCTTTTGGGGAATTCCACTTGTTGAAAATCGAAGACCCAAAAAAAAAACGTCTGAAAGAATCATAAACACATTACCTACTAACCAACTCGATGGACACAAAGTCGTGAAAATATTATTTCAACAAACTCACCTCTAGTGCTAAATCCCTATGCTACTACGAGACGTTTGACTTGACAAAAACGTATTATCCAATACTGAATTATCGACAATTTCTACCAATCATCCAACCCTAAGAAATTCGTCGTAATGGGGATGAAAATAGTGTAAATATCCGTTTAGCACGACAACCAAATAAACCACTATTCATCCATTCGTTTCAAAATGTTCACACTCACTGTGCCATCAGTCCGAAAGCAGAATAAATCGTTTTTGTAGGATAGTTGGACTTTTTCTGATTCTCGACAAATACGCTGGGATCCGCGATAAACTGGATTTCGTTCATTTTACCAAATAACGAAATTAATGAATTAGGCCATTCAATTGCCCCGAGGTTAATATACTGGGTGTTACTTTATTTCAATTTCGAAATAATTGTTAAAGACAGACGGAATACTAATTATTTGATTCTGTATACAGGGTGGAATAAAAAATCGTTACAAACTCCTTCCTCACTTCACAAAAAAAAGCGTATACTTGCATAAGTATCGTTTTTTTTTCTAATCTTTGTTTATTTTAATGTCCTTGATATGCCAATTACCGACTGAAATACCAGTTTCAAAATCGGTGAGTGAATAAACATTGGGAGATATTTTCTTCGCCACCTTGCATTTCAAAAATTTAGGTGCTAACTTCGAAGCGAAATAAGCAGCACCATCAGACAACTGATAGTTTCTCTTCCACACAATCTGACCGACTTCGAGAGCTAGTGGTCGTTTTCTCAAGTTATAACGATTTGCGCTCTGTTCATAAGAAATAGCCAATCGAGATTTTACTATCTCACATATGGCTTCCAGGTCCTTGACATGGTCTGCTAACTTTTTTCTACTACCCAGTTCAAGTTCGGGATTATCATGAGTAGGTCCAAATTTATTATGGACTTTCCCCGACGAATATAATTCACGTCCAAAGTTGAGATAGGCTGGACTATATCCAGTAACCTCATGTACAGCTGTACGCAAAGCAAAACCAAATTTATGGAGATTTTCATCCCAATCACGGTGATTTCCTTTTATATAGGATCGGATCATAGTTTTCACTACCCGGTTTACCCTCTCCGTTGGGTTAGCCTGGGGATGATAATGAGCATTAAATTGTATTCGAGAATTATATGAAGAAACAAGATTTTTAAATTGGTGGCTAACGTACTGGCGACCATTGTCGCAAATTATTCGTTCAGGTACCCCGTAAAACATGAACACATCTTTCTCCATATGATTCACTACGATTTGACTTGTTGCTGATTTGATGGGAAAAAGTAAGACGTATTTGGTAAAAAGATCGGCAACTACAAAGATAAACCGATTGCGTTTCTTAGAGAGAGGAAGAGGACCTATTAGGTCCGTGCAAATTACTTCCCACGGACGAGAAATAGTCCTTTTACTCATCTCACCATGCGGCAAGCTTTGTTCAGGCTTTTGAGCCTTACAAACCTCACACTGCCTAACATACTTGGCTACATCATAGCTCAATTTGGGCCAGTAATACAATGAGGCTATTCTATTTTTAGTTTTATAGTAACCAAGATGACCTGAGGTCGGAGCATCATGATTTTCTAAAAATACCATATTTCGCAGTGATTTTGGAACCACCAATTTCCAGTCATGGTCTGGATCAGAAGACGAAGTGGTGCCAACCAACTTATAAATTTTACCATCACATTCACGCCACTTAGGATACTTTTCCGGATGAGAACTGATATTGTTCGAAAGTTTTTCATACCAGGGGTCATGATCGTCTTGTGTAACGTCTACATAACCTACTGCTCGGGAAAGGGCATCAGGTACCACATTTGACTTCCCTTTCCGGTGAATTATGTCAAAATCATAGCTTTGAAGCTGCAAAGACCACCGCGACAGGCGCCCTGATGGATTTTGAAGTTTATGAAGCCACAATAACGAAAAATGGTCCGTGATGACGGTAAACTTTATTCCTTCTACGTAACCTCTAAACTTTTGGATGCCCCATAAAACAGCCAAACATTCTAACTCCGTAGTTGAAAATTTCGATTCTTGAGATGTAACAGCCCTGCTGGCATAGGCGATTACATGCTCACCATCCTCCAGATTCTGTGTTAATACACACCCTAGTCCTACTATGGAAGCGTCACATTGCAAAATAAACTCCTTAGAAAAATCTGGACAGGTCAGTATGGGAGCAGTAACTAAAAGCTCCTTGACTTTGAGAAAAGCCAACTCTGCCTCATCAGACCAAAAGAATTTCTGATGTTTTCTAGTTAGCTTGCTTATTGGGGATACCAGAGAAGCAAAATTAGGAATAAATCGCCGGTACCAACTAACGAGGCCAATAAAACGACGAACCTCTTTAACCGTCTTAGGAGTTGGGTAGTTCAACATACTGTCCACCTTTTGAGGATCAGTCCTCAATCCGTATTCATCGACCAAATACCCTAAAAATCTAAGCTCCGTCTTAACAAATTCACATTTATTTTTATTGACCGTAAGACCTGCTTCTAATAATTTATTAAACACTTTTTGCAAGACACTGACATGAGAAGGAAAATCTTTCGTCGCGATGATTATATCATCCATATAAACGAAAACCGAGTCTTCCAACTCAGCACCAAAAATAGTGTCAACAAACCTCTGAAGAGTGGCGGGGGCATTATGTAACCCAAAAGGCATTCGATTGAAATGATACAAGCCTTTACCTGGTACGGTGAAAGCGGTCTTCTCTTTACTAGAAAAATCCAAAGGAATTTGATGATATGCGCTGTTCAAGTCGATTGAACTCAAAACTTTCGCATCTCGAAGCCTATCTAAAATGCTATTTATGTAAGGCAATGGATATGCATCTTTTTTCGACACCTGATTGACTTTTCGAAAATCAATGCAGAATCGATACTCATTATTGGGTTTCTTAACCATTACAACGGGGCTAGACCACGCTGACTTTGAAGGCTCAATTATTCCTAACTGCAACATTTTATCCACTTCCTTATGGATCAGTGCCTGAATATAAGGAGAAACTTGATAATACCTTTGTTTAATAGGTAATGCATCCCCAGTATCAATTATGTGACAAACACCCTTAGCACATCCTAATTCCTGTTTCATTTTACCGAAAAATTCATCCACCAGATTATTTAACCTCATCCTATCCTCCACGCCAACCAGACTTAATCCCACTTGACTTTTTTCGTCCCCAAATTGCCAAGAGTTATTCGAAAATGACCCTACAATATTCATGTCCTTCCAGAAATCAATTCCTAGAATTATTTCAACATCAATAGCTTCAACTATTAAAGCCTTGATAACTCTTACCTTACCGTCCAATTCTATAGGAATTGGAACAGAACCTAAAACGGTACATTTATCTCCATTAGCTACTGTAACGGTGAAATTACTTTTTTCTAACTTAACACTAAACAATTTACTTAATTTTAGCCAACCCCTACCTCCAATGATAGTCTGCGATGCTCCTGAATCCAAAAGACCATAAAAATAAATTCCATGAATGCTCACATTCATGTAGGGACGAGGGTCACCTGCAGTCGAACAAAAAAGTGCATCAATCTTTGATTTTCGATATTGAACCCCTACGAAACTTAGCCACGCCTCCCAAGAATCATTCACCGGTATATTAATCGAGGAGATCTTCGACCGGCAGCTTATCGACCTCCTGACTCGTTTCCCTGAGATCGACAAATACATTGATATTTGGTTACATTCTGTTTTCCACAGCGAAAGCAAAATTTATTTGAACGGGATTTTGAACATTTAGTGAAAGTATGACCTACCTCCCTGCAGTTCCAACAAGTTAAACCAGCAATATTAGCGTTTCTCTGACGAGGAAGAGATTGAGGCGTTGGTTCAGAACTAGGATCTGCTAAATCTCTTTCCAATAAACATAATCGTCTAGTAGGGGTGGGACGACATTCAGCTAATAATTTGTTCTTCTCCAACTTTTTACACTCGGATAATAAAGAATCAGTACTAGTTATGTCATAAAGTCGAGAACCTAGACCATGAATATAATAAAGATTAAGATTCTGTCGCAAAATATCCAACCTTTCTGTTTCTGGAGGAAGAGATGGTAACCTATGGAATAAATTAATCATGCGTGCAAAATAAGTACCTACAGTTTCATTACTTCCCTGTAGACTATTCCTGATTTCTTCCTTAAGATCTCTCTCGAAAGTAAAAGGCAAAAACTCCTCTTTCAAGAGTTGCACAAAATGAGACCAAGACCTGATATTATTTTTTACTAACCTATACCAAATCAGAGCATTTCCAATAAGTAGATCAGTGATCGAATTTTTAAGCTCATCCTCAGACACCCCACGAGACAGTTTATTTTCTTCCACTCGTTCAATAAAAGCATTAACTCCTAACCCATTTTTATCGGTGGGATCCCCACTAAATTGTATACCCCATTTGTGAACAGGAACATAAGCTTTTTGATTCGGTTGATGTAAGTGCATAAGGTTAGGTGAATTTACAGCCATAGTGGAAGAATTAATAGGTACTTGTCCCGTATTACTCAAAGTTGGAGCTGCATTATTCAAAGTTTTTTCATCTAATTTAACTTCTAGCTCGTTCAACTGGTCAAACAAATTGGAAATTGAAGATTTTATTTCATCTTTTAAATCATCTACATTTAATAATCTTGATAATCTTCCATAAAGGTGAAGCAATTTTGTACTGACATATTTATGTTCATTACTCGAAACAACAATATTTTTACCATCAAAATATTCATTCAAACTAACAACTTTTTGATTGCAAATATCTACGTCACTTACAGGTTCAAGTTTAATATTGGGTTCAGTAATTAAATCTCCACAAGTTTCTTGATTCAAATATTCCCTCAATTTTTTTCGCATGAGCTCTACAGTAAGAGCTTGTGTATTGTTGAAACCCCTAACCTTCAACTCGTAGATCAATTCATCCCTACACAGTCTACAACAATCCATTTTGAAAAGATTTCAAAAAATACAATTATTTCCAAGTATTTTTCCCTATGTTCACCCCTAAAATATAATATACCTTATGGTAATAAATATAAGTAAACCACAAAACACAATGTAAAAAAAATAACAAATACAAATCATTCACAAAATATAGTATAGATATATCAAAGCAAAAACTCCAAAAATCAAAGTTACAATTTTTATGATTTTCCAACAAAAAAAAAGGCCCCACGTCACGGGCGCTAATTTAACTGTTACGTAATATTTTGCTGCTTGTTCAAGTAAGCGTTGATACGCAACAGGGCAGGCACCGACTAATAAAATAAACTCAGTGGAGTCGGGAGGGGTTCATAAGATGATTATTATTATTTGTAGGGCGCCAAGTGATTTACAGCAAATACCTACCCACACAAGAAAACAATAAAACCACTAAATTCTATAATGGCTTACTCGACCTCGCGTTTTAATGAAATGAGAAAAAAAATCAATAGAATTCTTATATTAAATTTTGCAAATCACAGGTAGCAGGTAGCATGAAAACAAATCGCCACTCTATAATAAATTAATTAAAAATAATACTCTCGAGAGCAATCTTCCAGGATAGAGCCAATTAAAACTAGAGATAAAAAAAACCACAACACTTTATCCAGGAAGTTATGACTAATAATTAAACAATTAGGGCTTAAGAAAAAATACTTGGAAAAGGGACAAAAGTCCACTACCAAAATATCTCGATTTTTGAGAGAAAGTTATAACACACGCCGTATATTCACAAAAGTCATAAACCATAATCCACTATGTGGTACTTATCACATCCCTCCAGCCTCCCAGAGAACGAGCTCAGTTCTCAATAATGAAAGTTTGGTACGTTAGACAGATGTTATGCAATGGGGGTGGTCGAGGGGGAACTCAAATTCGCCATAAGATCCAACCAAATTCGTACCAAACTAGGTTCCTCAACTTGTAATTCCAAATTGCAATTCTTTTTCTACTTCAAAAAACCTTTTGGGGAATTCCACTTGTTGAAAATCGAAGACCCAAAAAAAAAACGTCTGAAAGAATCATAAACACATTACCTACTAACCAACTCGATGGACACAAAGTCGTGAAAATATTATTTCAACAAACTCACCTCTAGTGCTAAATCCCTATGCTACTACGAGACGTTTGACTTGACAAAAACGTATTATCCAATACTGAATTATCGACAATTTCTACCAATCATCCAACCCTAAGAAATTCGTCGTAATGGGGATGAAAATAGTGTAAATATCCGTTTAGCACGACAACCAAATAAACCACTATTCATCCATTCGTTTCAAAATGTTCACACTCACTGTGCCATCAGTCCGAAAGCAGAATAAATCGTTTTTGTAGGATAGTTGGACTTTTTCTGATTCTCGACAAATACGCTGGGATCCGCGATAAACTGGATTTCGTTCATTTTACCAAATAACGAAATTAATGAATTAGGCCATTCAATTGCCCCGAGGTTAATATACTGGGTGTTACTTTATTTCAATTTCGAAATAATTGTTAAAGACAGACGGAATACTAATTATTTGATTCTGTATACAGGGTGGAATAAAAAATCGTTACAACTCAATTGATATTTTTTTTACAAAGTGAAACAGAATCATCCTTCTGACACTTTTATGAATTACTTCTGATCACAACAGTTCCGTACAGTTGGAAATGAGCAATAAAATTGCATTTACTGAATACTAGGCAACTCCAACTACGCTAAGTTCTGACATGCAAAAAACGATCGCCTGGCACAGGGGATAAGATCATGCCGACCGCCCTGGCTGGCGTAAACGACAGCTGTACATTTTTTTAAAAAACTTAGATTATCACCCAAAATTAGCTACATGAGCTATCGCATGGTTTTTAGGACACTATCAGTGATGGTTTTTTATACTTGGCAATAGAAACAATTTTTTTCAATTTTCATCTGGCGGTCATCAGCCTATTAAGCCAAAAGTGCAGGGTGAATTGTTGCACTATGAAACTTGACACTTGACATCATGTGAAGTCTTATAAAACGTATTTCATATACTATTTTTTCTATTTGGCATTTTTTTTAGTTTTTTATTGGAAAAAATTGGATTTAATATTAATAAATAATATCAGAAATATCGGGTTGGTAACATTGATAAAATATTTAAATTTGAAGGAGGCTGTCAGGTGATTCATTTGTTCACATAAATTATTTAAATTTTGAATGCAAATACGTTGCCTTTTTTAAAATGACTGATGAAGAAATTCAAGTTGCACCCGTCCTGAATTAAGAGTATAATTGCTCAAACGGCTGTGAATGATTTGTTGCCTAAAAAATCTCGTTCAGTTTATGAAAAGGAATTTTGAAGTATGGTGTCCAACTTATAAAGTTGAAAGAATACGGACAGTTGATGTTACCAATCTCGAAAAAATTCAAAATGCGTATCAAAATAGAAGCCATTTCATACGCATTTGGGTTTCATAATGATTTCATTTTAGACTCCCAATAGAAAAAATGCTATTATGGGAAAGTTGAAAGTTGAGAATGAGGCAGGAGAAAACAAGTTTTTTTGTGCATATATAAGTGGGACATGTCACACTACTCTAAAATCGTTGTATATAGTCCAAAGAGGGTATGGGTTGCTGCTTTTAGTATAATCATCCCATATTTACGAAATTATTTATGATTAGCAAAGTTATAACAAATCTAATTTTTGGCCCTGCAGGAAATTGCAGCTGCGGGTAAATGCGAACCTGAAATTTGATGTTAGCGTTCAATCACGTTTTCTGGGAAAACGAGCGCATTTTATAAAAAATTAGAGGGAATAATTTTTGTGGATAATTGAATCATCTTTCACCTTTAAAAATTCAATGTAAATAACTCAATCATAACATTTTCTATCAACTATCTAACAGTAAATAGAAAATATTATGATTGAATTTTTTTACCATCCGGTAGCTAAGGCGATGAAGAATAACCTGAAAGTAATAAAAAATTTAGGTAATGTAGGCGTTTTATTGAAAATTTTTACGATTATTGTAAAAATTGATAAGAAATACAGACTTTTCCTAAAAACTAATTTTTTTTTAATTGGGGGTAGTTTTTCCACAATTTTCATTTAATAAGGACGCCCAATTAATTCCAATCATCACTGAGTTTGTTTCATTGTGATAGATCCTTTAGTTCAAAAGTTACACCGTTTTGTTCACACAGGGGTCACGGAAATGAACAATTTTAAAAATTCCATAAAAAATTTAAAAATTTTCCTTCATTTCAATATGTGTACTTTATATGAAGTGAAATAGCAAAACATACACCTCTGCGGTCTGTAATCTTCTGATTTAGAATTAGTAAACATGCCGTCAGCATCTAGAAACAAATATAATTCATATTGATTGAATAATATGCCCACCATTTTGATTGAATAATAATAGTAATAGATGAAAATTTATAAATTTATGATGAAAGCTCAGTATGTGGTACCTATAGGTGGTCGGTGGTCTGGCGCAGGCCGCTCAGAACTTCAGTATAGCGGTAGTCGGTTCGAGCCCGATGTAGGTACGAGGGATTTTTTCTCAAGTACCCAATATCGGAATCGATAGACGATCACAGTCCTTGTTGAAAGCAAGTGTATTGTGTGTTGTCTAGATGCCAATCTCGGCTAGTGCTATCTTGGAGTGCACGCAGACCACCCGAGGTGGTGCTGTAGGTTTTCTGGGTTTTCCTGCAGCTGAAAAGTGAATACGCCACCAAAAATCAGTAAGTCTCCCCGGAGCGCCACGGGAAATAATAATTAATAATAGCCGTCCTCTACCCGCACAGGCCATGCCTTTGGGTACACTCTACGAGTGTTTATGAGTATTATTATTATTATTATATTATCTATCGAAATTATTGCCTTTATTAAAAAAGTAGCATAAATTACAAAGCAATATAACGTAGAATAACGATTATACTTGAATGAATACATGAAGAAATCTCTCCCGGGGAATAAGAAGGAAGATAGGAAGGACGGCAGATGTGCACAACGACTCCCTGTCGTTTCCGACTCGGGGGCCGCGCACGTTGCCCAGGAAAAACCAAGGGTCCTCACAAAAGGGGCGCTGGTTAGACCCTCGCAGATGTTGTGCGGGTCTTCGATATTACGAGATATCAGAGAGGTATCTGGAGTGTCCACGCCGCCTGCATAGCTTATGAGTGGATTGTGTCTCTATTCAATGTAGACACTGCGAGAGTTTGGTTTGATGGGCGGGAGACCTTCAATTGTCAACCACTCGCTTCTACCGACTGAGCCAAATAGGTACTTACAAAATTTGAGAGTGACATATTGAAGAAGCTCTGTCTGACCAAAAACTGAGATAGGGTAGAACCATCAGATGAATAATATTCGACTTACCTTTGTTACAAGATAGATTTCATCAGGAGCTTAAGTTAAAACTAAGAAAGAAAACAATCAATCTGACATTCGCGAATGCCAAGCAATGATAAGTCCAATGAAGCAAAGCCCTCTTGAGAAATTTGTTTGGTACATTTGTTGTTTTGTCATTGGTCTAAACCTCTCAGTGATTGGCCGAGTGCCGTTGAATAATCAATGTAGAATACAATAGTCGTAGAGAAAATAAAACTAATATTTCACATTAACCAAATGTACTTTATTAAAAACTACTGGAGGAAAAATTGAAAATTCTAATTGTCTACAGAGTTAATTTAATACTGAAAAAGTTTTTACTACTCATCTAGTTTGGTGAAAGGTTCAAAAGGAATAATACCTTATCAAATTTAACAAAAGGTTCAAGAGGAATTGAAAAGGGTTCAATTGACTTTAGTTTTGAAAGACCAAAAGAACCGTTTCCTTTTTGTTGGCATTGAATTAAATTGCTCTGAATCGAAATATAATGAGCTATAATGAGCAAATGAGCAATTTCTAAATATCAACTTGATTTTTTATTGAAAATAACTTAAATAACTTAATTTGAAATACTTTCACAAAATCAAGTTGAAGCTGAATAAAGTTCTATTCCATGGAAATGACAACATTCTGACATATCTTCTGATGATAAATAATGATAGCGTATTTATGAATGAATTGCAAGGTAATTAACTTACGTTTTATACTACCATAAACTTTGACATACAGTATCGGAAAGTTTTCATCGGGGGTATGCTGGTATGTTGAGAGAGCATTACAATTTCTCCTCGACTCGCTCGAGGTAGGGATATTGACGTGGCTGTTAATTCGTCGGACGAGGTAGAAGGGGAGGCGTACAGTAGTGCGTCTCTCTCATTTATGTGGTATTATCATATCATTGCGTTCCTTGTTGCTCGCATAGATTTGTCTTTACCCCCGATGAAAACTTTCCGATACTGTAGACTTCAAAATGCCAATATTCTTTTGTAACCTCTAACTATGCCTATCTCAAACTACCTATACCTACATCAACTTTTATTGAAGATTATTTTGCTTATTCACCTACCAAATGATGCTACTCATCTCAGAAAGGCTGTCAGATACCTCTTTAGCAAAACATCCTATTATAGTTTGCAAGAAATTTATAAGATTTTTTAAAAATAATTTTCTATATTCTCTCAAATCTTGATGATATATTTTCATTTACTGAGACTGGTTTTGAAATGAAACTGTGAATATATTATTTTTTTAATGTGTCTGTGCTTTGTTTATAACTCACTTCATGTTTTTTATACGGTGAGGACCAAAAGTCCGTCGCCCCCCCGTAACTTCTTTATTTTACATATTACAAAAAAATGTCAAATGTATAAGTTGTATGGTTTTATTCGATCTCTTTAATGGTGTAAATTTCATTTATACAGAGTGTCTCAAAAAAGCGCAGCGACTTAGAAGTTTATTTTTTTCAATTAGAAAACCCTGTATTTCATTGCATGATCGATTAGGGATGATCATAAGGAATCCAACAATACCAGGTTTGATGTTGTTATTTGATTACGGAGATATCGCCATTTATTTCATCCATAAGCTCAATGAGTGTGAGATAGAATTTATTGACAAGGCATTGGGCTTAGAAATAAGTTAAATGGCGATATCACCGTAGTCTTTGGAGATAACAGCATCAAACCTGGTATTGTTGGATTCCTTATGATCATCCCTAACCGATAATGCAATGATATACAGGGTGTCCTATTTAAAAACATAACATTTCAAGTCGCTGCGCTTTTTTGAGACACTCTGTATAAAGTAAACTTAAACTATTGAAGAGACGGAATGAAACCCTACAACTTATGTATTCTTTGGGCAATAAGCATATTTATTATTATTATTGAAATGATATAGTGGAAAATATTGTATTATATTTTCCCAATGAAACTTTATACAAAAAAAATATATAATACCAAAATAACGATAGAAATCAGAGCAATGTACTGAAGCAATTGTGTCTCACCACTTGTATAAAACTTTATAAATATCTAAGGAACATATTAAAGTCAAAATATTTTGTTTGACAAATATAACTCATTTAATTTTCAATATTCATGTTTTTCCAGAATAAAAAAATAACTCTCATATAATCTTATTTGTTAATCAACTATCAACCTTTAACACGAAAATAAATAAAATTGTTAGGGAAAATAAATCATATTGCAGTAACTTTTATGTGACTAGCCAAACTAACAATAAAAATAAACTAGTTCAATCAAAATATACAATATAAATAAGTCAAATTTCACTGACTGAAATCAAACAAGTTCGATTTGTCATTATTGAAACAAAATTTCTTTTTTGCTTCTATGTCAACAAAAAGTTTTTTCCTGAAGTCAAAATTAAATTTTGGTGTCTGAGTATTACTAGAATAAAAGGATTCACCTTCAGCGAAAGAAATATTTGGAGATTGTTTATACATCTGATGACTCGAACTAGGTTGATTTAACAATAAGGGATCATCAGAATCATTTGTTTGATTCAATTTGCGTTTCACAACATTATGGGGCCTATATTCTGCCTTAACAGTTTTTCTGGGTCTCGAGACTAGATTGTAAAAGGGATTATCTGGAACAGGTTGCACCAAACAAAACTGCAAAAAATTAATACCAATTAGTGTATTAATTAACAACTGAGGGGTCAGTAGGAACTTGAGTTACTACAAATAATTTTCTGAAATGGTTTCCAGGAAGATTAGCAGATCAGTTTTTACTAGCAGTCTAGCTTTACCAGTGGTATCCACAACAAATCTATTGCACTTTATAAGATATATTTCAGTAATGAAAAAATGTAAAAGTGCTAAGATTTGTTGCCGTGTTTTGATTTCGAATTAATTGAAATGGCTTGAAAAATTTAATAACCCAAGTTGCTACCAATCAGAAAAATAGATAAACATTTTCTCATCTGTTTCATAATGCTTAAAACGTACAGATATACTTACTGAGTTATCGACAGATCCAGAAGGCTGTGATCTATTCAGATGAAAATTACAAGGGCTAATATCATTGTTCTTATTTATTTTCTGGCCAATTTTTTTTCTGAATTCATCATCACTATTCATACTATGTTCGAAAGATCCGACTCGTTTCAAATACTTATCATCTAATTCAACACCTTGTCTGTTACTGTAATTATTAAGATCCACTTTCAAGTTTGCTTTCATTTCATAAATATTTGTTTGTTTTTTTGTACTACATAATACTGCCGGAAGCATTTGACACTCCTCTGCCTTTTGGACGTGCATCCTTTGTCTAGGGGGTGTGTTATACACCCATTGGGATTTAGGAACATACTGAAAATTTACTTCTTCAGAGTCTCGATTATTTACATTCTTCACCAATGTATATGGTTCACTTTCCATTATAGTTTCTGGATATACTTTACCGGATAATATACAGTTGATTCTTTGAATCTTTGCTACTATTCTTGATTTACAGTTCAACAATGCTTTATGTCCTATGTTTAAATGAACTTCTCTAAAAATGTTTTTGCAAAAGTCAGAATTATTTATTTTTCTCGATGTCACCTCTTCCTCTGTACTGTCTGTTGAAGGGCTATCTTGAGGTGGAGTTAAAATATTGAAGTTAGTATTGAGACATTCTGATCTTGCATAATACTTCTCATTTATTTCTCGAAACAAACTCTTCGATTTATTGTGAAAAAGAGATTTTTCTTTATTGATAGGAGTCGATTCAGATTCTAAAATTTTGTGATCATTAATAACTTTATCATAGTATTCTGATGCTGAACATCTACTAGTGTTGAGAGCAAACTTTTTCTTCAAAATTCTTTCTGATCTTCTTACATTTACTGGGTTAACCTTCAGACATGTATTGAAAAGTCCATGTAGATTTTCTTTCAATATAAAATCTTTCTCTTTAGGATATTTTTCTTTGTCTGTTGAATAGATTAAGATTTATATGACTGATGTACAAATATTTTATTATCCATAAATGAATGAAAATGCCACTTACCTGAACTTTTTCTTATAGTTTCTGACTTGACTCCAAGGCCCAAGAAACCAGGGGGAATCTGAAACGAGTAATTCCTTATAATCCAACAAGAAATTCCACACCTTTCTGAGATTCAACTAACCGTTAACCTTTTTGACGTAATATTTGGATTTCCCTCTAATTTTCTCAATTTGCTGCAACCTCTATCGGCAAACTTACGATTCTCTGTTTTTTTCCTCGACATTTTTTTCATTATTTATAAATTTGCACATTAATCTACAGACAATGAATAAAGTTTGCGACACCTCCGTGACTCGCAGTCTTCCAGAATTAAAAGAGAACAAGTGTCAATTAATTTGACAAAAAACATATGATTTTCCACTTTTCCCGGTGATTCCTTGATTTTACAATTTTACCATTTACATTTTACAGTGGTTTATGGATTATATTACAGACACAGACGATGACGATGACCATTGACCACTTAACCAGTGTACCACGCTCGAAAAAGTCGAGAGACGACACACCACTAGATGGTGCGATTCAACAAAAGATTTACTGGTATGGTAGAACGTGAATTTTTCGATAGCGAAAGCTGAAAATCATAAGGTTTTCCGAATATCTTCATATTCTATTTGTTCCGCTAGATTGAAGAATACATTTTCAAATAAGTAGTTGGGTGGATACACCTTTTTGTTATGATTGACGGCGCATTATCGTGTGTGATATTATAGCAGTATTAGCAGTTATCAAAAAATAACAAAATACTGAGGAAATACCTAGGTATGTTGATTGAAAAAGTGAATATAATTGTTAAAAAAAATGTTTTTCCCGTTAACCAGCTGTCGTCCCTTTATAGTACAGGATCCGAAGAGAG
Organism: Chrysolina haemoptera; assembly: GCA_958298965.1. NCBI lineage: Eukaryota > Metazoa > Arthropoda > Insecta > Coleoptera > Chrysomelidae > Chrysolina > Chrysolina haemoptera. The sequence continues at coordinate 20,361,554 of OY282584.1, read as the reverse complement.
GTCGACCTTCACCATGTTCTGTTTAATGGATGAAATATATTTTTTATGAAGTTTCATGAATCGACGAATACGCCTAAAATGGGCTGCCTATCAGAATGAGGTCCAGACTATATACAGTGAGTTTCAAAAATTTGCACCATACGAAAACTTTTTTATTATCGATTTGTCACAAAATTTTATTCTTCATAAAAGTTAGTGCATTGCAAAATACCTGCATTAGAGTTGTCAAAATTTCAAATTTCCGAACGGTATTTTACACTTGATCAAAATTTCTATTTTTTGTTCCCCCTGTACACCGTTTGGAAATTTGAAATTTTGTCAACTCTTCTGCAAGTATTCTGCAATGCACTAATTTTTATGAAGAATAACATTTTCTGACAAATTGACAATTAAAAAGTTTTCCATGTGGTGCAAATTTTTAGTCTGGACCACATTTTGGGCGTGTTCATCTTTTTATGAAACTTCATAAGAAGTATGTTTCATCCGTTAACCATAATGGTGAAGGTCGACCTCTCTTCGGCTCTTAGACTATTACGAACGAGGTCTTACCTTTTAACGTGCGATTCTCCTTCTCAGGCCATCAGATACAAATCTGTATTAGTCACTAGGATGTGAACCTAGTCGACCAGCAGTCAATGGTTTTGAACGCGACAGTCTCAACCACTGAGCTACCTGGCATACATACCTATATATATGGTTTCCCAACCGATACGAAGAATGGTTTCAGGTAAAGTATCAACTTTTTATATATTATGACGTGAAGAATATGCTTTCATTGTGCTAGGCTGACAATATACCTAGTTGAAATTGTATGAGGAAATGTATAGAAAAATTTAGGAACGCATGTATGGAGGGATAAAATACTATTCAATTTTAGGTATTTTTGGCCATTGTTTGAAAAGATATAGACAGTTATTTATTTACTGTAGTTACAGACAATGAGTGGAGTGAATAAAGGTGAGCAAATACTGATAGGTACTCAAGTTTTTCTGAAACATAGGTATTTATTTGCAATATGGTCTATTTATGCACCCCTACATAAAAAGTTCACCACAGTACTAAACTCACTAAGAACTGAGCTCATCAGTAGGAATACATGATACTTAGTCTCAGGTTTAGTTCTCAGGTAGGGGATGCATAAATCCATCATTATTAAGATAGAAAGATTAATCTATAGTTCAAGCATTTACTCAGTTTTATGCATCTGATATTACATACATTGCAATAATATGAAAAAGATATACTTAGGTACTTATACTTAACTAAAAAACTTATATCATTACAAAACACCAAGCTATTGTGCCCTATTTGTTGTCCGGTGCAAATGCTATGAGTCATACAATTTGAGGAGTAATTTTGTATGCAGTATTGAAATGAAGTGCTTTGGTTAAAAGGGGAAAGCTAATACTGATGTTTCATAACTTGTCCAAGCATTCAATAGACTCTGAACTTCAGAGAGAAGAGAGACAAAAAAGAGAAATACGAATGAGACGTTATGTGAGATTACTCGTAGCGAACAAAGTCGAAATATTTCATATTAATTTTTTTTTATGTATGTATGAGGAATAATTTTGATGAACCTTATCTCAGACCGTCTCACAGGTAATTTTTCAATTAAGCACGGACCCAGCTTATCATTAGTGATACCCATGATAACCATGATACCCTTTATATACTCTTCACGAAATCTATGTGTTTTATCTCATTGCGCCCAATCGTCTATATAAGGTTGGTTTGTTCTGGTTAAAACAGACAAAAAATCATATTTCATCGAAAAATGTATGTGGTTAAATACCCTCTTTCCTGAGTGTCTACGTAAGCTTGATTTTTTCTGGTTAGAACAGACTGAAAAATTACTACCCATAAAATGGGTATTTATTTTCTCGCGCCTAAGTGTTTGCGTAAGGTTAGTTCGTTCTGGTTAGAACAGACAAAAAATTATTATTCTTCGAAAAACGTATTTGTTTAATTTCCTCGCGTCCAAGTTTTTACCTATCACTCCGATAGTCGCGCCCAATAATTTGACAAATATAGTCGCGCTGCATCTGAGAGATGCATCACTTAAAATTGACTGGCTTCTTTGTTTTGGGTCAAGGCAAGATAATTATAATTCATCAATGAAAACGTGGAAACAATTTGTGAAATAAAAATATTAATATTCAAAACAAACGCAAAACATTTAGCGCAAAAAATATTATTACAAACAAAACAATTAAAACTACTTTCAGATTTAGTCGCGTAGCATCTGGTATATGCACTTGGCACTTCGGCTCGCCGTGGTTGACTCCACGTAAGTCACAATAGTACTTACGGCTACTTTTTACCCAATTTAGGAAGATAGGTGGGGCTGCAAGTGGTTATCGTCACCTAGGCCACGGTAGCAGCGCTTAATGCAATGACTGCATCTTCTCAAATCGGGCGCGACCATTGTAGTGTTAAGGTAAAAGTCTTACTGCAATTATAAAAAACAAGTTATTGTTGCATGAAATCCAATAATTTCCTAATTTCATAAACTCATATCACCTTTTGTCTTTTTGTCAAGATCGATATCTGAACATACACATTTCCACATTGCCCTTAAATAGGTATTTATGATACAAGTTCGTAAAGTAGGACTTTTTTGTATGAGCGTGAAGTTTGTGAATGAGGCGCAGCTGAGTTTAACAAACACGCGAGTACAAAAAAGCCCTTTACAAAAGCGTATCATACAAAGTTTTTTCTTTGACAGTTATTATATTGCCAAAATTGTAGCAATTATATCGTTAATTTGAATTTTTTATGTTATGAAATGTCGCCGTATTATCAAATGATAATTTCAGAGTTATATTTGACGCAAAATTCTGTATTTTTGAAAAATGCATAAATGACTGAACAGTGTGTAAAAATTTACTTTACACACTGTTGATAATTTTACGCACAGTTGATTTTTTGACGCACTTGTGCGCAAAAGTACCACTTTACGCACTGTCAACAGTGCGAAAACACTTAGTTTATGCACTAAATGATTTTTTGTTACAATAATTCATTATTAATATTAAATAACAAATAGAAACTACCCAAAACACCAAAACTACGTTCTATTTTTTGAATTGTGTCCACGTCAAAGGTTTCTAATTAATAGATTGATTGACTTACCTTAAAGGAGAATCAATTCCAATTTCTCGAGATCATCCTCTGGTATGATTCTCACTTGGTAGTATCGCGTTAGTCATACTTCTCGGTACATTTTACAGATAACAAAGGAAACAAAAACTCTGTTATTCTCGCCCTGACTCAGATATTCATTTCGTTATTGGAACGAAATAATAGATCGCTAATGGGTTATCGTGGAGGGCGGGCATCATACCAGAGGATGAGGTCGACAAATTAGGATTGATTCTCGTTACAGGTAAGTCAGTCAATCTATTAATTAATTAGCTGTTTAAAGAATAAAGTGATCTATTTGCTCATATAATGGTTTAATTTAAACACATTACCCACATCATAAATTAGTTATGATGTCAAGAAACAAGAAAAATCTAATATATGTATATACCTATAAATAATTATATGCCTTTTGCTATTAACATTTTTACCTGAATATACTTTTTACAAATTCTACCGTCTAACATAACAATAATCCTAATTCTTCAACGTTCCATCAGATAGGGAACAACCAAAATTGGAATAGTTGATTTCGATACATCCCTTCCGAGGGGGAAACAACTAGTCATTTTTTGTACACCTAATTACTAATTATTTTTAATGAAAAATAATGAAAAAAGTTGTAGGGCCAGGTTATTCTATAAAAAACTATTGAAGGAGCATGATATCCTATTTGACTATTTTGATTAGCGTACATTTTTCATGTAAACGTTTCAAATCTTGAATCTGCAATGGCTAAGCGGTCTAATGCTCAAAACAAAATAAGTAATGAAGTAATGAAAATATTATGATATTATGAACGAGTTACTTCCCCCTCGATCCCTTCTTACAAAAGCTGCCTCTATAATCTCCCTACTACCAGGGTAAGAGTTTTGTATAGGGGGTGTCGTTTCCTAAAGGGAGAGGAAAGCAAGTATTTGTCAGGATATATAATCAGGGGTTCTTCCTTCAGGAAGTTTTTGAATGAAGGGTACCACGGTTGTGTAGGCCAATATGGTACGACTATAATACCCGAAGCCTGATGTTGTCAATACGCCATAATATGCTCAAATCTGTGATGTCCTTCGCAAAAGACTTCAGTGTATAGAATGCCACCAAAATTTCAAGTTGGTTTATGTGTAATTCACTCTGCTTTTCGGACCAAAACCCTTTAATCTTCACGCCATTCGAAACTCCACCCCAACCAGTTTTCGAGGCATCCGACCATATTTCGACATTGAAATTGTCCAGTTTCAAATATTGATACGAAGGCAAAATATTGGCCGACCACCATTTTAATTCACAGTGGATATTAGGCGGAACTAACATTTTTGCGTCGAAGTTTCCACCTTCATTGAGCAAAGCTTTTATTTTTGCTCTTTCGAATTTTTTCGCATGGGCATTGCCATACCTAACTGTTGGACTTGCAGCTAATACCAATACATTGGGCGAATGTTGAAATTCTACAATACTTTTTTCTTACAAGAATATCACACTGTTTTTTGGTTTTTTGTTTCTTTTCTGATGAAACTGAAAATTTCATGTTATTCGTGTCATATGCGAATCCCAGAAAGTGAATACTTTGCATAGGTTTTAATACACATTTCTGGTTAATTATGAAACCTACATCGACATGTTTTCCACATTCCCTTTCAGAATTGCCAATGACAAGAATATCATCTAAGTATATGCACATAATATGTTTTTATTTCTCAAATAATATTCAACTGCTGGTTTCATCAGTTTAGTGAATATATATGTGGCTATATTGAGCCCAAAAGGCACACAATAGAGCACTGTCAGTGACGTATTGCGGAACAATGTCAGAGGGGGATAAACAAACCAAACTGAACAAAAACAAACCCATTGAACCCATTTTCCATAAGACTACGTTACGTGAAACTTTCTGGTAAATTTTCTGCGAAAAGTGATTTACAAAAATCGCAATTATCCACTAACACCCTTCAAAAACGAATTTTCATTTCATCAAATGTCAAATGCTTTGTTTGTCCACCAATGACTGTCATGTTGTGACGTCAGCTGACAGTGCTCTATTAAATTCAAACAACCTGTGATTATAGTGATTATACTGAAAACGAAGGTATTTCCTATAATCTTTATGTATAGGTAATAGAAAATAGGCATCCTTTATATCAAAGTTGAGCATAAATCTGTTTTGACCATTGGGTTTTTTCCCTAAGAAGGAGTGAGAAATAAATTCTTCTTGTTCACGTTCACAAGGAGATATGGCTCCCTTTTTCACTAAATTGTTGATTTCCAGTTCAAATTTCAGTTTTTCCTTTTGTTTTATACCTATTAACCTTGGCAGCCGTCTTTGAACTGGAATTCTGTCGAAGTGAATTTTAATACCACTATGGGTTATTTGTCAAGCAATTCCGTCTTATTTTCCATGTTCAGGCTCCTGCGCAATATTTGAGTCCACCATAAGACTGTCTCCTCACGGAAAATTTTGGCCACCTTTTTGGATTCATTGGGGTCAACTCCTAGACCTAGAGCCGACATCAAATTTGGGTCGATTAGAATAGGTGTTACTTCCGGAGTGATCGGAGTTGGAGTACGGAAACAACCTCTGAGTCAGATTGATCTGAAATATGACATCCGTTCTATTATTTCTGGAGATCCACTTTGAGCAAATATGTCACATGACCATATTTTGCTTGTCAGAGTTAGTCTCCCTGTAATTGGTTATAGGCCTACCTTGATATGAAGTTGATGGGATTCCGATTCCCAGTTCGTCTCTAATCTGCATTTTCTTCTGTAATCTCCTTTATTTTTCGTACTTTTCTTCTTGCCCATGTTTACTGCTGTGTCGTCTATTGGGCATCGTCACAAAGGCACACACACTTGTTCACGATGTGAACACTGAGAGGTACAATAACTGAATGAATATCTGAGTCAGGGCGAGCATAACAGAGTTTTTGTTTTTCTGTTTTCAGTAGTAATAACCCAAGGACATTGATAATTATAGCAGATTTCGAAAGCTTGTTGCCTTCGGCGTCGGTCTGTTTTCTATAAGCAACAAGCTTGAGGAAGTTGTTATATTAATCAATGTTCGAGGGTTATTCGAATAGAAAAAAATTTTCTAACCGATACTTTGTAACATTGCAATAGTCTATAAATGATTTCCATACAAATTTGTCATTGTAAACGGTATATTTTGATATAATTCATAAGAAAATTTCACCAATCTTCTCGTCAGTATTACAACCAAATCATTACATCACTGACAATTTGACGTTGTTGAATATTTGAAACTTCAAAATCGAAATAAATCAAAATGTGTATAAGTGAGAATCATACCGGAGGATGAACGAAGACAAATATTCATTTATTCAAACAATAATCGATGATAGTAATAATAATAATAATAAAACGAAATAAAATCTCACACAATTTTTTTTCAATACAGATCTTGATACAGTATCACACAAAATTGAATATTCTAAGATGTAAAATGATAAAAAATTTAATGAACCTAACATTTTTCGTAAATGTAAAATGTGTATTTTATCCATATGGAGTTGAACCATAGTTAATTAATTAATCTTTACACTATGTTTGAACCAAACAGTGGCCCCCGGTCAAATCCTGCCTTTCATAAGAAACAACTACAACAATAATCAGATATAGTGTAGAGGGTTTCTGCCTGTGGTGCCATGTAAGTCACCTTTTCCACCCAATGTGCAGTTAGGTATCAATGAGTAATGTTAAGCAGTGTTCATTATATTCCCCCCAGTCAGTATTCTTATTTGTATAATAATATGCAAGGTAATAAAAGGGCAAGCATCATTCAAACAATTATTTATAAATGAAAGAATTCTATCTCCTAACTGTATTTTTAACTTAGAATATGTTTGTCTTATGTACAATAGAACATTCAATGGACACACAAAGATAAACAAATTAAGTAACCTGCTGAATATAATAAAATAAAATTACTCTTTCAATTCAAAAGTCAAATTTGAAAAATTAATCATATCATATTATAACTATAGATATGATTCCAATATTTTAATGTCTGAGGAACAATCTGAACAACTGGAGTAATGACCCAATCTGAGAACTCATATTACATCGTACAGTTAATGGACTTGGGGGTGTACATAGATATATTTATTATGGCCGACAATATAAATTGTTCAATTCATAACAGGGATTAGAGTTCAGGTGACAATAATTGTTAACAAGTATTTTAACTACACTAAAATGTAGTACAAAAGCTCTAGAAGAAATTAGAAAATTTGTTTAGTGAAACATGGTCAATGAAAAAGGATATATGACTATTTATAAATCTGAAGTAAGCTGGAACAATCCTCAATACTTTTTAGAAGTTTTATGTCAGTTTTCATCCCCATATTAATAAATCCGTTGTAAGTCAACTAGGGTCCTCCTAGGACTTGCACTCAATCCTACCAAACCATAGGTACATATTTGATACCTGCCTATGAATGAGAATCTCGACATTGGTTTATATTAGATTATAAACAATACAATCGGGTCAATTCTGTTTCTTAGTAGCAAGATTGTTATCATAGCAAGACAACTTATACAGCAAAATATATCTCAATTATGTAGAAGGATTGAAAAAAAATCGGCAGGAGATGTTGCTGCCACTTTATATCCTGCCAATAACCAATATAGATATCGTAAATTCAGATTTATTTTGCTGTGAAAATTGTCTTGCTATTATAACAATCTTGCTAATGAGAAACACAATTGACCCGAATGTGTTTAAAGGTAAGCATACTCGCATATACCTTTAGTGAAAAACTTACGAGATACAGCTATGAGATATGGGGTGAATCCCATAGACATATAAAAAAAAATTAATGATTAATGATTATATTTTCAAAATGATAATAATGAACAGTTTGCTTGTGAAATAATGTGATAGGAAGATGAAGTAGTGGTAGGGTTAAATAAATAAAAAAGTTAACATTCGAGTGGAGAATATGACATTCCAACTTGTGTGATAAGAAAATGTACAGTGGTAATTAATAGTATACTGTGCAACAAGTGAGAAAAGTAACTTTTCCCACATGTCCTACATGTTGTATACTATACTTCTTCTACAACTATTTAAAGCTGAACAGCAGCCAACTAGTTTTGTCGATTCTTCATATAAATTATGTGGGGCAAAGTGCCGTGAGAAATAATATTTCTCACAGTATGAGCAAAGCATGGCTTTGAAAGTAAGTAAGCAATGAGAAATACGCTACTTTTCATAGCAGTTGTAGAAAAAGATATTTCAACATTCATAAGTCTAATGGAAAAATGGTACCTAGCTTTGGGTATTTTTCTTGACTAGTTGAAATCATTTAAATATGATATAACATCTATAGTTATCAGCAAGGAATTGTAAGGGGCCCACTGTTGCTCGTTTCATTAATGAATGATTTATGCAAATCTAAATTAGCAGAGAATAAATGTATAACTATACAGGGTGAACTATACCACCACTTAAAGAATATTTCAGAAAAATCCGAGATCATTTATATAATTATTTTATTCGCCAACCTTCGCAACCGCGCCAATGATTGAACCAGCTCTATTTTGTCTCTCCGCCTGTAAATACGAAATCTCGAACTCCGATGTTTGTAGTTCCACGCGAATTAACAACTGAAATCGTAAGTTCATTATTCACCGTGTTTGCTTACCGATACATTTATTCTGACGTATTTTTGTTAATCAATCGTTTAAAAGGCCGTTAATAGATTAGATCCAATGTGATTTATACTACAAAGAACATTGCGTTCGAGTATTCGGGAAATTAGTTTGACAGCAATAGTATTCACTTGAATTTTCATGTAATTTGTCGTGCTCTTCAAAAATCATTCATTTTGCAACCTCCTATTGGTTGCCATGTTAATAATACTTCCTTTGAAATAATCAGCTTCCGTTTGATTAAGGAAGAGGAACAGAAAAACACTAATTCTGCATTTCCATGTGCGTTCATCCAGGGGCGGCGCTTTCCTACATTTACAAAAGGTAATACATTTTTTCCAGATTCCCAAATTTCACTTTGTGTTCTGTTTTTGGTGAGGAGAGCACACTGTATAATTTTTCTGGCTTTCTGGCAGGGGGAGACATATCCAGAAATAATGGTGACCTGTTCTAACCTTTTTCAGAAAACAAAAATTTGTTGATAACCATTCAATTGAATGTGTCTAAAACTAAAGTGATAATGTTTGCAAACAATCTAAAATGAAAAACCAAATGATACATCATTTACTAAGTAAATGATGTTGGTGTCGAAAGGAACTTGGCATAATTTCAAACATTTCAAAAAGTCCACTAGCTCACCAAATTTCATGAATAAATCTCCATTTCCAGGGCCAACTTATCTTATTTTTCAAGGTCAAAAAATTACTAGCGATTTTTTAAGAAAAAAGCTGACTGCACCACTGGATTCGCAACATTTTCAAATGGTTTCTAAATAAAACGTCATATTTCTCAAATTTTATTCCCCCATAATTTTCTTATTGATTGACACATTTCAACGCAATTTTATCAAAAACATTTGAAAATGCCAAGAATCAAGTGGTGTAGTCAGAAGATTTTTTATCTTGAAAAATAAGAAGTTGGCCCTGGAAGATTTATTCATGAAATTTGGTGTCCTGTTTGAATATCTACAAAAAGAAAAAAAATCATTCCAATCCGTTGAAAAATTTAAGTTTTATAAGGGTGCTTCACACTGTGTATGAAAGTTTAAAATTAAAATATCAATATTCACACAATAACCTATTGTCAAAATCATATAAAATTTAAATATACGATGCCAAATTTTTGCAGGACTAGAGCGCGTCATTGTAAGACTACTGCAGGTGAATAAAGAAAAAAAAAAACGGAAAAACAAATTCGGAAAAATAATTTTTTTTCTGTAACGGGAAAAGACAACACAACCTCGAGCTAAAATCTAATACTTTTTTCCTTTGTATAATAAATAACTATTTTTTTTTCGAGCTATTTTTACCGTTTATTACCCCTGTAGGTTATAGTACTTTTTTACCTTTACCGGTACGCATTATTTTTCTTTTATACATGATGCATTAAGTGTAGTCAAGAGAATAAAACTTCTTTTCTTGTCCCAAATTTTCTTATTTCATGTTTTGTTATGAGTTATACACTTTCTAGTGAGAATAAACAAGCGGGAGTCAACATTTTTTGATTAATCAATAATGGTTTGCAGTGATCACGGAACTGAGCTGAGAAGAATCTAATCTCTCTTTTTAATATAAATACTGAATGAAGTATGATCTATCAAAAAAGTTGGTGGTTTGTAGAGCTTTAGCAATAAGGATTCTTCTAATTATGAAAAATGCTCTGTGAAACTTTAGGATATGAAAAAAAAGCAACACAAATCAGATTTCATTTTTATATTTTTGTCTTAATACAGTTCTGACCCAAAATATTTCGGGATCGCATTTCATGTTATTTATATACAATCAGAGGAAGAGTTAATTCAACTTCATATTTACAACTTAAATCTACTATTTACAAATTACATATTGATCATGTTTTATGTACAATAAAGATCGATTTAAACTAAATACAGACAAAAGTTATCTACGAGATCTAATAAAATATGGGTGTCAACCCTTATAAACCTAAAAACACAATAAATTCAATACATATTTGATAACTCTTTCTATAATACATAAATTAATAAAGCAGATAAAAAATATAAAATTTCTTTAAAATTTTGTTTGTATAATTTGTACAGCAGAAGTTTAAATATCAGTCATTCTTTTCAATTTTGAAGTTAACTAAATAAAAACAAAACAGAAATAAATTATGAAAAACAAAAAGTGAGTTATTTACATCAGCTTCAATCTAACTTTCTGTACAAAAAATAAGCTCAATATGATTGAGTGTAAAGAATAAACGTTTATCTACGAATTGCATCTCATATTATACAGTGTCTTTGACGATTTTGATTTTTATTCTATATCATTTATTAATTTCTAAGAAGACCCACAACATACAAGTAAATTTTGAAAGAATGAAGATTTTGGAAGAAATAATTTAAAAATAAATAAATAAAGTTAATCTCATCTTTCACAGTTAATGAAAAATTTCACCTGATGTTTTTGCCAGTTAGGAAAGCTACTAGTTGACTGTTAGTTTGTTACTACTATTCCTAATTTTTGCTTGAAATCTTGAGACAGAAAATAATCAATTGGTATAATCTTCAAAAAACCTAAGATTACAATTAAATGTTTTGATTTAAAATCAACAGTGGCAATACTACATTTCCAATGTTTTTAAATGAATATGTACTCACTCGAAAATGACAACATAAATATAATTTTTTTTGTCAATATATTTTCATTTGGTTCTGTATATTACAGAAAATACTGATGAATCTGGGGCCAGTGGTCCCATTATGATATTTAATTCTTCTTTACGTTCTATAATACTGTCTGGCCCAGTGACTTACATATTTTTAAACATATTGCAATCAATATTGATAATGACCTAATTTCTATATTATTTAGTTAGTTCATTTTTTTATTCACGTGCATCATTATCAATTTCATTTGCTCTGACTCAATTTTTTTTCTTGGCGAGGTTTGCTTCATGCCACTGTTAGTATTTATCACAAAAATATCAGGGAAAAATTAAGACATTATCTCAGAATTTTTGATTCTGCTTTCAGTAACTAAAATATTACCAAAAAAAATGCACTGATGCACTCTCAATTTATCTTTGTGACACAATATTGGAGTACCGAGATCAACAATAAAATTCAGCTTCTGTACTGAAAACTAGTAACTTAAATAAATGTTGAAAATTTGAATTTTTGTTTCAAACCTAAGGCTGTTTAAATGCATCTGACATTCTCCTGGTAAATATTTGAAATATCAGAAAAAATTATTGATTAGTATATGTTCAACATACACTAAGATTTCTTTTCCAGATTTATAACAAGTGATAAGTTTCCTCAGAATTATTACACACAAATCTCTTCGAAAATATATCAATGATTTCAAGTGTATTTTTATTGATAAGACTCATTCAGAACAACTCTAGTAATTTCGAGTTTTGAAGCTTAAGTTCTCAGTGTTCTACTTGAGAAATATTTCAAATTTTAAAGAAGAATGATTTCACAAGTACTGTAATTTCGTAAACTAATCAAATGCAAAAAAATCGGTCTGATACATATTGATTACATCATACGTAAGTGACTTATCATTATTATTGTACCTGCGTACAAGGAATTTTGTATAGAGTTTCATTTTACTCTATCGACCCACATCACGTTTTGCACCATCATTACCTCTATACACAGACTTGCTTATTTACGTTCAGCCCCACTAGCTTGGACGGTGAGATGCAGTGCTGACAACTACGACAGGTTTTACAAGGTATTGCGTCAACGGCACGACTTTTCCATTGATCTGCTGTGGTGTTGTAATGAAATGTGTGGAAACCAAGGGTGTGAGACCATCAAGACCTTTCGGGACAATGGCCACTTTCTGGAGGACTAGGCCTTGGTTTACTGGATACGTCATGGGAAGCATAGATAGAGATGTTGTTTGAACAGGTTGCGGAATCTGGAATACAAATTTCATCATGAATTTTCTATTATTTTGACTAAATGTATGAATTATAATGAAAATGGTCTCAAATTTCTAACTTCAATCGATAAATAATATTACCTCAATAAATACTTTGTGTTAATTAGGTATACATTTAAACTGTTTGAGACAAGCAAATATTTCGTTGATAAAATAAACAAAATTAATATTATAGGTGATGCTTAAAAGTTATGCAATGCTATCAAAAAGGAAATCACAGTAAGTCATAAAATAATATAAATAATATTAGGTGTACTATTCTGGGCTTATCAGCAGCTGAAGTATATACTATTTTTTTTTTCAATATTAGAAAGCATCTGCTTGAAATTATTTCTACAGGTGCTGAAAGTTGATCAGTACCTAAAGTAGTATTACGAACAAGTAGACTCTAGGCTGAATTATTTTGTCTCTGGTATGTCCAATGAAGAAACAAGATGTCCTGCCCTACCAGGACCGGCTCATTACCATAATCCTATACAATAGGAATAATTGGTTCGAAAAATCCATTAGAAAACTACTTTCCTGGCTTATACCACGACGAACGTTAAATTACATCTTATGAATTTCTGTGCAGAGTTTCTACAAGGCTGACTCTGCAATTGCTAGTTGCATGGAAAATTTCATTGAAACATTTGGACCACCTATACAGTATCGGAAAGTATTTATCTTGGGTATGGTGGTTTCATGAGAGTGTAAAGAATAGCTTGTTATATGTTGATAGAGCATTACAATTTATCCTCGACTCGCTCGTGGAAGGGATATAGACGTGCGCTGTGTCGCATTGCCACGTGGTCCGTTAATGCGTCGGGTGGGATAACAGGAGGGACGCATAGCAATGCGTCTCTCTTGTTTATGTGGTATTATCATATTATCATATCATTGCGTTCCTTGTTGCTCGTGTAGATTTCTGTCTATACCCCAGATACATTATTTCCAATACTGTAGATCTTCCAATGAAGACTCATATCTTTATCCCTTATTATTTTCAACTTTTACCTCCACAAAGACATATTTGCAGGAAACCAAAATAATACTCAAATAAGGTCTATGAAAAATCTGTACATCAACGTTGACAAAAGGCCACTATTAGAGATATGTATTTTATTGCGGTTCAATCGCCAATCATCTATATTCTAAAAATATAATCTAAAAACAGTAGTTTACTTCAATGAGCTCAAAATGATTGAACAACTGTCATTTGTGTTATTTAATTAAATGTTTTTCATTAAATATATGAACTACAAACCGACTAGAAATTGATAGTTTAGGAGTGCATCATATTTTAACCATGTCATTCGCACACACCCAGACTTAGTTGAGTACAATAAACTGGAATGAAAATCAAGATTCCAAATATTCAAATGCAAAATAAAACAAGTTAATCAATGTCAGCCCTTACACTGAGTTATATTTATTGTAGATGTGTTTTATAGTTAAGTACCCTTTATATGTTATTTATTTATATGTCTAATGTTGTTAATAATTCTGCATTGTTTATTTTTTAAATCAGGAATTCCTATTTGAATAATGATTATTTATTAACTTGAGTATTATTACCAAAACAATCACGATCACAAATTCACACCACGCCTTAAATTTTTAAATCAGCTAATAGTTTCTTGCTTTCTATCCACAAATTATCCTTTTCTAAAGATCTGTGGGGCTGTTGCTCCTGAAGTAAGTGCTGTAATGTGACTATTTCTAAACGTTTAGAAACAATTTGTTATTGAATCTGATTTGTATTTTAGAGAGACCTATCAGCTAGACATTGTGATTTGATTTTAAAGATAATGATAGATAAAATTTGTATTTTGTGGACATACTGCAACATAGTTTTCTAAAGAAATTATGAAGTATCGGACCCTATGATTTGGCTTTGACTTCCAGGAATCATCTGTTGAAATTATTTTAGTCATCGCCTTAACACCCTGTATATAATGTGAATAGCGACTTCATCTTGTGATGAAATAACAAACATAAAACTTGTTAAAGAAAACTGCAAAATGTATTCTACATATATCTTGAACTTTCATGTCTAAACTTAACCATGTTTTGCATAGCTGGAATCATCTGCTGAAATTATTTTAGTCATCGCCTTAACACCCTATGATTTGGCTTTGACTTCCAGGAATCATCTGTTGAAATTATTTTAGTCATCGCCTTAACACCCTGTATATAATGTGAATAGCGACTTCATCTTGTGATGAAATAACAAACATAAAACTTGTTAAAGAAAACTGCAAAATGTATTCTACATATATCTTAAACTTTCATGTCTAAACTTAACCATGTTTTGCATAGCTGGAATCATCTGCTGAAATTATTTTAGTCATCGCCTTAACACCCTGTATATAATGTGAATAGCGACTTCATCTTGTGATGAAATAACAAACATGATAATTGTTAAAGAAAACTGCAAAATGTATTCATACATATATATCTTGAACTTTCATGTCTAAACTTAACCATGTTTTGCATAGCTGGAGTCTACATTTCATTCTCAAAACTGACTTGAGTTGTTAACATTTCTCTTTTAATTGGGCTCATGAAATATGACAGACATATGCTGGAGATTTGTGTATTATTTATACTAACCTCTTTCAGCGTCAGGTTCTGGGTAACTACAGGAATGCTAGTTTTTGCCAAAATTGGAATAGTAACCTTCTCTTGGCTGGTACCGTTCTGCACATTCGAAATACCATTGATCAGTTCATTATTGGTGTCCAGGATAGTTTCAGATCCTGAACTAGTACTCGGATTGGAAGCAATGATTTCAGGTAAGAGTTTTGAAAAGTCCACATTGTCAAAGTGTAATGAAATGTCCTTTTTGAGAACTGCCAAGCGTTGCTGGGCGTTGATTTTTTCTCGTGCTAGCCGTTCCATTTCATGTTCCAATTCCCGTTCTTTCCTCTTCAAAGTTTGTATGTACCTGGAGTAAATATTTGTTTTTAAATCCATTCAACAAATCTGGTAGGGGCTTGATTGTATACATATCGAAGCAATTATAAAACCTGTCCAAATTGAACTTTCAAATGGCTCAAGTATTCCTTTATACAGGGTGTATCTTAAATGATGTCATTAATTTCAGGTGGTGATTCCTTGTCACATTTTATGATAAAAAAAGTTCATATAAACGTGTGTCCTAACTTGCTTCGTTCCCAAGTAACAGGGTGTCCAAAGTTTAATAAAAAATCGGTTTTTCATGAATTACTCAAAATTCTTTACGCCGATTCTGATTAAACTTAGGACATACGTTTATACAAGCTTTTATTCTTAAATGTGACAAGGAATCACCTCCTGAAATTAATGACATCATTTAAGATACACCCTGTATATAGCAAGCTTTCTACAATAAGTCAAGATGTCATTCTGTTAGTTTGAAAGTGCTTTCTATACAAGCAGGTGCTGACGTCTAAACAAGAAGGAAAGTTCCTATAAACGCATATCCGTAAGTTCGTCGTTTTCGATTACAGGGCGATGAGCTAAGAAAATAATGAGTTTGCTAAAATTTCGAAAACGTGTGGAGGCAATGATGTGATAATTAGGGTGGTTATTTTTGTGTTGGTTGGACATATGAAGGTGAATTAACAGCTTTATTTTAAACATTTATTGCAAAAGGTCGGTAACGTAGAATGAAAATAATGGCGTCAAAACAAGGAGGTTCAGATTTGCTTTTGTTATACAGAGGAATATTTTCAAATACATATTCCAGTGAGATATGCGTTCAAATCATAGGGCTCTATATCTATGACAAGTTTTTTTAGTTTTCTTTTGAAATCTCCAATTTTCTTTATCAGTTTTTTCTATTAGGAAGATGTTTGAAAAGGTTGATTATCATATAGTGGGCGCTTTTTTTCAGTTGCAGTTAGTCGATGAAGGAGCTACATATATTCATTTGTTTCGATTTCGGGCAACACCCTGTATAAGTACATCCATGCTTTAGGTAAAGCTACTGTGAAACCATGGGTATTAGTTTCTTCTCCTTGTCTGATAGTTTTGTTTGGTGGTTGTCTTTGGTTTCGTATCTGCTTTCTTGTCTAAACTTATTCAAAGCCATCAGTATCCATATTTTCATTTTGTGATGGGTAATTTGGAATATCATGTGACTCATCATTGTTTATTTTCCGACGAGTCTCGATTTGCCTTGATGTTTTGATGATCTTTTTTTGTTTTGGTAGTACTTCCTTTGTATGCTGTTGTTTTTTCCTGCACTGAGTTTTGTCCGGTTTGTGTTCTCCGCTGAGGCATATTTTTTTATTTCAATTGTTTATTTAATTTGTATTCTAGTAGTTTTTAATTTTCCATTAGAATGGCAATTTTTTCTTTCTTTTCTAATATTATTTTATTTAATAATTCATTTTCTCTTTTGGGATTAGTATCTTGTACCTTTGATTCTGCATTTGAGTTTTCTTCAGTAGCATCCAGCACTAGAATCTAGGTATCCTTTAATGTTATCCTGGTCTGTTTTTTTCCCAACAGTAGATAATACGAGTTTCATCTATTGTCTGATACTCTTTTCTTTCTAAACAGATCCTTTGAAACGCCTTTCCACATTTCACACACACTGACGGAAACTGTTTTATTTTTGCAGCATTCAAATGCTTTATTTTTCTTTTTCTCTAGAAGGTCAACATTCTACATTAAATTTTCCTATAGATTTTAACCTTGAAACTATATAAAAAACTACTCTTGTGTATTTGTGCTCTGAGAAGATAATTCTTTGAAAATCGTTGTGTTTGTACTAGATACATTTTCTATGCAACAACAGATGACTTGTACAACGAGACAGGAATATTTGATCCAAGGCAAGTATATTTTCTTCACTGTGGAATATATCAGCACAAAATGAAGTGCACCCTGGAAACCAATACTCACTGTTATGACACCCGCAAAAAAAATTGTACATACTTACCACCCCCTACTACCAAAACAACTACCCAAAGGTCCTTCAACTATTTAGATCCGAAACTGTACTCAAACGAAATTCAAAATCTATCAAACCCACTTCATTAAAAAAAAAACTCAGGAAACATATTCATTCGCTTTGGCGAGATGACATAAATACATTTATTGATCACCCGTACATGAGCTAATATTGTTGTGCAAAAAAAAAATCTACCTTTGAAATGCTAATTCCCAACAGAAGTGGAATTTCTCTGTTTCTCATATTTTTTTACGGACGAGTACTATTAATTCTGTCCAACAATAACTATTTTCTCAGAAAAAAACTGCCCCACTTTTGTACTTATTTTACTACTAATCAGACATGTATACGCCTTGTGTCCTCCCACACAGGAGTTTATCTTGAAATGTTTCAAATCATTTTTTAGTATATTCTGTAATTTTTATTTTGCTCAGATGTCACAATATATTATATGCCTGTATCATGTAATAAATTATAATAATTATCATTAACATTATGTGTATTTAGGTAATCAGATTTAATCGTGTTTAGTACTTTTAGTACTTTTTAATACCATATTCCCATCTTCTCCGCACAAGTAGTTATTCTACTTTTTGGAGCTGTCTTGTTTATTGCTGATGTTGTGTTTTCAATTTGTTGCTTTGTACTTCCCAAATTAATCTCAATAAACAATTTTTTTATTATTATTATTATTATTCATTATGCTTGTCATTAGGTTCTCAGTGCCAAGCTTGTATATTTTTTATTTTATACTTTTGGTGAGATTCTAAGTTTTTTTTTTGATGAAAGCATACACGAATCGCAAAATGCCTAATATGATTTACTTATATGGCCTTGCCTACAATAATTGCTATGAGGAATCTACAACGAAATAGAGCGCCGAATAGCCAGACATTCAAAGACCTTTTTCAGCGGCTTTCAGGTTATAGATCCTTCAATAGAGATCAATTTGTAGGAAGAATGCCTACTACTACTACTAGGACACCTGCATAAGAATGAGGTGTTCTGCGGGTAATTGAAGATTAACCAAAGCAAAGCAACATATGATATCATTCTAGAAACCTCCCGCCAAAATAACAACCTAAGGCTACTCATTCCATCATCCAATTTGATCAAAAAATTCATTTGTTTATAATGCTGCCAAATTATATACCTAACCGTCTTCCAATGACAGCCACAAAATTTATTACACTTATTTATTCAGGAACGGTGCTGAATATTTTCTAAAATTGCATAAAACCCCTCAATTTGTTGCCAAAGTGCTTTTTACGATGAGGCTAATTTTGAATTGGTTGGAGTATTTGATTGGACAATACTTTCTGCAGATTTGTATTGTACAATACTGTCCCTGCAGATTCGTATTGTACAATACTGTCCCTAGCTTTGACTTTTATACTGAGGCACAGAATTTGGATTATGCATTATGTTACCTCAATGCATTTTAGTATAAAGTCCTAAATCACTTCTGGCCTCCGCGGCCCCCGAAGTTCAATCCTATCGATTTTTATTGTGGGTCACTTGAAGGCTCTAGTTTATACTGTGCCAATAGAAACTTCAGGAACGTATAGTTGCTGCTAGTGACTTTATCAAGAATACACCATGTAGTTTTGAACTTGTACGTAGAATAATGGTGGGAGGTGACCATTTTCAGCAATTACTTCAACTATTTTCAATGTAATATTTATTACTAGTATTGATTTGTACATAAACCATTTTCTTTTTTAAGTTAAATTGAAAACGGTCCACACTAACAAAAATTAAAAGAATAATTTTTTGCTCAGTTTAAAGTTTGGAATCTAAGGAATCTTTCAATTGAAGAAAAAATGCAATAGCGTTTCCATTCACGCGCCACTGATGTATCTTCAAATGTTTCACTAACTCAAAGACACAGTCTTTCTGCGCCATAATCGCCCACCTCAATTTTCACCAAACTGTATACTAGGAACAAATGATATACCTACCATGTGACCCGGATCCAATTTACCCCCTGTATCTTCTTTGTTATTTGGTAAAATTTGGTACATCTATTTAATGTCATTAATGTACAACTATCAGACCAAATATGACACTTCCGGTTTGACCGGAAGCGCTTCCAATTTTTTTTAAGTACCATATTATTGGAAAATTAGGATTTGGTACAAAATTACCTTTCCAATGATACATCACAACCATACTTCCAATTCATTCTCAAACTACTGATATATTTGAGATTTTATAAAAAAAATCTTTTAGTATTCCCCTCGTATCGGAACATATTCATGGAAGTGTGCTATGAAATAATAGCATGTGGGTAAATATTTTTAACATTTTTGCTTTTCTTTATTTTTCAACACCAATAAACTAATTTGTTTTGAATGTGCTAACATAGGATTTTTGATTTTTGGTATAGTTTAGAAACTCCTATCTACCTATATTGAAATACAAAACATGAAAAGAACAGCTTATTTGTGTTTCCTATTTTTTTATATTAATTTAATTCTCATCCAATGCCTATATTTGTATTGAATCTTCAATAAAAAAATAAATAGGAAACAAAAATAATTAGGTTTTTTCATGTTTTGTATTTCAATTTCGATAGTAGTTCCTGATATACAAAAAAAGTCATACGTTAGCATTTAAAAGGAATGACTTTATTGGTGCTGAAAAATAAATAAAAATAAAAATTGCAAAAATAGTTACGTCTGCATACAAAATAATAGTGTGAAAACTTTGACATCAGTGTTACTCACTTCTATTGTTCCATCTTCCATACATAGCACACTTTCCTGAATACAAAAAGTAATTTTTTATAAATTCTCAAATATATCAGCAGTTTATGAATTGGAAGTGTGGTTGTGATATATCGTTGGAAAGGTAATTTTGTACCGAATCGTAATTTTTCACTTATAATTGCACGTAAGGTTTGTATTTTAATGGATAAATTTGGGATATTTAATGAGAAACTGTTTCCTAGCAATTAGATGAGAAGTCAGTTTTTCGAGTCAAATCAATAGAAACATCGAGTGTAATTCGGCAGGACAATTTGAAGAATAAGAAATTTCAAAAAATGTCAATGTCAAATATTCATTTTGGCAACCAACACCGCGATAATTGATAATATATGAATAAGTGTAAAAACCACTAGTGCATTTGTCGTCGTAAAAGTTGCAGCTAACTTTTGCCGCGATCAAAGTGACAATTGCACTGTGGTGTATGCAATTTTTTATACACGAGTTGAATTGTCAAAAAAATGGTACTTTCTATTTGAACTAAAAAATGGGATACGCTTCCGGTAAAACCGGAAGTTTCATATTTGGTCTGATAATTGCTAAATTGTACATTCATGACACCTAATAGAAACACCAAGTTTGAAACATCCATACCAAATAACAACTAAGTAACAGGGGGGTAAATGGAGAGTTTCGTCAAGTCGCCAATCTAGATTTTTTTCGAAAAACCTCTATCTCTTCAATCGTATAAATTCCTTCAAATTTTTGTACAGAAATTAATACTACACTAGTACCATATTTTTATTTTGGTCAAAAGGTTCCAAATAACTATTTTATGGACAAAAAACAACTTTCTAGGGAATTTTGTTTTATTTGTTTGATTTCTAGGGATATTTTTGTCAGATGCCAGTGACCCTTTGGTGCTAGACCCTTTGGTTTGGCTAGGGTGCTGAAATCAGTTTCGTTTAATTTCATAAATAAAAGCAAAGACTAGAAACATTGAACTCCACTCTTTGAAATGAGTCTTGTGTTTTTGTTTTTGTAAGATGATGTTCAGCTTCATTTTTCCACATTTTTCTGTGTGATTGTTATGTATAGTACACTGACCTAAATCATAAAATTAAAGAAGTTTTGTCAGATTTTATTCTTGCCCAGCTTGACTATGTTTTGAATTAACAAAAAAGTGAAATGGTTGAAGATTTGTCAAGAGCTACGAGCTACCAGAACGTCCTATAACTTTGAGGTACTTTTCAGCAAGCCAGAGGGCTTATTATTTCTACAGAAACATTTTCATTGCGGAGTATAAGAACTCCTCTCCAAAAGTATTATGGCAAGTGGCAAGATTATCGCTTACCGTTTTCTAGGATCAAAGTTGGGCAGAACACTCCAGTATTCTAAAAATTATAGGTTTTAATAATTACAACAGGATTTTTGGTGAAATAAACAATGCCTATACCTCAAAACAAGATTATTCAACTAATTATGTAAAAATACATTTCATTCTATAGAAGAGTATCGCACTGCTTGATGAAGTATTTCTGTAGGTATATAAATGTTGCCTGTGAAACGTAAATAAGTTTAACAAATTGGAGTGAATCTCAGCAACTACTGTTAGATATCAAATATAACACCGCCGTCGCTGTGAGCAAGAATGAGGAATGGTTGGGAGACGATAATTTTGTTAAAAAAATTGTTGAAATTGTTTTTTCTGTTAACCAGCTGTCGTCCCCTTACGAACGGCAAAAGTTGAAATTTGTGCGAGCCAAGGATTAACGAGCTCTTACCTTTTAACGTGCGATTCCTAGCACTTTCTCGGGCCATCAGATAAAAATCTGTAGTCGCTAGGATTCGAACCTAGCCGACCAGCACTCAATTGTTTTTGAACGCGACAGTAATACTAGTGATAACTTTTTATATGCATAAACTTCCATGATAAATAAATACATATCTATCGTTTGAATCATGTCTCATTTTTCCTCTTTTACAACTCAATAGAAAAAATGCAGTTTTTGAATTATGCTTTGTTCAACATCAAAGTGTGTTTTGATTTTTGTTCGAAAATCTGTTGTGGAATAAGCTGAAAGACAAACTTTAGTCGCTATTTTCCATCGTTCAAGATAACCTCTTGTTGGGGGAAATTCATGTTGAAAAGGGGAACATTCTCCATGAAAATTGAAAATTGTGATTTAGTTGTAATATCTAACAGAAAATAACTACGTCCCCGGCTAAAGCCACGCTGGACATTGAGCTACATCTGATACATACTGTGAAAAGTAGTTTTTTTCTGTTAGATATTACAAATAAATCACATTTTTCAATTTTCATGAAGAATGTTACCCTTTTCATCAAATTGTGGTTTTGATATCCTTCATTTGTCTAATGTACGAGAAGTATTTCTCTTTAAGGGACGCAATTTATTCAAAACAGAAAAATTGAAGATTGATACTTAAAATATATTTCCACAATAAGCTTAAACCTCCGATTATGCGGTTCTTCCATCTTTTTCTGTTTTTTTTGACAGTCCTCTTTGTATGAAATAAACTTTTTCATCACCACATTCAATTTAATAGTTGATTCAATTATTATGAACTTAAATTAACATTTAGAACATATAAATGTTGTTTTTGAACGAATATACAAGCATTTTACCAAATTATAAAAATTTGTCATTTATTATTATTATTGACCATAATGACACTGTTCTACCTAGCAGTGATTTCATGTTAGTCATGCAACCAACAGAACAAACAAAACTAAACTGTCAATTTTTTCCTGAAAAATTTAATTATGACCAAAACTGATATATGTGATGTATATATTTTCAATTTCTATACACAAATATGTAAAAATTAAGGCAAATGAAGCGATAGAGGTTTTTCATGAAAAATGTAGGTTGGCAACTTGTACGAAACTCTCCCATTGGTTCCGGGTTACCCAGTTTATATAAAGCTGGAGGCATTTGAGTAATACCAAAGTACTATGAATGCATTAGAAATAGTTTATTGGTGCAATAAAGGCGGTGATCTTAGACTGTTCACTTTTTATTCATTTCTGTCATTCACTGAGCATTTTTCACCAACAGTGAAACGTTTGAAAATAAAATAAATCAATAGTGACGAATGAATTCATTAGTGGGACCTCTCCTAACAATTTATGAAAGAAAATTTTCAATTTTCATTATGAAATTAGTTAGGCAAGTTAATATCAGCAGGCAGCTAGATGCAATTTGGTGTTGGGATACTAATAGTGTAATGAACGAAAAATGAAACGTATGAACAAAAACAGAACGTTCATTCGATTTCGGTCATTTTCGTTGCGCCTTCGGTAGCGAATGATCGACCGCGTAATAGAATTATTTAATGGTATAACGTTCATTTGTATGTCACTTTCGGCCGCATGCATAGTGTATTCGCCAGCGCGGCGGCTCTCCAGATGTGCGCCGTTCGCAATATAATTTGTGTAGCGAACGGTGCACCTCAGCCGCGCCCGCTGTACCTCAGCCGCGCCCGCTGTAGAGGCGGTAAATCTAGAAGGCGGCATTTTGACTGTGAATGTGACAAAATATTGAATATCCACTTGATCGCAAGTAATACTATACTTGTCGGCGAAATGAAAATTAACATGCAATTTATATTTCGTATCAACTGTTTTTGCCCGAGAGCTAAAAAAAATTATATATATATATATATATATTATCAATAAAATAAGAAAATGCCTAGGTACCCCAAGTTGCCCACCTCATAAAATAGCAGGAAGGTTGCTGCATGAACTTGTTTGACATTTGAAACACTATTACTGAAAACAGGAATGATAGGAAAGAATATCATGCATTGACTTGTACTTGTTTATTACCACTACTCATAAAGGCAAACAATATTTACGTCTTTACATGAACAAGAAGCGAATCACACAAATGTGACAAATACACCCTGAACGCGCTAGTCTACCAGTAATGCCACCAACAACCATTCGGGGTTCAGATATTTTTTACAATATCAAATACACTTTTGTTTAGTTTTTATAGAATGTAAGTTTCGTTTGTATGATTGTGCAAGGATATATATTTGTAAAAGCATTAAAAATCCACCTGATTAACTTACATCAGGTACAGGTACTTTTTAATTTTTACTGTTTTGTCCTATTTGAATGTAATTATGTTTCTAAATATACGTTTTTATTAAAATTTTAAACAATTTGAATTTATTAAAAAAAAAGAAAGACATGTATTTCAAAGATGTATATGTTATATATATATTATGTATATGGCAATTTTAATTTTTGCATGAGACCATATGTGTCGTGTGAACGTGAAATGAAAAAAAAAGAAAAAAAAAACGTTCACTTGAATGACCAATCATCTGAGTGAACCGTCTGATATCACCTTATGGCCATTATAAACATCAAATAATCTGAGGGAACCTGAAACCCGAAGAAAAGCCAGTATTCGATATTTCGATTTTATATTATTACCTTAGCGCCGAATGGAGAATACTCAGATTGGAAGTTTTTTTCTCGTCCTGCGTTGAGGGCAGCTGTTTCTTCAAAATATCGAAACATTCCTTCAGGTGCGCCCTCCTGTGTTTTTCGAGCTTGTTATGGACTTCTCGAGTACCTGCCCTGAATACCATTGGCGGTTGTTTTCTTTTGCTGTCACTTCCGTTAGTTTCGTCGATCACCAAGGGGTTCCTTATATCGAAACTGTTGTGGAGAATCCTCTGTCTGGGGAGTTGGGAAACCACCGTAGTGCTCGAGACATGTCCGTCCTGGTCGATCTTTTTTACATACTGAAACAAAATAATTAAGATGTTTATAAAATCAGTTGTGTAATCATCTTCGGCTGACAGACAAAATTTAGTCCCTATTTTCCATCTTCAAGCTTATTGGGAGATTATATGTTGAAAAGGGGAACATTCTCCATTAAAATAAAAAATAATTTTTTTGTAATATCTAACAGAAAGCCACTCTGGACATGAATTACATCTGATAGATGAACTGAAAAGAAAAAAATGTGAAAGAGAAAATTCTCATTTTCATTTAGATTTTTAATTATCTCTAGTTTTCTTTCAATATTCAAATATTTTCTGTGAGATATTACAAAAAAATCACATTTTTTTTTATTTTAATGGAGAATGTACCTGTTTTTGACCTATTTGTCTCAGGGATTGTTTGCAGTCTCAAGTCTGCTTAGACCCACAAATGTATGACTTTCAGTGTTGCTTGGCTAGCTGACAGAATATAGATTTTGCCTTCTCGAGGCAATTCCGGGCACATATCTCTGTAGCATGTACTTCTGCTTGAAAGATGATTGGGCTGTTAACAATGTGTTTTTGAGGGCTGAAACTGAGTCCTGTTACGCCCACTCTAGCCCTTACATCCATCTTATCCTTCAGTGTACCACACTAATATAAGAGCATCCCTTCCCAGTTGAGATCCATTCTCTGTGCAAATTTAATGTTTTTTTATGACTAGCTCAAATTGAATTTAGAAGTCGTACCTAACTGGCATGTTATCTTTGATATAGTCATGGCTTCTAGGGTAATGTGTTCCAAAATCTTCAGATGTCCCATCGGATTTTCTACTTTTGAGTTCATTGTTGCTCAGTCGAAAGGCTCTGATTGTTGCTTCGTTAATCACACATATGTTCAATAGTGGAAGGTTTAGCATTACCTCTAATGCTGCAGTAGGGTATATAAAAAAGTGTCTCTGTGATTCCCAGAAAAGCTAGCTGATGCACTTCCTGCAGCTTGACTTGTGCCAAAGTTTGTTACGTCTTTAGCCATCATATGACCATGGGTTTGATGAGCGTTTGGTATAACCAGTAGATAATTTGCAGTTTCAGATTCAGACCCCATGTTTTACCAATGACTCTGCGGAATGTCCAGCTTGCCGCTATAGCACTGCAAAAAATGTGGTTGATTTAGCTGTTCCATGATAGTTTTTGGTCGTTCAGGTCATATTTTTATAGATCGAATACTTAAAGTCTGTTTATTTGTATATATTGTTTACGAAACATCATAAAACTTTTTGATAGAAAATAGATGTTAATTGAATTCTTTTTACGGAACGAAGTTCAATTCCTCAGTATTTTAATCCTTCTGTATCTGACTGAATAGATAAACTGTTATCAATTGGTGTAACGTTACTACAACTTTTTTTCATCTAGTTCTGCACTGTTTTGGATCAGCAAAAGTGAGACCAGTGGCGCATCCAGGATTGCAGTTTGGGGGTGGCTGAATATATATATATATATATTTTTAATATATGAACACAAAGCTCAGACTTCTTTTGGGAGATCGTAAAGTACGATAATCGTTGCCGACCGATGTTTTACCCTTTTCTACTCCCATCTACCTAAACTAGGCTATTTAAATTTAAATAAGTTATTTCAATTGCTACGAGGTGTAGTGTGGTGTAGTGTCATTTACACCACATTTTGAATTGAGCGTAGTTGAGTGCTTCTCGCTCTGCTCACAAGATAGAGCGGCTTATATCTGTTTCATCAGCTTGAGACCAGAGTAACCAAATTAACAGAGTGAAGTGTATATTCGGATGAACAACAGATGTCCTTAAAGCTGTCTGTATTGATCTACACCGAAGTGATGAGGGGCACAACCACGAAAGTAGTCTACAGGTGGTTCCCCTGTCCAAAAATTCTGCTATTTGGTGACAGAAAACACTTGCAATAGCATCCTCTGCAATGAGGAACATTGTGCAAGAATACGTTAACTACCGTTTTTTATTTTTAGGTTGACCGGATGTTTTGATATACTGTAGGTATATTGTCTCAGGGTATGAGGGCTGCATCTCCAAAGCCCCCCTCCTAGCTACGCCACTGAATGAGACTATACGTAATCTGGGCCTTGCAGTATATTTACATAAAATTTAAAAAACCTACCTATTATAAACAGTGAGTTTCAAAACATCATATGGGAAACATTTTTATTGTTTATTTGTCGGCAAAATTTATTCTTCTTGTTGCATCAAGATTTGAGACCACAGCCCCCTAAGCAATAACTTTTTTATGAATGCCTTCCATGTTATCACTAAGAATAAAGGGATCGTGAACTTAGAGACTTATACCATTCAATAATTTAGTTCAAATGAGTCAATCCATTCACTTATTTTCTTTAAATTAATCATAATGGTAGTTGTACGTACATACATACATAGAGTGAAATGTCAAATTTGCAACAAAAAACTTGCACAAGTTTCAACCATTTTCAACAAACATCGATAATCTTCCCCAATTAAGGAATCAGGCCAACTTTTGCATCGAAATATTGAGAAGGGAGATCATCACTATAGTCTAAGAGCTGGCTACATAAAAATGCTTTCATCTGGTACACGATTCATTTCTATTGAAAAACGTACCTTTGGTATAGCTGAACACAAATCTGCCAGTCTGCCATCGCAAAGCCGTGGCTTAAAGCGGGGGCATAGGGTTGAAGATGTGAAATTTAGGTGTGAAAAAAATCATGAGGTACATGGATTCTAATTATGGAAAAAGCTTGTATTTATACTGAGGAAACGCCGAAAAATATTGGCTGACGCAGTTTGCTAGGGGATAAGGGGCCGCCAGAGCGCGCCAAAGGGGTGTAAAAGTAAAAAAAAATCACTAGGTACATGAAAAAAAAACTATTATATTTTATTATTTAAACATTGAGTGAATAATGTACCAAGTGGCTGACAAAAAAGGGGTGGCTAAAGCCTTGGCAGACGGCTTGATAAAGCGCGCTATAAGAGAAGATTTGTAATCGCGCTCAACGCACTGGATATTTATATTATAATATCAAGACTTGATTGGAAATATTGAATTTCTCGGGAAGTAGATTACTTGGGAATTGGATGCATTTTGGATTTGGATGCCATGTGATTTAGATGTCACATGGAACTTGAATGTTGAATATCACAGGACTGAGATGTCCCGGAACTGGAATATCACGGGACTTATACAGATCGGGCAAAATTCAACAAATCATAGCGTGTGCCATGCCATGCGATGTGCTAGTCAGAAGGCAGGCGATCAGCACATAATATTATTTCGGGCGGGTGAGACCGAGACTCGAGTAAACGGAATCACTCGACTAGCGACGATTGACTCTGGGAAGCAGTGGTTCAGATGAGTCGCTGATTTTAAACTCTGCAATGCATAACGTCATACATTTGGTGCTGGTTAACTGTATTCTGTCTCGCATATCGAATAGCATGGCAAACGCTATGATGCGTTAAATTTTTGCCCGACCTGTATGTCACAGGACTTATATGTCACGGGACTTATATGTCACGGGACTTATATGTCACGGGACTTATATGTCACGGGACTTATATGTCACGGGACTTATTATATATATTTACATTAATTTTGTAGTAACAAAAATTTGTACCTGTGGGGGAGGTGCCGACGTGAAAGTAATCGGCCCCTGAATAATAGCTGGGGCGATATTGCTGGAAGATATAACGACCGTTTGCGGCGAACTGTTGGCGGTAACTGTTTTGAGATTGGTGTACGTGGGAGTGATGGTCCTGGTTGGGCTATTGGGGATGGGCGTCGGGGATACGGGTTTCATGGTGACGAGCGTTTCTGCGACCGTCGCGCGATTTTGTTGTTGTTCTTGTAGTTCCAGAAATCGAGCTGCTTCTAGGAGCGTGTTCAGCATAGACGTCATTGTCCTTCCGGCTCGGTTCTATTGTGATGCGTTGTGGAGCCTGTAACAGAAATTATTCGATGAAACAAATCTGAATATAGGGCGGTTAACGTAAATGTACCAATGCCTGACATTGTCCCTAAGCCTGACACGTTTCATTATTCAGACAAAATTAAGCAATATTCTGTCCATGTTCTGAATATATTCAATTATTTTGGTTGGTACAAAAGTAAGTGACTTATTCTTTGCAATTCAATTGTACTGATTACTATGATATCAAGTATAACTGTTGTTTTTGTTGCTAATTTTTAAATGAAATGTATTTTGTGTTTTTAGAATGGGGTGTCAGGTACTGGCTAGTAAACAAAATTGATCAAGCCAATGCCTGACACCTGTGTCGGCTATGGGGTTTTCATGAAAACGGTGAAAATGATGCTCTATTCGATGGTATATTAAAGAGCATTATCCATTAAAATTACCACTATTATATATGTAGTGCTTCCAATACCTCACCCACGGTTCAGCTATTGGAATATTTAGGGTCAGCTACTGGTAATTTGTTACTTTGTTGATATGCCAAGTCCTTTCAAGGGTTCAGTCGTTTTGCCCCAAGCGTTAAGAAGCGTTTAGTAAAAGAACCCTTGTCATCGTTAGTTTCTGATGAGAAGGGAAAACAATATTTTAGAAAGAAAGAAGAACGTACAAGAAAAGAGCAAGAGAAAGCTGAAAAAAACGGAAGAGAGAAGAAATTAAATTGAACAGAGGACGACAAAAAGAAAACGCAAAGAAAATTCTAAGAAAAATATCACAGATGATTCGTCCCATTAACAGTTGAAATAACTCTTGAATCAGAAGAAGGAGGTGAGAACTGGGATGAACAGTCTTTAGATAGTGAGGACCACACTTCTAGTGAAGACAACTTGAAAGAAGAAGATTTTGTTATTGTTATATACGATGGCAAATAATTTCCAGGACAGGTAAAACAAATTGATAATCTTGAAAATACATACTTGGTTAAAGTCATGGAAGAGTTGTTTAAATTACAAGTGTCCAAAAAAAGATGATATTTTATGGTATGCAGTGTTTGAAGTGGTATGCAAAATTAATTAATACAAGAGCAAGTTATTTTGTTCGTGCATTGTATTCATCTCAAATAAAGGCTTTATTTCATTTCATATCTATTTCTTTTGTATTCTATCGAATTAAATAAAAAATCAGGCACTGGTGCACATAAAGTCAGGCTTAGGCTAGGCACAAAACTTGAGTGTCAGCTACTGGATGATAATAAGACCAAATTAAAAAACGATTCAAATTCCAAATTTCTTAAATTTCAGAGTTTTCTGTTCATTACAAATTAAATTCACTATATTAACAAGTCATTCCTGCGACAAGTTGCCTGAATGTTTTACGTTTCATTTTTATATAGGGGAAACCAAATTTATCTGACCCTTAGGGTGTCGGGTACTGGTACATTTACGTTATGTGTATACCGGCTGACCACGAGGTGAAGTACGTCACCCAATTATTCTATAGTTTTGAAGATACAGATTTCAAATTTGGTTTATCGCTACAGTACTTGAATACGCATATTTTGACGCTTTAAAGCTTCGATGTGCGTTACAGTTGAAAACTGAGGTTCTCATGTAAGTGCAGCTCCCTTCTATTTCAACAATTATCAAAAATTACATAAAAACGGAATAGTACCCATAAAGAAATACAACTGCCATTTCTTAAATGGCAACATGTTCTTTTCACTTCGTCTTGATGATGAAAAATGATTAATTATCTGTGAAGAAATCGAATACAGTATCAGAAACTTTTCATCTGGGGTATAGTCAGAAATCTACGCGAGCAACAAGAAACGCAATGATATGATACCACATAAATAAGAGAGACGCACTACTGTGTTTCTCGTTTAGTGCAGATTGGAGAAACTAGTTTCATGTGTAATATTAAAACAGAGCACGCTGCGTTTCGTGCAACTTGTTGACGTAACACTTTATGGGTTAGTTGATATTGAAACGAGTTGCCTGTTTCATGAAACGAGTTTTACGAAATTCGTTTCTCTAGTGTGTCACTTCAAAAACTCTGTTGCTCCTCTGAAAGGCATAGATAACATATAAGAAAGTTTCTGACGGTTTCGAACGTGGAAAATTACAGCAAAGCATGGGGTAGCAAAAGCAAACATATGCATGCCATTAACCTACCAACCTCAGGGCACCTGGCAGATAATTGATCAAATTCTAACATAAAAAACCTTTTCAAAACCTACTACACTAAGAATTTGAAAATATTATCACGTGTATGAAAAACAAAGAGCTTTAAAAATTTGTAAATATTTTCCTAAAAGCTTGAGCCGTGAAACGTCAATACACTTGAAATAAAGCCTTAGGCCCTATAAGGCTCGGGCTTGGTAGCACATGGAGGGTTACAATTCTTTTCTCTTCAAGCTTCCGAAATTGAAAAAGTTGGGAGAAGATTGTTAGGAAGTGTCCCTTCCGAAAGGGTGCGCTATTGATTAGTAGTAATGAAAGTACGACGTTGTGCAAGAGTCAGTATTGACAGAACTGCCGTGGTGTAAAGTCATGTCGAATAGACCTTTTCATTTATGAAACGATTAGCATTTGTTCCGATCATTGCGGAAGCAACGACAATGTTTGATTAATTTCAAGTGAAATTTTGGTCTGTGGCAGAAATAATGTAAGTTCCTATAGGTATTTATGATATAAGGATCATAATGACGATCATTATGGTACTAGCTGTGAAGATTATCAGACGAGGCATACCCAGCTAGTACCATAATGATTGTTTTGATCTGAATTTCATACAAAATTTTATATTCCAACGATTTCTTTAAAAATAGATTTCTTGTTGAACGTAGCTTAGTTTCAGTAATGTGCGTAGAAACGTTAGATACCAATGGAATTGTTTGTTCAATTTTGTTTTAAATCCATTTTTGAGTTTTTTTGTCTATATTTTTTTCATTATAGTCCTCAGTACTCTAATCAATCATTATAGTACTCAGTCCTATAAAGTATGGGTCTATATTGTTTTCATTATAGTCCTCATTACTCTAATGAATCATTATAGTACTGTCCTATAAAGTATGTCATTTTGACACTAATGTCATTATGACACGTCGGAATATAAAATAAAAATGATAGCTTGTAGCGTTCGATAAACGGAATTATACACTATGATTATTCATTTGTGAAACACATTCACGAAAACAGTTTTTGTACTGGACTGGGAGGAAATAAACTGACGGAAACCAGAAAATAACGTTTGAAGTTCGAATCCACATTCACGAACGACAATGAATTGTCCAAATATTTAATGACACGTGACATTTATTCCCGTTATTTGATTAAAAGAAAATGATTTCATTTCACCGTATGTAAAAAACAACTGAAAGTTGTTTCCGAATTCCCGCACGTGCTATATAACCAAAATGCTCAAGAGGCAACATCAGCGCGTCATCACGAAAGTCAAATTTTATCATTGCGCCGCACATGTTGGGTGTATGGGAATATATTTTTCAAGAGCGATAGTGGAGGTAACGAAGCATTTGTCCTTAAAAAAACTACGTAGCGGGGAGCGCCAATAAGGTAGATAGCTTCTAATCGTAGAATCGGTTTTGCGTCAAAACTAATGATTTTATACAATTTTTTTTTCTTTTTCTGAGTCTATAATCTTCTCAAGAATTCGGGAACTTGCCTATTTTTTTAATTTGTCAAAACATATAAAAAAAAAAAATCTTTAAAATCATCAAAACCAAATAGTTATTTACCTAACAAGTGCGGAAAGTAGTACTTTTCCGCACGCGACGGCAGTTGCATGAACGACGCGGAGCGGAGTTCGGGCAAGCCGTTAAGGGTGGAATACTTATTTACCTAACAAGTGCGGAAAGTAGTACTTTTCCGCACGCGACGGCAGTTGCCTGAACGACGCGAACCTAACCTAACCTAACTTTTCCGAACGATTTTAAATCTTACGAAAAGTACAACTTTCAAAACGAAAAATCGTGTGGAAAAGTTACTTTTCCGCACGCTCGTAGGAAAAATCAGTTAGATTCCCGAATTCTCACAAACCAATTGAATTATTTGTTCCAACAAAATTTTCGCAAAAAAATAAAACTGAACGCTCAAAATCGATTCCCGTTTCATCAAGGGTATTGTTTGCTCTTAAATGAAAAGGTCTATAGAATAGCTATTTATGTACCAAGTGCGTTATGTAGATCCTAACGCCCAGAGGGATGCTCGATGGGCGTTAAGATCTAGTAACGCTCGTGGTGCATACAAGAATTTATTTTTCACGAAAAAATTATCTTAAACGACATTGTTTACTTCATAAATTTCTTCTAATAGTATTTACTGCGTTCGGTCGGCAACTGAGCACAAGTGAGCACAGTTGCCATGGAAACATTGAAGAGGTTGCTAAGGGTTGTTTATTTAATAAAATGACGCTGCATTTTTCAAACTTGGTACTAATTTTTCAGGAACATTTGAAAATTGCAATTTCTATTTGAGAGAAAATAATTAGTCCATTTTTTATGTACAGTTATAAATAAAACTTTATTTAACGTAATGGGTCTGTTAACAGCAACCGTTGCCAAGGTATTATAAAGCAGTAATGACAAGTGAAAATTAAAAAATAAATTATGAAGTTTTACCATTTGGAGATTATACACAGCAAAGGAAGAGCTTCCCAAATCAAAAGAGTTATTGAGTTAGTAGGGTGAGCTTCTATGCAGGTAGATGGTTTAGAACAAAGCGGATCAGTTTTGATTATGGAGTTTTTCTCGGGAAGGCATTGTTTGTTTCGCTCTGGCTGCTAAAATTGATACAAAATAATATAAAATATGTAACTATTTAAAACGTATTGCCAATCTCACACAATATCTGCTGAATATGTAGTGGATTTGAACGCTTATGTTTGTCATGATGACAGCACGTTGAAGTAAAATGACAGTTGGGTGCAATAAAGATCTTCATTTCCACTAAATATAGTTCAATAAAGTTTTGCTTTTTGCACGAATGTAGAAAAATATGTTTTTTTCTGTTATATTTTGTTACTGTTTTTATATTTTAACCTATTTTAATTTTGCTGCTAGTTTTCACATCACCCATGAGGTGGAGCTATCGGCGAGTGTACGTGTCATCGTCTATATATATATACAGTGTGTCCAAAACTCCAAAATAAGGAAGGGATAGCATAAAGATATCGGAAACGGTTGAAAGTACAATGTTGGTTAAATTAGAGAAAAGTTGTACAATCCAAAGTCGTTTTATATGGAGTTTGCAAATGTGGGATATCTTTTTCGGATTTCGAGATATTTTGAATAAAGTAAAATGTTCGATATTTGTTTTTATTTTTTTCTGACGTTACCTATTTCAAAAGATATCAAAAAATACAGAGCATAGAGGAAATTTGGGATAATCATGAAAAAACATTTAAAGTATTTCAAATGCTTAGAAATGTACCAACAATGTCAATGTGGCAACATTGATCTTGAATTAATTCAATAACTAATTGTTAGAATTGACATTTTCCATTTTACATTGAAACCTAGGATAAACACATAAACTTTGTTGCCAAAATGTCTATTTTATCATATTTTGCCTTCACAAACTCTGCTCTAAAAGACCTTATTTGAAGATGTTCTGGAATGATTTAGAAGTTGAAAATTTGGAAAAATGTTTCTTTTTTGATCGGGAGCAGTTGGCTCAGAAAAGCATACCCTCGTTTTACACTGTTTCTTGCGGAAAAAATTACGTGATATTTGCCGAGACCACCCTTTTCCCAACGTGAGATTGAGTGAGGTTTCCCTCCTTTAGCAAACCTTTGTAACTGAGTGCTAGGCCAGTGAGTCTACTTTCACCCATATTATTCCGTAGCAAAGTTTTCAATCGACGCAATGTAGCTGCACTTATTGGTAGGTAGTTAAAAGTGTATGGAAAGTAGGATACATATCCACATCACAGTTATCCAGTGCTTCCAAAATTGAATCTGGCAGTCTTCCTTGGTTCTTCGCTACCCACTTAACAGTCCATAATAAGAACTCACGTTTCACACTTGCAAATGTAGTACCATGTCCAATAAGTTCTTGATATGAATTCACGATTTTCCTAAGAGCGCATTCGTCCATAACGTCCATAACTTCCGCTGAAAGTCTATCTTTAAGGTCTGCCAGGACATGCTCTAAGAGTTGAACGTAGATAGATCTGCGATAGTATTCTTCAGGAGAATCAGCAGCTGGGTGATTTTCACGACTGGTTTGACGACTAACTAATCGCGGTATTTTCAGTTCAACATTCAACTTTTCAGCTATATCCCAATGGGCACAAGGACGTTGAAATAACGTTGTGAAGAAAACCGAACGTTTCTTCAACGAAAAAATGTCGCGTGAAACAACGTAATATTAAACCAATTGCTTACTAATTATCGACATTGTCGTTTTCATTCAGGTTTATTGAACATCGAAGATACTCAATAAAACAACATTGTTTTGACCAAATAAAAGGTTAAGGAAGGTATCATAAACATTGATAAATGAATCGCATAAAGCCAATTTGATTAAAAATTCCTTTTGAATTAAGATAACGATTGTTAAACGTATATTTAACGACTGGTTGAGGAAGTAACGTTGGAAACACATCTTTATAACGTATTCTTTCAACGTTGAAGATTACACTAAATTATTGCCGTTGAAATTTTCAACCAGAAACGTTTATTCAACCAATGCCACGTTTATAACACGTTTGAAAAACGTACGTGTGCCCATTGGGATCTCGATAAAGGTTGGTGAATACAGAATCAACGTTTTCTCGCTTATGTTCAAGTGTCCCCATGGTATCTTTAACTGCATCAATACCCTTTTTCAGATTAAGAGTGGGCGTCTGTAAAATACGGCCGAGTGCAACGGTAACTCCTAAAACGACACTTAAACATGCAACTGAAAGGAGAAAATCTGCGTTTTTCAGAGCCTCTGCAAGATTAAACGTTCCCCTTTTCAGCATCCGTTGCTGTTTTCTGATCCATCCATGTAGAAATTTCCTCTACACTGAAAAAAATTTAGTACTTTATATCAAAAAATGCCGTTTTTTACCTCTCCGTTCATTGGAAAAATACATTTTTCATCGTGGCAATGAATAAATATTCACTGACTTTTGTAGGTATTTATTGATACAACGAATTCAAGTTTATTGAGATCAAAGATGATCGTTTCTTACATTTATGAACAGTTTTCGTTGCTCCTGCGGAAAAGTTTATTGAGGTGAGGAAAGGGGTACACAGAGATCAATGATGATCTAATTTCAGACCCATGAACATATTTCGTTACGGCTTTGAAAAAGATTATTGAAATGAAGAAAAAAGTACATTGGAACAATGTATATTATTTCATGAAAAAATTTGGTACATAATATCAATGAATACCGTTTATTACCTTTCCGTTCATTGGCACAATTAACTTTTCATCGTGATAATGATTAAACATTCACTGATATACGAAGGTATTTATTGATTTAATGAATTCAAGTTTATCGAAATCAATGATAATCTATTTTCAGATCTACACACAGGTTTTATTGGGGCTATGGAAAGATCATAGAAGGTGTAACGAAGTTACTAAGTCCCAGTTTTGTTAGGCAGATAGAAGCAACATTTTCCTCCCATTCTATAACTCCGTAATTAATATGTTCATGAATATAATAATAAGCCTTATGTCGAACCAAGCCATCTCGTGTTTAAATATACTCATAAATTTTGCCGGCATCTGTTCAGCCGAATCCTCGCATAGAAATCTCCGTTGCTGGCAAGTTAGCTTTAGCTGGTAGTACACAGCGCCTCCACTAGAGGCACCACTCCGCACGATGTTTGCACAGAGCCGGTTAACTTAAGCAGACAGAAACGATCGTTGAAGCATCTTCTCAGAAATCTCAGATAGCACAGACTACAGAGACATCCGAAGAGCTCCGAAAGGAGCCAGCCGAAATAAAAGATAACTTGGAGATACGCCTTCCAATCAAGATTGCGATGTTCTGATGAATGCATGTTAATTATTTTGCATATCTTTCGGAAACTCACTGAATGCTCAATATCAGTGGGAGACCTTCATTGCATTTACGAATGATATGCAATGATTGAATAAATACCACTTATTCAAATGATAAACAAAATAATTAGTTCAATGTGTGAAATCATCACGAGAATAAACTGAAACATAGATTTAATGTATATCAATTATTGAATCAAGGAATAACCGATACTTAATGATCACCGTTCATTGGATTGATGAAAAATATCCATCATCGAACTAATCTGAATCATTATATCAATCATACAGCATTTGATGAATACAGTTTCATCAGTTGAACGAATACAATTTATTGCTTGGGTGAACACTCTTCATTCGTTTGATGAATGGAAATCATTACCCCAACGAACCTTGCATTATAGTAACCCATTATCAATAAACACCATTCATTGAATTGATGAAAAATATCCATCGTCGAAATAATCTAAATCATTATATCAATCATACAACATTTATTCGAAGAACGAACAATAATAATTAATCTGATGAATACGGTTTCATCAGTTGAACGAATACAATTCATTGCATGGGTGATCACTCTTCATTTGTTTGATGAATGGAATTCATTACCATAACGAACATATTTAATGTACTTAATCATGATATCAATGAAAGCATTCATTGATATTATTAAGATCCGTATTCATAGTATGGATAACCAGTGGTACATTGACATAACGATTGCGTTCATTGGACCAATATTGATAAAAATATTCATTGAGTCTATGAACTTTTTCATTGTATTCAGGTACCAATTTTTTTCTGTGATAGGACACCAATGATTTGAAGTATAGCCTCTCCATGAAACTGGAAGAACCCATCATGCCTCTCGACCCAACGAGTTGAAGCATTTCTACATGGTGATACTTTTGAGGAGCTGCATAATGAGTTATTCAAAATGTGATTGATACACGGACACCAAATTTATGTTCTGTTCATTTCCCCCCTGAAGTTTCTAGAAGAGGTGTCTCCGCTACTGTTGTTTGTTTTAAGGATTTTTTGCCCAAACTCAAAAAAGTCCTTCATTGTTACTTGTCTCTTCATTGTTATTATTTTGATAACAAAGGTAGGAATTCTATAATGTTACGCTTCTTCAATATAAATACAATGGTTCCTAACTGCTCACTCACAATTTTTTTTCACACGTTTTCTCGTTTTCACACTATTTTCCACTAAAATATTTTATATCCGTTGATAAATTTGGATTTTCACATAATCACATCATAATCATAGCTGGAGATATTACGTCAATACATGTGCATTTATACAAACAAACTCAATTAACCATTTATACCTGGTTGTACTAACATTGTAATTATTACAAAATATCGGTCAATAACTCATTCTTGAAAACTATTCCTGTCTCTGATAAACTATTAGGTAACCTATTCAAGACCTAAACAATATTATGGGTTCAGGAGTAGGCTATTATACAATTAAAGTTGTTCATTGAGGACAATATTAGGGATTTCCTTTGACTTGTTTATTTCCAAAGACTCCAACATTTTCTACTCTCGCACACTTGTAGAAATTTCTCTTGATTTTCTTGGACATTGGGTCGTTGAACTTTCTTCAGTTTAGCGAGATTACCAGAAAATAGTGAAAGTTGGACTGGTCTTGGGGGGGGGGGGTCATAACACTCCCTTGGATCCGCCCTTGAACAGTACTTCGAGTATAAGTACTCGAATTTCAGGAGTACTTAATACTTTCACATTATACAGTGATCGACAGAAAGTACGTAATTTTTTTATCAATAAATTTTGACCAATATCGATATGTGCAATCACTTCTGCATCAAAAGAAACCCCAAAAGACGTTGAACAGAGCTGTTTGTCTTCTCGGGTTTGGTGGGAAATTTGTTATTCGGAAAAGTTGTTCAGATCGACATGTAATAGCTACGTACAAGTTTTGAAAAAAAAATCTGAGATAAAAATATAATAATTAATTTTTTGCGATAAAAAAAAGATGTAATTTGGAAAATATATTTCCCACATTTCTATGTTATTTGGAGAAAATTTTAAATATGTAAATATGTCATGTGTTCAGCTGCTTCAGAAGAGGTCACTGAAATATATTGGACATTGTAACACTAGGTACCATTTATGATTAATGAAGGACCAAACAATGTCAATTTGAATTTTTCATTAAAACAAAAAATGTATTTAATTTTTGACATAAGAAAAACCAACAATTTTTTTACTTTTATGTATGATTCCAGCAATTTGCCAAAAATTAATGAAAAATTCAAATTGAAATTATGTAGATACATGGTTCGTTATTATTAACGAACAGTTTCGGGATTATAATGTCCTGAAGATATTTCATAAACCTTTTATGAACCAGCTGAACACATGGCAAATTCAAAGAATTCCAATTTTCTGCGAAAAAAATAGAAATAGCTTGCGAATCTTTGCAAAATATTATTTGAAATATAAGTGTTAGCGCTTTACTAATGAGTTTCTTCGTTAGAAATGTATTTTTCCAATTAGATTTTTTTTGTGGCAAAAAATCAATTTTAATTTTTTTATCTCTTTTTCAAAACTTGTACGTAGGTATAAAATGTCATTTTGAACAACTTTTTCGAATAACTTTTTTCGATATTTTCTCAAACAAGTGTGTGTTACGGAATGATATTTTTATTTAATTTCCCGCCAAATACGAAAAGACGACCGGCACTGTACAAAGTCTTTAGGGGTTTCTATGATGCAGAAGCGATTGTACGTATCGATATTTATTATTAAATTTATTACTGAAAAAATTTGCCATATGATGCGTACTTTCTGCCAGTCACTGTATTCTAATCTAGTACGTCCAAAATTAATCAAAGAATATATTTATCTATTGGTTCTTCCCAGAGTGTTCCATTATACCTTCACAGCTTTTTTTTACCGTATTCAAAGCCATGCTCTATCAAATCGATAATTTTAGTAGACAGTTTTCAGGGAGCAAAATTAATAAAGTAGTAATAACTGTCTGTTCGCCTTTATAATGACCAATTGTTCAAGTTGTCATCGGTCTGGACATTTCGCCGTGGACTGTTGACAATTGCGGCGAATGAGAATAACCACACCACTTGCGCGGTTTAGTCGAAAAAATGCACTTGCATACCGGTACCCGGAAGCATATTTACAGATGTTACTGCATTTCGACACCAGAGTGTTGAACTCGGTGAGCTTTTGTAAAATACACATATTTACAGATGTTACTGCATTTCGACACCAGAGTGTTGAACTCAGCGAGATTTTGTAAAACGCAGATATTTACAGATCCTACTGTATTTGGATACCAGTGTGTTGAAATCAATTATCGTATGCAAAAAATGAACGCGCAAACACTATGCATTTCGACACTCACATCCATGATATATTATGTGATGCAACCAGTTTTTTCGTAGAAGTTTGTTGCAATTATTGACAGCAATTTTTGTCGTATGCATGTTGTTGATGTATTTTTTAAACGAATATGCAAAATTACGTATTGTGCGTATATGGAAAATCTTGCAAATGAAATTTACTCTACATTATACCGTTATTATATAGGAGAAAAATCAAGATTCGTCAAGATCCCCAGGATAATCTTTTCAAAAATTCATTTTTATTTAAATACAC
The DNA here is from genome assembly GCA_958298965.1 of Chrysolina haemoptera. Taxonomy (NCBI): domain Eukaryota; kingdom Metazoa; phylum Arthropoda; class Insecta; order Coleoptera; family Chrysomelidae; genus Chrysolina; species Chrysolina haemoptera. Next base: position 20,320,846 of record OY282584.1, on the reverse strand, counting down.
TTACTGAATTTGAATTAATTTAAATTTTTAGCATTAAAAAAAGCCTTGCCTCCTTCTTGCAATCGATTTTCATTTTCATTCGAAGCAGCCCTGCTCCTTTCAAAAGGCGCCATAACAGTTATATTTTCCACTCATTGATTTTGGCGCCTAGGGCAACTGCTCCTCTTACTCTACCCTAAGGGCCGCCGCTGTTCCTAGCATTCTCTTCTAACGAATGCTATTATTGGAATTAATCACGTGCGTTAGGTCATGTTATTGTCAAATTTATCCACTTCGTCTTTACAATTTTCGCTAGCTGAAGAATTAATTCTCTAGAAAATCTATATCAGAAAAAGTCAATGTCTCATTGAAGAAAAGTTCATTAGATAATGCAGGAAGTTCAGAAACGTATATATTTTTGTCTTCCTGACAATGAATGTGGGTCAAACTTAAAAAAAAAATACTGTCTTGCCCTTCCGCTAGTTTCCCCAGTAAGATTCTATCGGCAAAGGTTAGCTTTGGGCTGTTTTTCAAATACATTTGTGCATAGTTTATGCTTATATAGTTCATACTGATATTGAGTGTGCATTGCATTGCTTACATAATGCACCTCCTTGTCGTTGTGGACAGTCACACTCAATATCAGTATGAACTATGTAAGCATAAACTCCATTTGTGGAAGTGGCGTTGTAAGTATCATCACTATAAACTTTCTTTTTGTAGTTTCTCTGCTTTCACATAAAATTTGTTATGCAACAATTCTGGTTTTGTGACACGGCTAAGGGCATATTTTCTTATAAGCATCACATAATGCTGTTCCAGTTCATTCGACACAAAGTCAATAGTAATTGTACCGTTGAATGCTTTACATCGTTGTGAAATATTATCTTTGAATATTCTGATTGATTACTTCTACCATATTGTTAGGATTATGCCATCGCAAGTAAGATGAACTGTAGAATACACACACTCAGTCTTTCGCTCCCGTAATCCAAAGAATAAAGGGTATGTTTGGAGGAGAGTGTATTTCAAAAAATCGTTCAATGAATTAATTCAAATCCTACCTTGACAATAGAGATATGACATCCATTATATTCGTATAGCTTTCAATTTCGCAAAACGGAGAACCCCAAAACAGATCAGCAGTGGGACTTTGTAACTTTTTCGCATAGTGATAGCGATAACGAAACAATCGGCATCTCTTTCCGGTACACCACAAAGTGATAGCGTGTGCTTCGTTTAACTTCGTTTCGCTTCGCTTCGCCATGCAAAACAAGTTACAGAGTAACACCCCAGGTATGGTGTCCACATGCAGTAGCACATGTAAATATGTGCGTTATACACATTCTCATCGAGTTATACACTCTGGTGTCGAAATACAGTAGCATCTGTTAATACGTGCGTTTTACACAAACAGACTGAGTTCAACATTCTTGTGTCGAAATACAGCTAATCCAGTACGATTAGGTTTTGAGACAATAATCGATTGTAGCACCACCAAACTTGGTATGCTAGTAGTTGGAACCACGACAAACACGAAAAAAATTGTTTACCAAAATTTCAGGGGTGAAAAATATTTTTTTTAATCTTTTGAAAATATGTAAATACATTTTTGCTGTGATTTTGGAAAGTATATGATTTATCGGAAAAACAACTCAACAGAGTGAAAAAGAATTCAATTTCCCACAAAATTTATTACTAGTAATTTCTAATGAAATGCGCTCGTTTTCTCAGAAAACGTGATAGAACGCCGACATCAAATTTCAGGTTCACCCTTACCCGCCGCTGAAAGTTCTGGCGGAGCCGAATATTTGATTGATATTGATCATAACTGAAGCAGCAACCTATACCCTCTTTGGACTATATACAACAATTTCAAAGTAGTGTGACAGGTGCCACTTATACATGCCAAAAAAAACTTTGTTTTACTCCAGCCTCATTTTAAACTTACCCATAAAATCGGTATTCTCTTCACTAAATGTGAAAATAATCGCTTATCATATCCTGATGCATATATATATATATATATATTTAATAACACTATTGTGAATGAATGACATACTTCATTTTTATGTAAGATGTGTATGGGCGATTATTTTTAACATTTAGTACTGAAGAAATTGCCGGAATTGTGGGTAAGTTGAAACATGAGGCAGGAGTAAAACCCACTTTTTTCTTTGGCATGTATAAGTGAGACTTGTCTCACTAGTCTTAAATCGTTGCATATGGTCCAAAGAGTGTACTGATTCCTGCTTCAGTATAATTATTTCATATCAACTAAAATATCAATGACTTTCGGATCCTCCGTGAATATCGTAGAAGGGTTATGTGAAGTGGGACAAAACACATTTTAGGTACTCAAATACTCACATATTATATTTGCATGAGGAAGTAGAAGTCTTCAGTTATGATATGCACTTTTTCTTTTCCTTCTACTATAATTTTTAGCAAAGTTATGACAGATCTAATTTTCGGCCCTGCCTGAACTTGCAGTGGCGGATTAGCGCAAGCATGAAATGTGACGTCGGCGTTAAACCATGTTTTCTGAGAAAACGAGAGTATTTCATGAGGTATTACTGAAAACCATTCTTGTGGAGAATTGAATTATCTCTCAAATTATCGAAATCGTTTTTTGATAAATCTTATATTTTCTGAAATAAAAAATATATTTTTTTTAATGAAAATTTTCTTAGGTTTCACCCCTGACTTTTCGCTCGAGTTTGTCTGGTTACTGGATTAAGTAGCATCTGTAAATATGCTACCCGGAGAGTACCAGATATATGTAATTTAGAGTTCAGTATTCGAGTATTTCTTCGACTTCTTCCCAGATCTGGTACCAAACCACTTCAAATTACACTTACATAGCTCTTGTTACCAGTTCGTAAGATCACGATGGTCGCTTACAGCCAAACCCACCTTACGAACCAATACTGAAACAACTAACATTGAAACAGCAACTATGCGCATATTAAAGAAACGCAAAAATTTGAGTTCTGGTTGAAACCAGAGTGAGAACCGAATTATCCCTCTCCTGTTTTCATTACCATGCTTATATTAACTCCCCTCTGTTGAAAATAAAAAAAGGCACCGTCAATTTTTGTAACTAATTTTTACACCACTTTTAATCGTCATATTGATTTAAAATTTGGCAGGTGTACATAATTCCGGTTACAATGCATTTTGAAATTTGGCAATATGGCAATATGGCAGACGAGTTTTGTAATTTTGACCCGATTCAATTCAAAATTGGTATTTGGGATTTTTGAGGGCAGAGATTATGATTAGTCTGTCAAAATTGAAAAATTGAAGATGGCTGTTCCATTATGGCGGACGAGTTTTGTAATTATGATTCTTCTGTCAAAATTGGAAAATTAAATATGGCGGATACAATATGGCGGATTATAATCCGATTCTATCCAAAATTGGTATCTGGTAGTTCTCGGGGCAAAGATTATGATTCTTCTGTCAAAATTGAAAGAGTCAAGATGGCGGTTCCAATATGGAGAACGAATTTTGTGTTATGGTCCAATTCGATTCAAAATTGGTATCTGGGGGTTTTTCGGAGTCGGAAAAATTTTTTTTTTTTCATGATTATCCAAAAATGAAGGGTATGAGTAAAAACGTGGAGCGCCTAATCATCATTGCGAAATGTATTTTACTGGTGGTCCACCCTTTTACTCATACCCTTAATTTTTGGATGATCATTAAAAAAATTATTTTACCTTTTTTAGTGCATTTAAACATAAGCGTGGTTTTTGATTGTTTTTGGTAATATTATTTTCTGCATCAATAGGCAGCAGCCAAATCTGAGACGGTTCTTGAGTTTGCTTTGTGTTACGTTCCTCGTTAAAAACACAAATGCAGCACCTTGTTTAGACAAATATCATGCTCGGTATCGCTTGTTTCTCTTTTACAGTAAACAATTATGCGAACAAAAGTTTTTATAAACAATATTGAAACTATCGTGCCGTTTCCTCATAACACCTCCCACCATAAGAATGACTAAATACTTTTTCAAACACCTGATGCATACGCAATAAATTAATAACTGTGTGGTTAATAACGAGATAAATTAGAGGTCATTCGTTTATTTCTATTTTATCGGTCGCGTTATCTCGGAATACTTCTGAAGTTATGATTCATCAATATAGGAGAGGATAGGCGCTATTGAAAATACCAAATATGATACTCCAATCAGAATTGAAAGACAGCTGGTGTTTTCGCGATTATTATTATTTTTTTCCGTATGACTTTCAACCAATCGGAACTTCCAATTGCGTTAGGCATCAGCTTAACAGAATAACAGAATAACTGTAAAACTGACACTCTTTGTAATTATGCAACAATTAATCGATGTATAACGTGAATATTTTGAAGTACTTATAGTATAACTACTGGAAATACAAGTGGTCTTTGGTTTGCGATTGGTCAGATAATGTTAGAATTTTAATATGAGTGAAATGTCCAAAATTTTAATTGGCTATTGTTAAAATTCTTTTACGAATATATAGGCAAAATCAACTATGCTTTGATTGTTCATACGACCGATACAGATCCACGACAGAATATAATTATTCAACCTCGTATCCGAGATAACCAAATTTTTCAGTTATTTCCGAAAAATTGAGCGGTATAATTTCGTTCATTTTCAAATATTTCGTAGGTTAGTTGGTAGGATATCGCTATAAATTTTAATTCATGATATTAGCCTTTCTTAAACCAGACTGACATATTAATATACAAGAAGTTCTATTTATCATGCAGGCTCACCCATCCTGCTTGATATAGCCAAATCTGAAATTCCGAACAAATCCGATCATCTTTGATGAAAGTTCGCTACTCAGATACTTACGTGAAATCTACAAGGCGAATAATAGTGACCTTCACCTACGATTTACTTGAAATAGTTATGCTTATCATTTATGTTATCCGAGAGGATAGCTTGAACGGTAGAGCGCGAGTATTTGATATCTGAAGACAAGCAAAGCATGGCGAGGTTGTGATTTGGATAGGTGACTTACGGACGACATCCTTTCGAGACCTATTCTCCTGGGATTGTGCTAGGAATTTGTTGTTAAAATTGTGTTAAAAGGTAAGACCTCGTTAATTCTTAGCTGGCACAAGTTTCGACTATTGAGGAATGCCCCCCCCCCCCAATGACGACCTTAAAGTGATAAAAAATTAAACTTCTTCGAACGAAATGATACCTTTATAGTAAGTAATATGCCCGAAAACAGTGATTACCCCCCATGAAGATGATTACTCTAGGCACGCGCCTGTCGCATACAATCTTGAAAAGTATAATTCTCTTCAATTTGACGCATTATTTTGAAGATTATGTGCGAAGTGAAACGGTAGTGGAAGATTATCATTGAAACTTGATTACAATCAGGAAAACACGATATTCTTGGATTGCCCTATCATCACAATAATCGTGGAAGTCTGATATAACTATTAGAATCAATGTAACAGTAAAGGGTTCTTGGCAAAAACTTTTTTTTTTCAATTTAGTGCTGTCTATCTGGTGAGAGAGTTCTATAATTATCACTGATATATAACTGTTTCGTTACAGTCAAGCTATTTAGTTGAAAAGAATAACATATTTATAAAGAGATACGAAGATATTCTAAAAAATTACATTTTTTGATATTTTGCTTCATTTTGTCACTTCATAGCAAGCACGTGCGTAGAGTAATCCCATGAGAGATACTTTTGGGCAGTTATGGAGGGGGAGTAATTACCCCATTAACCACCATTAAACATGTACCATCGATCACCAGGAGTTTTTTTTTATACTCTAATGACAAAAATTTTTCCCATATGTTACGTACTTTTTGGCGGTCACTCTATATAGAATTATATTCTACTATTAGTGATCAATCAAACGCTTCAATATCTTGTAAAAATATTCATTAATATACCTTATAATATCCTACCTACGTGAAAGATCGAAAAATTATATATAAGTAACTCACTTTTATATAAATAAAAAAAAAAAATTCGCCCAACCGATCAATCAAATCATACTTTGAAAATTGCAGCAGCTTCTCCAAGTATCAACAATAGATGTAAAAATTGATTTATATTTGAAATATCTATTCTAAAAACAAAGCCAGGTGCTTCCTGTACTGTATTTTCCGGAGCTACTCAATAAAGAATATACAATGCAATATTATTTTCCAAAACACGAACTATAATTCTAGAGGATGTACACGTTTTATACATTTTTATTACTATTTGCCTTTTCAAACAAGAAACTATAATTATTCCTCGTACCAATTTTCATCATAGTTTTAAAATTCACAGCTGAACCCCTTCTTTTCGAAAGTTTGATTTTTACAATTTATGACGCATATTTCTTCTTACTCATTCAAAACAAATATCTCAGTGTATGGTCCTCATGAAGACTCGTGTGATATTATATGAACTACTAACAAAGTACTCTAAAGTAACACTTTAGAGATCGTTTGAAATGTAGTTAAAATGCACTTTTTGTTTGTTATAGACTCATAATTTTCAACAGGATGCCATAAAGGGACTCTTTCAAAAAGTAGTACGACAAATATACTAATACAAACTAACTGAACGTTAAATGAGGTCAACTAAAGTGGGTGAGCATGTTGAAGAAAAACGTCAGCTACGTTTGATTTTCATCAGAATCAATAATTAGCGTTTGTTGAATATATAATGAACTCAAAAGAAAATGTTTATGTACTTGAACGCTATATTACCATTAATGCAAACGGTATTTTTTAATTGAAAACATGCCAAGTGAGTCAAGTTCAAGTACAATAAAAATACGTTATTTGCCGACGTGCGCATCCTGTGTAACTCTATGGCCACGTGTTTCATTATTCTATAGTAGTGGCGTAAGGTGGTTTTATTATGTGGACGTGTAGACTGATGTGAATTGAAAGTAAAATAACGCAGTTATGATTGTCGTGAGCCTCGGATTCGAAAAAGTGAAAATTCGAGAACTGGGTGAGAAAATAATATTGCAGAAAGTCCTGCGATTTCCCCGAAGTAGGCGGGTATTTACGCAGTTGTGTAAACACCAATTTTACATACCTACCTATCTTTAGCAGCTTTCTATTTGGTCCTTTGAGGAGCACCGGAGCTACTCAGGGGCACGAAACCCTAACTATTGCGCGTTCTTTTTGTTTAGTGCTTGAAGCCCCTGTGCTACACCATCTACCTTCCCCTGCCCCCTCTTGCACCAACCTCTGACTAGGTGCAACAAGCCCTTTTTGGTTATGTAGCATTTATTCTGTGGTTATGTTGAATCGTTAGAAGCAACATGAACGAAAATAAAAATTTACAAATCAATGATTTTGAAAACAACAGAGTTTACAGTATTCTTGTAAGCCACGAGGATTACGATAAAGCATTATCTGGTATGATTAAAATTCAATCTTTTGTACATTTTCTGTAATTTTACCAATTTTTAGATAATCAATTTGCTAATTCGCTCTTGAATCATGCCAGAATTGCGGCTGCGGCAGAAGAGCAACCAGCAGAAAGAAATAATAATCCTTCCATTCCTTCCTGTAGTGGAATAAATAAAAAAAAAGTGTCTAGTGAAAGCTTGCCTCCTACAGAACTTTGTTTGGATTCTTTCTCTGAAAATGTTCCTTCAAACTCACAAAAGTTGAGCAACATTTGGAGTTATGAACAGACAACCTGCCTCATTCATTCTATGGCAACATATTATACAGACTTCAATGACCCGAGAAAAAGGAAACACATTTTTGAAAATATTGCCAATGATCTAATAAGTGCTGGGTTCGCTGTAGATACAAAAAACGTGCAGAACAAATGGAAGGGGTTGTTACGAAGCTATACGAAAGCAAAAGACGTAAAAAACAGAACAGGACAAGGACCATCAAGATTTTTATTTTATGAAATAATTGATGATATTGTGGGTAATCAACCCAAAAACAATTGTCAACATGCCCTAAATAGTTTACCAATGTCCACTGAAGGTGATACAGAAACTGAAGAAACTAATTCCGAAAATGTTGAAAATGATAATGAAGGAGAAATTGGGGAACAAGAATCTGAAGTTGAACCACCTAGAAGTGAAAATAACACACATGAAGAACACCCCAGGTCCCATAAAAAAAGGAAGAGGTTAAGCGAACAGCAACTTAAAAAAGAATACATTGATTTGAAGAGAGAAGAGTATGAAAGGCGCCAAAAAAGGCATGAAGAAAGGTGTACCATTGAAAAGGCACAAAATGAAATTGAGAGGAGAAAACTTGAAGTTTTAGAAGAATATCTTAGAAATAAAACTCATTAATTAGTGAGCATAGAATGAAGGCTTTCACAGCCGGAAGTATAATGAAGTATGGTATTCAGGCTTTAAGGCCGTGGTTGGTTCACCTCAGTGAAGGAGGTTCCTTTGGATGTTTCCCTCACAACTGCAGTGAGCATCTTCAGCTTGGATTCTGTCTTCTCGAAGAGTGACATAAAACAGATACAGAGGTTGAAAAGTATTCGCAGTTTATAGTCACAGCCTGGCCACTTTATTTTTCAACTGCTGTATCAGTTTTATGTCGCTCTTTGAGAAGACAACATCCAAGCTGAAGATGCTCACCCCAGTTGTGGGCCAAACATCCAAACGAACCGCCTCCACGGAGGTGAACCAACCACGGCCTCAAAGCCCGGAAACCATACTTCGTCTTTATTAATTAGTATAAAGTATTTCCCAGTCATTTGTTTCCAGGTTAAGTTTTCAAAGTTTTTATTTGAACGTTCCTTTGCTCAGTGTGTGATAAGTTAAGTTTTCTTCAGATATTTTTTTGTGTTATTTTTTTTTTTATTGCCTTGAAAATATTAAGAATGTTTTTGAGAGTAAACCAATTTTGTTTTGTTTGCAGGTTGTAGACAATGATGTAACTTGAGTACATTTTAGACTTCCATTATCTTATAATTGGTATAATCCACAACGTTTCAACTGCTTCTATCCACAGTAGTCTGTATTCACCAGAAGCCGACTGTGGATAGAAGCAGTTGAAACGTGGATTATACAAATTATAAGACGATGGAAGTCCAAAATGAATGTACTCGATTTCGTTTTGTTTACAACTATATTCAGTTGTTATGAGATTGAAGACTGTATTAGAGTTTTGTGAGACTGGAGTATTTATCAATAAACATATTTTTTGTAAATTTTATTGACATTTGCAAAAATAAAAATCTTTATAAATTGAACATTTTCTTGAAGACTAACTGTTGCCGATTACTTTTTTCTTCAACATCATTTTGCATACCAACATTACGATGGAATGGTACATTTGGTGGTTGATTTTCGTCATGCTCTTCAATATCCTCCACTGCATTTATGTCTTCATCTAAGCAAATGTTATGTAGAATACATGCTCCAAGAATTATCTTTGAACATAAGTTCAAATCAAGGTTTTCCAAACCTCTCAGTCTTCGAAAACGCCCCTTGAGGAGTCCAAAAGCATTCTCAACAACTACTCTTTTTGATGAAAGACGTATGTTGAAAAGCTTTTGTTCTTCACTTAAAAACCCTGTGTCTGGAAATGGTGTTACAATCCAATCCAAATTGGGGTATGCTGAGTCACCCAATAAAAAGAATTCACCAATAAAATCTGGGTTTCCCAAAATTTTTGCATAAAGCGCTGATCTTCTTAACAATCTTGCATCGTGCAATGAACCAGGCTCCCCACAGAAAACATCAATGAATTTTTTATTGTTGTCTACAACTCCTTGTAACAACAAGCTATGATAACCCTTCCTGTTGACATATGAATCTTGATTTTCTGCTGGTTTATGGATCTCAATATGGCTGCCATCAATGGCACCAATTGCACCACGAATGCCATTATGTTTAGCAAAAGCCTGAGACATGTTGAGTTGCTGATAGTGGTCGGGCCAAATTATGTATTTATTTTTCACAGAATACAAACAATCCAAAACACGTCTTAGACAATTGTGGGCAGTGCTGAGGCTAACCCCAAATCTATCCGAAACTTCTCTAAACGAATTTCTATTGGCTAGGTACCATAGAGATAATAAGACTGTTTTTTCAGCAGTAACAGTGTTTCTTCCAGAGGGATAAACAGGATTGAAATGTGATTGTTCAAAGAGACCTGAAATTTTAATAAATTCAAAATATATTCTCTCACCAGACTATGTCTACTTACTAATGAATTCATAGGTGGTCTTTTGTGACATACGAAAGTGAGACTTGAACTCATCATTATTATATTCCTTTACAGTTTTCTCTACATAATTTTCAATTTTGGCACGCTTCCTCCTAGGTTCTGCTTCATCAGAATCAGAAAACAGGCTGTCCGAAGAATTTGTAGAGTCTGATCCACTGAAATGATTGGCTGGTCTGTCTATCAAAGCCTAACAAAGATTTTTTTTATACTTATGAATCCACTCCTCTCCATTGTTCAACTTACCATTATAACATGCTCGTCTTCGGAATCAGACATTCTTAACAAAGAATGGCTATATTTTGAAACATGCTTCAGTGTTTGGCAAATTTCTGTTCTGTTTGGCAAATTCTGTAATATTAATACTCTTTGTTAATACTAGGTAACAAGGTAACTCAAATTTCGCCTCAATCTAAATTACACCAAATTGCAAATCATAGTTTAATTTCTATCTCTAGGTTGCAAATTGACCAAATCACCAAAATTGAAAATAGTAAACAATAACAAACTGTAACGAATCTCAAGCGCATGTGCACATGTGTCAATTGCAACTGAAGAAAGAGACCACTAAAATGCGTTCTATTTGGGAGTAGCACAGGTGCACCAAACACAGGGCAACACTGGTGCATGAAACACCAAATAGAAAGCTCCTATTGTGCGCACCACGCATCTCAGATGGCCAAGCAGCGTCGGAGTGAATTTATTTATTGAATTCTCGGTGTTGCCACAGGTACGATTTTTTCAGGTCTTTACTTCTCGAAACCTCTCAATCGAATAATTGATAGGGAAATACAACCACAGCTAGGTCCGTGATTCATGTTTGGAGAATAAGTTTTGTAACGAGGTAAAGAGGGCGATTTTGACACGGAAACTGCAAACTTCTATTTTTTCCACACATTATTGAATACAATTTTGAAATTTGGTTCTTCTTCTAGGTTAATTATGGCTTATTGGAACCGAAAATCAACCAGGAGATTGGCAAATTTTTTATTTGCCGTAATATTTCATTCCAGTTTCTAAGATTCATTTCTACTCAGAAACTTCTCATTCGGGTAGCAATGTTTGCCAGTAAACATAAATTTAGTAATAAATAAAATAATTTAAAAATAGAAAGACAAGCTTCCATTTAAATTTTGAATGGCTAAAAAGTGAAAAATAATTTCTTCAGATGTGTAATGTGAGTTACAAATTCAAAAGCGGGTACGCGGGTTCAAATCGCCGCGCCCACCGACCTCGTGCATGGCATCACACGTTAAAAGGTAAGGGCCGCATCTTCCCTAGCTCGAACAAGTCTCTCGAAGGGGGCAGCAGGTTGATGGAAATAACAATTTTAACAACAACAATAATTAGACAACTCGTACGCTATCTTGGATTCATGTACTTCGATTAAAATTCATAATTTTCAACCTCGAAAACCACCACATACCAAATTTAAATAGAATCGAACTATAATCACAACGACTGTCCACCATCTTATGGCTTGCCCCCCAGTTGTGTTCCTTGCTATCTAGCTTTCTCTCAGACCTATCTCTCCACGTGGTGGTCGATGGAGTATCGTCCGATACTCTACCAATGAATGCTGGTGTTCCACAGGGATTCATTTTAGAATCGACTGTTCCTTCTTCATATCAATAATTTGTAGGGAGCAACCTCATGTCCAATGCACAGCTTTGCGGATGATAGTACCTTCATATCAGCCAGTGAATGCAGAAATGAACGGGAAGAATCGTGAATGGATTAAATACTGACTAAAATTATAGAATGAGGACCAACAACTTGGTGAAATTCAATGCGTATAAAATTCATGCAGGTATTTTCTCTAGAAAGACGAACATCACACTGGCCAGCATTACTATGTTAGGAAATGCATACCAATGAAATTTCCATTTCAATGCTCGGTACCATCAGCAGTAACCTTTCATGGGAGGTTCCCTGCCAAGAGTGCCGTTCAAAAACTTGGTTTTCTGTTTCGTGCCAAGAAGTATTTCACTTCACGTCAACTGAGTTTTAATCCGACCGGTTCTGGAATACTGTTCCCATATATGAAAAGCAGCACCCAAACAAACATTGAACATTTTAAATACTGTCCAAAAGAGAGCCATTCGTCTCGTGGGTGATACTATGCTCACAAGTTCGCTTACTTCTCTGGAACATAACAGAAAGGTTGGCGATCTGTCTCTGTTAGATATTTTCATGGAAATATCATCAATCGTTCCACCGTTAGCGGTCCCATCAAGACTGACCTGTGGATCTCAGTCCTCACATCCATATGCCGTCATGGCTCGTTTTTCCACTGAACGGCAAAGCATTGGAACTCGCTTCATCGGAAGGTGTTCCCTGAGGCATACAGCCTTCAGAAATTCAAGAAGAACATCAATTCCTACGTACTTTCCTTCGGCTTCCATGATGTTCACTGAACAATACAGGATTTCCTTTTCGTTGAAAGGTTTTCAGTAATAATATCCAAAATGCAGAATTTTCAAAAAATACTTTCACCTTGCTGATACGAAAACTGCGTTGCTCAGTAACACGAGAGCTTGCTCGAGCAGTGTTTTCTTCAGCACATTATTAAAACATAAGTATAAGTACTAAATCCGTTTTGCATAAACATTTTGTGTAATTAGTGTCAGTTGAGCCGTTAAACTGACATTTCTATATTTATTATGATTGTTGTAACTATGGAAATGTATACATGTGGAAGAAGCGAAACACCGATTTGAAAATATCACGGGCCGGAGGCAGTGATTTCAAAAAATCTCCTCATTGGTTCGAAATAAGAAAATTATGTCACGTTATTGGTCTATATAAAACGAGAGAAATTGCCAATCTAAAACAAAAAATATACATACACTTGTGTTTGAAGTTGAAGTAGGCAACTTATCCAATGTTGTATAATTATTTCAAATTTTTTTGTTAGTATTCTCATTCTGTATTCGGTGTTGAAGGTATATGTAATTATATATTTTTTCACTTTCATAAATTATATAATCTTTCGTCAAGGTTGATTTTAGGATGGCAAGAGGTATTTTCCCAGCTGTAATTTGTCGGATTCTGTTGTGTTGTATTTTTTGTACGTCTGGCAAACAAATTCTAGAATGATAATAGAAAAAAAAAAAAAGTAAAAGTAAGAGTTGAAATTTCTTCCCTTATGAATAAGAGTTTACATGACTTTCGAGTCCAATTCAGTTATGTAAAATAAATGTTGTCAACAGAATCCCAAGAAGTATATAAGTAGCATATTTTAAGTAGAGGTAATATCTGACGGTTCACTTTTTATTCATATCTGTCGTTCATTCAGCATAGGTCCTAAATATGGCATTATGCTTACTGATGTTGAAATTGTGGAAAATGTCCTTTCCATAAGGAAAAGCTTTTCAAAGAATGATAACTTACCCACGAAGCTTCTGATTAGAGGTTGGTCAAGTTTCCGTACAATACTCCTCAATTTTAGTCATAACGAATAGTTTCAATAATTATTATATAACATTATTTAATTATTTTAGCTCCAATTGTGCCCCGTCGTCCTATCCATCGTCCTGGAAAGTGTCATTAAAATAATTACGCACATTTTGGGAGTAATGCGGAGGAGCTTCGTCCTGTTGAAAAATAAATTCCTGTTCATTGCATGCGGGATCGTTCATATCGCCTGTTGAATTTCCAGAAATGAAAAAAGGTGCTACAATGGAATTTCCAAAAGTCCCATCCCACACCTTTAACTTCTGGGTGTGTTGCGTGAGTGACTCGAGGAAAATCCTTGGATTGGTCTCAGCCCAGTAACGGCAATTGTGGCGATTCACTAAACCATTTAGGAAGAAGGAACTTTCGTCTGAAAAACACACATTGAATAGGAAATTACCATTGTTTAACGCTCGCTCACTCATAACTTCGCAAAATTGCAAGCGACGATCAAAGTCGTCTTCACTTAGTTCGTGCACTGAACGAATTTTATAGGGATGGAATTTGTATTTTTTTAATACCCGTTGGACACTAGTACAAGACACACCTGTCGCAATGGCCAATTGTCTTGTACTAAGCGTAGTATCTACTGCAACTTGCCTCAATTCTGCTATCTCCGTAGGTACATTTATTACTCGATTTTCAAGCTGCCTCTTTTTGTTATGAACCGAACCTGTTTTGCGAAATTTTGTCACCAATTCGCGAACAATTTTTTCACAGGTATGTTTGTCAGGATGCCGTTGGTTAAACAACTCAGTGACCCGGTTTCCACATTCATCGTTTTTGAAAAACAGCTCAATAATTTCCACTCTTTCTGCAATTGAATACACCATAGTGATAAAGTCAACACTTTAACCACAACAGGTATCTAGACATAATTTAAACGCGATGAAAGAAACCCGATAATTTTTTATTCAATAAAATGGGCTTAAAAATCTGCAAATCGGTAAAAACAGCGAATTCAGTTGAAGGAATTTATTTCATAATACTTACAATAAGTTTAAAGATACGGTTGAATCGATTTTTGCATTTTTCGTCACACATGTTGGGAGTTTCAACGCTCCATATTTTCCAAAAGAGTGGATTGATTTTCAAAAACCAAGAAGCACTTTATAGGGAATGAAAAGACCCTTCTAATGACGTATCACTTTTTACTTGATTTTTGCGTCAAAATGTGTCCCAATCTTGACGTGTTTTTGGATTTTGCCAAAAAATTCTTTCCCACCCCGTAATGCCTTGCGGTACGTTTTCGATGGGCCACCCTGTATATACCAGAAAAAATAGTAAAGTCGTTGCTGACCATACTGAATGCATTTGAAAGGAGTACGTCGAGTACGGAAAGTTAGTACATAGTCATCGCCGATGATACGCACGATCATACGCTCCATATGAAACGGCACTTAGGGAAATGACAAAGTGAACCTAAAAAATTGAGCATTGAATTTTTTTTATAACATTGTCTTCAACCAGTAGAATGCCTTTTTTTGAGTAAAAAATCTTTTGAGTTGAATAATTTCCAAATAATCTTTCTTATACCGGTAATTTTCAAATTTAACATTCAGATCTTCTATTAGGAGCTCTATAACTCTGACATTCATGAGCTGGTTTTACACCATTCGACATAACATCTAAGTTTCACTGATATTTCAAGCATCAAATTTGCATGCCTAATCAATATTTAGTTCTTATTCGGTTGTTCTAGCAATTGCTTCCCGTCATTTTCACTCAACTGATTGTCACACTAAGTATAATTGCTGAAATTTATCAGTTGAAGTAAGTTCCCTACAACTTCATTTCCACTACCCAATATCTGCATCCCTAATATCGATCATAGGCCAAGAGCCCAGTCAAAAATTTTGTAAGGATAAACGCATGAAAAATTTCAACTGGAAATGATAGTTCATGTACCAAAGTGCTAAAATTTATCCAAGCAACGTTTCATTGCCGTGGCTTTACATTGCCGCCTGGGCCCTTAAGTAGCGATAAAAAAACAAAATGCATTATAAGTGCAAAGTTGATTCTGGGGAAGGTGTTTTTATAAAAATTTCAAACCTAACTTCATCAACAAATATTTTCTTTTAGAGCTGTATAGCTTGCATATGTACTCCTCTAAAACAGCAAAATTTTTATCTAAATTGATGCTAGCACAATCTATATTTGAAATATTTTTCAAACTTTCAACGAATGATTTGTTTTCTTTTAGTGGTCTATTTTTCCCTTTCTTAAAAAATGTTGGGTTAAAATCACAACCCGTAAGAGCATGAAAAGCGGGTAAAGCAGCACAAAGATCTGGGCCCACGTTAGAAAATATTTCATTCAAACTAATAAGTCTTCTATGTTGTCCAACTCCGACGTTCATCCAAACTTTCAATTCTGGATGCATGCGATGCATATTACCAAGTAATATTACCGCTACATCAGTGTCAGAACATCTTACAGTGACATGAGCATTGTAATTTATAGAACAGGCGTGAAAAACTATTTTAATGTCCGCCTCCTCGTGCTTGGGACAAGATAAATCTTCTCCAACTGTTCGCATTGTTTCACCATTTACAACTACATATTTATAGCATTTTTGTGATAGTACTTTCGATGTTTTTGTATTAAATAATTAAAATGTTTTTAGGTATATAAACTGAGAAAATCGATAATTTTTGCAAAAAGTTTGATTTTTCGAATACATTTTCATGTGTAATTTTACAATAAATGAAAATAAAAATTGTTGAAAATGGTAACTGATAGGTAATTTAATTTCCAACATCAAGCTATTTCATCATTTTTCCATAATATTGACGTCATTTTGATGAGTAGCTAAGAGAAAACCGTGACACGCGGCGGCTGACTGCAGGAGTTCCGCGCAATGTAACCGCCGCTGGCGGCAATGTTAATCCACGCTGTGAGGCTGGCGGCATTGCATTTTTAGCAATTTGTTTTTTTTTATCGCTACTTAAGGGGCCAGGCGGCAATGAAACGTTGCTTAGAAAAATTTTAGCACTTTGGTACATGAACTATCATTTCCAGTTGAAATTTTTCATGCGGCTAATGATAACGCGTTTTTGACTGGGCTCTTGGTCTATCATGACATGACACGATGGGACAGAACTCACGAGGGGACAGAACTCACACCACCTCAGGAACAGCATTGATGATAAGAACCAAAGAGTGAATGCTTCTGTCAGAAAGTATGCAACAAATGGAAAACTTTTTATTATTGATTTCACAAAAAATATTCATGATAAAAGTTGATGCTTATTTAAAAACACAAAATGGGTTATCGAAAATTTTTGTTGGGTTCTTGGTTTCTGAAAAAAAATATTTTTTTCAAATTTCAACAGGAATAAAGTACCTCTATTTAAAAAAAAAAAAAAAATATGAATATTTCGTTGTCATCTAATGAACTATTCAGATTTGTAATATCAAAGAGATTCTGATCAAACTAATTCATTGTCTCATCATTCAAACCATTTTCGATGAGGTATCTCTTTATATTGAGATATTGGCATAATATTATAATTCATAAAAATATGTAATTTTTTTTCAACTTTGATACTGTAGCATTTTAATGACTATCTGAATGGTTCATGAGATGGCAATGAAATTGTCACAATAAATTTCTTGTGTAATTTGAAAAATAGAGGAACGCTTAGAATTTAATTATACCGGGTGGCTACGGAAGTATTGCCTACGGAATATCTCAGTTATTGTATGAAGTAGGTTTATGAAATTTGGAGCGTCGATATAATGACATAAGAGCTAGAATTTGAGCATATTGACATGTCGAAGTTAACTTCTGGTCTGACCGGAAGTAACATCAACTTTCTTATTTTAAATGAAAACCCTATTTTTTTTTCTTTTCGCTTTATTCAGCATTCAATTCCCTTTCTAATGACATATCACAAGTTGGTATCTAACCAGAAACTAGATCAGAAAAAAATTATTATTGAAATTCACCGAGTAGGCCGTGGAAGCAAAATGAAAGCCAAAAATTGAAAAGTTGGCTATGGAAACCATACGTCACTTGATAACAGTTGCTACTACTGTGGTATTTTATTTTCATTCGTCGGCGTTATAAAAAGCCGCAAAAAAAAATATTTGAAAAATTGGGAAAAAAACAATACTCTGTAGGTCCATAATTTATATAGGAACATACAACTTTTTCTTGCCTGTACTATTCAGCATAACCATTCCTTTCTAATGATATAATAGAAAATAATTTTTTGAACTGAGATACCGAAAAATCCAATTATTATTCTTCAAATAACAAAACAGATTATCGCCATACGCAAAAATAAAATTAAAAATAATGTGGAATGATAAATTATATCCTGTAGGTTCTAGGTTAAATAGGAACATAAACGTACTTGGTCTGTGCCATCGTCCATAGATATTCTAATATCTACCTATGGACGATGTTTGTGCTATTCAGAATAATCATTCCATTGCAATAATCATTCGAACCAAAATATTAACAAGTAGGCTGATTAAGATGTATTTTGGAATGAAACAAAAAAGAAATGAGAACTGTCACGAACGCTGCTATCCATATTATTTTGACGTTCGAAGTAGTGTTTTTGATTCTGCCATTTTAAAAGGGTTTGGATATCGAAATCAGTTAGTGGAATATTCAAAAAATGCCCCGTTATTCACGAACCGAACAAATGCTTCTCATTTATGGTGAATGTTTAAAAAATTCTTATGCCGCTGAACGATTGTATTTAGAGCGATATCCAGGGAGGCAGCAACCGTCAAGAAGATATTTCCAGTGGCTTGAAGAAAAATTAAGAACTGAGCCTGATGTTCACGAAGACCAAGAAGCATTTGTTATTAATGAGGAAACTGAAATTAATGTATTAGCTTTAGTACAATATGATAGCACAATTTCCTCAAGGCAGATTGGCGCCGAATTAGCTATAAGTAAGGACTCTGCTAGGAAAAATTTTGAAAAAACATCGATTGAAATCCTTCAAGTATCAGTTGCATCAACATTTGTATGAAAATGAGGGTGAAAGGCGCCTGGAATATTGTAATTGGTTTCTTCGACAAAATGCTGAGAATCACCTATTTAACTATTATATCTTGTTTACGGACGAGTGAAGATTTACCAACAATGGATTATTTAACAGGAATAATACAAGGTAGGTACTGTACTTTATTTGGATTATTGTTGATAGTCGAAGTGTAAAGTGCTAAAAGTGTGAACGGTCTTTTTTTCCAGGTACTGGGCGATAGCAAACGAGCACCGGTTTCGACAAGGCGGCTTCCAGGAGAGATTTGGTGTGAATGTTTGGGCAGGAATAGTTGGAACTCATATTGTTGGCCCCATTCTTTTTCAAGGCTAACTAACCGGAGAGAGATACTTTAATTTTTTAACGAATGAAATTTCGGAATTCATTAACAACCTACCAGCGGAAATAACTGAGAGAATGTACTTCCAGCAAGATGGCGCCCCTCCCCATAATTCAAGAATAGCGAGAAATTATCTTCAAAATCGCTTTCAAGAGAGACTTATAACAACCCATGGTCCAGCCAGGTGGCCACCAAGTTCACCTGATCTTACTCCGTGCGACTTAAAAATAGGGTGTATTCCACACAGCCTACAACTCTACATGAGCTAGAAGTAAAAATTTGTGGAGCTTTCCAAGATATCACGCCCCAAATGTTGAGAAACGTTTTACATGAAAATATCACCAGAGTCAATAAATGTATTGACGCTGAGGGAATGCATTTCGAACATTTGTTTTGAATTAATTTTATCTTTAATCCTATCAATTTGAATTTTTTTTTTAGATAAATCTGTTTTTTCGTTATTTGAAGAATAATAATTGGATTTTTTGGTATTTCATTTCAAAAAATTATTTTCTATTATATCATTAGAAAGGAATGGTTATGCTGAATAGTACAGGCAAGAAAAAGTTGTATGTTCCTATTTAAGTTATGGACCTACAGAGTATTGTTTTTTTCCCAATTTTTCCAATATTTTTTTTGGCGGCTTTTTATAACGCCGACGAATGAAAATAAAATATCACAGTAGTAGCAACTGTTATCAAGTGACGTATGTTTTCCATAGCCAACTTTTCAATTTTTGGCTTTCATTTTGCTTCCACGGCCTACTCGGTGAATTTCAATAATAATTTTTTTCTGATCTAGTTTCTGGTTAGATACCAACTTGTGATATGTCATTAGAAAGGGAATTGAATGCTGAATAAAGCGAAAAAAAAAATAGGGTTTCCATTTAAAATAAGAAAGTTGATGTTAGTTCCGGTCAGACCGGAAGTTAACTTCGACATGTCAATATGCTCAAATTCTAGCTCTTATGTCATTATATCGACGCTCTAAATTTCACAAACCTACTTCATACAATAACTGAGATATTCCGTAGGCAATACTTCCGTAGCCACCCGGTATACTCGTATAGGTACAGATGTAATTTTGTGATAATTTAATTTTTTTTTCTTAGAATATTTTCTGTTGATAATACCAAGAATCAAAACAAATATTTGACGAATGTCCATTACTCCTTCGTCTCTGTACAATTCATCACTAGAATATCTGAAGTTCTTTACCATAATTATTGGCAGAATCCACTTTTGTGACGTGATCCTCGTGATCAGATACCTCATGTGGAAGTTTGTTGCGCCACCCCATGCTATGATTCCTTAGAGGAGATAGGTTTATATCAGAACATACTACGTTATTACCGGATAAATTAATTTTCACTTTGTTCTTATTGATGACTTTTCAAAAAAAAAAATTCAGAAACCAACAACCTAACATAACTTTTGGATAACCCATTAGTTTCTCGATGATCACCAAATTAATTATAAAAAAGTGATTCATTTGTTGTTGTTGCATCCCTTTTGAATAATGCTGTAGATGTATTGTTTTCCTGGCCATGGATGTCGGTTCATAAACCATAGAAACATTCTTAATTTCTAATTTTAATTTTTTTTTAATCAACTCAACTGAAATATGGAATATATTTAGAAAAATTTCGAAAATTTTTTAATGCTTCAAAAACGAAAATTCTTGCCATTTATGGTTACATTATATTCCAAATAACAACCCATTTTCTTAATTGTTCCAATTTCGGAAACACCCTGTATATGCGACAAGTATGCCAAAAACAGACTAGTCTGATACTTGATTTGAATATAATGTTTTAATGCAGCCAAAATCTTACATGCAACAATTCGTCAAGTCCTATCCATCCGTATACATACAGTGAAACCAACCTAGCTGAAAACATGAAAACGTGATGCACACTCGTAGCACAACGGATTATAGTTCGTAATATATCCAGTAATAACGTACGCGCAATTTAAAATGTCCAGCTAGATTGGTTTCACTGTACTACTTACCTATCATATCTGATAGGTTTATAGATGATTGGTATATACAGGGTGAACTACGACCACTTAACGAAAATTATACAGTCTACTTTCCCAATCAAAAGAAGTCGAATACTGAATGAAATGTGGAAATAGGAATTATGTTGTGTACTTCGGAAGAGGTTGCAAACTGAGATTTATTGCTTTCTGGATGTACCATTCACGTGACCAAAGTTTGAAAACTTTTGGAATTATTGTTAAATTTTTCATGTCTATCTCTACTGGCCTACGTGTTATTAACTAAGTAATAATCAGTATTACACGTAAATAAAAGGTATACAGGGTGTTAATTGAGTACGTTGACAAACTTCGGGAGGAGATTGTTTGAAAGTTTTCAGGACGAAAAATTCATTTAAACATATGCCACAAACGTCTTGGTTTTCGAGATACAGGGTGATGAAAAAAAATTAAAAAATGAAAAAAATATTTCAAGATTTTTTGGAGTTAACTCTTCAACCCTTCATAATTTTTTCTGCCGTCACTGACATACTATGACAAAGGAATAATCAATGTTCTTTAATTTAACATCTTTTTGTTTTCTTTTTATTCGGTTTCAGTTTGTTATTTATAAACCTAACATAATTTATCAGAACTCGATTCTGCTTCCTTCATAGTATTGCGATAATGATTATTTATCAACAAATTACGAAATCTCGCGTCATCACCAGTCTTAAAAGTAATCAAGGAAATTTATATAAAATTGGTCCCAAATCCACGGATGTGAAGTTATCCACATCCACAAATGTACACTGAGAAAAAGTTAACTCGGTTGGTAAAATTTTTCTTTCTTATTTGAATGATGAATTAAACATTTCTCAAGAGCTCCATCACATTAAGAAGGTTGATTACCATGTGATATGAGTATAAGGGTAATTTTTTATGCTATGAGAAATGGTGAAATGGGGGTGATATTATTTAAATGAATAAATTTAGTATTAAAAGGGCGTTGTAGAACATTTTTAATGGAAGATTTGTTTTAAGGAAGGTAGACTACATATTCGTAGGTATAAGAATTCATTTGTAGCACCGTCGGAGAGGGTGTGGTGGGGGAGAGTTTGTCAAAAAAATCAATTTTCTGGGAAAAC
The DNA here is from genome assembly GCA_958298965.1 of Chrysolina haemoptera. Lineage (NCBI taxonomy): Eukaryota > Metazoa > Arthropoda > Insecta > Coleoptera > Chrysomelidae > Chrysolina > Chrysolina haemoptera. Next base: position 20,298,748 of record OY282584.1, on the reverse strand, counting down.
GACATTGTAGAGTTTTTTGAATTGGATATTCTTTCAGAGGAGATCGAAATACATAGTTGTAGGTATATGAATTCATTTGTAGCCCCGTCAAAGGGGGTGTGATGGGGGAGAGTTGTCGAAAAAAAACAATTTTCTGGGAAGACAACATTGTAGAGTTTTTTGGATTGGATATTCTTTTTCAGAAGGTTGAAATACATAGCTGTGGGTATGTGAATTCATTTGTAGCCCCGTCGGAGGGGGTGTGGTGGGGAAGAGTATGTCGAAAAAAAATCAATTTACTAGTAAAATGACATTGTAGGGTTTTTTGAGTAAGATATTCTTTCATAGGAGGTTGAAATACATAACTGTGGGTATATGAATTCATTTGTAGCCCCGTCGAAGGGGGTGTGGTGGGGAAGAGTATGTCGAAAAAAAAATCAATTTACTGAGAAAACAACATTGTAGAGTTTTTTGGATTGGATATTCTTTTTCAGGAGATTGAAATACATAGCTGTGGGTATGTGAATTCATTTGTAGCCCCGTCAAAGGGGTGTGATGGGGGAGAGTTATCGAAAAAAAATCAATTTTCTGGGAAAACGACATTGTAGAGTTTTTTGGATTGGATATTCTTCTTCAGGAGGTTGAAATACATAGCTGTGGGTATGTGAATTCATTTGTAGCGCCGTCAAAGGGGGTGTGATAGGGGAGAGTTATCGAAAAAAAAATCAATTTTCTGGGAAAACGACATTGTAGAGTTTTTTTGGATTGAATATTCTTTCAGAGGAGATCGAAATACATAGTTGTGGGCATATGCATTTATTTTCTAGCCCCGTAACAGGGGGTGTGATGAGGGAGAGTTATCGAAATAAAATCAATTTTCTGGGAAAACGACATTGTAGAGTTTTTTGGATTGGATATTCTTTTTCGGGAGATTGAAATACATAGCTGAGGGCATATGAATTCATTTGTAGCCGCGTCAAAGGGGGTGTGATGGGGGAGAGTTATCGAAAAAAAATCAATTTTCTGGGAAAACGACATTGTAGAGTTTTTTGGATTGGATATTCTTCTTCAGGAGGTTGAAATACATAGCTGTGGGTATGTGCATTCATTTGTAGCGCCGTCAAAGGGGGTGTGATGGGGGAGAGTTATCGAAAAAAAATCAATTTTCTGGAAAAACGACATTGTAGAGTTTTTTGGATTGGATATTCTTTTTCGGGAGATTGAAATACATAGCTGTGGGTATGTGAGAGTTACTCTCTCCCCCATCACACCCCCTTTGACTGGGCTACAAATGAATTCATATGCCCTCAGCTATGTATTTCAATCTCCTGAAAAAGAATATCCAATCCGAAAAACTCTACAATGTCATTTTCCCCGAAAATTGATTTTATTTCGATAACTCTCCCCCATCACACCCCCTTTGACGAAGCTACAAATGAATTCATATACCTACAACTATGTATTTCGATCTCCTCTGAAAGAATATCCAATCCATAAAACTCTACAATGTTGTTTTCCCAGAGAAGTGATTTTTTTTTCGATAACTCTCCCCCATCACACCCCCATTGACGGGGCTACAAATGAATTCATATGCCCTCAGCTATGTATTTCAACCTCCTCTAAAAGAATATCTTACCCAAAAAACTCTACAATGTCATTTTACCAGTAAACTGATTTTTTTTCGACACACTCTTCCCCACCACACCTCCTCCGACGGGGCTACAAATGAATTCACATACCCACAGCAATGTATTTCAACCTCCTGAAAAAGAATATCCAATCCAAAAAACTCTACAATGTCGTTTTCCCAGAAAATAGTTTTTTTTTTCGATAACTCTCCCCCATCACACCCCCTTCGACGGGGCTACAAATGAATTCATATGCCCTCAGCTATGTATTTCAATCTCCTGAAAAAGAATATCCAATCCAAAAAACTCTACAATGTTGTTTTCCCAGAAAATTGATTTTTTTTCGATAACTCTCCCCCATCACACCCCCTTTGACGGGGCTACAAATGAATTCATATGCACTCAGCTAGGTATTTCAACCTCCCGAAAATGAATATTCAATCCAAAAAACTCTACAATGTCGTTTTCCCAGAAAATTGATTTTTTTTTCGATAACTCTCCCCCATCACACTCCCTTTGACGGGGCTACAAATGAATTCATATGCCCTCAGCTATGTATCTCAACCTCCTCTAAAAGAATATCTTACCCAAAAAACTACAATGTCATTTTACCAGTAAACTGATTTTTTTTCGACATACTCTTCCCCACCACACCTCCTCCGACGGGGCTACAAATGAATTCACATACCCACAGCAATGTATTTCAACCTCCTGAAAAAGAATATCCAATCCAAAAAACTCTACAATGTCGTTTCCCAGAAAATAGTTTTTTTTTCGATAACTCTCCCCCATCACACCCCCTTCGACGGGGCTACAAATGAATTCATATGCCCTCAGCTATGTATTTCAATCTCCTGAAAAAGAATATCCAATCCAAAAAACTCTACAATGTTGTCTTTCCAAAAAATTGATTTTTTTTCGACAACTCTCCCCCATCACACCCCCTTCGACGAGGCTACAAATGAATTCACATACCCACAGCTATGTATTTCAATCTCCTGAAAAAGAATATCCAATCCAAAAAACTCTAAAATGTTGTTTTATCAGTAAATTGATTTTTTTTCGATAACTCTCCCCCATCACACCCCCTCCGACGGGGCTACAAATGAATTCATATACCATCAGCTATGTATTTCAATCTCCCGAAAAAGAATATCCAATCCAAAAAACTCTACAATGGGGTTTTTCCAGAAAATTGATTTTATTTCAATAACTCTCCCCCATCACACCCCCTTTGACGGGGCTACAAATGAATTCATATACCCTCAGCTATGTATTTCAATCTCCTGAAAAAAAATATCCAATCCAAAAAACTCTAAAATGTTGTCTTCTCCGAAAATTGATTGTTTTTCGACAACTCTCCCCCATCATACCCCCTTCGACGGGGCTACAAATGAATTCATATACCCACTACTATGTATTTCGATCTCCTCTGAAAGAATATCCAATTCAAAAAACTCTACAATGTCGTTTTCCCAGAAATTTTTTTTTTTTGACAAACTCGTCCCCACCACACCCTCTCCGACGGTGCTACAAATGAATTCTTATACCTACGAATATGTAGTCTACCTTTCTTTAAACAAATATTCCATCAAAAATGTACAACGCCCTTTTAATACTAAATTTATTCATTTAAATAATATCACCCCCATTTCACCATTTCTCATAGCATAAAAAATTACCCTTATACTCATATCCCATGGTAATCAACCTTCTCAATGTGATGGAGCCATTGAGAAATGTTTAATTCATCATTCAAATAAGAAAGAAAAATTTTACCAACCGAGTTAACTTTTTCTCAGTGTACATTTGTGGATGTGGATAACTTCACATCCGTCCCAAATCCGACCCTTGGTAAACTCCGTTTCTTATTTCTTTGTGTTCCAATAAATATTCTAGTAAGGTTCTGAATTTCATCGAATTTGAACCAGTGCAAAGTAGAATTTCATATGACACGTAAAAAAGTTTATATTATGTTAATAAAATATTTCCAAGATTTATCTAATCGGTAATACGGTAACGGACAATTCTTGGTTTATTGGTCCAGTTGTTACAGCATATTGCATAGGAAAATAGTGTTGTGTAGTATTGTTTACTTTCTACAGACAAAATTTATATATCCTTTTCTCATGAAAATGAAGTATTGGTCAGTGACGAGTGACGACCTACAAAAATACCGACAATAAGATACCCATAGTGTCTTATCAATTCAGTCCCTTGGCAAGAATACCTTAGAATTTTAACCTTGGTTCTATTGACCCAGTTAATAATGCATTAAACCAATTAAAGAATAGATTGAGATCTGTACTAGCAATATAAAATATATACTGCAAACTATCTGACGTATTCTGTATAAATTCATTTAGTGAAACTTTCACGTAGCTTGTATTATAATTGTAGTTGATGTAAAAATGGTATAACCATATAAATAAATATATTGTCTCTGCCTGTTGACCTTTTTGGTTTTGGGTTCATTATAGTTCTGAGAACATCAGATTCGTTACCAAAGGTAGGTTAAAGATGACGCATCCGAGACCTGAAATTGCTATGATTTTCTGAGACCTGATAAACAGAGTGGAATAACTGTACGAAAGCATTTGCAATATCACTACTGTTGACTGAGTCATCAAGCTGCATTTCTCTAGGCAATCCACTTCTGGATATGGATCTTACAAATAGCCAAAAAGGGTTGTGATCTTGTGCTATATTTCTTTTATTATTGATTTGATGCTTTGTAATTTGCTTTAGTGCACTAGGTTTAGAGTTCGTACTATTTTTTTTTTAATTAATTTGTGTAAATAATTTTTCTTTCTTATCTTATGCACCGAGTCGAGCATAGATATTTGGGTTTATATATGCAGTTGCTTTTTCTGGATACTTCGGTATGACTTGCTCCAACAATGTAAATTGTTTTATAGAGCAGATCGAGACAGTCATTAACATTCTCAAATTCGACAAGATTAAACCAATTTTATTTTTTATTAACTGATATATGCGGCTCAACAGATTGATGGGCTCTTCAATCTTGTGTTGTGACACTGAATGTATTTTGCAAAGCGAGGTATAGAATTTTGGTTCAGAAGTAACAATCGCACATTGTTCAAAATTAAAAAAACACATGTTTTGATTATTTTACTTAAATACCTCAGAAGTGGTGATAGGGTGAAACTTTTAGGTATCACACTAGATGATAAACTCAACTGGTCAAAATACATCTGGGAATTTTTGTAGATCAAAAACTCACCTTTGATTATCATATTTGAGAAATGGTCTAATCAACTAAGAGGATCTTAGGATTCATTATGAGAAACTAAAGACAATATAAAAACACCGAGCCTTCCAAAGCCATTTATTCACTGGTAAGAAGTAGGTATCATTAAAAAACATAAATGCTATCGAGCAAGAAAAAGACTTTTGTCAAGTATCTCACATTCAAAATGTAAGGTGTACCCTGCTAGATCGAAAGGCTTCCTAAAAACTATTTTAAATATATGGTCTCCGCAGTCTAATCATTTTTAATTTTTTAAATTTGTTTCTCACTTCACATTTTATTAATCGGGGACCTCGTCAGATACACTTCCTCCATCAACTCACAGCAAAATCATGTATGCTTTCTCCTAGTCTAATCGACATCTTGCAGAGTATTTGGCTATGATCACATCTGCACAATGTCCATTAGCCAATTTTAAAACTGTTCATTCCGTTGATTGAGGTATGAGATAGTCCAACTTTTTGTGTTTATTGAACTTCAAAAAATCATCACATAGGTACTTAAGTTCCTTGTCGACAGCTCTATCTCTATGTTCCATAATAGCTGCAAGGCCCGGAAATTGACCAACGCTTCTTTGTAATTCGAGATTATTGTATACCTCTCAATTTCAATCAATAACAGAATTAGAATTAGTAGCTGGTGTATATCCATTCAAGAGTAAAATATGAAATATTATACTGAACCAAAACGAAAAAGAATAAAACTGTCAAAACGAGTGTCAAAGTCAAATCTTCTTTTTTTATATTATAACCCAACTTTTTCGTTGCTTTTTTATTGGTGCTTTTGTGGGTTATTTTTGACATTCGAACTACTATAAGAGATTTGAACTATTAGACTCCTCCCATTGGCCGTACCCGTAGAAGCAAAGCCTTCTGGATCCAGTGACCCTATGCAAGCCGCTCCACCAGCTCCACCTAGTGAGCAGAGCAAAAAACACTCCAATTATCTGGGTTAAGATATTCAAAGTTTGGGAGGTCGTTTAAAAAACTATACCTAGTCGTTGCCGACCGATGTTTTTACCGTTTTCACTCCCATCATCCAACTATGCTGTAGGCTATTCTGCCGTCCTAAGCCCAAAGGGCCGTATCTCAATTTTTTCCATATTTAAAATTTCACTTTCTACAGGTTCCCTATGACCAAGCCGTTGACTTGAATGACAAAGAACCCCGCACGAAAACACATGTAAAATTGGCTCTCGGTCAAACTGGCTGAAATTTTATTATTGTGTTATAGTGGTATGGGTAATTAGGAAAATGTGCGAGTTTAAATGATTTTGTATGTGTAGTTTCTGAGATGTAAGCAGCCAAAGTTCCAAAAAACCTCGGAGTTGGGTAGGGTTGACAAAAGAAAAAATTGTTTCGTCAGTCGAAATAAGACAAATTCAGGATGGGAATGCCGGAACTCGTTTAACATGTCCAATTATAACGTCATTAATGAAAGTACATCAGGGTGTATACGAGGCGTAATCAAAAAAATCGTTTTTCATAATTTTTTCACACTAGTCCTGAACCAACAATTTATATTTTGGTGGAATATCATAGTTTCAGTCTATTCTATGCGATAAAAACATATTTTGTTTCTTGGTTTCTCTGTTTGAAATATGAATTTTTAATATTTTGAATTATACCCTTATACTGAAACCAATTGACAGATCGTTTTTGAATACAAAAAAATTATTTATTGCCACTGTTGATTGGACAAAAGATGAGGGAATTCTCTGGAGAATTTAGTTGTTCAATATTACCTTTCATTTAGATACAGGGTGCGTTTCATTTTTTTGTAGGTCATTCACATTGTTTTTATTCAATATCTCAAAAACTGTTCGGTCAATTTGGACCTAATTTTACTGTCACTATTATGAAAGTGTTGACTATCAAATATGAAAGTTTGGTCATTTTTGTATGTTGCGTTTCTAAGATATGCATTTTTAAAATTTATGGTATTACGATATATGACTTTGGGTATGGAGTAATTGTTTGATACTATGAGTAACACAAACTACACTCAACAACAAGATTGAATTCAAAAATATGCTCAAACTCAAGAAGGAACTCGATATTTTTTTATTTATTTAGCATATACCGCATCAACCATAAACGGTCATTGCGGTGGTACAATACATTTTAGTTCAATATGGGACAGTCAGTGAGATTCAAAACAGTAACAGTATAACAATATATCAAATGTCTTTAGTGAGATTAGTTAGTTTCAGAAAGGTCGTCAGGATACCAATATTATCCCTGTGAAGGCTCTTTTGAAGATAGGTGGTCATACCGGCTATCGTCCTTTCCCGTTGATAAAATGAGTATTCTGACAGAATATGCTTGACGGTGAGGATGGTCTGGCAGTCTTCACATCTTCTTGCCTCCTCTTTTGAGAGAATATGCTAGTGGGTGAGTCTTGTATGTCCGATGCGCATTCTTGACAAAATAACCTGACTTCTCCTATTTGTCCCATATTGATGATGTTCGGTTATGTCTGGGTTTATTTCCTACAGTTTGCTATTTGTGTTTTGCCAACGTGTAATCCATAGTCGCCTGGTATATTCTTTTATTTCTCCTCTGAAGTCGTAGTGGGGTATACCTTGAAAATAGGCGACTTCGGGGTCATCTGGGGCTTCCTTTGCAGCCGTATCGGCCCGATCGTTACCCGGGATTCGAACATGTGAGGGGATCCAAATTATTTCCAATTTCTTATGACTTGTTTACACTTTGAACAGTTCTCCTTTGATGCGTTGTAGGATGGGATGTCGTGGGTATAGTTGTGTGATTCCTTGTATAGCACTTAGAGAGTCGGTAAATATCACAGTTTTTTCGTTGTTTCTGGCCTGATGTGATATGGCCTCTGATAAGGCATATAGTTCGCCCGTATAGATGTTGCATGTAGACGACAAGCGGTAGGTGAATTTTGCGGTAGATAACTGCAGCACCAATGGAACTACTTCCGATGATTTTCGAGGCATCGGTGTAAATACATCTATAGCCATCAGTGTACTTAGCTTTCAGTTCGTGAAACAGGTGTTTATACACGGTGATGGGAGTTGTGAATTTAGGATATTTGGTTAGGGTTGTGTCGAGAATTCGATATGTTATGTAATGAAATTTAATTTATCATAAGGTTTCCTAAAGTTTTGTTTAATCGACAGTAGCAATCCCATGTATGCTCATGTATGTTCATACGTCCTTCTGATACTCCTGTTCTCACGCCTACTAGAGTGTCACTGTGCTATCGCTCATACGACGATGCACAAACCACGCATGTGTTTTAACTCACAATACATAACCTAAAATTTTAGTTGAAGTTGTGGATATTCGTAACTTAAATTTGTGTTGTTTTTAGTGTTTTGCAATCGTGTTTTTTTATAACAATGATAAAAATAAAGTGTACAAATGGGCTACCAACGTATTATGCTTAATACCCTTAAGAAGCTTAAGAGAAGCGATGAAACAGTTGGTAGCTATTGTTTCGATCATTGTAAGAATAATTGTTACTAGAATTGGGTATAGCAACTGGAGTAAGTCGAAAAGATTTTGTATTGTTTTGAAAACAACAGTTTTATTTATTCGTATTTCTCAAAATAATTGAATTGCTTACTTTAATTATAATTATAAATTTGTAGTTGCTTCAAACCAGGCCGATTTGATAGAAAAAGACGATATTTTCGAAATCCTGCTTTCAATGTACCAGTTGACCTAAACCAATTAATTTACACTGAAGTCGATCCTGTTCCAAGTACCAGTAGATCAATCACCGATGGAAACAGATTCTTTAAAATTTGAATATCATTCAAAAACCAACAAAAAGTAGTAGTGTATTTAAATACAAATAATTCTTTTTAGTTTTTGAGCACATTGTCAATTTGCCGGATTTCGAAAATGAGCATTGTGATAGCGACAAGGATTCTGAAAACGAATCAACTGAAAACAAAATTCGTAAGAACATAGTTTCTTCACGTGAGAATGAAAATCCTACTGCTGACGTGACTGAAGTTGGTAATGGTAATAAATGCGGTCGGCTAAGGAAATCGAAACGGAAATATCCAGAAGCATGGGCTTTAAATCACAGAAAACGAAACAAAAAATTTGCAAAAAGCTACAAGAGAACTACAGGACGTATTCGCGAAGAAAGAAAACCATAAAATTTACAGATAGTCAGTCAGTGTTTGCAAAAATGTAACGAAAATATACCTGATGAGTGCAAAAAGATCTTGCCTAAAAGTTTTTGGGATATAGGGAGTCTAAAAAGACAATCTGATTACATTATTTCTCATGTTACTCGAAAAGAAGCTGCCAAGAAACAGGAAGGAACATTTCTTTATGAGGAACTCTTAATTTAAAAAAAATATAGCCTTCCGCGAAAAGACCAATGCTGGTGCCGAATTATTATCAGAAGATGAGAAAACTCCAGAAAATATTCAGGAATATGAATTACACATTCGCAGAAAAGTGCCAGCAAACGATGAAAAGTCGAAGGATGCGCAAAAAGCAAAAGAAAATGCTGAATACGTCTCGGCGACCTTTGATCTTGAAGCAGTTTTATATATATAGTCCATTATTTCATCGTTTTTAAAGTTGCAACCGAACAGGGTTCGAAGGTAAAAGAGGGGCAAATGAAATGGCTACTTGCGTAAAGCTATATCTTGAAGAGCTACTGGCAAACACTTAACAAGTAGTTTTGTATTCAGATTGTTGTCCAGGACAAAATAGGAATATTATCATGGTATACATGCTCTACCAAGCAGTCCAAACCATTAGGAATATTGAAATAATTGATATGAATTTTCTTGATCCTGGCTGGGCACACGCACATGCAGTATATGCGGAATATGCCAAAATTTACTGGCCAAACGATTGCATCAACGTCATTAAGTTGAGAGCTTACAAAGTGAAGACATTTCATTTACGAATTATGAAGAATTGCTAAAAAAACAGTGAACATTAAGGGAAAAAAATACTTTATGTTGTACGAAAATAGGTTCGAACCTTATACACTCTTGAATAAAAATGAATATTGGGAAGAAGAATTTTCCAGGGTGCAACCCTGGAAAGGTCGAAAAGCTGAAAACGCTACGGACACGTCAGCAGTAGGATTTTCATTCTCACGTGAAGAAACTATGTCCTTACGAATTTTGTTTTCAGTTGATTCGTTTTCAGAATCCTTGTCGCTATCACAATGCTCATTTTCGAAATCCGGCAAATTGACAATGTGCTCAAAAACTAAAAAGAATTATTTGTATTTAAATACACTACTACTTTTTGTTGGTTTTTGAATGATATTCAAATTTTAAAGAATCTATGTTTCCATCGGTGATTGATCTACTGGTACTTGAAACAGGATCGACTTCAGTGTAAATTAATTGGTTTAGGTCAACTGGTACATTGAAAGCAGGATTAACAAAATATCGTCTTTTTCTATCAAATCGGCCTGGTTTGAAGCAACTACAAATTTATAATTATTTAAAGTAAGTTGATCTACTGGTACTTGGAACATGATCAACTTCAGTTTACTTCAATTGGTTTTGTTCAGCTGGTGCATTGAAAACATGACATGCATAGTATTTTTCTACCAAATCGACTTTGTTTGTAGCAACTTCAAATTATAATTATAATTATAATTAAAGTAAGCAATTCAATTATTTTGAGAAATACGAATAAATAAAACTGTTGTTTTCAAAACAATACAAAATCTTTTCGACTTACTCCAGTTGCTATACCCAATTCTAGTAACAATTATTCTTACAATGATCGAAACAATAACTACCAACTGTTTCATCGGTTCTCTTAAGCTTCTTAAGGGTATTAAGCATAATACGTTGGTAGCCCATTTGTACACTTTATTTTTATCATTGTTATAAAAAAACACGATTGCAAAACACTAAAAACAACACAAATTTAAGTTACGAATATCCACAACTTCAACTAAAATTTTAGGTTATGTATTGTGAGTTAAAACACATGCGTGGTTTGTGCATCGTCGTATGAGCGATAGCACAGTGACACTCTAGTAGGCGTGAGAACAGGAGTATCAGAAGGACGTATGAACATACATGAGCATACATGGGATTGCTACTGTCGATTAAACAAAACTTTAGGAAACCTTATGATAAATTAAATTCATTACATAACATATCGAATTCTCGACACAACCCTAACCAAATATCCTAAATTCACAACTCCCATCACCGTGTATAAACACCTGTTTCACGAACTGAAAGCTAAGTACACTGATGGCTATAGATGTATTTACACCGATGCCTCGAAAATCATCGGAAGTAGTTCCATTGGTGCTGCAGTTATCTACCGCAAAATTCACCTACCGCTTGTCGTCTACATGCAACATCTATACGGGCGAACTATATGCCTTATCAGAGGCCATATCACATCAGGCCAGAAACAACGAAAAAACTGTGATATTTACCGACTCTCTAAGTGCTATACAAGGAATCGCACAACTATACCCACGACATCCCATCCTACAACGCATCAAAGGAGAACTGTTCAAAGTGTAAACAAGTCATAAGAAATTGGAAATAATTTGGATTCTCTCACATGTTCGAATCCAGGGTAACGATCGGGCCGATACCGCTGCAAAGGAAGCCCCAGATGACCCCGAAGTCGCCTTTTTTCAAGGTATACCCCACTACGACTTCAGAGGAGAAATAAAAGAATATACCAGGCGGCTATGGATTACACGTTGGGAAGATTATTTGGGTAAGCAGCAAGCAAAACGTGTACTCTTTTAACACTATATTTCCAATATTTCAACAGTGGTTACTGTCATCTTCAGGGAAGTGTGTCTTTGAGGTTGATTGCAAACTGCTGTGATGAAAGTGATACAACATTATCGAATGAGAACCTGGAAATTATTCATATAAATTTTAAAAATGTTTGTATTAATTGACTAATTATTTTAATTATTGACCTTTTAATGTTATTTTATTATCAACTTCATGTTTCTCATTCGATAATGTTGTATCACTTTCATCACATCATTTTGCAATCAACCTCAAAGACACACTTCCCTGAAGATGACAGTAACCACTGTTGAAATATTGGAAATATAGTGTTAAAAGAGTACACGAGTAATTAGTGGACTGTATATATATATATATATATATATATCTCTTATCTCATACACAGGCAAAGATGCCATAATCCCTGCAGAAGTTTTTACACTTCAATACCAGTAAAAGAGACTTCTGAAAAAGAATCTGATGATGAGATGTCGCTGCAACAAGTAAGGGAACAACTTATAAAGAGGAAAACTCGGAGGAAAAGGCACCTAAATTAAATTGTAGTTTTAAATAATAATTATTTTCAGTTTTGCTGTACTAATAAAGTATTTCCCTTGGTATTTTCTTTGTATATACTCCTTTAATTTAAAGAAGAAATTCTCAGATATTTTAATATCATAAAGGCATATGAACCAAAAAACACTTACATATTGGCACGAGATCAGATGCTAAACTTTACAGTAAATTGTAATGTTCTTATCTTACTGTGTATTACTGAAAAACGTTTTAAAAATCGAAATATTTGATGAAATTGCAGTTTCATCTAATGTTTCGATTTTTAAAACGTTTTTCACGTCTCTTGTAAAATTTACTTTTTGGTTCATTCGCCCTTCTGATATGATGCTAGTAATAATAATTCAATACCATTCACGGTATTACCCAGAGGAGTAGTTGTTTTCGGGCAAGTATTCGATATAACAGCCTACAGCATTGTAGGTGAATGGGAGTAAAAAGAGTAAAATTTGATTGATTTTTCAAAAAGTGATAGAAAATAGTAATAATACTTCATTTACAGGATCTATGTTAGTGATAATTAATTCAGAATATAGTTTTGTGTTTCAGTGAATAAATAAACATTTCAAATCTGCATAAATAGCTTGGGCGTGATAATCGATGAATATGGAAACAAATAGTGATAAATAATTGAACGGTACATAAAATCGCACCTAACTTTTTTATGGCAATTTTGTTGAACAAATTCATAATCAACCGATGACAGTGTCAACATAACTATAATTATTGAATTGTTATTTACTCGGTTATTTAGAAGTTGTATATGGTAATGAGATTTTCGTATTTTACCGGAGCTCCCTCAAACTGACCTCAGGTACTGAAAATAATGTAACACCGGCAACCGGTAACGAGTTCAAGTGATAACTGGAAATAACAACTAAGTTACTTTCTTGTAATGGCTTTTGCGGATTCTCAAATAACAGTAGTTATTTTTCGGAAACTAAAAGAAAAATACATTATTCAGTTTGAAATTCCCATAATTATATTCATCCGATGTTCAACATTTCATACCTACCCATAATCATGAAAATCTAGCATCGCTAATTCGGTACCTACCTTCGAAACGCATAATTCACTGATCCTTTGTGGAATTAATAGCAGCAAATGCCATGTGTCTGTTTTGCATAACAATATCGAGATAAGATCTGGTCTAAAGAGCCAGAATAGCGGTTAGGAGTTCATCCACCCATTGCTAAACGTCAAAAATTACGCCACGGTCATGTGACATCACTCGCGTTACTGCGTTACTCATAAAATAGTATATTTTAAAATGAAACCGTGTATAAGTTACTTCATGAAGAATGGACGACACTACTTGACGGAAGACCATTAACTAATAATGAAAAATGGATAGTATAATCTAATCTTCCACAAAAAACCCTATACCAATTCGTCGGCAGGTATCCGTTATAAAACAACTACTGCTTCCTACGGCTGTTGAATTATATATGTTCGATACTTGATAAAATTTTCTACAAAAAGAACACCGCCTCATAATGCTGGGATCGTGACAGACCATTTGAGTGTTATTTTTCAACGAAGATGACTCGGAACAAAGGCACCCATGAAATGACCGGCTCGTTCGCCAGATTCGAACCCTTAAGACAATTTAATAATAATTCACTAGATGAAGACCTCATCCTAGCCGACTGCAGTTGTAAGAAATACATTCATCATTCACTGTGGTTCTGAAGAATCTAATGTTGATACGGGCTATTACTACACCTTGGCAAAGAAGGAATGATCTGGTTGAACTGTAATGGTAGTTGTGGGACAATAACCTCATCAGATGCCTTGGATAAATTGTGCCTGGAGACCTACATACTTTTTTATAAAAGAGAAGAGTTTCACCGATCGAAATGTGTCATCAGTTATAGTGTTTTATCTGCAGCTCTAAATTTAAATATTTCTAATGCACCACTGTATTATGATAGGCCACTGTGGAGTGGAGCGCTACTCAGCTTTTGTTGTGATGATTTGTTATTATGAGTTTCGTTTTGAAATAAAGATTATATTGAATATATTTTTTCTACATTCATGCAAAAAGCAAATCTTTATTGAACTATATTTAGTGGAAAAAGAAGTTCTTTATTGCACTAGTGCAATAAAGTTTATATTGCACTCATCTGTCATTCAACTTCAACGTTCTGTCATCATGACAAAACATAAATGTTCAAACCCACTACATATTTAGCAGATATTCTGTGAGATTGAAAATACATTTAAAACAGTTACACATTTTATATTATTTTGTATTAGTGTTAGCAGCCAAAGCTAAACAAACAATGCCTTCCCGAGAAAAACTCCATAATCAAAACTGATCCACTTTGTTCTAAACCGCCTACCTGCATAGAGCAAACTGTCTGTACTATGACCACACCTCGTGATAACATACAGAATTGAAAGTTTTGAAATGAGTATTATTAATGGAAAATAGATGATAGTGGATCTGTTTCAATGCAAATCGATAGAAATAATTAATTATTTGAGATGCCCTTTTCATTTTCCAACACCTAGTGTCGTACCTTGATAAATCATTTTTGGCTTTTTGCATGAACGTAGAAAAAATGTTGTATGCAACTCGTGCAAAAATTGTTTATTGCACTCGACGTGAAATTGTCGTGACAACACGTGGATAAACACTTACTTTTTGCACTTGTTGCATAAATAACTATTAAATGTGGATCATTTTGAGAGGGATTATATAGTGGTAACACTACTAGAAAATCCCAAAAAGCTCCTAATAGTTGTAGAAGAGTAGAATATTGAGCTGAAGTTGAAAAATGTGGCTTTCATTTAATCTTTAGTATTAAACCGTGCGTCAGAACTGGGGAGCGATTAAGATTACGCGATCCATAGCGCAATTGATGTTTTACATTGGGTTTGCTAGATAGAAATGTCAGTTTCACAACGGATTGAATTTTCAGTAGTAATAACCCAAGGACGTTGATAATTATAGCAGATTCCGAAAGCTTGTTGGAGGTCTGTTTCCTATACGCAACAAGCTTGAGGAAGTTGTTATATTTATCAATGTTCGAGGTTATTCGGATAGAAGATTTTTTGCTAACCGATAATTTTTAACATGCTTTACATCAAATTTGGTATCGTAAACGGTATATTTTGATATATGTGATACGAAAATTTCATTAATTCTCTCGTCAGTATTACAACCAAATCATGACTTCACTGACATTTTGACGTTATTGTATATTTGAAACTTCAGAATCGAAATTAATCAAAATATGTATATCCATAGCAACGTGCCTGAGAGTGAAAACAAACCGTAAGGACTGTTATCAGTATAATGTTGTTCTGAGTGGTTGTATTCAATCACATAACCCCAGTTTAACTAATTTCATTGGATTTCCGCTTGAGAAAAATAATTTCATAATCACAGAACTTAATTATGAGTTCGTTTAGGAAACACTTCCACTTTGTCAATTCCAAACAAGTATGGTAAACTGTGGTATGCTTGGCTTCTCGGATCAACACCACGCATTCACTACAGCTGTCTTCGAGACGGTAAGCAACGAAAAAAAAAAAAAAAATCCAACAGTGAATCGCCAAGTAGGCCCAATTCCTGTTGTGAAATATTTAATTATATTACATACTGAAATATTCTTTGCCTTTGTATGAAGTTAGGGCCATAGTCGGAGTGCTTTCTGGCTCTGTTGCCGACTTTCCTAGTGGCACTGGAGTTATCGTGTGAACAAAAGTAAATGGTATCAATTGCAAGATGACAGATTCGAGCATTAGCTCTCCGTCCTGACTGGGACTGCACTGATAATCGGCAAAACCGTGAAACTAGTATGCAGATAGTCACCTGTTTTGGTTAACAGTTGCTAGTTGTTACAGGAAGCATTGAAATGTGTGCTCTTATAGAAAAACTTTGCCAGGTATTGGGCAGAGGTGATTTGGAAATCGTAAGGGGCTGCTAGATTGTTTTCTGTTCGATGCTTGCCGACAAATCTCCTATAATGTGAGAAATTTGCGAAAGGCTGGATTATTTATAACCTTACTAGCGGAACCGACAGAAGGTGTCCTGCCCGTACGTCATGGTAGTAGGCGTTAGGGGAAATTTGTGGTTATACTTATGTTTTGATAATATGCAAAAAATAAAAAAAAAATAATGGTAAAAAAAGGAACCCATTCACAGCGCCATATACCGGATCTCAAACGCACAAAAACATTTCTTCAAAATCGCCTTTCAGTGACAAACACAGACAACAATCAATGTCTAGAGCAAACCACTTATTCACGTTGCTGTCCAAGAAGGAACATTACCCTTGAGAGAATACCTACGACCGTAGATTATATTTTGAGAAAATTCTGGGAAATTCAGAAGCAAAAATCATTCCCAACAAAACAGGTCAAGTCATAAATCTAAAAATGTCGTACAACGGACTATAGTTCGTAATATATCCAGTGATAAGACAGTCAACATGAACGTTCGCGCAAGAAATGAGAATTTCACATGTTCAGCTATCTGGGTCGAACTTTACCAGATCATCAAATAACCACATGCCTACTACTACTACTACTATTGTGGTTATACCATGGTCTCCAAATTATTTCAAACCAATGTCATTTTTCCAGAGCAGGTAATGTTTTACCATTGTTCATTTGAATATTAATATAGGTATGTGGTAATTTGTAGATGGGCCCTGGTAAAATAGATGTAAAGTAAAATATCAGAAGTCGAAACTAGTAATAGTTATTTATGGTACTAGTGTGTTATGTTGAAAATAAGTCATGCGAGAAAGATTTATACCACGAGGCCGTCAGGCCGAGTGGTATAAATTCTAAAGTGATTTAGGAAACATAACACATGAGTGGCATACAATGTTTTATCCAACACATGACAGTTATGACCCATTATTAATGTCATTTTAGACAAGTAAACTATCAAATAACACACAGTGTGTTATAATGACAGTCATCACTGTCATGTGTTGGATAAATATAATAAACAGTGTTAAACTGACATAACACTGAAAACTTCACATAGCTTTTACAAAAGGCAAAAGCTTTTGCATTCATTGGAAATAGAAGCAACTCAGGGCGGGGGGCACATACCCGCCCACTTTTTCTGAGCGTTAATCTCAGGAATTCCTAGCTTCACGCCAGAGTAATTTTCGATTTAATTAGGTGATCACCGTAAGATGGCCTGCACTGATGATTGGCGATGAAAATAAAACCGGTACGAAAGTTTTCCCTAATAAACTGAATCGAAACATAATTTTGTCTTCAAGATCAAGGGTTCTCCAAGTAAAAAAATTGCCAATAATCTAAAAGATATAATTCAACGGTCGTAAGCGGTAATAGTTGTTTTTTGTTAGAGACTTGCCGAAGAATATCCTTCTTGTATAGGTTAAAGTGAAGACTAGATTACTCCATCCGTTATTCATCATTTGATATTTCAGATGTAAAAGGTAAGACCCTCGTCATACCCATCTCGTACAAGTCTTTTGAAGACTTCTGATGGTTGGAAGTAGGGGTGCAGCTGCATGATGGTTAGAACAAATTCAATAACAGTTTTTTTTTTTAATATACAGGGTGAGTCAGAATAAGACCGACAAACTCCGAATAGAGATTCCTCACCTTATTTGGAGGTGAAAAGTTCCTATCAAATGCATCCCCTCTGAGATACAGGGTGACAAAAGTACGAAAAAAAAATATTTTTTTTCTCCAAAACTTCTAAAGTAAAAAATATAAAACTTGGTATACTGATCAATGTTTATCAAGGTGATCATTGGAAGTAATATTTTTAATTTTCGTAGACCAGTTGGAAGAATTTAAAACATAGTACTGGTCAATCAGAATGAGACCGACAACTTAATTTTTTCATTCATCATATTATCTGTAATCACTGAGTATGTTTCTGATTCTCCCAATAGAAAAATGTTCAGGAGGTTTACAAATATTCCAATAGGATGAATGAAATTACTGTAATGAGATTATTGTACAGAGGAAATTATGTTGCTACTCGGGACATATCTTCAGTTTTTCTCAATTATCTCAGAAACCTCAACTTTTAGATACATGGAATGTTATGACTCTCAGGCTGAGTATCTATGAGCCTAACTGATGTCAAACGCTCACTTGTCCAAAGAAAATATGAGCACATACCAACGTAACTACGCCACTGGTTTACAAAAGTTAAAAATTATAATCTCAAATTACCACCTTGATAATCCTTGATTAGTGTACCAAGTTTGATATTTTTTCCATCAGGAGTTTTGGTAAAAAAAAAATTGAAAAAAAAAATTGAATATTAATTTTTTTCTTACCTTTGACACCCTGTATCTCAGAGGCGGTGCATTTTAGGACATACATTGATAGGAACTTTCACATCAAAATGAGGTGAGGAATCTGCAGTCGGAGTTTGTCGGTCTTATTCTGACTCACCCTGTGTTTTTTGTAAAATATATTTTCATGTAGGAAATGGGCATACTTATATGACACTTGAATATATGGATTAAGAAATAGCTGAGCCTTTTATATACGAATTTTCAGAAAATGCCATAAGCTTAATTTTTATTACAAAAGTAATTATCAGAGTTGTTGGCGAGTACACGTGTTCTACCACGATCAATTCTTGGCAATCTCTCACTTGCATCAGTTCCAAAAATATTGGTTTATTTTATTGGTTTAGATCGAAGCGATAAACTAACGAAAGGATGGCATAATATATTTCGAAATTATTCACTAATGAATCGGCTATTGGGTATAGACAAGTATAAAGAAAAATAGGCATGTTATTTGTCCATAGGTATGTGACGGTATATCGAGTGTTTAGACTAATATACGTATGATCGTAGCGAAAAGATGCAGAAGCAGAGTCCCCTTCCTTTCCCTGGACCAGTTATTGGGTGTTGATGGGTAGTTACAAACTTTGTCCTAAAACAAGTTCACATCATTCCTTAGCTTTTTTTTCCACATTCCTGGCAGTCTTGATGAGGGTGAGGCCACCAATAAAATGATTAACGCGAATTCACTTCCACTCCGGATAGCATATTGTTCATCCGACAAGAAAAATGCAAAATCACAAAATTACGAAGAAATGTCTATTATCATTAACTGTGGACTGAGGCTATGTGACCCTTGAAGCTTAAATAATCAATTTGAGCAGTTCAATTGATCATAGCCTCATATGGTTGCAATCTGTGATATTGCTGTTGAATAAGTGAAAGGTTTCACCTCAGCTCCGCTATAGAAAAATTACAAATGTTTACCCCGCCTGAGTAAAAAAGATAATGAAAACGTGTTGACAATATTTTGAATTTGTGCATGTGGACAAAAATACTTTTCACCTCATACATGTATGAGATTCCAAAACACTAAGTTCCTTGGCTCGCACAATTTTTGACTTTTGAGGGCTGCCGTTGGCAAGGGGACGACAGCTGGTTAACGGAAAAACAATTCCATATAATATTGTATAGTGAATTACAATTTGAGCAGCAATCACTCTCGTATTTCCTTTAGAGAAAAAACAAAATGGAGGCTCCAAGATGGCGGAAGAGACTTTTGTTTTATGGTCCGCCTCCATTCAAAATTGGTATCTTGAAGTTTTCGGGGTCGGAGATTATAAATTTGTTGTCAAATAAAAAAATTTAAAATGGTGGACTAGTTTATTGACTAGGGTCCGATCCGATTTAAAATTGTTTTATTTGGGAGTCGAACATAATGCATTTCTTTGTTAAAATTTCTGAATTCAAGATGGGTACAAGATAGCAGACGATTCTTGTGATTATGGTTCGATTCTATTTAAATTTGGTATGTGGGGGTTTTCGAGGTAGATGGTTATACGTTTTTATTTATCAAAATTCATAAATTCAAGATGGTGGACGAGTTTTTTATTATGGTTCGATTCTCTTCAAAATTGCTGTGTTGGGATATTTGAGGTCGAAGATCATGTATTTTTTGTTGAAATTCATGAATTCAAGATGGCTGCTCCAGGATGACAGACGAGTTAATATTTAGATAGACTCTCATTGAAAAGCTAGATAGCTCTAACCTCACAGGAAACAGGCCTTGTCAGAAATCCATAGAATAATGCATACTTACAAAAAAGCAGTAAATAAAAATAATTAAGTGAAAAAAGATGTAGGACGAGCTTTTATTCAAAGGTGCTGAAATGTACAAAATAAAGATTTTTTTTTAATTTCAATCGTTATTTAGTAAGATCTTGTATTTTTAATTATTTCATTTTTCAACTTGTCAGAATTTGCTACTGCCTTAACTTTGATGAGCCATTCATACATTTACCACAGCGAACTATAACCAATTGAAAAGTGAAAAACTTGGGTAATCATAGTATGCGGATTGTTTTATCACGAAACCATCCCTAAATTCTTTCAGAACGCCTTAAAACCTCCAGATCTTGATGCACGAATCATTAAATAGAGAGTTGAACGTCATTTGCAGATGAGGTTTTTTTAGTTAATGATACCAAGTTTTGAAGGTTTTCTGAACAGAATCAGGTGTTAGCTCGATATTTTCTTCAATTTTCAACTTTTTAACTGGTCATATAGCTAGCGATGGAAATATATTTGGTTATTAGAGAAGACACTATCGATAAATGTCGAAACTTGTGCGAGCCAAGGATTAACGAGGTCTTACCTTTTTACGTACGATTCCTAGCACTTCTCGGGCTATCAGAAAAAATCATGCAGTAGCTAGAATTTGAACCCCATTATGGATAAAAAAGATTTAATAAGTTTGCCGGCTACAGAGTCATCTTAGATTAATGCATTGAGTTCTAGGCGTTTTAGGTTGCTCTGAACTAGAATCTGGTGTTAGTTTTGCGCGATGAACAAATCCCTAGTATATTTTTCATAATTTTTCACTTTTGAATTGGTCATAAGTAGCCGTTGAAGTGGAAAATGTATATACGCAGGAGTGTTTTGTCAACCTGATATGTAGAATATACTTAAGTAATTTGGGTAAAATAATGTTATTCTCAAGGAAATACAAGGGTGTTGCTGTTCAAATTGAAATATACTGTATTTACAAAAATTAAAAAATAACGAATAATTATTGTCACGGTTCAGCAATCTCAAAAAGGAACTGACACTTCACTGAATTCTGAAATCTGTCAAAGTAGTAACATTCTAGCTTTTCCCTATTACTTAGGTACTTTTTATAACACGTAATAAATGTATGAGCTCATACGTTCACTTCATACATTCTCTGTTTGCAGATATGAACATAGTTTTCGAGAATATTTCTGCCACAGTATAATTTTTGGTTTCTAAAATAACAAAAAGCTACTGTGGCCAATATCGCATAGCTCCTGCAGAACCTTAGAAAACCCAGGCAAATGGGTAATAGGTACAATGTATTGATCCATCTGGCAACATTGCATCAACTTCTCCCTGCCTGCATCATGGCAAGCTTAATAATAAGTGTTACGCAAAATCGAGCTTTATGGACCCTTGCGCCTAGGAAAAAAAACGGTTCATACATTTATAAAAATTTATAGCGTCCGTTGGGTACAGTATCTAAACAAAGGAGTAATCACAACAATTACAAAAGTAATTAAACTGGAAGTGGAAAAGTTTGGGTTTTTTCGCGTGGCCCTACTGTTCAAAATCCTCAGAATTGTAATTGTTCGACTTATGAAATTAAATAATTCCCCCCGGTAATTCCTATATATCATTAGAAAATAATTCAAGATCTTGCAACATGTCGTATATGGCAATTTTAGATCGCTTGAATTTGCAGTTATGAATGTTGATTAAGAAAACTTTTTATTTTGTTTGAGACTGATATTTCACTAGTGTACATCGACACACATAAGTCGATTCACAACCTTTAAACGGTCAGCGAGCTCGTACTAAAAAGAAAGTGTGTAGTGCGTCCTACATTTTCTTTAATAGTATTTCATTTACATTTCATTGGGGAAATTATTCAATTGGCTATGGCTTTCCCCGACCGAACGTGCAGAAAATTGGATAGCTAGATTTGGTTTCAAACAAAGGAAAACCGATTTGACTCGCAACTGAGAAAGGTGTAGGTAGGTAGGTTTCATGACATGTACGGAAGCCGCCAAAAGAGATGAGATGAAAGATGCAAACTTGAAAAAATTGAGAAAAACAGGAAATAGTAATTTTTCAAGGAGTGGCAAGACGAAAGCAACTTGGCAACAATGTCAGTCACGTCGATACGCTTACAACTTACAACGTGTCAGGACCAGAAACAACAAACAACAGAGAATTGGAGACATTTTGTATATTTACCATAGAGGTGCACATTCTGGCTGGTTTCAATATTTACTTTCAAACATTTTGTTGAAAGGTACTCAGAACTGAAATGAAATGAAACAATATTCGGCGAATAATGAAAATAAACAAAAGAATCGAGCCTTCTCTATAGAGAGCGAGGTGTCCGCGGACTTCGACCAATAGCGTTAGCGCACATGCTCACGTCACGCGGCACAGCCCGGGCAATGCCCCGCAAAGAAAACACCCTATATCTCGGACACCAACAATGGGAAGATGGGAATCGGAAAAAAAACGGAAATGATTTCAAAAGTACTACTCACTGTGCAACATACGGCGTATTCAGCCGTAGAAGCTCTTGACGTTTCTTTTCCTCGAAACTTTCACTTGTCACCCGATCAGCTCGCAGACGTGAGCGATTTCCTCGAAAGAGTTTGAATTGCCGATCCGAATATCGCGCAAAAAACCGTGTTTTCCTACGAATCTAGTATGTCGTGTCCTCCGCAACGCTTTCTACGGGAAGCACATCACGTGCACTGGCTGCTTTATCGACCAATGGGTGCGCGAGAACCGATTTGTCGCACTTGCTGATTATCGTCACCGTCGTGTGTTTTTCAGGGTTACACAAGCGTTCGGTCGACTGGAAAATATTGTCCACACGACGGTGACCGGCTAGGATATTCAGAAGACCCTGTCGAATAGGTGCACCATGTCACATTCGATCTCTGCCACGCCAAAAACAATAATTAGGAATATCAGGTTGGCTTTTTCTTTGTGGCGAGTAACGTAGGACTCGTAGGAGCCGAGCTAAACGCAACGGTAGTAGAATAGGGGAAGGGGAAGTCACCGCGTGCCCCGAACTGTGTGTGGTGCGTAGTGAATGTGCGCACTTGAAAATGGCTCATTATCATGCGGAGCCTTGTTGCCGGCTTGCTGGAGAATCGACAAAAACTAAGGATGTTCTAAAAAACCACCTGCAGAACTACTGCATTAACTACTTGATTTCGTGGCATCGTTGGGCGCTGTTCACTCCATACCTAATCTATACCGAGAGCCAGACAATGTATCACGGATGTGTTTATTCCATTGACAGAACAAAAAAGTACATGAATGGAGAATACATTCAATTTCAAAAGCATTCATCCCCGTTTATATCCCGATCAGGTGCAATTAACTTTTTCCTATTGTAAATAAACAATTGTTTGTACAACTGTCATTAAAAATTACGTTTTTAACATATGAACAAAAAACTGATGTTTTCACAAAATCACTTTTAACGATAGTGTTAAAAGTAAAATGACAGATGAGGTGATGGATACTCAGTAATATATAGATCTCTCTAATAGAAACACTCCAATGAGATATAAACAGAACACCTACTCAAAAGCAATCATTTATAAAAGTTCACATATGTATTTGGCCGTTTGCGCTACTAGTAATACTAATTCCTTTTGAAGTTACAAATGAAGTAGTATTCAATCCAACTGTAGAAGGTCCTTCATCACTGACAAATAATGACATTCATAAATAACGCTGGTGCGTCGGGGTTCATTATATTTGACATCTATCTGCCAGTCATCTGCCTTGTAACCCAAAGATCGTGAGTTCGAATCATTATGGATATTATAGTTTTTTTTTTTGTTTTTTTCCTTCTAGCAGTAAATGATACATTCTTTAAAAGTGATTTTATTTTGCTCATAGGGTTGCTCAACTCACTAACGCTCGTTTCGCAATATTCCACACTCACAAAATAAAATGCCACTTTTAACACTTGTATCATGAACAACTATTTACATCTATTTACATGATTTTGTTTTGTGGCCGTGATCATGGCAGGTTCCCTAATATAAGGCACCCACCCAGCCAACCATTTGATACAAGAAACATGTAAAGATGACATCACATTGTGACATGCGACACCGCATTTGATGCCACTAACATGTATTCAATATATTGAGGCAATAATGTGAAAATGTCTGCCTCAAGGAAAATCATTGTGATGTCTTTCAGACATGAAATGCGATGTCACATAGAGAGTCTTTAACAGGTGTTATACAAGTGCACATTACCACATTTCATGTCACAACTAGGTCACACTGTCACATGAACTGTTTTTCTATGGTTTCTCATAGTTTTCTAAATCTCGATCTTCCTTTACTCACTGGAATAGGGAAGCCGAGAGTGTTGAAGACCTCTGGGGTACGTAATACTGATTCAATACAACCACTTTGTTTGAACCTCGGAAACAATTTTTATCTGCTTACATTGTCCAAACTACTGCTTCTGTCAGGTTCTTTCAAAATTATAAAAATTTCATGGCAGAAAAAATAACTCTAGTTTTCCTCGCAGACGTTTGCGGGCAACACCTGACTGGTTTTGTAGGTTTGGTAGGTATTTGTCGTTTTCGCATCTTCATACAAGAACATTTTATATATCACCAGTGTGGGAACCTCAGTAAAGTTGTCAGTAAAATCATGAATATTTATTAAAAAAACAAATTGAAATCTAAAAAACTAACGTGTTTCAGAAGGAATTCAGTACAGTGCTTTCATATTAATGTCCCACTTTTAAAAGGCTGTGAAGTGTTTATTTTTTGAGCTAAAAGGTCCAATAAAAAAGAAATTGTAGTGGTTTTTGTTGAGGGTGGGTTCCCAATGCATCGTTTTTGCTTTTATAGTCGCGCGTCACGCATTCTTCACGCATTTGGATTGGCGAATTGGTAAATCAGGTCAAGAATTCGCCAATCAGAATCCGCGACGTGTGACTCACCCTTATATAGTTTCATGCTGTTAAGTCAAAAAGTTTATAAACTGTCATCACATGTCATCATTATTGACAAAACTTCCTTTTTTAAAAATGGTACACTGCATATTATTACATGATCGGTAAGGGATGATCATTAAGAATAATAATTAAAATAAAGATATTTATTAGGTGAATACAATGTACAGGGTGTAATCTAATCTCTTGCACTCCAGTGAAGGACGGGTGTATAATTTTCTAACGAATGGCAGGTGCGAAAAATTCGAAAAAAAAATGTTGCTGGAAAATTCGGAAAATCTTTGAAACCGCTGTTCGAAATTAGACAGTTTCTTCCATCCAGCAGCTCCAGTATTATTGCGGCTCTGCTCCGGTCAGCTGGCATTTGGCTGACAGCGGTTCCCAAAATTTCGTTATAAAATGGCATTACACACCCGTCCTTCACGGGAGTGCAAGAGGTTAGATTACACCCTGTATACATAAAAATCAAAATGTTGATGAATATAAATATCATAAGTGTAGGAAGGAAGTGTAAGGAATCCAACGATACCAGGTTTGATGGTGTTATCTCCAATGACTACGGAGATATCGCCATCTATTTTATCCATAAGATCAATGAGAGGGAGAGAGAAACTTTTTCTGGCTGGTCCACCCAACTCTCTTTTTCTCTATAAAATCAGTGGGGACTTTCTTTCAAGAAATTTATCAAGCTTTGTTTTTGTGAGAAATACTTTTTTGATATCTGTTAACGGTTGACGAGTTATGGCTAAAACAGACCAAAGGGGTGAGTTTTTGGGATCTCTATACTAACATTTTCATGCCGGGTAATTGTTTAGGAAATTTCTACACTGACTGTAGTACTATAAAAACAACCATGAGTATTTTTTTCATGGGATTTTTTCAAATTTTTTATATAATCTAAAAAAATATTGTACATTTGGACTTGTCGATTCCTTTCTATTTTGTTTGAATCTAGGAAAAAAAAACGAGAAAAAACCAAAAAAAAAAACGGAAAAAATCCTCCGAAAAAACCCCACCGAAAAAAAAACGGGAAAAAATAAAAAATTAAAGAAAGAGTAATTTTTTTGTTGGGTGATTTTTTTACTATTATTTGTATAATTCCTTCTGAATGTTTTTTAGTTTATAACTTTTGCAATTTTTGCTGGCCACAATGTTCCAGTTGAACATTTTTTTGTAGATGCTATTTCAAATCGAATGACAACAAAATTAATAATTTTCGGTTGTTTTTGTCAGCTTTTTGACAAAATGTGAATTTGTGAACCAGACTACCCAGCAAGCACAGTTACATCACATCGCAGCAATGTATCAACGTTACCTGCGAAACCACATTTTATTTCTTGAGTTTGTCTCACTCAAGTTTCATCAATGCAACATCCCTGCGACAAGTTCTGCGATAACAGAATAATGTATTTTAGAGATGTTACTGCGATGTAATGATACTGCGATGTGTTTTTGCGATATTCACGAGATGACTTCATTATGACATAGCGGGCATGCGAACATATGACATCACAGCGATGCATTTTAGTTATGTAGAGGTTAGGGAATACATAGGAAAATAAATCAGTTTAAAAAAAGCCTTGGATGAAAAATATATAACTAAAAATTCATTTTCAGCAAATATAACGTACTCAAGTGAAAAATGCATGAAGAAATGAGAAAAAAAAAACATTAAAATAACTTATATTATCATATATAATCATTTTGATACCTTGAACAAAGTTCTAAAACGTCATACCGATGCAATATGTCGCCAACGTCAGATATTGGCTTCCAAAGTTGTCATATTTTTATGGGTTAAGTGTATTAAAGGCTCCACTGCCGTACCGGCATTTTTATGTGTATTTTGAAGTATAAAGCACGAATATATCACTGCCATACCGATGCGATCTCGCTAATGTCAGATATTGGCTTCCAAAGTTTTCATATTTTTATAGGTTGTGTATGAAAGGCCCCACTGCCATACCGGCATTTTTTGTGCATTTTGAAGTATAAAGCACGAATATATCACTTCCATACCATGGCATGTCGCTAACGTGTACAATTAATCGTATATATAATTTTTATTTTATTTATTTATATATGATAATATTGTGTAAAATGTTGAAAAGGGGAACATTCTCCATGAAAACTGAAAAAACTAGAGAAAATTTAAAAAATCAACTATCTGAATAAAAATGCGAAATTTCACTTTCAGATGTAGTTCAATGTCCAGCGTGGCTATAGTTGTTTTCTGTTTTACATATTACAAAAAAAATCACATTTTTAATTTTTCAATTTTCGCTGAGAATGTTCCTCTTTTCCACATGGATACCTCCCAAGAGGTTATCTTGAACGATGGAAAATAGCGACTAAAGTTTGTCTTTCAGCCGCAGATTATTCCACAACAGATTTTATGAATATTCTATTCATATTTTCGAACAAAAATCAAAATTGTGTAAAATGTTTTGCTTGTATGTGTACATTAAAAAAATTACAACAGGGGTTATTATCAAGTAAAATTGTTGTCGAAATGGGTATTAATAATGTATATAAGGTATTGTTTTGCGCTGTAAAACAGGTGTTTTATGTTGAAAATATTTTTCGTTAAAAACTCAAACAAGTTGTAAAGTAAAATAATACGGTGTCTGGAAATAAGACACTCTTTTGTTTCAAAATGCAAAACTTTTCACTTTGATTTTACCATGCTGTTGTGCTGTAGTTTATAGTGAAAAGGGAGAATGGGCTGGCTGCTTGTGCTGCCAGTTCGATTTGTCTGACGGTAAAGCTATGTCAAACACCCTAAATGAAATAGTTTTGCAAAATATTAAGACTGAGGAGCGTGACCACGAGGAACAAGAAACGACACAAACCATCGAGCAAGGTTAATATACAGGTCGTATTTTTTATGTCGTACCACTATTGGCATCTCGAAAACGGTAAACGATACGAAGTTGGTTAAATTAGACAAAAGTTGCCTATTTTAGTGAACAATGAAATGATGTTTCCAAATCGGAAGTATTACAAACCGTTTTCAAAATATACGGGGAAAACTGAAATTACCCATTGTCTTTTCTTTAGGAGCAGAAATGTAGAAACAAAAACAGATACATATCTGAAGTCGGTAAGATAAGGACTACTTAAATTCTTTAAAAAAAATGCAGGTCCGTATTCGAAAAAATAGAGTTGAGGGTGGCCTCGAGGAACGAAACGTCGTTTTGAAAATTGAAGTATAGCACGTGAAATAAAATTCAAAACAGATAAGAAAGTTTCCCGAACACATTTCCCTATTCCTAAAAATAGGGGCGACAACGCAAAGAAAATAAAACGGGTAATTTCGGTTTTCCCCGTATATTTTGAAAACGGTTCGTAATACTTCCGATTTGGAAACATCGTTTCATTGTTCACTAAAATAAGCAACTTTTGTCTAATTTAACCAACTTCGTATCATTTACAGTTTTCGAGATGCCAATAGTGGTACGACATAAAAAATACGACCTGTATAATAATATTAAATTTTTCTAAAAATATACTTAATACTTAAACTTGTATCGAAAAGACAACATTTTTAATAACAATAACAATAATAAATAAATGATGGTCATTCAATCATGCAATAATGACTTGAACTGAAATTAACAGTTTTCAAAAAAGGGAAGTATTCTTTGTTAATTCGATCTCATTTTTTCAGATAGGCAAATTCAGTGTAGGGTACGTTACTGACAAAAATTAATTTCTTTCAAGACAACAGTCTTGTGAACGCAGTAACTTATCGGGCAAATTAATTAATTTGCCCTTCTACACTTGTACAGATTTCTTTGGATTAAAAAAATTTTTTCATTTTCAGATTGTGGAAGGTGATAAACCCAAAAAATTATGTCAAGTAACGGATCAATGTATTTAAAGAAACAGCTAGTTCTAACGAAGCAACAGATGAAGATGATTACTTTCATTGCGGACTTCCATTGTTCGGAGTGTTTTCATTAGCACAACGTTTCAATCGGTACAGTATCTCCGATCGTTATCAAGTGTTGAAGATGAGGATGACGACGCTTCTCTGAGGGAATTGCAGAAACGGATATAGAATAGAATAGAATATAGAATAGAATAGGGTAGAAACTAGAATAAGTCTATGAAGACAATTTTTCCAAGCTACTGTACCTGGTAATATCAATGCCGTCCAGATTATTTTTTGTGATTGAAGGTTTGAACCGAGCTGTTATCTATCTTTCCTAAGTAAATATTATAGGCTTAAGATTGAAGCACACTACGGCGAGCGGAACCGCGCGGTTATGAAAAAATTCCGGCTGAATTATTTACATGCATCCTAATGTAACAGCGTACATCATGCCACACAGCCGTGGAATGAATACATTAGGATGCATGTAAAGAATTCAGCCGGAATTTTTTCAGGGAGACGCGGCGAGGTTTCACGCGCCGTAGTGTATTTCAACCTTTATATTCTGTTCGACATTACTCGACAAACGCCTGAATGTATGCCTTTCATTTCAGAAAAAAACATCATTTTACCACGAAAAACGCTAATGTATGCTAATGGCATTGTTTAGTTAGTCAGTGCCTGTGGAAATCGCGTTTGATACAATCGCGCGAGACATCTAGCCCGATAACGACGAACCTAGCTAGAAAACATACCCGTACGAATGCGCCACCTACAAACAGTTTGCAGTTTTCGAGGTATACTTGAGAATTTCTATTTTTGCCAAGGAATCCAAGTATGTACCATTCGCCCTGAAAGGGACGGACTTGATATTTTCTAATGATAGTTTTTAACAGAGTAGCATATTTTATACACATATTCAATGTTATTCAATAAAAATGAAGTGCATTTTTGTTGATTATTTGATATAACTTGAATGAACTAGTCATAAATTAAAAAAAATTAACGTGAAAGATGAAGAATTACCATTTTTCGTGTTGGGAACTTATTAATACCAATTTTGTCATTTTGAATTCAATCATCATGAACAATTCTGTGCATGGTTCATTTTGAAAATGAATGTGGAATTTTAGTGAAAAATATCTTTTTACCTACGTGTGGTGTGCAGTGTATTTTTTAAGCCAAAATCACTGGGCGACGAAGCTCATAATACACTACCGGTGAACAGCGCCCTTGCCTCATTATTTTCGGCGCAAACTGCTTTGTGTTTGCTATTGTTTGTTGTTTAATTTGAATCCCTGGGCGACTATATAGAGACATTTGTGTCGCCCACTTCACTAGTTAAAAGGTGGTGTCACACAATGGAACAAATATATTTGTAATCATTAGATTATTAAGTCTCTGTATTCATCCTGAAAATATCACTTAACTAGTGTTTACAATTTTAAACCTGTGCTCATTTATGCAAACTGAATTTATTTCTAAGAGATGGGGCTCCAAATATGCTGTCAGAAGTCAGAACAGGATTCGAAGTGTTATACCTCTAGAGATAACCATTATTGAATGAAGATATTGAATATTTTTACCAATTAAATTGTTATCTGTACTGAATTCCAAAAGTACTGAATGAATTTAAATGAGTACAATAATAGATATCACCAAAAGTAATGAACAAATAAAATATTCAACAATACACAAAGGGTTACTGGTTTTACCGACTACAGAAGGTCATATCCTTCTGTCCGCCAATAAAAATCCTTTTACTGTGCTAGCATGTAAAACACTATTCCTGCCTTTACCACACACATTTTTACAATGCTAGATACGCATTTCGATAATCAAGTTATCTTCATCTTACTGATGGAACTATCAAAATGCACATCTAGAAATGTAAAACCTTATGTATTAGGGAAAACATATTTTCTCCTTACTAGGTATATGAAAAGTTGGATAGAGTGAATATGGAGATTATCGATAAAATTCATTGAGGCTTATTTTGCATTCAAACAGTGTTCCGTTTTTTTCAACAAAAAAGATTTATATTTTTGTTGATATTTATCTGAATTCTTCTGAAACTGAATTATGAAATAAAGTATAAACATGGTGAGAACATTGGGGTCTGATAATGTAGAAAAAGAAATTGATATTTGAATCTGGTAATTCTACGTTATTCAAGATCTAGTGTCTATAGGTACTGAAAGTTATTGTCTTGAGTAATATTTCATGAAAAATATTAACATAACAATGAAGGAGAACTGATAAAATATGTGACAATTAATCATAAATTTTGTAACTGAGTACTTACAAACTTCCAAGCCATCATGGTCATGTTTAATCTTGTGAATTGGTTGTTCATTATAACATCTATATATAAGAAAAAAAGAAAGAAAACTGTTAATTGGTTTATTACTCCAGCTAAGTGGATTGAACATGTCAAAAAGAGTAAATTTATAAATACAAATACATAAGTCCACAAACAATAAAATTGTAGGTGTATATAGGTTGTAGGTGTTGTATATTGAACAAAAAAAACTTAGTTATTCACCTAGTTATTTATTCAGACAAGTTATTTCATATTTTCTAAAATATTCAAAATTTCAACTGCTAACAGTTACAAAGTGGAGAAAATATACATATGTACAAATATACCAATGTGGTTTTCAGACTAATTGATCATCATTTGAAGTTGTGCCACACTAAATGCTCATAGTAATATTAGTAAATACAAGACGACTTGTTAGTTATAATCAGAGTATGGTGTAACCAAGTGAAAAGAAAGATAACGAATAACTAGTCTTTCACGTGACAATTTCACAAATGATCAAGAACGGCACAAAACAAATAAACACAAAATTCACTGGGAATGGTCTTGATAACATCAAGTTACAGGTAACAGTAAATATAAACACTGAAAGTGAAATGCATGGAATATTGAATTAACCAGTTCAACGCTGGATAGGATGCACGTGTCGAAATTATATTTCAGAGCCATCTGTCGATTATTCAATAAATTACATTATACGAACTGATCAATACGTTAAAATCAGGAAAAGACGTGACTGGAGACTCGTGGACTAGCGACCTCTAGTGATGGTCTCCATTTGAATCCAACTGAAAGTACGTAAGATTGGCCAACTATATTCATTCTCTATAAACAATGCTAATGGTGCTAATCAAGTGTTACCTGGAACACAGTTCAGAAATTGGTAGACAG
Source organism: Chrysolina haemoptera (assembly GCA_958298965.1). NCBI lineage: Eukaryota > Metazoa > Arthropoda > Insecta > Coleoptera > Chrysomelidae > Chrysolina > Chrysolina haemoptera. The sequence continues at coordinate 20,266,469 of OY282584.1, read as the reverse complement.
ATAGCGCAAGTTGAGTTGTCACCGGTTGGTGCCATGCAGCCTTGTTAATGCGAGTGGAAACGCTCAAATTTTAAGCAATAGGGTATTAGACAGTTTTCAAATATTATAGAATATATATTGGAGTAACCGTCAAACAAACATGAAGAAAAAGAAATATTTTCAAATTGACAAATGATCGGTATATTGTGAGGCCATCTATTCAGAATTCAGGAAAAACTTTTTTTTTTTTCTATGGGATTTATTTCATTTTTTTAATGTTTTAAGGCTTTTACGAATAGAAAAATGAAAGTTCCGAAAATTCTGAATAAACTCACCTATGCCTATTTTGTTCAGGAAAAAAAAGTCGGAAAATTTCGAAAAACTGCAAAAATCGTGATTTTTGTATGTGCTTTCCTGATCATAACTGACGATAAGAACGACTTATTTGGTTAATTCATTTCGTTATCATGAATTTCTAACTTAATTCAATTGTGGCTTGAACTTCGGAACAAAACCGCATGGTTCCAAGCCGATCTTCTGAATGTGTAGGTACTTAAATTGAATATCGACGACCTCAATCATTGATGGATACAATAACCACTCAGAAATACGTTTTTCTTTTTTCTTATTTTTACTCTGTTTGCATATTTCTAATAGGTTTTCACAAATTCACAAACGATTATAAACAAATAATTTGGGCAGGACATAACGTATGTCGGGTCAGCTAGTTATGAATAAAAGCAAAACAAACACTGATGATATATTTCACAGTAGAATTTCTTCAATGTATAGTAGTATATATTATTCAACAAGCATAATAGCTGAACCTCAAACTCTGTCACCAAATTGGAACCCGATCAACGAAAAGCTCACATTAAATCTGCGTTGGGTGAGCTGCAGCCAAGGACAATTCCTCTCTTGTCTATAATCCTTGAGCTGCAGCTACATAACGATAAGCCAATGAATGGGATCTTCGCCGAGAACACTGAAGACCTTATTGGCTCATCCAAAGAGTTGACCTTTGCATTCCCCAAATCGAGTGTATTGAAGTCTTCTGTGATGGTGCCTTCAACATCTAATTCCACTGCGTGATGGGACCACAAAACTCAAAGAACCTAGAATGCTAATGTAAGCCGCAGGAATTAGTGAAAAGCGAATATGCATTCAGTTACTACGGATCATGCGCAAATCATCAACATCATTGCCAGTTCATGTACTTATATGATAATCTAATATTAGTGCTTTTATGATTTATATACGTACATACACAGTATGTACGTATATAATGTATGTGTAATTCGTCTGAAGATATTCAAGTTCAGAGCCGGCCTTGTCTCTTTGTAGAATTCACGGTAAAATTCAATATGTTTCGTAATTTACTATATAACTATATAGTCCATAGAATTTCATTCAAACCCCCACTAGCATGGCAGCCGTGTTACTGCGCATGATCATGGGCACCGTTTGGCGTACGTTACGTTTCGTTTTTACACTACAGTATTGGCATTCTAGGTTCTTTGAGTTCTGTGGATGTAACTCTGAGAGTAGATACAGAGCAACTCGTCGGGCACTTGTGACCATAATGTATTTTCTGTTAGCTTCTCCAGCTTCTTAGGTTTACATACTAGTGTTATACCATTATGCTCCTAGGGATATTGGGTTCATTGTAGAGAATGAGAAATCCCGAATGCGGGTAAACGATGGCCACTATTATTATCATTTGAAATAGTTCTCCGGGTCGATTTACTGATTATTCGTAGCGCATTGAGCTGAATGGAAAACCGAAAAACATACAGTACCACACCGGGTGGTCGGTGCGCATACCAGGCAATCATTAGACAACCCACATCACGCTTGCTTCCTACGAAGGGGTGTGGTCGTCGGTGGATACATATGAGAAAATAGCTATTTATATAAGAAGTTGCAAAATCAGCGTGTTTATTGCTCCAGACGTGGATATTGGAACACGAACATAGCGAGTGGTCCAACACGTCGTGTTCAAAAAAACTCGCCATTTTGTAATGCGTTATATACGAGTCTTTTTGTAATTTCGTTGGAATCTTCATTCACATGATATAATGATTACACTGATTACGGCATACCCACACAGCACATGTACGTACAATGGATGTGGACGTTCAGGGCACTACTATGGACGTACAATTAGAGTCCAGGACACGTCCAATGGATCTACATTGTGCGTATGTTGGACGTCCAGTTGACGTCCAATGAATATAGTTTGTGCGTATTTTGGGTATCCATTGGACGTACAAATGAAATCCAGAAAGCGTCCAATGGATATATATTGTACGTATTTTGGGCGTCCATTGCGTATGTCCATATTTGGTACAATATGGATAACTAGAATTTATCCAAATAACAACCATTGTGGATATTTCCTGGACGTCCAATGTACATCCATTGTTTATCCGAAAGGAATTCAGAGCATACATATTATACAGAAGTGTCCTACAAATAATGAGCAATACTTTAAAAACATATTGTAAAGGAAAAAAATAACACAAGTAATGGCTCCCCTATTCGACAATATCAGTTCTTTAATAAATAATCACAAAGACTTATCGATGAAGTTATCACAAAAACTTGAAAAATATTAGAAACGAAATAAGTGCCTAGTGTTAATTTTTAACAATAGCATATATTAGCAAAAGTATTGCTCAATATTTGAGGAACACCCTGTATATTTCATTTCAGAAAGTTGATATTTTGTTGTTGGAGTCCAACATTCCACAGTGTTCTGGACCATAATTTAAATGTTTATGAGCATGGTTTATAAGCAGTTTTTTTTATTCATAATGTACATTTAAAAAAAAACAGGAAACAGAAATTATTTTCTTGAACCTATCAAGCTCATGGATTTTCTAAAGGCAGTTCCATAGATGGGTTTTAATGACATTTTTCTTCTCACATATTTCAAAGGTTGGAACCCTCTCTAATTGAGTGAAAAAAAATATATCTCAAGATAATACCAATGATTTAATTGAACAAAACAAACTAAAATATATTAACACATTATAAATGTGACACAAATTTGTTGTTGTTACAATGAAATGAATATACACCTTACCTATAATTGAAATCAGTGATAATTAAAAATGGATACATAAGTACATCAATAAAGTTCTGAAAAGTGCATGAAAATAGTGGAATATAAAGAACAATGATTTGAAATCTCTGAATTTTCTTTTCTTTCACTGGCTCTCCCTCAGCTATTCCTCTGTGCAGAGTGTTCTCTTTCAATTTTTGCATTTTTTTCACATGCCTTCTCTCATCACCTGTCAAATAAAATGGAATAATGAATAAACCGGTTACAGTTACAGAAATACAAAAGGTAAAACAAATATTTTCGTTGGGAATTTTTGCAGTTGTCAATATCTGCTTAAGCCCTGGATTCCTCGAAGGCGGTACCGACAAATTGCGGCCGCATTAATACGACAAATGACGTCAGATTCCGGTGGGAAAATCAGGATTCTAAATTACGGCAATCAAATGTGTAATTTCAGAAAGCGTCGCCAGTACCGTTTTGCGTTGAAAACAAGCGACATGGATTGAAGTATCTGGGCTATTTCCTTCCATAAACTGTGTTTTAGTTGGTCTTTTCTGTAATCTTTGCATTGAATATTATACAAACATTCATGACTTCTAACAAAATCTATCAATATTTCGTCCTGCTCACTTGTCCATTCAGTGTGTTTTATTCCACACATTATGCTACAAAAAAACACCATTACATAACATAAACTTTGTAATATAAAGTATAAATACCTATTTCATCAGTTTTATAATATAAACAAACGAAATGACAACAATCACCACCGTAATAAACCGTTGACGAACTGTTTTTTGCCGCAATAGCTACCGCATTCACTATGCCGGCACCGTCATATTGCGTTGCGGTGAACACCAACGCTTCCTTGAAAACCACTGCTGATGGTATGCATGGTACAGTTTTCTATGACGTCATTCGTCGCATTATTACGGTCGCAATTTGTCGGTACCGCTTTCGAGGAAACCAGGGCTTTACTTGTCCACAGGACAGAGTACATAATTATTTTATAGGCAAACCATTAATATAATGCATAAGTATTTCTAACGTGGAATCAGAACCAGCAATGCAAAAAAACCATTATTTTTCAAAAAATGTACTATTTTATACAAGCAGTTTTTAAGTCCATTGAGTAATTACAATTGGAAATACTTTTTACAACCAGTCTTCAATAGCTATATATAGCGTTGTAGCTTTCTGGAAATTCATTAAAATATGGTTGTAGAACTCTCAATAAATCAGTGACAATATTATGAGAGGCATTATGTTTCAATGCCCACATTGCTAATTGGAGAGTGAGCATATGTTATATGTTCAGGAAGGATCAGAATTCGAATTGATGCTTGATCATCATTCATCATCATCAAATTTGTTCAGGTCCTCCTCAAAACTACAGAACTATCTGACCGATACCGATGAGAGGTTAGATTCCTGTGAATCAGAATCAGGTTGAGTTTCTACACACACATATTTTGTTTGTGGAAAGAAACATTTGTTTCGCAATGCTATTGATCAAAAGGTGCTTCCCAGAGCTCATGCTTTTATTGTTCGTTTCAAACAGGTAAAAGCCGGTAATGAGTATAAGAACTTACTTTACCTGTGATTCTTCGTTGTATATATATATACATATATATATATATACATATATATATACATATATATATATATATATACATATATATACATATATATATATACATATATATATATATATATATCAAAACACAAAAGTTTTATCACTGCACAAACCACTATAATGTCTTAAATAAATCCAAATTATCAAACCATTCAGAAGACTTCATTCTTCCATCTCATCATCTCAAAGACGCCATAAAAACAATGCATAGAGACAACATAACCTCACATTATCTTCAACTACATTCATTTACATTAATTGGACGTCCAATATATGTTTACTATTGGACGTCCAATGGATGTTTATTATTATTGGAAGTATAATAGATGTTTACTATTGGACGTCCAATGGATATTTCCTATTGGATGTTTACGTTTGAATTTACAGGTAATATCCAGATATATGCATTATTACATTTCCATTTTGGGATCAAAACGAAATCATACAAAGGGTCAAGTAGCTCAGTGGTTGAGACTGAAGCGTTCCAAACTATTGACTGCTGGTCGGCTAGGTTCGAATCCTCAGCGACTTCAGATTTTTATCTGATGGCCCGAGAAAGTGCTAGGAATCGCACGTTAAAAGGTAAGACCTCGTTAATCCTTGGCTCGCACAAGTTTCGACTTTTCCGCCGTTCGTAAGGGGACGACAGCTGGTTAACGGAAAAAACAATTTTAACAAACAATTTTAACAATTTTACCAACAATTTTTTTTTTAACAATATTAAAAACCTAAATATTTTTTGTACATTATATGTACGTATGATAGATGTACAAATCTGGATATCCATTGTACGTCCATACCCTGTACGTACAATGGATATCCATTCAACATCCATGGACGTTTGGACTAGAGCTGAACATGAAATGGACGTGGGTAGGGCAACAGATATATTTATATTGAATTGCATAATACGAATCTCAAATGATGGTTGTAATATATTGCCGGGTAGTCGTAACGGAGACACTGCCAGGTATTACTCTAAAATTTGCAGCAAAAACAAAAGGAGTGATTCTGAAAGGTACTGAAAATCTTCCTAATCACATCACCGAACGATTTTTCATATTCACACTAGAATCGATATGAACTCTCATATTCACACTTGTGAAAATATGACCATCATTTTGACATTCAAAATGTGAACAAAAAGTCGCCATATTGAAACAAAATTACAAAAAAATGTTTATCTGCTGGCATATCATAATTTATTTTTATTTTATTTATTGATAATACACCTTCCAAACAGAACAAGTTCTGGTATAAGGAAGACAAACATTAAACAATACATCAAACATACCTATTTAAATACAAGTTTTGAATTAACTGATCAAATAATAAAAATTATTCAAGAAGGTTTGTACTATTTTGATACAATTTAATGAACTTCATTTCATCAGAAAACCTTACGATTCAGTAATTTAGTGAACGCTAGGCTGCGGGCGGTGTCTCAGCTTCTGCCTTTACATGGAGATTTTGTTGAATCGTTTGTTGCAGACATTAGATATTGTCTGCAGAGACCTACCCTATACTGATGAGGGCAAGAACCCAGAAATCGATCTATAGCTGGTCCAAATGTTTCAATGAACATTTCCATGCAACTAGCAATTGCGGAGACATCCTTGTAGGACTCTGCACGGAAATTCATTAGATCTAATTCAACGTTCGTCGTGGTATTAGCCAGGAAAGTAGTTGTTTTCTGATGGATTTTCGACACAATTATTCCTATTGTATAGGATTATGGCAATAACTTGGGGAGGTGGTTCGGTATGGTATAGTAGTGCTCGACCCCATTTATCCAAATATAATTTCTAGTGGAATTATGGGAGGGGGAGGGGGAAAATCACGATTTTTTTGCACTCTTTCAGTTTTTCCTGTATAACTCTTTTCTCTGTATCCTACGACTTAGATAATGTTATTCACTTTTGTCGAGCGATACATTTCCTATAATTTGCACTAAGAAACGTATTTTTTTACTCCATACTCAACTAGATACAGGCCTTCAAAAAGTGCGAAATTTCCCAAAACCTAGTATGGTGGTCATGATCTGCAGATTTGAAAATTCAAAAAGGAACTCCATTCATCTTTCTGGCACCAACCTCGATTGGATCATTTTGGTGCCAATCGAAATTCTTTGCTTATTCTTATTCTTTGGCCGCATAAATATGTTGTTTTCGGGTTTGTAAGAACATAAGAACACGTTGTATGCTGAAAGACGTATATTTCTAAATTGATGTACATTAGTACAACTAATAATTTTATATATCGTAAATGGTGTATCTGGGTTCGTCCTCATTATCACATTCACTCATGGTCACTTCTTCTTCTACCTCTTGAAATTCAGGCTCAGAGGAGTTTTCACATCCATGTCCACTGCTATTCTTGCAAATGGTGGAGCACAGCACCCTTGTTTGCGATTGGCTGCTGTACTGCACTCTTTCTTGCAATATTAATGATGTTGTCGAGAGCTGCATTTCGTGAGGTAGTGATGGGGACGACTCCTCTTCTCGTCAACGACCACCCACACCCACATCGATGGCAGTATCTCATTTCGCAGCAAAATTTTGTACCGCAGAGAGTCGAGGGATTCTGTGGCAATGTTTCCCCCATACAACTGTATGAGGAACTGCGAAGACGGCTGCTAAGACGGGGAAGTGTTTTTTTTTTAGAACAAAGTACATATTTTCTTTTTTCCTTGTTCGAAAGGGGCTGATGTAGTGTAGAACTTATGCTGCGGAGGAATACTTTTTTGAAGTATATATTTTTGTTGGAAGATGCTGTGAGTAATATCAGGTCAATATCTTCGCCAGTTATGGTGACACTGTCATACTCGGCAGTCCATTTTCAAAAAGTAAAGGAGACATATAAACTGGGTACTGGGTAAAGTTAATCATTATGCAGTGATGAAGTCTGAGGGAGAGCGAGGAGATTGGCGCATGTAAAACATCAGATGCAGTTACCATAATACATTTTAATACGTAATAATATAAAAGTTATATAGAAAACACCATTTTTGCAATTTTTAGACAATATGGCATTTCTTTCAAGCCCTGTATCTCTGTGAGTTTATTATCAAAAACTACTTTTCTTAGTTTCCTTTTATTTAAACGCAAGTATATATTTTTGGAATATCAATTTATTCATCACTTCGTCAAGAAAAACTCAAAATTCTCACAGCAATTAAAAGTTCCGCTACAGCATAAATGTTCTCCTTCGAAAAACTCTGGACTTTTTTCCTCACCGCAATTCCGCTGGTAGATTTCATAAGGTTGAATAAATCTGCACTGAACTGAAAACGTGGTATAAGTGAAATGCAGAAACTTCACTATTATAATTATATATTTATTTCACCTTTTGGTTATCTATTCCTCGATCAGAAAATGCCTGACTAACTTCGGTGCAGTCGATGTACATTGATTTTAGCGGAGTGACGAGCAGCATGGAGTGATTTTTCTGAAAATTATTTACTTGTTGAATAATCCGTTGAAATTGAGGCAATTAAGACATAATAAAGAAAATAGTGGAAGAAGACATGTGCTTGCCAAACAAATTGGCAAGTTTTCTGACATCTCTACGTAGTGTGACTTTTTCTAATCTGTGGTGTGAGAGTGACAACAGACGGTCTCTTCAGAACGTACGGCAGAGTCAAAAGTCAGCAATGAAGCGAAAGATCACTCACACAAAACCAGTAGCGTAACCAGAATTTCAGTTTGGAGGTGTTTTTTCGTCAACCAAACGTTATGAAATTCATTACGGTAATTGATGGTTTGGGGTCTCTGCAGGCCCCCCTAGTTACGCCACTACACAAAATCAATAATTTCGAATTCACAATATAAAAAAATGGTTCAGGACTTATCTCTTGTGCTAAACTCCATTAGAGCCTTGTTTTACTGTGAAGACGCTTAAGAAACAGAGGTATCACATTTCGCAATGCGTGACACAATTTTTTCTTCGGCGTTTTCCGCTTATATTGTAGATATATTTGGAAGATAAAGTCCTGTTATTATTATTCCCAAACTATGCGGTAAGCTGCTATTGTGTCCGGGAATCATGTGCCCTGAGCAGACGCAATGAACCGAGGATGATAGCCCTCGGCATTCGTCCATCTATGATTAGTGAGAGTAGTGAATGCATCACACCGCCAAGGAACCCTTTCATCAAAACAACCATCTTTACAGAATTATCTGGGTAGAGCCTACGGAGGTCGAACAGTTCATCTACTGCAAATGCTGCTGCCTTGAAAAGGAATACTCCGATCTCTGCTTTTTCATGGTCACGGACCTTGCAGAGAAGGGGATCTGAAGTCCTGATGATTTACAGGTTGCATCCAGTACCATTCTGTTTCCTAGATACTACAAACCCAAAAGTCCACAGCCTCCCTATTGTCTGTGAAAGTACAATCCTGTAACCGATGATTTAGGGTGTAATTATACAGTGAGGACCAAAAGTCCGCGCCCCCCCCCCGTAACTTCTTTATTTTACATATTACAAAAAAAATGTTAAATACATAAGTTGTAGGGTTTCATTACATCTCTTTAATGGTGTAAGTTTCATTTTAACAGAGTGTCTCAAAAACGCAGCGCTTAGAAGTTTATATTTTTGAATAGGACACCTTTTCCTGTATCTTTGCATGATCAGTTAGGGATGATCATAAGAAATCCAACAATACCAGGTTTGATGTTGGTATCTCCAAAAACTACGGAGATATCGACTATTATATTATTTATAAGTTTAATGAGTGTGAGAGAGAATTTATTGACCACAAGAAAAAGTTTCTCCCTCCCATTTATTGGGCTTATGGATAAAATAATAAGCATCAAACTTGGTATTGTTGGATTTCTTATGATCATCCCTACCCGATCATGCTAGACACTCTGTATAAGTGAAACTCAAACCAAAAAAGAGGTCGAATTGAAACCCTACAACTTATGTATTCAATATGTTTTTGTAATATGTAAAATAAAGATGTTACGGAGGGGCGACGGGCTTTTATGGTCCTCACTGTATATCTGAACAATTCTACTTTGCATTTTTAGTAAATTATCTTTTATGCGTAAGGAATGCCACAGGGAAAGACAGACACAAATGTCACTTTACACCAACCTAGGTTTGCTTACATACCTTAGTGGTTACAGCATCAATGTGAGCTGGCCCATCAGGTAAAAAGAAACAGAGAAAAACCACTATTACGGAAAGTAAATATAATATAATAATACCACGCTACCTTAGGAAAGAAAAAAGAAAATATTAAAACAAAAGTTGGATTGAAACAGTAACAAAGAAAGATGAACTCAGTGAACTCTTCAATTAGACATATAAGTATGCTTCCTCATAACTTTATTGCTTCTACTAAAGAAATTTACTCGAACTCAAAGAACTAGTTAGACATCCTTATAATAGTTTTATTGTAGCGGCAGTTCAATGCTATTTACAGACATTTACAACAATAATAATTCCAGAAACCCACATAATGGAACATATTTTTTCAATTCAATTCAATTTATTCCCAAGAAACGTACAGTTTATAATAGGGAAAGAAAACAAAATTTAAATAATTTCACATAATATAAGTAACAATATTAAAAAATTAATTTTAATATAATGAAATTAGAATTGGAATGGATTCAAAGGAGTAAGTATTTTTTTAAGTTATTCTTGAATCGCAATTTACCATAAGTTTTTAAATAATTTGGAAGTTCATTGTAAATTTTCACACCATAGAAATAAATTGATTTCTTTCCAATATTCGTCTTGATTTTTGTGACATATAAATTTTGGGCTTGTCTGGTCAAGTTATTATGTTGGTCATTATTAATTTTGAAACTTAAAGTGGAATGTTTCATATTATTTTTAACAAGATGAATGAATGTGCATATTTTCAATTTGTATAGGGAATGTATATCCAGTAGATTTCTTGGTTTATATAAGTTCACAGTTGGTTCTTGATAATCAAGTTTAACAATACATTTAATAATTTTATTTTGTAGTGTTTTCAAAGGTTTAAGCAAATAGGTCGAAGCAGTGCCCCAAATCGAAATTAAATATTGTAATTTAGAGTATACTAACGAAAAATATATGGATTTTAGATATTTCAGCGGCAGCAAATTTCGAATTTTAAAAATAATTCCAATTAATGGTGAAATCTGCCTCCTTAATTTCTCTATATGTTTTGCCAATGATACATTTTCGTCTATTAAGAGTCCCAAGAATTTCAGTGTCGAGCAGTATTTAATGTATTCATTGTTGGATTTTATCGGGTCTTTCAAATTATTGTATGACGATTTTTTTGTAATGAACATAAATGAGGATTTTTCATAATTTAATGTCAGTTTATATTTTTTTCAGATCATTTTTCATGTCATTTTTGATATCACTTTGACTTTTTCCACCATATATTATTGTGGTATCATCAGCAAACATTTTAATTTTTCCAGATAACTTTAAATCTGCTAAAGAATTTATGTAAATGAGAAAAAGGATTGGTCCCAAAATAGATCCTTGTGGAACTCCACAGATGACAGTTTTCTCAGTACTGCATTTGTCTCCTATATAGACAAACTGTTTTCTATCTGAAATATAATTTTGGAACCATTTATAAACAGGTCCCCTGATACCTATTTCATACATAATATTCAACAAAATTTCGTGATATACGGTGTCAAATGCTTTGCGAAGATCTAGTGATAGTATACCACATTCTTTATGAGAGTCTATATCAAGCTGAAATTGAGTGATAACATCTAAGACAGCTGATTCAGTATCACTAGACTTTCGAAAGCCGTATTGCCCACTATACAACAAATTTGATTTTTCCAGGTATTCTAATAATCTGTTATGCATAATTTTTTCTATAAATTTTGAAAGAACTGAAAGAATTGAGATGGTTCTATAATTTATCATTAGATACTTCTTGCCTGTTTTGAAAATGGGTTTTACTTTTGCTATTTTTGATTTTGATTCCTGATGAAAAAGTTAAATTTATTAATTTACTCATTATTGGAGCAAGTTCTGATTTCATTATCTTTACAATTTTTATGTTGATATTATCGAACCCAGGAGCTTTTCTTGTATCCAGATCACTAATTACTTCTTCTGTTTCTTCAGAGTTGGTAGGCCTGAGATACATAGATGACAATTTTGATTGCATAGGCATTCTCTTTGCAGTTGAGAATCCAGCTGACAAACTAGGACCAACGTTGATGAAATAACTATTGAATTTTTCACAAATTTTCAGTTCACATTCAGTTTTCTGTCCATTTCCCAAAATATATTCGATATTGTCTTTTCTTTTCGATTTATTGTACAGCATTTCATTCATTGTACTCCATACTGATTTCGGGGTGGCATTAATGAATTTTTCTTGATAATATTTCTCTTTTGCTTCTCTGACACTTTTTTTAACTAATTTGTTATAACGATCATAATAGCCTTTGAGTGAATGGATTTCAGGATAAAACTTTTTTTTATAGTGAAATTTATGCACTTTCAAACTCTGGCGACGCGCCTCACAAATTCCCTGGGATTATGTGTGTAGTGAATGGGACATGGTAGCGGAAAAATTTCAGGTTCCAATATAGCTGAAGCTCGTTAGCTTGGCTAATCCTACCCAAGTTCATGCCAAAATATGTTATACCTACAACATGTCTCTGCCAATTCAGACAGATGTTGAGGTTGAAAGAGAAAATTTTATTTTAGGAGTGAGCCCCATTGTGCCATTGTGAGAAAATGGACCCACCTCATCAACCAAATATTTTAAACTCTACCTGTTTTGGTTTGCTAGGGAAATATTCTCTCATCTGAAGAACTATGCTTCTTCTTCCAGCTGGTAAATTCCACCTTGACCACGCAAAATTGAAAGTGTTGCCGAGTCTTGCCATATTATTGTACAAATGCTTCTCCATTGGCCACTGTTTCTCACAACTACCTTGAACAGAATGAGACAAGTATGAGTTGATTTTGTTAAAAAATACCATACGCCAATGTCCTCTGAGGAGTTATTAAAATAAAAAAAAAACCCATTGCACAGGACAAAGTTAAGGGCTGGGGAAAATTACAGGAGTGACTGACGCATGCACAACTACAGATTACAGATAATATCTCAATAACCACCCAGATATTGAGATTTAACCCTCACGAAACGAAAAACTAGAGTAAGGACACGGAACTCCTTTATAGGTGAGGTGTTCTGTGGTAATGGGCGATTGTTGGCCAGCAGCGATCAGTGCCGAAAGATTTTGCTAACAAATAACGAATCAGACATTCCAACAGAGATTTGCAAGTTGAGGGTCACTTAGCTTTGCCAACTGTAATGATGAATCCTCATCTGTGAGGATTTATTCAAAGAATGAAGAATTTTCTAAGCTGAAAAAATTAAAACAGTGGTAGTGATGTAAGTTATGGTTACAATAACCGACCAAAGACTGAAAAAGGGTTGCCGAATAGTCTTGCTCTGACAGCTGAGGCCAGAGGAGATTAACTGTATCATGCAGATACCAAAGTAGACAAGGACAACAGATTGTGAGGATATTTGCATGATAAGTGAAATACCACTATAGTCACATTCGTACCAAGAAAAAAAAGTGTTATTCCAGAAAGTTTGTGAGCTGATGGGAATCACATGTACCAAAACGACTGCGCTTCATCTCTAGTTGAATGGTATGGTATGGTATGGTATAAACTGTGGAAGAACATATATCCAAAGTTGTGGAAAAACATTAAAGGGACTGGAACAGACTCCTTTCGCTGTTTCTGATAACATACGGCTGAGACAGCCACGTTCCACTACTTCTGATGGTATACAAAGCAACTGTCCATGATCCAACCAAGTCTACGTTTCGTCTTTGCAAAGGAATTCGATAGAGAATTGTGAAACTTTGCAAATAAACTGAAAAACAGCTTGTTGAAATTCCACGAAACAGCTTGGAAGTGATTGAATGCAAGTGATAAGATGAGAGCCCGTTATGACCTGAACGTTGATTCAGAAGGAATCAAAGGATATGACTAAATTCGGCCGTGTGATCATCCTAGAATGAAAGAGATATCTCCCAAACTACGTTACAACGACTTGGGAAGGATCTCATTAGGTAAAGATAATAGTCCATCGTAGATCTCTCAGTTAGAAGTTACACTCTGACAATGTCAAAATACTTGAGGGAAACAAAAAAAAATATACAAAATCTTAGCAAACTGCTTTCGACTCTTGAGACCCATCAGTGTGATTAAGTATTAATTGGAAAATAATTTGATTTTGGGATATTGAAAATTTAAGTGAGGTAACTAACTCGATAGATATACAAGAAGTCATATTAAAAAGTCCATGGAACAAAGTGACGATTTGAAATTTATAAATATAAAAATTTTAAAAAACAACATGGAATCCAGCGCTTTTATGGACATTTATGAATCAAATAACTTTTTTCTATGCAATACAGTGATACCAACAAGAGAATTATCCGGTAGTGAAACGTTAATAGATCATGTTTTAAGTAACAAATCGATGTATCAATTATAAACTCATCACTAAGTGATCACAAATTCATAGTAGCGGATATGAAAATGAAAGTCGCAAATCCCAAAAATCACATGAACTCTTGGAATATGATAACTTATATTTAAAAGTTTGATTTTGTGGAGGAAATCCAGTTCTTGACACAATTTTTTGGGTTTATCACCTTCCACAATCTGAAAATGAAAAAATTTTTTAATCCAAAGAAATCTGTACAAGTGTAGAAGGGCAAATTAATTAATTTGCCCGATAAGTTACTGCGTTCACAAGACTGCTGTCTTGAAAGAAATTAATTTTTGTCAGTAATGTACCCTACACTGAATTCAGTGTAGGGTACGTTACTGACAAAAATTAATTTCTTTCACACTGAATTCAGTGTGGGGTACGTTACTGACAAAAATTAATTTCTTTCAAGACAGCAGTCTTGTGAACGCAGTAACTTATCGGGCAAATTAATTAATTTGCCCTTCTACACTTGTACAGATTTCTTTGGATTAAAAAATTTTTTCATTTTCAGATTGTGGAAGGTGATAAACCCAAAAAATTGTGTCAAGAAAAGATAACTTATAATGTGAAAAATTTGAAAACACAACTGAAATTATTGAAGAACAAAATATGTAGTATATACACAGGATCCTGAAGAAATGTCTTAAAAAATTCCAGAAATATAAATATTAAATTCAAAGCAAATTCGAAACCATGGTTCAATAGCAAAATTTCCCAAATGATCAAACAAAGAGATACATTTCATTATAAAAAGAAAACCAATCCTGAAATATTGAATTTATCACAATCATATGAATATTTCAATACCCTTTTATATAAAAAAACAAGGGGCAAATCGTCTCATGACAATATTGAACATAAATGGCAGACGTATTGAAAATAATGAGGAAATATGCGAACATCTCAATGAATATCTTGTAAATATTGGACACGAATTATCAAAAATGATACTGAAGATAGCTTTTCTAGAGATTCCTCTTCTTCTTCTATGTTCCTAAAGTACATCGAGCATGAGGATATTCAAGCAATAATCGACAAGCCAGACAACAAGAAAGCTGCAGGAATTGATGGAATTAATGTTGAAACTATCAAAGCAGTCAAAGCTAAAATAGTACCATTATTAGAACAATTGATTGACACATCATTTCAATCAGGTTTATTCCCAGAAAAAAGTGATATAGGAAATTATCGTCCAATTTAATTCTACCAATAATTTCAAAAATTATTGAAAAGATAAAGGATAGAACGTCGAGGGAATATTATGCTGCAGTAGATATGATATCCAGAATAAAACTGGAATTAGATTCAACTGAAAAAATGCGGGTTATAATCACTGGATTTACGTGAAGCCTTTGATATGGTTACCCACAAAATTCTTTTAGAAAAATTATATATTGGAATATCGAAGAAATCGAAATCAATTAATATATATCAAACATTCATTTAGTTCAATAAGAAGTATCAACTGTGGTGTACCAACAAAAATCTATACTCTCTCCAATTCTTTTCTTAATTTATATTAACTCAATATCAGAACTTAAACTGAGATGTTAAATCAAACTTTTTGCTGATGATACAACAATTGCATATTTTGCAGAAAATTCAAAATAAGACAATATACTCCACTTGAATATTTGAAAATTATATATTTCAGTTTAATTTATTCAAAATTGTAATACCTCATTTCTGTTTGAGGCTCTGCCAATATTTCTATTTTGAAACCACTACAAATTTTGCACAATAAGGCTATAAAATGCACCTACTAATTTCCTTTTTTAAAATCTACAAATAAATTATATAAACCAAATAACTCACTTAATCTTCGTTCATTATATGAATTGATAATCTCAGTATTCATTCACTACGTTGAAACAGGAAAAAATATTCCGATCTTACTTTTAATCACATTTCAAATATACATCATCACAAAATAAGAAATGTTAATAAAATGAACGCATTACGCTTCAAGTCAAACTTTGGAAAAACGTCAATTTTTTATGAAGGAATTGAAATATATAATAAAATACCACAACTGATGAAAGAAATTAAGACAAAAACGAAGTTCAAAAAGGCACTTAAAAAATGTATAGTCAATAGATAACTCGATATTTCAATATTTCAGATTTGACTGCCGTTGCTTCAATTTGTTCACTTGTATTTCACAAATAATTCTCATCACTATTTTTTTTATCATTTGTTTATTAATTTATTCATTGATTTTGTTTCATATTCATTGCCATCATGTATGTATATTTTTGTATCCCTCTATAAACAGAAATGTTTTCGGGGATCAATAAATAAAAAACATCCTGGTCAGGATCATTCTGGATTACATTGTGGGAGACTATATCATTTCTAATTGAATGTTAAAGTGTGAATGAAAATTGACAATGTATGACGACACTATATGTCTAGTTCCGAAAGTATTCTGAATTGATATCTATTGATATCTACTGATATTGTTCCGTTATTTCGGAACGCAGGAGTTGACAAGTAAATTACAATGACTAGTAAATCATGTGATAGTTCTTCTTTGATGATAGTTACCTGAAATATAGCAGAAGGCATCATGCTCTGGAAATATGTCAACACCAGCTTCTTTCATAATCTGCGAGACACACAAATAATCAACTTTAAATACTACACCCTATGAGAGCTTACCCTTTTCAGTTTGTAAAGCTTGATATACTTCCCTACCATATCTTGCAATGCATTATTCGGACTGTTTTGAAGTTGTGAAATGCATATCAGCCCTTTCTTGATATTGAATTCGAGTATGAGTATCGCTGCTGTAATATTTACTGTAACAGATTCGCTAGAAGATGTTGAATTATTAGCATGAAAAGAATTATCTGTCGTTCCTTCAGAAACACCAGGACGATATTTTCTGAAGATATCGCATTAAATAAAAATGTTTGAGGACTTGAATATGTGAAATATGAAAAACGTGTGAAGGACATTTCCTTTTTCCAAAAACTATTTTGAGCCCTAAAACTCTTGAAGAAAAGAAAACAATATAGTTACATCTGGTTAGAATTAGCTTCAATAACTGGTGTAATGACTCACGACCAGTTTCAACTGCTACTTTGTAGTGTTCGTTTATTTTTTGATGAGTTTATCTTACTTACTCAGCTTCAGGTCTAATTTCCCAAGCTTGATAAGGCAAATTGGCATATCTCACTGCAGCTAGTCCAAATATGCCAAATATCCCCGTTCTGAAAGTCAAAATACATTTTTCTTCGTTGTGTTTCAAATCGTGGATATTTTCTTTGCTCCAATGTTTTTTAGTTTCGTCCCATTGGCATACTAATGGAAGTTCCAGAAAAATTACATGTTTTGGCCATCTTAAAAATAACTCTCATTAATCAAATCGTATACATCGAATGAATAGACAAACATACGCGAGAGTCACCATTATCAACTTGTCCATTTCTTCTTCTTGCTTCTTCATCTCTTCTTCCATTTCTTCGGGTAAGCGTCTCACGTTGGGAACAATAGGTGCAGGAGGTTTGTAAATGACCGAAAATGGAACATGCTCTAATTTTTTTGGTAAGTACACTGAAAAGTTCAACAAATTATCAGTGAAGTTTTCAAAATATTGGGCCTTTCGGACAAATTCATACCCGTTAAAACTATAAAGATCTCTTTTGAGAATACAAGAACTAAGGTCCTTTCTATTTTATGATGGGGGACGACACTACTTAACGGAAGATCATTAAAGTTGATATCAGACAGTTCACTTTTTATTCTTTTCTGTCGTTCATTCAGTATCTTTCACTGAGAGTGAAACGTCTGAACATAAAATGAATCATAAGTGACAAATGAATTCATTAGTGAACCAATTTTAGCAATCGCTTTTGGAAATGTATGAAGACATACAAAACATCCACTCGAGTGAAAGAAGAATGGAAACAACAAAAAGAAAGTACACTCATCACGTACGATCATTCATATGAATGAACTGTCTGATATGGGCCATGTAGCTCAGTGGTTGAGACTTTCGCGTTCTAAACCACTGACTGCTGGTTGGCTAGGTTCAAATCCTTAGCGACTACAGATTTTTATCTGATGGCCCGAGAAAGTGCTAGGAATCGCACGTTAAAAGGTAAGACCTCGTTAATCCTTGGCTCGCACAAGTTTCGACTTTTGAGGGCTGCCGTTCGTAAGGGGACGACAGCTGGTTAGCGGAAAAAACAATTTTAACAATATTTTTTTTAAACAATTTTAACAATATGACCTCAACTAATGTCATATACAACCCACTCATTCAGTTGTAAACTTCGTTCAAGGCACTTTGCATCAAAACTCTACTGTACTTTTTCCCTTTACTTATGATCACAATCATAGGCATATCTCAGAACGATGTATCTTTTTTTGTTGATTTTATTCTTGAACTTGACCATCACCATATCATATAGTGAAGGTGACGGAATCTCTTTGGGTTCATAAAGTCAAAAAATGTGAGATCCCAAGTGTCCCCCTTTTACTCTGCCTTCAAATATCTTGGTCAATCCATCTGATCGAATCGATTCCGTCCGCTCTATCGGAAATTAGAAAGGATCTAACTTCCCCAAACAGTTTCCTCTATTTCTCTCTCTGGGTGAAGAAATGGCCTCCAAGTAGATTTTCTATTGTTTTTAGTGAAGTTGTACTCGTTCGTTTCAGCAGAATGTGGCATTAAACATCATCCAGATTGTCTTTCAGACCCTTTTATACAATATCTACCCTGTGCAAAGCTACCCCTGAGTATCATCTCATGATTTCTACGTAACAGGGATGTGCTCCAATAGAGCATTACCAGTATGATCAGATTTGGCCTAAGAGATTTGAAAGGACTAATTGAGTTAATTGCCGAGTCTTGATGGAGTTACTCATCTTTTAACGTTAGCCAGTCTCAGAGTGGTTTTCGAGTTATGACTGATCCAAGGAATTAAACTTTGAGGAGTTTTTTGACCATCCATCTTCTTTTCCAATTTCATGAACATCGCTGGTATACGAGACTTTTCCAAGAAATTTTTGTAGATACGAAATTACAAACCATACACTGACCCACTTATCTTGCTTCGTACAAACTAAACAGAATCGTTTTTTCTGTAGTTTGTACGGCTCAATCGATTTGGGACAAATTTTGTATGTAGATAGGGTTTTGCTTTTTAAGTTTATCTACGACTTTCTTGGAAAAGCAGGATTTTACTGATAATAATAATAATAATGACGGCTTCAACGATTTGGATTACATTTTGTATTTTGATAAAGCATTGCTATTTAAGTCCATCTATATAGGCGTTTTTCATAAAAAGAATGTTATTTTACTTATAGTAATAATATGAATTTTTGGATATCGGAAACGGCTCTAACGATTTGGATCAAATTTTGTATTTAGATACAAAGTGCTACGATTCATTCTTCACTAGTGGCTTATTGTAGGTACTATAACAGAATCCAGCAAAAACTATATTTACGAGGTTCCTTGTAGATATGGAGATTTCTATATCAGAGAGAGCAAACGAGGGCCTTTAACCGTAAGAATAGCCGAACACAAAAAGTGGACTCAACGAGGGGAAACATCTAAATCGGGAATTGCTGACCACGCCTGGACAGAGCACCATCGAATCCTTTGAGAGTTGCTCATAGAAAGAGTAAACCGAGAGTGGTAATTAAAAACGTATATAGACCGCTCATGGACCGTTTTGAAGGAAAAAAAGCGCTAAACCAAGAATCCCACCAGACCGCGTGTAATTACAGCGTAATTACACCACACTGACAGACCTATAAAAACATCGCCGTGCCAGTATTGCAAAAGGTAGAAATTTTTCATACATCAAGACGATGCATGAATTCGAACAAAGCCTGATAAGTGTGCCGAATTCTCCATCTTTTCACACTATCCTACAAAGTGGAAAATTTGAGGCAAATATCTGTCAGAAAACAACTACTTTCCCCTACTAACATTGAATTACATCTGACATCAATTTGTGCAATGTTCCTCCAAAAGAATACAATTGCAAGTGCTAATTGCAATGAATAATTGAATTTTATTCCCCATTGGTTGGGAATGACCACTTGCAGACATGACATGTTTTACGGTTTGTTTACCACATATCAATGCAACGATAGATCGGATAACATTAGAATTATCCTGGCCCACCTAATGAACGACAATACCCAAAAATTCAAAAACAAGGAGAACTCATCGGTAGCACAGACTCCGGGAAGAGTTAATGCATGAATTCGAACAAAGTCCGTTGTGCCGGAAAGTTTCAAATAAATGAAACGAATAATTTCGACAAAGTCGAATTTTCCATCTCTCCACACTATCTCTCAAAGTAGAAAATTCGAGCAAATACAACTACTTTCCCTACGAACATTGAATTACATCTGCCATCAATTTGTGCAATGTTCCTCCCAGAGGACACAATTGCAAGTGCTAATTGCAATGAAGAATTGAATATTATTCCCCATTGGTTGGGAATGACTACCTGCAGACATGACATGTTCCACGGTTTATTTACCATTCATTAATGCGAGGATAGGTCGGATAACATTAGAATTATCCTGGCCCACTCAATGAACGATAATACCCAAAAATTCAAAAACAAGGAGCACTCCTCGGTAGCACAGACTCCGAGAAGAGTTGATGCATGAATTCGGACAGAGTCTGATAAGTGTGCCGGAGAGTTTCAAATAAATGAAACGAAAAATTTCGACAAAATTTGAGGCACATATCTGTCAGAAAACAACTACTTGGGTAAAGAAGAATAACGGATCCACACGATTCTGCGTAGATTACCGACAGCTGAACAACGTGACAAAGACAGGTACCCACTACCAAGAATAGATGACACCCTGGATACGCTTACCGGTTATATAATCTTCTCGACCCTAGGCTTGAAGAGCGGATATTGGCAGGTAGAACTGGCTTCAGAAGATCGAGAGAAGACAGGATTCACCGTCGGCTCAGGGTTGTAGCAATTCACCGGACTGTGTATTGCTCCAGCCTCTTTTGAGAGATTACTGGAGACGGTGATTGAAGGACTCCCGGAAGACGCGCTTTGTATACCTCGATGACACCATCGTAGTCGGCAGATCGTTCGAAGACCACGTGAGAAATTTGAAGGAGGCATTTATACGTCTGAGGAACTCCGGATTGAAACTGAGCCCTAAGAAATGCCACCTGTTTCAGAAGGAAGTCCACTACCTTGGCCACATTCTCTCTGGCTCACGGAAGGACAGACAACGTTCCAGTGCTCCGAGGAATGCCAAGATTCGTTCAGGAGGCTGTAGGGGGCATTAATCAACGCGCCAATTCTGAGCTATCCCCTTCCGAACGGAAAATTCAATTTGGACACGGACGCTAGCAAAGTGGGACTTGAAGCTGTCCTGTTTCAGATCCAGGATGGACAGGATAAAGTCATCGATTACTTCAGTCAACCGGAGTGGAATTCCTGTGTCACCCGACGGGAGCTGCTGGCTGTTGTTGAAGGAGTGGATCACTTCTACAGGTACGTGTATAGCAGAAGATTCCTGTTGCGAACTGACCACGCCGCCCTCAAGTGGCTTCTACAATTCAAAAATCCAGAGGGGCAAGTGGCACGTTGGATTGAGAGGGCATGTCCAGCTGACTGCTCACATTGCCGACGAGCAGAGGAGAAATAATCGACTTTTTGTAGAGCAATGGCGGTAGATGGTGACTGGAATGATAACAAGATCTAGAAAGACCAAGAGAAAGATCCAGATTTTGGCTTAGTTATCGGCTGAAAGAAGAGTAACTGAATACCGTCATGGCAAGAAGTAACAGAATATTCGCCAGCCGTTAAGTCCTACTGGGCCCAATGCAACTCCCTCACCGTGGACAACAAAGTTCTGAACCGTGTGTTGGAGTCCGAGGATGGTGGGGAAGAAAGACGTCAGACAGTTGTACCCAAAAGCAGAAGACCGGAAGTGCTCGAGAAATTCATGATGGGGTCGCCGGAGGACATCTGGGAGTGACGAAGACTCTCCAGAAAGTGAGACAACAGTTTTACTAGGCTAATTGTCAAGCAGAAGTTCAAGATTGATGCAGAAAGTGCGCTATATGCGCTGCAAGCAATGGACTTGGAACTCGACCAAAGGCCCCAATGCGTCAGTACAACGTAGGCAGCCCATTTGAAAGAATTACCATCGATATTGCTCGACCTTTTCCACAATCTGACCTCGGGAACAAATACTGCAGTACACCAGTCGATCGGCCAACCGCCTGCTAGTATTATTATGAGCCGAGAGCTGCGAATACCCTGTAACCTAAAGTTCAGGACGCCACCAGGACAAGACACTGCGGGAGAGGACTAAGTCAGCAAACTTCGCTAGAGAATGGAAGACATCCACGAAAGAGTCCGTTTCAACATCCAGAGTGCCAGCGACCGAATGAAAGAGACTTATGACATCAAGGCCGATGCTAGAGGATTTCAGGATGGTGATCTGGTTTAGGTGTACAACCCCAAATGTCGTCGTGGCCTATCACCAAAATTGCAGAACTCGTGGGAAGGTCCTTACAAGATCTTAAAGTGGACGAATGACGTGGTCTACCGAATTAAAAAGACACCTAGAGGAAAACCCAGAGTCGTCCATTTCAACAGGTTGACCCCTTACGCTGGAACCCACGACCAAGACCTCAGACCATCGGAGGATACGATGACGTTCCAGAAAATTCCTGTCCTTGTACTCAAACGGACATAAAGTTCAACATGGGGTAACTCGAATGGAACCATGAGACCTTTTCAAGGTGCCTGCCGATTACGCGCTAGCACACTGTGTAGCGGAAGATCTTCAATTGTCCAGAGATATCGCTATAGTATTCTCCAAGAAGTTAAATACGACCCAATACAAAATAACAGAACAAAAAACAAAACAAGGCCTAAAATTCAATATCATCAAACCAAAAAGTGAAACCAGTTCTCAGAAGTAGCGTATAACATTGAAGCTCTCCTTGGGTGAGATAATTGCCCAAATTTCCGTACAGTATAGGGCCTACACAAGGCATTTTCCAATCTTGTCACTTTTGATTTTTTTTCCCTGGGCCTCTCGTCAGCTAGTATGATCTGCTGGCACCTGTCATCTTACAATTGTTTAAATAAGGGGGATAGTTAGTCAATGCCTGTGGAATTGGTATTGGAGCCAATCGCGAGTGCCATCTAGCGTAATTATTTGCTAACATGAATATGTGACGTCATTTTAGTGCTGTACTGATGCGCCCGCTATAAGAAATGTGGACATTGAGAGGAACTACAAAAATATTGTAGAAGGTTTCTACACGTAAACAAAACACATCTTCATACATGTTTATACCATTTATTTTAAAGCAGTGGAAGTAGAGTTGGACTTGCCTAATGATCATGAAGAAGTTTTGAGAGATTTTTATTGGATATATTTCAGTCGAGCAAATTGTCTCTGTTAATTATTGAAAGTACAGTATATTTCAGGATTGAGTGACTATTTTTGTACTTGCACAGTTTTTTTCGCAAAAGAACCTTAACACGCATAAGTTACACAAAAACCTAACCTGAGCAAGCTAACCTGGTAATCAAATATCACTAGCTTCTTCAGTG
The DNA here is from genome assembly GCA_958298965.1 of Chrysolina haemoptera. Classification (NCBI taxonomy): domain Eukaryota; kingdom Metazoa; phylum Arthropoda; class Insecta; order Coleoptera; family Chrysomelidae; genus Chrysolina; species Chrysolina haemoptera. The sequence goes on along the minus strand of OY282584.1, from coordinate 20,242,698 downwards.
GGTTCAGCGATGTCTTGTACTGTCTCTGGGATATATTGTTTTTGTGCTGGTCATATAAGGGATTGGATTTCACAGATTCGCATAACTAAACTGGTAGCCGCGAGCAATAACGCAAGCAAAGTAGCTTTTGTAAATATGCTTCTGGGTGAGTGTCCTGCAAATGTATTATCACTCAGGCACGGATCCAAAGAAGAGTCACTCATGAGAGATTTTTTAACATTGATATCTTGACAAAAATGTATTATAATTAAGTAAGACCACTGTAGTCGATGCCTTAAAAAAATAATTAAGTAACAGATTTAATATTTCCTATTTCATACGGAGGAGGTTCGTTTTATGTAAAAATGACTCATGAATAATAATATGAAGTATTTTTTCTGAAATACACCTAAATATATAATCTGAGAACGCTGTTTAAAATGGCATGAAAGGTGTGTTATCGAATACGAAGTCTAAAAACGTGTAGTGTTATTTGCTTAGGTTATCTTTAAATGTTTTTCTCAGGCGAACCTGTTAGCTTGATTTGATATTCTGGCACCATACCTATTTTTGAGGTTAGAAGGGGGTGACTGAAGATGAGGGCTGTTTAGAAATATCAATCTGAAATTAATTAAAACGATTACTTTGCAATAATGTTCAGTTGTAACCAGCTAGCTTTGAAATGATTTAAATTAAGTTCCACCTAATGACTAAACTAAAAAGTCAAAAGTGACATTTATATATTCCTGCCACCATTTACCGCTGTCCAAATTGCTTTTAATTATCAGTTATATTTAAATCACTTTACAAAATCCAAAATACAATATGACACAAGAGAATAAATACTAACACATCCACTGAATCCACATTTCAAACTAACAACAAAATCATCACACCCCAAGGGCCCAAATATACCTACCTATTTTACGATGTGACCCTAATTATAGCGGATACGGTCCAAACGGTCCATGAAATATCAGAAGAAATAATTTCTTGAATTGAACCATATTTCTAATTTTATTGCAGTCATTGGTGCCACCTACCTACTCTATTTACAATTCATCAGTAGATACTTTGGAACACAGAAGACATAACAGCGATCCTGGTACGCCAAGAAAACCGAAAGAATACCAAGAGCAACAGGAAAATACTACAAAGGAAGAGCCCAAAAACACCAAGGACACCCCAAATACCAGCGTGGCCCACAAAAAACAAAGCCAGCGTATACAGGAAGCGAGAACCAGGAAAACTTCTACCAAGCAACATTCTATTTACTATTTTGATTAATTTTAGACAAACAAACCGTAGTTTTAATAAAGGAAACTATATATAACACATATACCGTAGAATACATAGACAACATAAAAGCCAATATCACATATGATCAACAGGATTTTCTATTCTGGAATTTGCCCTTCTCAATTCAAAAGGGCTATAATTAAACCAATACATAAATCTGGTTCAAAAAATTCCATAAAAAACTATAGACCGATTTCGGTTATATCAAATATCGCAAAAATATTTGAAAAAGTGCTCAAATCGAGGATAGTGTCCTATGCTACAAAAAATAAATTGATTAACACTCGACAATATGGTTTTCAGCGGAATAAATCAACTCAAGATGCCATTGCTCATCTAACATCGCGATTAACAAACAATCTGGACAGCGGAAAAGAACAATTGGTATTTTCTTAGACCTAGCCAAGGCATTTGACACAATTAGTCACTCCCAGTTGTTAGATGTTTTGGAAGATTTAGGACTCAGAGGTGTAGTAAGGAAGTTGATGGAAACCTAACCTAACCTAACCTAACAGGACGAACACAGCAGGCAAAAGTAGATCGCTTTACTAGTACTGAGCAAATTGTATTGTATGGGGTACCTCAGGGTACTGTTCTGGGGCCATTATTGTTCATTCTTTACATCAATGACCTTTTGAATTTAAAAATTTCTGGAGAGGTTATTAGTTTTGCAGATGACACGGCTATAATATTTGAATCGCATACCTGGGAAAAACTGAAAGAAATAGGACTAAAAGACATGAAGTTAATAAAAAAATGGTTTGACTATAAACTTCTTACAATTAACTTCGATAAAACATTCTATCTGCCGTTTTCATGCTATGAAAACACTAAGCCTCCCTATTCGGTCCTCAAAATTGAAGAAAACATGGAAATAAGAGAAAATGATTCGATTAAATATTTGGGCATAAAAATTGACAAACATCTCAGATGGAACGTGCACATTACAACACTATGTAACACGTTGAGAAGTATCCTCTATAGATTCAAGTACCTAGCGAAATACCTAGAAAAAAAACATCTGAAAATGATCTACCATGCTCTAGTAGAATCCAGAATTACATATGGAATCATAGGATGGGGTAGTGCACTCAAAAACCATATAAAAAATGTGGAAATATTACAGAAAACTTTCCTTAGAATAATTTAAAAAAAAACAAATCGATACTCGTCTGATCATTTATTCTCTGAATCTGAAATTCTTGATATCCGACAAAATTATTTCCTAATGACATCGTGTTTTGAAATGAAACATAAATTGAATCTTCATATATATGAACATACTCACAATACAAAAAAAAAAATGTATAAAACTCCTCTTGCGTCAAAATCTATAGGACAGCGAAACTACTCATACTTAGTCCCACGATTTTTAAATTTCATACCTCCTCAAATAAAAAAAATAAACAACTTGTGGTTATTAAAAAAAAAACTGAAAGCACACTTACTTAATACAAATAGATGGGAAATTCATAGCTTTATTGAGATGTGAGAAAAAAAAAAGGAAAAAAAAGGGAAAAAAGGAAAAAAAAAAGAAAAAAGGAAAGGAAAAAAAAGGGAAAAAAAGATGTATCCGTGTATATTGTCATGTGTACTTATGTATGTTATATTTATAGAATTACTCAATTGATCGACATCCTCCAAAGACAGTCTACGACTTTGTGGGAAATGATTTATTTACACGAATATGATTTTATCTATGGAAAATGTACTATCAAATTATGTCTAGTCTTGTTAAAGTACGTGTTTTATATATACTACATACATATTTTATAAAACTGTCCTATTCTATCAATTTTATATTCTATACTCTACATTTATACACTATATTTACTGTAAATAAAGATTATTATTATTATTATTATCACATGATCCGCCATCTACTTTACGGAAATTCAAGGTGACTGCCAAATTACCTATTATGCCATTCAAGTTGCGACATGACTTGGATGCGAACACCACTGACGCCATCTACATGTCGCCTCCATTTGAATCCAATATTAATCCCATAAGGTTGACCAACTATACTCCTTATATTTAAACAATGCTTACATATATAATGATCTTACCTTCGATACCAACAGAGCAAATCGTTCCCCTCTAGCGCCATCTAGTTGCGACTAGAATTTCCAGATAGTTCCGGGAACCTTCCACTTTGCTATATAAAGAAATCTTTGTGGCCAGGGGGCAAGGTTTGAATCAGGGTCGCAGTTAAGATATTCGAACAATAAAGAGTGCAGAAATGAAATATTAATTATAACCCACAGTACAAAATAAATTAGAAATTAGTGTAATTAAACATTTGTGCAGGTAAATATTTTCAGTTTTATTTTATGAGAAATATAGTATATTAAAGTATGAGTGGATAAAAAAGTCTTTAAAACACAGTTCGCTACGAATACTTTACGTTATTTTTTTCAATTGTTGCACTTTGAAATCATAAATACTAGTTTTATTATTACAAATAATGGAAATAAGAACTTAATGTAAAATGGCTGAATTCGTGATGTGACATCAGGATACCTTTCGTTAATGTTTGAATAACAGTTGTGCATTTGTTTGTAATATTTCATTTGACATTACAAGGTACTCCTGTCAGATCAATAATCATAAAATTGTCATTTAGACTTCACGGTTCTCGAGTTGTTTGGGCGTGCTTTAAATAGATAAAAAGGAGCACCCATTGAAAAAAATTATTCAAACCTAAAGACTATTTTCATCGCAATATCAACCATGCCAATTAATTATGAGGTAATTATGTGGATTGAATGTATTTTAAGAAGTGTTAAAATTAACTTACGACTCGTGATGGTCATATCGATTGTAACGAAGTCCTGTGGTTGAGGTGGTTGATACAGTAAATCAAGATAGTAGACGCCACCTAGAATCGCATATTTTCTCGGATTCAATATATTTTCTGGCACTCTCATCTTCAGTGCTTTTCTTGTTTCCATATAAATCCTATCTGAAATATTAATTTACCTTACATGGAAAAAAATTCTCTCATAATTTAATATGAATAATAATAATAATGATAATAATACAATTTATTTATTTACCATATACAAACTTGAGACTTATTTCATAATGATACAACATTGTAGGTAAATAAAAGAAATCAGTTCAGCTATAACGCCTCTTCCACAGATTCCCTAATCCCCTAATAGGATCGATATTTGTTTTCTCACATATCTAACAAAAGGAAAAGTTATATTACTTTCCTCCTCTTGTGATGTGAATGATTTGATGTGATCCGAGAATAATCAAACTTTCGAACGACTTGTCAGATTATCCAAAGAATTTATCGAATTGTATATACCTTCTGAAGTAATTGCAAACTCGCTGGAGGTCGGCTCCAATTTTTTGTATGGTACAGCAGGTATTTCTTCATCAGAAGCGAAGTCTTCAGGTTCTTCAACAACCATCTCTTTTTTCTTTTCTGTGTCATCGCTGTTTACTGCATCGATTGATTCTGGGGGTTGTAAAACTGATTGATGTTTTTTTTCTCTGTGATCGTATTTGTATTTCTGTCTGGTTCGCCATTCTTTCTTAGTTGATGTTTGTAAATCTATGAAAAAAATTACGTTGAGCCCATTATGAACATACAAAATGTTTTGAACTACATATTTTTGTCTCAAGAGTAAGTTGTTGCTATTTGCTAGATCTGACACGACGCTGTTATATACTTGCCGTTTGGGAACCGTAAATGAATTATAATGATAAATGACAAATGAAATGAATAATTCCGACTCCTTTCCACACATTTCCATAAAGTGGAAAATATTGGGCAAATATCTGACAGAAAACTATTTCTTCTTACAGAAATTAAATCACATCTCCATTTGTGCAATGTTCCCTCCTTCTGTTTCTATTGCAAGTGCTAATACAGGGTGACCTAGGGGTGTGTGCATGGTCCATAATTTTTTTTCTATCCAAGCTATCGACTTGTTTTTTTTTTTCAAACGATAGGTCCGACAATGTAGCACATTCTAAAAATATTTTCATTCATATACAGGATGTCCCAAAATAAAACACTTGACTTATGTCAATTTATGTGTCAAAAAAGCGTCGTGCATGGACCCACAGAAAAATTCATAACTTCAGAACAATTCAAGATAACTCAACCAACTTTCTCCAGTCGATTCCTCAAGCTTCAGCGCATCTTTTGAAATGCAGGCGTAATCGAAGTCGATGTTCCATGGCCTACTACGATTTTTTTTTAATGACAAATTACAAATGGCAATAACTCGACTTTTTCAAATGCAACACCCTGTATTTTATTGCACCAATGCATGGCATTTTTTAAGAGCTTTTTGTCGATATAGGGTTTGTGGGGTCTACATTATGTAGTTTGCGAAATATGTTGCAAAATAAGAAATGTGGATGGTTTTTGAGGAATCGAGTAGGCCGCTTTCGTAAAAATGAATAAGAAATGTGGATGGATTTTGAGGAATCTAGTAGGCCACTGTTGTGAAATTTGACACATAAGTGTACTGTCAATAATTGTACACGTCTAATTGCTGATAATGAATTTTACTCGCGAAGAATTATGGTCTACTGTATTGGCGAAGCTGACAGAAATTCCTCATTAGCAAGCAGAATCTATCACCAAAAATATCCAGAAGCAAGAACTCCACGGGTGTCTTCATTCCAAAAGTTAAGTGATCGGTTTGAACTCACTGGTAGTGTGTCTTATACTAAAAAGGAAATTGTTGGTGGTCGAATCAATGAGGAAAATGAGTTGCAAGTTTTATTGATGCTACAGGAAAATCCTCACGTAAGCACTAGGGAAATAGCAGCGGAAACGGATATTTCACAAAGTATTGTGAATAGAATGATATTGAAACATAAGTTCCACCCTTTTCATCTGAACCAACATCAAGAATTGTATGGTAATGATTTTGCAAATAGAGTTGCGTTTTGTATTCAAATGAACGGCATGATTGACGAGGATTATGATATTTTGAACAAAAATCTGTTTTCTGATCAAGCAACGTTTAAGAACAACGGGTCGGTCATCAGACATAATATGCATTATTATGCAGTCGAAAATCCTCACTAGTTGAGGACAGTTAATCACCAACAGCGATGGTCGCGTAATGTTTGAGGAGGAATTATTGGAAATCACATTATCGGAACCTACTTCTTCGACAATGTGCTGAATGGTGAAATGTATTTACATTTTCTTCGCGAACATCTTCCCAGAATGTTAGAAGAAGTGGATTTGAACACGAAGGACCATGTGGTTACAGCACGATGGTGCTTCAGTGCACAATGACAGGATAGTGCGAGAATTTTTAGATCAATCCTATCCTAATCGTTGGATAGGCAGAGCAGGTACTATTCTTTGGCCCGCGCGATCCCCAGACCTTACTCCTATAGATTTTTTCCTTTGGGGGTACGTGAAGGAAAGGGTTTTCAGAGATCGTCCGACAACTTCAGATGATATGAAAAATAGGATCACGGAAGCCTTCCGTTCGACTGATCGAGCAATGCTTGCTAGAGTTCGGGACTCATTCGCAACAAGACTAGCAGCTTGTGAGGAACATGATGGTGACCTATTTGAGCATTTATAAGTAGTCTTTCCTCAAAATTTTCACATGGTTTTCTGTTCTTGTAAAGATTACTAAAATTGTTTTTTTTTGTGATGTACTCCTGTTTCTATTAATATTTCATTTTGTTGAAACTTATTCGTTTCATAATTGTATGGATGTGTCAAATATTACGAAAGCGGCCTGCTCGATTCCTCAAAAACCATCCACATTTCTTATTTTGCAACATATTTCGCAAACTACACAAAGTAGACCACACAAACCCTATATCGACAAAAAGCTCTTAAAAAATGCCATGCATTGGTGCAATAAAATATAGGGTGTTTTATTTGAAATTTGTCATTTAAAAAAAATCGTAGTAGGCCATGGAACATCGACTTCGATTACGCCTGCATTTCAAAAGATGCTCTGAAGCTTGAGGAATCGTTGGTTGAGTTATCTTGAATTGTTCTGAAGTTATGAATTTTTCAGTGGGTCCATGCACGACGCTTTTTTGACACATAAATTGACATAAGTCAAAAACTACTGTAGATAAGTCTATGAAACCCGGGTGCGTTATATCGACAATTATGTGGCGAATCCAAAAATGTAACAAAAATGGGGGGTTGCCATTTTACAAAACAGAACTTAGTTCAGTATTTTATTTTGGCACCTCCTGTATATAAATGAAAATATTTTTAGAATGTGCTTCATTGTCGGACCTATCGTTTGAAAACAAAAAACAAGTCGATAGCTTGGATAGAAAAAAAGTTATGGACTATGCACACACCCCTGGGTCATCCTGTAGTAATAAAACAATTGAATATTATCCTTCATTCTATTGGAAATGACCACCTGCTTACCTGTATGATTCAATATTCATTCCTCTCATTAGTGCAAGAAAAAGTAAGACAGCATAAGAGTCGTCTTTTTCCATCAAATAAACGATAACATCCAAATTATACTCTTTACCTACGAATGAAGCGGCAACTCACAATATGGTTAGCCGCAGCGCCTCCCGCGACAAAACATGAAGCACTCTTTGGTAGCACAGACTCTAGGAAGAGTAAATGCATTTGAATCGAACGAAGTGCGAAGGTGTGATGGAAATTTCCATATAAATGAAATGAATAATTCCGACAAAGTTGAAATATCCTTCACACTAACAACTACTCCCCATTACCGACATTGAATTACATCTGATAGGCAAATTCAGTTTACGATAAGTTACTGAAAAAAGATAAAACACATTTTTTCATTTACAGGTTGTGGAAGGTTAAATATCCAAAAAAGTCATGTACCTAGAGAATAAAATTTTCTCCACAAAATCATACTTTTGATCAATACGTGTCATCCATTTGTGTAATGTACCTCAACGAGAACACTATTGATGCACTATTGCACAATTCACGGACGGGCAATTCCCCGATAACAGTTCATGGACTTGATGATTTCCCGACAATAAAAATTATTACTTACTGTCTTTAGTAAGTTACCTGACCTAATAGAAAGAAAGGACCAATTCTTCAGAGGGTTAATCACCCGAAGGTAGTAATAGAATTATCAATATTTTAGAGAAATCAGAGCGTCGTTCCTTTATTAATTCATTAGTTAATTTCAAAACGTTAATTCATTGAATGGAAAATTTCCCGTTGGATATATTAATCATAAAATTTGTGGGAAGTAATTTTTTAGTCTAATCCAACCAGAACGAACTAACCTTACGTGAAAATTAAACGCATACATTTTGCGAGGAATAATTTTTTGTCGGATCTAAGCAGAACGAACTAACCTTACAGACATTTTGCGAGGAATTGTTCTGTCTGTCGGGGAATCATTCAGTCAGTGAACTGTTGTCGGGGAATTTTCACCGTCGGGGAATATTCGAGGAATTATCAGGTTACTATTGCAAGTACCAATTGTAATAAAACAATTGAATACTATCCTTCATTCAGTTGGAAATGACCACCTACATGCATAAAATTTGTCTGCAGGTGTTCTCCCCCTCCAAGTCATGCAGGATATCTGCTGTTTGATTACAAAATACACTTACAGTGATATCCATCTTGAGGATTATTTCTCAGATATATATCAGATCTACTTCAATATTTTTCGTAGTATAGTTTATTGGAGAGAAGGGTATTTCGACTTTTTCGATATTATTTACATTGAATGAAAAATTGAGAACAGTAAAAGAATCAAATATATGATATGATGTGGATGAAAAAGCGTTTTCTATCGAATCTACATAATTTACCGATCTGATAATGGGATGGTGTTTGTGGCATATAATATGTTTGGCATGTGTCGCTCCAATGATCATATTTCAGGTACATTCCTCTCAAAGCCATATTTTCGCAGTCAATTATTGATGGCAACAAAACTTGCATGTCAATTTCAGTAAAGGAAACATCCACTCTTGGCCTAAAAAAATAATAATTAAGTACTCTCATATAGTAGATATTTAAGGGTCAATAAGAGCACCTCTGACACATTTACTGAATAAGAATGAGTCACTATTTTTTTAACTAATCAAAGGTTGACATTAACCCGCCTAGAATAGTATAATTATCATAAATAGGATTTGGCTCTTCGGCTTGGTCCACTGCGATCATTGCAGGTCCACAACACCAACAAAGCCAGTCAATCTAACGGAATTTCGCCGATCGTTTAAAAAAAAACACTAGTTCTTAACAACCTTTCTTATAATTTGTGGGCATTTCTGTCGAACTGGAAAATTGCAAGAGTGGAACCATTCTCCAAAAAAAAGGAAAAGATATCCTATCTATAGCAACTGCAGTCCAACCGAACTGCTATCTTGTTTTGATTATCGATCTCATGAAATATTTAGAACGCTGAATCAGTGATCGACAATATGGCTTGTTTATGTCTCACATATTTTACAGAAGTTTATCGAGAAATATGGTGACACTCTGGCCGTTGCATCAGATATCTTCAAGACGTTTGATTGTGTTTGGCACCAAGTACTCCTTGTCAAGCTTCAATATCTCATGATTTGACCCCCATCTACAGTTGGATTCCCTGCTTTGTCCCAGATAGAACTCTTCACGTAGGGGTTAACGGAGTCTCATCCGATACACTACCTATAAATGCTGGTTTTCCGCAGGGATCCATTTCAGCAACGTTAAGGCTGTTTCTTCTTCACACCGATGATTTGTTGGTAGCTCTGACTGATGTCCAGTGAACAGCTTTATGGATGATAGTACTCTGCATACCGCTTTCTCTTCTAAATCTAGAATGGGAATCTGACAACTTTGTAGAATTCAATGCGAACAAAACCAAAGTCTTTTTGCCTTTTTGCCTTTTTGCTAGAAACGCCGATCTCATGGTATGCTCGGCATTGCCATCGGCAGTTTTCTTTCATGGAAATACCATGTGAGTTTCATTGCCATAAGTGAAGCTTGTTACCAGCATTGATGCAAAGAGCATTTTTTCACAAGGTTGTCAATAATTGTATCGTCTAGTGAGCATAAAATTTCAAAGTTCTCAACTATCTGCCAAGGTAACGAAGCACCTTCAAGATTGTATGATCATAATTTTTAGCATCGATATAGCTACATTTGGAAAACAGTTTTCATTATACACTATTTTTTGTTGTGAAAACAATACGGAATCTTGAAAATCTTCTTGAACACCAAAACTACATTAATTCCACATGATCGTCGTTTCATCATCGAAGTTAGCATAATCATGAATTGTAAGCTTTATGTAGAAAGATGTAGTCCCATGACCGACGGTCTATATATCAGGTGTGTAAGCCCTAATAAAACAGTGATATCCTCTAGACATCCCCGGAACGTCCTTATTTTACACCCAATAATTAACACTTAATAGGCAAAAACATCGAGTCCTAGTACGACACATCGGAGAGTCTTCGCCAAAGTAATTTCAATGAGATCCAAACCTCAATAAAAAAACAACACATAATGTTCAAGAATGAAGTCCTCCTCTCCTCTAAAAAACAATATGTATAAATAAATACGAATTACTTTGGAGGCCTCCTTGGATTTGGTAGAGGTATTGGTAGTTGCACTCGCAACCATAAACTCAAGTTGATAACGCCATCCTTGTAATTAAAATCTGCAGTTGGTATATCTATTCTGTTCATATTTTTTTCGACGCATCTCAACAGCCTGTACGTCGCTACGTCCAGGCTGTCTTTTTGGTATTCTCTGAATAGTTGGCGAACCTGAAAAAATATTTGTAATTTGTATGGATTATGAGAATCCATAAGCCTGCAAAATATTTACCCATTTCCAGATTTCCATTTTTTTCTCGTCTTCTTCATAAGAGTTATCAATCAAATCTTCTAATTCACCAAGCAACTGAAAATGCGATTACATTGTAGGGTCAGTATAATGAATTGTGTTACTCGTGAATGATATTTAAAAAATTTAGACAAATAATCAATAAAGAAACTGTTCAAAATTGAATCACTCTCTACTTGAATCCTTCGACAGTTCCACTGACTGAGTTGTCCTTCCTTAATGTGAGAACATACCTGGAGAATATCTTCGGTTTTCTGTGCTGCTTTCTCCATAGTTGTATCCTCTATAATTTTCTTCCATAAATGGAGGTACGTATTCATTTGGACACAGAGAGAAGGATTAGGCAATCTTCTGCAGTCCACATATAGTTGCCACTAGAAAAATTACACATAATTCGATATATTAAGAAGTTTTAGTAGTTTCCGAGGTTCGGCAGATCAAAATATCACAATTATTCTAGTGAGAGAAGAAGAAGAAGTCAATAGGACTGGTCGCGCTTCCACAAAAAGGTTTCATAACCTGACCGAGCCAAGCTATATGCCATGGACTGGTCCTCAAAAGACAATCAAATAACAAAATTCGACTCCCAATGAACACTCGATCCGCGTCGAGTTTGACATCTATTGACATTCGAGCAATTCAAAATAAATTGTAAGTTTAGTCGATATCAGTGGTTTGTAGGGTAGATATAATTCCAGTCTATCCTACAGATCACTGATATTAACTCAAATCGGATTATATATTCTGAATAATATCAAAACCAATATATGCCAATTTGTCTGTGGATTACGTGTCGAGTGTTCAAAATTTCACCCCTAATGAAGCAGAGAAGACGACAGAAGAAGAAGCGATATCAGAGTACTGACAACCGAAGCTAAAAGCGGCACTTCATCCTCATGGCGAGGCAGCTGATAATGCAAGAGCCTTAGCTGAAATAATAATTTTTTTTTAATGTACCATGTTTTTATAACAGACTAAAAAGTATAAAATAATTTCTCTAAACCTTATGAAGGATAAAACCACATAGAGTTTTACAATGAACAGTTCTAATGAAATGTAATGAAAGGTTTTGGAAAGTATATTTTGACAACTTATCTTTTTTTATCAATAACTACAAAACAATCCATAAGTATATAGTTAGTATTCAGGTAATGGCGACTTTCAACACTTCCACCTGCTAATAACTGAATTCAATCCAATATTCTGAACGTTACTAACAAAAACATCTTTTAACAACGGTTTCGTCAGCAGATCAGCAAGCTGGTCTTCACTCCTGCGAAATACAGCATCAATGATTCCGGTGTTTGGTGCGATAGTGAACCTCATGATGGACTACAAGCCCAGGCCAATTTTGGAGGGGTCATTTGACCCAGCATGAATTATATTCAGAATTGTACTTCCATGCGAAACAACCCCTTTGCGCACTGTGCCGTAAGTTGTGAGCGGTGCAGATAAGTACGCAGGTCAACGAAACTTTTCATCCAGAGAAGGTATTTTCCGACCAAAGATTCTTGTACGGTATTTCTCAAGATGATAAGATCACGGAAAAATAATCGAGTGGGACCTAATGCCGTACAAAAAGAACGGTGCTGAGAGCCAGCAATTTTTTTTATTTTCCCCAAATTTTTGTTATGACTTCAAGTGATTTATTTCTGTACGGAATTTGTATAATTGAATTTGTATAACTACATAGATTTATGTTTTAGCAATGCCGTACCTATTTGCCGGTACAGGGGCGGGCACGCAAATTCGTACTTCGAACTGTATGTTTCAAGATCATTGCAAAATGTACGGCATCGATCGCACATTATTATTCAACACATAAAATGTGTTTCAGAAATTATGCCGTCTAAAAATATTGGTGCATAAAAAAATAAAAAAAAAAATAAAAAATTACCTTCATTAGGGGGGTTGAATCTTATATTGCTCAAAGAGAGGTTATAAATGCCTGTACGACAACCGGTTTTTAGGCTAACCATTTTTGTTTTATGTAACATCAGGTTATAATTAATGAAACTAAATAAAAATATGAATGAAAAAAAAAATTGCACTGTTATTTATTAGAGAAGTAATTTTTAGAAAAGCATGACTTTTTTAATTTCTCAAGCATCCCAAAACAAAACAAAAATGATGCCCTACATTTTCAATTTAAAGATTTCTTGCAGTTGATAAGATTGTTCATTATGTTTTTAGGAAATGTAAGCATTTTTAATATACTAAAATACTACTATACTAATAATAACTGACAAAATATTCTTACACGGCATTCCTCACGTAGATTATGAAAAAGTAATCTCCAACAACCCCATAGACGTGGCCGAAATTTTTTCTGGCCACTATCACTCAGACAACTCTGGAGAAAATTACAATCCTACATTTCTAGAAATAAAAACCCAAACAGAACAAGTAAACTTACATTTCACTACAGATGAAAACCTTGCATATAATCATCCCTTCACTATGACAAAATCCACTATGAATTCTTGAAACACCTACCTACGAACTAGAAAGAAGACGTGTTGGTAATATTCAACAAAATATGGTATATTTCCTGAGCGATGGCAAGAAATGATAATAATTCCCATACTGAAACCTGGAAAAGATACCACCAAACCTGACAGTCACCGTCCTATCTCCCTCAGCAGCAGTCTGAGTAAGTTACTGGAAGAAATGGTAAATAATTGTCTTATTTGGCATCTTGACACAATAACCTACTATCCACGTTTTAAATGGGTTTCAGAAAATTCCGCTAAATTATAGACCAGCTAGCTCACATAGAACATGAGATACAAACCACTGTTATGAAGAACACCTCTCGGCAATATTTCTCGATTTGGAGAAAGCTTATGTTCTAACGTGGAGGTATGGTATAATGAAAATACTCCATCAATGAAAAATCATGGGTAACATACCTATCTTTTTACAGCAATTTTTGAGTAGAAAAAAGTTCAGGACTAGAATAGAAGATATTATATCGAATTCTCGTAACATTGAGAATGGAATACCCCAAGGGTCTACATTGACCATGACCTTATTTGCAACAGCAATAATCTCTATAATCGAAAGCATTCCAAAAGGGATTTATAAAATCATTAACGTTGATGATTTGATAATATTTCATTCCTCCAAATCCATCAACGAAACTGAACAAATTCTGCAAAGATCCATGGATATCCTTTACAGAGAAACTACAGAAATGGGTTTCAAGTTCTCTACTTCTAAAACTAAAGCCATTCATTTCTGCAGAAAAAGAAAACATCATGATGTACCAAATCTCAATCTGCATGGAGTTCCAATAGAATTTCAGGCTTCAAGCTTCCAAGCTTTCAAGCTTAACTTTCGACTCCAAACTTATCTGAGCGATCTCAGGGTGAGATGCCAAAAATGACTCAGTGTCATTAAAACACTAGCTGGAATAAGATGGGGCGCAAATTAGGAAGTACTGCTGAATATTTATCAAAGTCTAACCATCTCCATCGCTTATGGATGCACAATCTACTCGTCTGCCAGGAAAAGCCGCCTGAAAACTCTAGATAGGATTCAGAACACCGCCCTATGAGTGGCAACTGGTTCATCCAGAACAAACCCGACATCACTAAACTAAACTGTACCGCAGCACTTCCTCCACTTGAATACAGAAGATCCAGACTTCTGCCTGACTATGCAATGAAAATATATGTCCAACCACACCATCCAAATTTTGATATATTATACGATCATGACGATATTTACAATAAGTTTTCTGCAAAGCCAACCATCATCATACCTATGGCAGTACGCATTAGAGAACAAAACTTAATTATACATTTTCTAGAATTTCTGCCAAGGACTTTATCGCACATAAAATCTTATGCAATAGAGAGAGAACAAAACAAGTCGGAGTCGAATACAGAACAGCTGATTTTGAAATATTGGAATCAGAATATTGAAAAATTTGTAAATTTCACAAAAATTTAAACAGACGGATCTAAAACAAAAAAACGGGGTTGGTTGTGCCTTTGTCGTGTAGAATACTCATGGGCACTCTACCCCGCTGCAAGTATTTTTACTGCAGAACTTTACGCTATTATGCAAGCTATCCTCTACTGTGAATTCGCTACTGACAGTCAGCAACTTCTGATATGCTCTGACTCCCTGAGTTCCTTGAAAGCCATGCAAAATAGATTCACATTCGATCCTTTAGTCGCTAATATCACTCGACTCCATATTGCCAAACATGCAGTCAAAACTATAGCATATACATATACAATTTGCTGTCTGCGTGTCAAGCTTATGCGGTCTCAGCCTATGTCCACAGGCATAACGCGGCGCTACGAGTGTTATACTATCTTCTACAACACTCATTGGTATAGACGAGATACCGGTGTGCCGTAATGCGGTAGAAATCTCGCAGCCTTGGTTTACTCCGTCTGCTCAGGGCACATGAATCTCGGACCTAGTAATCACTCACCCCCACGATCTGGGAAATGACACCAGCGCGCCCCTTCCGGATATATCGGGGCGCAGGAGATGAGGCCCAACTGGGATAATCCTATCGGATAAAAAAAATAATGATGAGAATTTCTAAATTCAATTTTCACCCACTTCCAATCGATCGAATAACCTGGAATTCGGTAAACTTATCAAGGACCAATGATAATACAAGAATTCAGAAATATTAATGGAATTATAATAATATAGAACGTAAATTGTATATCTTCATTTTTTTATTAATAAAGTGATCGTAAAAACTTGCAGTAACATATTATTTAATCATTTACCAATAACTAATTGATGTATTCAATAATTTCCTTTCATAAAATCACACTGATAGTTATTACACTAGTAAAAATTCAAACAATTTTCAAAAAACGTCGATATTCTAACACAAATGATAAATTGTACCAAATGTCGCATTGAAATATCGTTGTAGGAATGTGAGGGAGGCGCCCAAGGTCAATTATAATACTTAATAATTGTGATTTCAATTCTTGATATTGTTTCCGATTCTAAACAACTTTTCTAATTAAACTTCTTTCATAATATCAAAAATAAGGGTAGATTTTTTTTTTCCCCTTGGATGCTGGTCCTTTCGCCAGCTGCGCCTCAGCCTCTTGGGCTTTTTGTGCTTTCCGGGTTAGTTTTACATCACCCACTCCGTAACTCTAGTCCCCTGTACAAGTCTGTGCAGGTTCTTCACCGGTTGGGTGTTGTATTCTTCGGAGGTTAGCCTAGGCTTTCCGAATATTGCCTGTCTCTTGCGGTCTAGTGCCTCGCATTCTGACAGTACGTGTTTGGCTGTTTCTGTTCCTTTACCACATTGTCTGCAGGAAGGTTCTCCGTTGTACAGTCCCATATTGTGCAGGTGTTTTCTCATTGGACTGTGACCAGTGAGAAGGCCCGTTATTGTTCTAACTTGATTCCTGCTCAACTTGAGCAGTTCTTCAGTTTTGTGTTTTGACGGTTCTTTGATAAATGTTTTCCCGTGGTGCATGAGAGGGGCTTCGTTCCATCTCTCTCTTTGTTTTCGTTTGACCCAGTCCCGAATGCATCCTCGAATGTCGGATTTGTTAATCCCGAGTGCGGGTTCTGGGCCAATATATGGAGTTGATGAGCCCTTTCTGGCTAACTCATCAGCTTTTTCATTGCCCTCGATGCCACAGTGTCCTGGAACCCACATCAAAATTAATTTGTTGTGTTCTGAGAGAACACTGAGTTCTTCGCGGCATTCCCATACCAGTCTTGATGTCACTTTCGGGTTCATAAGAGCCTTCAGTGACGCCTGGCTGTCAGTGCATATTTTGATCCGTGCGTTGCGCATTTCCCTCAGATTGATCTCTCTCGCACATTGCAAGATAGCGTACATCTCTGCCTGGAATACAGAGGTGTTTGTTCCTAGTGAGACGCTGATTTGGGAGTTTCTCCCCTCACTGTATATTCCAGCACTAGTTCCTTCCCTGGTTTTGGATCCGTCCGTATACCAGATCCTCTCTCCAGGTTTGCCCCTGATGTTGTCATCTGTCCATTCCCTTCGATCTTGTATAATAACCTCGAAGTTAATGTTAAAGAAGTACCTAGGAACCATGTGGTCCGTTGGTTTCATTTCGAGAATGTTGCCTCCCACTATTTCCTTAATCTTGTTGTGATCCGATCTGTTGCTCGTATTTTGTTGGGTAGATTACTCTTGATCTAAATTCTTATTTTTTTTCTCCCCTGTGTGTGTTTTTCGCGAAGCACCAACTTTTATGAAGAATAAAATTTTCTGACAAGTGCATAATAAAAAAGTTTCCCATATGGTGCAAATTTTTTAAACTCACTATATACCAATTCCAGTCTTATAGCACTATTCTTTTTGTACGGCATAGAGTTCTTCTTGATTATTGCTATACTAACTAATAAATTATATTCATGCCGTAAAAAACAAATGACCGTAAAATCACCCTTTCCAGAGGGAAATAAATTTTCCAGGACAGTCACATGTTCCACGAAAAATGTACGGCATAACAAAAAATTAAATATTTTCATAAAATAGTATTAAGATCATTGAGTTTGGTGTTGTGTCAAATGACCCAAACTATACTAGTTAGGGTTAGGGGGTTAAGTGCGGAGTTTCCCACCCCTGTATCGGCAAATATGTACGGCATTGCTAAAAAATAAATCTATGTAGTTATACAAATTCAAAGATACGAATGCCGTACAGTAACAAATCACCTGAAGTCATAACAAATATTTGGGGAAAATAAAAAAAATTGCTGGCTCTCAGCTCCGTTCTTTTTGTACGGCATTAGGTCCTACTTGATCATTTTTCCGTGATATTATTATCTTGAGAAATGCCGTACAAGAATCTTTGGTCGGAAAGTTTCGTTGACCTGCGTACTCATCTGCACCGCTCACAACTTACGGCACAGTGCGCAAAGGGGTTTCGTATGGAACTACAATTCTGAATATAATTCATGCTGGGTCAAATGACCCCTCCAAAATTGTCCTGGGCTTGTAGTCTATGATTCTTTATAAGACGTAGAAGTAGAAGTTTTTGTAACTACACAGCTTCTTTTGCTCCTTCACAAGCGGCAATATATTCGGAATCAGTCGTGGATAAAGGTACCACCACAGACTGACGATGACTTCAACAAATGATAGGGCCTCTGTCTAACATAAATATGAAGCCAGTAGTTGACTTTCTTGTTTTACTATCTCCTGCGAAATCTGCATCAGTGAACCCTTCTAGATACTGATTTCCGGTTCCATAAACTATTCCTAGACTAATTGTTCCCTGTAAGTACCTAAAGATTCGCTTGATTGCATTGATATACTTTGGTTGGGTTTGTTCAAAAAACGATTAACTTTACCCACCGCAAATGCAATGTCTGGCCTTGATACAATGGCTGCGTACACGAGGGAACCAACAGCTTCACGGAAGGGAAAATTAATATCCATTTCATCGTGAGCACTATTTGTGAGAAGAATATTAGGATCTGCTGGTGCAGAAATCGACTTACAATCAGTCATATCATCAGTCTAATTATCTTCTTCACGTAATCTTCTTGATGCAGATTATATATGTATAGTGGTATCTTTTCTGTTCCTTTTGATTTCCAGGCCAACGTAATAATCTCCATCACCAATCATAATTTAAAAAGTTTCTGCCAACATATTGACCAATTTTTCAATAGACGTTTTGCTGGAAGATAAAATCAACCATTCATCAACATAAAGCATGAGGAGAATGCTTTTACTTTCGATGATTCCGGAAAATACACATGGATCTGACTTACAAATGTCAAACTGACATTACGATAGGAAATTCATAAATTTTGAATTCCAGGCACGAAGGGCTGGCTTTAACATAAAGACTCTTCTTCAATTTGCACACCATGTTCGATGTACTCACTTCAAGTCCTTTTGGAATTTCCATGTAAATTTCTTCAGTCGCCATTCAAGAATGCAGTCTTTATATAAAATTCGGCAAGTGGAGAAAATGTTTTTTTATAATCAATTCCTTTATCCACTAATCGAGCTTTTCGTCTTACATTTAAATTTCCTGTCTTTGACTTCACTTTGAAGACCCATTTATACCCAACAATGTTTCGATTTTTCAACTAAATCACAAGTGCTTCGCGCCGGGCAGTAAACTACATCCTGAAGGAGAAGAAGGGGCACTTTCCTCCCTAGTAATACAAATAACTATTGCGAGCTGAAGAAAAGTTTATGTGGACTCCATCAATCGGGACTGATGTGGAACAAAACTTTGGATTTTTTCATCAGAAGTCAAAATTTTGTAAGTTCTAATGCTTCAGTTTATTATCATAAGCAAAATAACAATATAATCAACACTAACTACGTCGATGATATATTGGTATTTGGAAGGAGTGAAGAAATAGATTGCGTGAAGAAAATATTCAAAGAGCGATTTAAAGTAAAAGACCTAGGTGAATGCAAGCATGTCCTATCTATGAGAGTATCTAGTCGAGAAAATACCATCAGACTGGACTGTTGTTGAAATACCGAAGGAGATGTACAATTGGAGAAAAATATAAATCATGTGAAAATGTTAGGAGATGTTAGACTGAAATGAAAAAGCCATATTTCAGAGGATCATTGGAAGCGTTTTATATATGTCGATATCTACTAGGCCAGATCTAGCATTCGCAGCGACATTCATGATAATTTAATCACAAACCAACTAGCCAACATTGGAAGGGAATGAAGCACATTCTCAGATATTTGAATGGAACAAAATATTATCGATTGGAATATCGGAATATCATAAGGATGGAAAGAAAATTTAAGTTTTTTGTGATGCAGATTTGGGTGCTAATAAAGTGGATAGAAAATCATATAGTGGATATGTTTCAATATTAGCAGGAGGAGCCGCAAACAGCATTGTGTAGCATTAAGCACGGTAGAATCCGAATTTGTTGCACTAAATGAAGCAGCCAAAGAATTTGTGTTTTTGGAGAAGTTAGCTGAAGAAATTTCTCAAACAAAATATTTTCAAGAATGCCACATCAGTATTGACAACCAAGGAGCAATCAAACTTGCAGAAAACCGTACCACTTCGGAGAAATCCAAACATATAGATCTGAAACTATTTTACATAGGAGAGATTTCATTAGTCTACTTTAGAACGACCTTAGGTCACATTATGCTGAGCTCCACTGGATTTCATTAGTCTACTTTAGAACGTTAAACGTTTAGCACCAGACTTTTTATAATTCCAGTATGTCAATGTTTACTGATTTGGTACAACATATCGCTAAACTGCTGGGAGTATTGAGCACAAAATACGATGAAGTAATTGCACAAGAAGGTCTCAAAGAGTGTACCAAGGGTATTAAAAAGTTGTACAATGCCATGAGAGGTGCAAAATCGATTGGTGAAAAACAACTGATTTACAGCACAAAGACCCCGGTGGACTGCAGGACATTATTCAGGAAGAGGAACCAGAATGCGTTTAGAACAAATCATGCTGTCAAGGTGAATGCAGTTTTCAGCGGAGAATTCGAAATCGTGAAAGGAAGTCAAAATGTAACGGAATTCAAATATTTCAAACATCCAACTTCCCCATTTACAAAGATACCAATCTGGAAGAATGGTTTAATTCCAAGATCATTGAGCCCATTATGCAGGAGATGGATGCATTTGCTGAGAAGGAAAGTGGCTGGGCATTGAAGAAAGTAGTCAATCTGGGGGTGAACCTTGTTCACCTCTCAACTATCAGCATGAATATCAACATATCGTCAAAACGTCAAAACGCAAACTGATGTGACTAGAAAACAATTTGGCATTTGACTATAAACACATATCGAAATTTCTAAAAAAATGAAGAGCTGAGGTGAAATATTCAAATGAATGAATGAGAGTAACTCGCAACCAATTGATTAAAGTTGAAGTGCTAGATCGCATCATACACCAATTCCACGAAACTCAGTGGATGAGAAAAGTATCCATCAAAATATATGATTGGTTGACAGAAGCCCAGCCATTTTTTGAATCGAATGTCAAAACAAAATTCGAGAGCTGCATCATTATCAATGTTACTGTTTCCAATTTGTCAACCATACTACGACAGAAATCTAATTTTTTGAGTGAAGAAGGCTTGCGTAAAAAATAGGAATAGTTGAGAAGAGTTAGCGAATGAAGAATATGTCGATCATTAGAAACGGAACAGCGTCTGATGAATATAATTCAAGATTATATCAAGATGATAAGCAAAGAAATATAACTTAAAACACCCACCATATATGATCAAGCATCTTAGATTTCTGCTGAATTCATTTATAATTTTGAAAATGTTTTCATAAATACTAGTAAGCAAACCATTGTTGAAAGGAGAAAATACATGCTTCAGAAAAAATGCGAAAAATTATTTAGCTGAAGGAAATGGATGTGAATAAATTAATGAATTATTAATAAAGATTTCAAGCTAAGTATGCGCAATGCGAGGAAGACCTGGCATGTCTAATTCTATATTTGGATGGCAAACGTGAAAATTGATGTTTTTGAACGTTAGATCGGTTTCAGTCATGAGGTCGGCACGCTGCGTTAATCGTGACGGAGTCGGTTGGAAGTGAGTATTTGACAGCGGCATGTATATTTCAGATTGGTCTCTGTCATGATGTCCACGTTTGAAGAGCAAGGAGATTGAGATTCGGGTGTTGCCAGATTTAAAATACAGCAGTAGAGTTACGGAGGGCAGGACGTTTCCGGTTTTTTTAATTTAATTATTGAAGAAAAAACATATACAGGGTGTACCAACGTAACATCACAGAAAAAAGCAATTGAGAGAAAAAACAACCGACATCATTTAAGAAACAAAAAGATGGCGCCTGCTTATCAAATACCATATACCGGGTGTACCAACATATGATGTAAGAGAAAAAAACATGGTTGACTCCGTCATTTGTCAAAGAAAGTACGCGTCATTGGCGGTATGGTGATTCAAAATGTTTTCGTGATGAGGGGTCCGTCATTTTAAACCTGCGATACCCAGTATGTGTCAGTTTGACTCTGTTTCTTTTTCGCTGATAGGAGATAGGAGACAGACATATTGACAGACAGACAGAGTGACAGATATTCAGTTTGATCGAACCAGAACGAACTATTGAACTAACCTTATGAAACGACTATTTTAGTCGCATTTTCGAATGTTTTAGCGTTTCAAATTCTAGCTGTTTTTTCGAACGCAAAAACGCTTATTGTGGTCGAATTTTTACGCGTTTCAAATTGAAGTTGTTTTTTCGAACGCGAGAACGTGTATTTTGGGCAATTTTGAAATGTCAAATCTCCATAAAAATACATGTAAACATACAGTTTTTACGGTTTAATTTTGGGTTGTGTTTTAGAACGCGAAATACGTTTATTCTGGTTGCATTTTTGCGTGTTTCAGCACTTCAAATTTTAGCTGTTTCTTGAAACGCGAAAAACGCCAATGACGCGTACTTTCTTTGACAAATGACGAAGGCAACCATGTTTTTTTCTCTTACATCATATGTTGGTACACCCGGTATATGGTATTTGATAAGCAGGCGCCATCTTTTTGTTTCTTAAATGATGTCGGTTGTTTTTTCTCTCAATTGCTTTTTTTTATGATGTTACGTTGGTACACCCTGTATATGTTTTTTCATCAATAATTAAATTAAAAAAACCGGAAACATCCCGCCCTCCGTAACTCTACTGCTGTATTTTAAATCTGACAACACCCGAATCTCAATCTCCTTGCTTTTCAAACGTGGACATCATGACAGAGACCAATCTGAAATATACATGCCGCTGTCAAATACTCACTTCCAATCGACTCCGTCACGATTAACGCAGCGCGCTGACCTCATGACTGAAACCGATCTAACGTTCAAAAACATCAATTTTCACGTTTGCCATCCAAATATAGAATAATACATGCCAGGTCTTCCTGGCATTGCACATTCTTAGTGTAGGATGGTAAGGTCTTCGAATGATAACACGACACTAATGATAACACCCTATATTCAACTTGTCACGAACTATAACTGTTTTACTACAACCATACAAGTTGCTACTATGAAGGTACGGAAAGGAATGTGAATCGTATGTGTGATAACACCGACGATAGCTCATCTCCTGTGACTCAATGCCCTATCATCAGCCTATGAGTCGGCATCATCCTGCCATCTAAGGACCAACCTTTGCCATCTAAGGGCTAACATATGCCATCTGAGGGCAAACCTTTGCCATATCTAAGGGCCAACCTTTGCCATCTAAGGGCTAACATATGCCATCTAAGGGCAAACCTTTGCCATCTAAGGGCCAACCTTTGCCATCTAAGGGCTAACATATGCCATCTGAGGGCAAACCTTTGCCAACCTAATATATACGAAAAATTGTACATACCTAATTTTTTTGAATCTCAAAATGCTTCATATGCTCCCCTACTACCACAGCTTCATAGGGGTGACTTGATCTTCCCGTATGACGATCTTCCTTCACTTTATAATGGTCATTCGGAAGAACTTCTACCACCTTGAATGGACCCCGATACTTTGGAAGGAGTTTCTTGCTTTGGTTGCTTGCAGGAAAACTAGTAACTTTCGTTAAAACTGAATCACCAATTTTAAATTTTCTCGGCGGTCCTCTCTTTTTATTGTTTTGTTTCCGTCTGTTATTGTCCAGCCTTTTTGCTGCGTCTGCCCTGATTTTTGTTACATCGATTGGACAGTCTTCGTCACTGCTGAATCTGTCATTATCTGTTTTCAAATGAAAGCCGAAAAGTAACTCTGCAGGCGTGCTTTTCGTTATTCGGTGTTTGGTGCTGTTGATGCCTTGTTGAACGTTTACTAATTTGGAATCCCAATTGTCAGAATCCGTGCTTGCCCCTGTTGTAGCAAGAGCGTCCAGGATTGTTTTGTTCATTCGCTCAGCTTGGCCGTTACTTCTTGGCATCCCAACTGCTATTGTGAACAGTCTAATTCCTTTGTTCTCTGTGAATTCTCTCAAGCTTTTAGACGTGAAAGCTTTTCCCGCATCTGTTATTATTCTCCTTGGGTTTCCCAGAAGTGAAAACAATTCGTCCAGTTTTTCGATGACGTGTTTCGATGAAGTGTCAGGAACTGCTTTGAGGTAGACAAATTTTGAAAATCCATCTACTATGACTAAAAGATACTGGTTTCCAACTTTCGTTTCCACGAATGGGCCCAAGTGGTCCATGTGTAAGGTATGGTGTGGTCGAGCAAACTTGGGAAGCGAGTGGATATAGCCTGGTTTTTTTCCACCAACTTCTTTATGATAAAGACAGTGCAAACAAGAATGTATGTACTTCTTCACAAACCTCCTCATTTTAGGAAACCAATAGTCCTGTTTTATTCTCTCGAGAGTTTTTTCGATAGCGAAATGGCCGATTTCATCATGGTTCGCTTTAACAATATGCCACCTGCATTTCTTTGGCACGACCCATCTTCGTCCATGGGTTGTCAATTTATATACTTTGTTTCACCTCAAATCGTAATTTTCAAAAATATTTTTATTACCTTGACTGTCGCCACTGAGAAGAATCGTTTTAATTTGTTTAATATCGTTATCTTGATCCTAAGCTTCACGCAGGTAATCATTTTCACTTATTACGAGAATTTTATTCGATATGTCCTTTGGAAAATTACGACTTAAGGCATCCACGTGTTGTATTTGTGTACCCGCTCTATGTTCGATCTTATAACAAAAATCCTGCAAAAACAGAACCCAACGAGCGATTCTTGGAATTATATTCTGTTTACTCAAGGCACTTTTGACTGCATTACAATCGGTGATGATTGTAAATTCGTGTCCCATCAAGTAATATTTAAATCTTTCCAAAGTTTTCACGATTGCTAATAACTCTAGCTCGAACGAATGGTAGTTTTTCTCTTGGTCGCTGGTTTGCTTACTGAAAAAGGCTACTGGTTTTTCCTTATTATCAATTTTTTGCATAATAATCCCGTCAAAACCTTCCCTACTAGCATCAGTGTAGACCAGTGTGGGTAAACTTGGATTAAATGTCGTTAGAATTGGTTTGGATGATATTTTCTTTTTCAACTCATTTGCTATTTCATTATGACATTCATTCCACTCCCAGGGGCAGTCTTTTTTTGAAAGTTTTGTGTGTGGGGCCGTTTTAAGTGCGAAATTTTCTATGAATTTGTGAAAATATCCGACTAGACCTAAAAATTGTCTCAACTGGTGACAGTTTCTTGGAAAAGGAAATTTTTGTAGCCCTTCCATTTTCGCATTGCTTGGGGCTATCTGATTGTGAGAAATTTCATATCCTAAATAATTGATGCTGTTTACTAAAAAGAGAGATTTGGATATCTTTATTGTCAACCCATATTCCTTCATTATGCTGAGTACTCTACTCAAAAGTTCCAATCCCTCGTTTATGGTTTTAGAAGGAATTAATACATCATCTAGGTAGGGAATGATATTAAATTGACGTAACGGTAGAAGTATTTCGTTCATAAATTTTTGAAAAACTGCCGGACAGTTGGATAGACCGAAGGGTACTCTTAGGTATTCGTAATGCCCCTCGGGAGTGACATGGGATAGATTTTGGGTCCACTGGTATTTGGTGGTACCCTGATGCTAGATCTATCGTAGTGAAATATTTATAACCATTTAAACTATCAATAATTTCTTCTATAACAGGCATAGGAAAGTTTTGTTTTACTGTAACCTTGTTCAGGGCACCGTAGTCTACCACCATCCGTTTTTCACCATCTTTTTTTTACAAGTAAGGCGGGACTCGCATATGCCGACATACTTCCTTGTATGATTTTTGCATCAAGTAATTCTTTGGTTATCTTTCTCAGGATTGTTTTGTCACTCTCAGTTCATCGGTATGCTCGATGAGTAACCGGTTTGTCAGTTGTTAATTCAATTGACAACGAAACTGAGTGTGCCTTGCCCAGTGCATTCAAATTTTGAAACATGCAGCTTTCGTAAGTTGAAAGTATTTGCTTTAATGATTTTCTCTCTGACTCGGATAAGGTACCATGGTTTATATTTTCCACCCATTCTGGTAGATTCCTTCTATACTTGAACGACAGTCTTTCATCTATTCTGTAGTAAATTATATTTTCATCCTCTGTGAAATTTCGACCTATCAGAACTTCTGGATTTAATCTTTTGTCTTCAATAACATATAATTTGATAACCAGTTTCACCTCATCGATTTCTGTTGAAGCTTCAGCATATCCCATATTTCCTGCCCGTTTCCTGTTTTGAAGTATTGTTGGGGTTATTTCTATTGGTTTCTTGCTTTTTGTAGCAAATTCTCTCAATGTGACCTTTTTTAGCACAGAAATTACAAAATTTTTCTCTAAATTTACACGTTTTTCTCTCATGACCGTTTTTTCCACAAGATTTACAAGTAACATTCGTTTTGTCATATTTTACCTGAGGTTTATGTGAATGACTTGGACCTGGTCCGTTTGTACTATTTATGTGTCTAGGTTGAACTTCCTCTGGGGAATAAACTTTATTTTTCAAATAAGTTGCTAGGATATTTGGAACTCTTATATTTGAAGCTTCAACAGCAGATGAAATATTCTTATCGTCAATGGCACCTATCACAAGTGATACCTTATCGGAGCCAGAAAAATTCAAATTCAATTTATTAATTTTTGCCAAGTGTTGAAAATGAAAATCGTACAACGAATAACCTTTCTGTGGTCTATGATTCCCAATATCCATGAACAGCTCGTAAGTATTTCGAGTACTCTGGAAAGTAGTATTCAGCATTGTTTTCCACTGCTTCCAAGTAAGCTCTGACCAACCTTTTTCGCTTTGAATGAAGCTATCATACCACGTTTTGGCAGTTCCTTTCAGTTTATTCAGAACTTGATACACAATGAAACTATCTGACCATTTATAAGTTTTAGCATAATGGTGAATTATTTCTAACCAATCTTCAATATCCGATGTTCTTGGATAGAATTCGGGAATGATAGATGAAATTAGAGAACCTGAATTAGAGTGTACATCATGAATTTGAGAATGAGATTTTTTGCTTACGGTTGAGCTTCTTCGTTTGGATTTTTTTGATTTCCTCCGATGATCACTGCTTGATGAAGATGATGTTGACGTAGAACGCTCTCTACGGCTTCTCTTTTTGGATTTTGGCATTTTCAACAGAACACACACAACACCGTAACCACTTCTGATGTAGGATGGTAAGGTCTTCGAATGATAACACGACACTAATGATAACACCCTATATTCAACTTGTCACGAACTATAACTGTTTTACTACAACCATACAAGTTGCTACTATGAAGGTACGGAAAGGAATGTGAATCGTATGTGTGATAACACCGACGATAGCTCATCTCCTGTGACTCAATGCCCTATCATCAGCCTATGAGTCGGCATCATCCTGCATTAGCTTGAAATCTTTATTAATAATTCATTAATTTATTCACATCCATTTCCTTCAGCTAAATAATTTTTCGCATTTTTTCTGAAGCATGTATTTTCTCCTTTCAACATTGGTTTGCTTATTAGTATTTATGAAAACATTTTCAAAATTATAAATGAATTCAGCAGAAATCTAAGATGCTTCATCATATATGGTGGGTGTTTTAAGTTACATTTCTTTGCTTATCATCTTGATATAATCTTGAATTATATCCATCAGACGCTGTTCCGCTTCTAATGATCGACATCTTGTTCATTCGCTAATTTTACCTCAGCAAAAATACTTGATTCTCACGATTCTCTTCTAATTTCACCCTCGAAACTTCTCAACTATTCCTAGTTTTTACGCAAGCCTTCTTCACTCAAAAAATTAGATTTCTGTCGTAGTATGGTTAACAAAAAGGAAACAGTAACATTGATAATGATGCAGCTCTCGAATTTTGTTTTGACATTTGATTCAAAAAATGGCTGGGCTTCTGTCAACCAATCATATATTTTGATGGATACTTTTCTCATCCACTGAGTTTCGTGGTATTGGTGTATGCGATCTCGAACTTTAACTTTAATCAATTGGTTGCGAGTTACTCTCATTCATTCATTTGAATATTTCAACTCAGCTGTTCATTTTTTTAGAAATTTCGATGTGTTAATAGTCAAATGCCAAATTGTTTTCTAGTCACATCCGTTTGCGTTTTCGAATCTTTGACGGTATGTTGATATTCATGCTGATAGTTGAGAGGTCAACGTGACAATGTTCACCCCCAGATTGACTACTTTCTTCAATGCCCAGTCACTATCATTCTCAGCTAATGCATCCAGCTCCTGCTTAATGGGCTCAATGATCTTTTGGAATTGAACCATTCTTCCAGATTGGTATCTTTGTAAATGGGGAAGTTGGATGTTGTGAAATATTTGAATTCCGTTATATTTTGACTTCCTTTTACGATTTCGAATTCTCCGCCGAAAACTGCATTTACCTTGACAACATGATTTGTTTTAAACGCATTCTGAATCCTCTTCCTGAATAATGTCCTGCAGTCCACCAGGAAAGAGCCGGGGTCTTTGTTCTTTAAATTGGGGATTACGCCAGTCCTAATTCGATTATTGAATGTCGAACCAGTATCATCCTAGCGGACGCGTTCTCTCGCTCGTTCAGATCGCGTAGAAAGCCCTGCCCCTTGCTTCTGCATAGCTTTCAATTCATTCCGAATGGTCTTGATGTTCCACATACATGCCTCCAGATGTTGTTTTTCACCAATCGATTTTGCACCTCTCATGGCATTGTACAACTTTTTAATACCCTTGGTACACTCTTTGAGACCTTCTTGTGCAATTACTTCATCGTATTTTGTGGTCAATACTCCCAGCAGTGTACCGATATGTTGTACCAAATCAGTAAACACATTGACATACTGGAATTATAAAAAGTCCGGTGTTAAACGGTTAACGTTCTGAAGTAGACTAATGAAATCCAGTGGAGCTCAGCATAATGTGACCTAAGGTTGAAGGGAAGAGTGAACGCTTTATGAAAGGGAGGGGGAAAGAAATTTTTTGTACGAAAAACTGCACCTAGTTTTTTAGTAATGTGTGCTTCATTCAGCATAAGAATTTATATAAAAGTGCTGCATTTGTCATATATCGAAGTATTTGTTACATTTTTATGCATTATATAATTTTTGGCGCATTTATGAAATTAAAAAATTAAAGAAAAAGTTGTATGAGGTTTGCCAAATTCGCATAGAAAAGTTGTACCAACTTGAAAAGATAAAGTCATATTCCAAATATATAAAACATCTGATGATCATCTTCCATGTTTTTTCTTCTCTAATTAATTTCGAGGCACCTTGTAAATGTTTTTTTCTTCAACGTATTTTATAACACGCCATATGCTGAATCTATGATTACAACCTCGGTCATTGGTATCGCACGTTAGAATTTGAGGACTACGTCACTCATACCATTTGACTGAGTGCATGGCATTGCACTTCAAAATGCGAAGACTCCGTCACTTCCCACAGTTGAATGACTGCATGTCTCACACGTTTAAATGTCTCTTCTGACAATTGCCTGTTTGCATGGTATCGCACATGGAAATGGGAGGACTACGTCTCTTCCGATACTTGACTGATTGCATAGTATCGCACGTTGAAAATTGAAAGCTACGTCTTATATACATAACTAAGCCGTACTGTGTTAACGCTGACACTATTTTTGATAACACGTTAGGGTTTCCCCTGTACAAATAACTGTGATGTATGTATGCTATAAACGCCGCAGTATTTTTTTTCTTCAACGAACATTACACAAATAGATGTCAGATGTAATTTGATCTCTCTATAAGTAGTTGTTTCGAATCCTCATACCTGATGCGGTTTTTCTTTGATACATTTTTCTCCTGATATTCGATAAATGACAGAGACATCCATTTTCCTAACAGCGTTTAAGTTTTTAAAACGCCCATGTATATGTCTACGTAAGGTTAATTCGTTCTATTTAGATCACACAAAATTTATTTTTTTGGTCCATTTTCCCACTTAACATTTGACAAATCATATATCCGCTGTTTTTCTAACAGCGTTGAGGTTTTTTAATACGCTATACCTAAGTGAGCTCAGTCCGTTCTGGTTAGATTAAACAAAATTTATTTGGTTTTTTAAGACGCTATCTTTACGTAAGGTTAGTCCGTTCTGGCTAGATCGGACGAAATTCATTGGGCGATATGCAGACCCACTAAACATGATACATAATAAAAACATTTACCAGAGTTAACTTTATTAATATTGGCAAACTAACAGAATATTAATGTTGTCATAATGTTTCTTACATAATGTTTTTAGCTATATGTTTGTGTCACATCGAAATAATATAACAAATAATATTCATTAAAAGATATAATATAAAATGGTGAGTATATGTTCCTCAGATATATCTCAGGAGTGTTATTTGTACGATGTTTGTGTTTAACCACCTCAAAACATTACTCACATGTGTACTGAAAACTTTTGGAATTAATATTATCTTAAAATGTTTCTTAAATGCAATTTTCCCGTTCATGTTCATAACATTCATCCATCTTGTTTATTTTACAAGCTGTGAGCGAGGCTTTCAATTTTCATTGTGCATTTTTTGTAGGATAATCTGATGCCTTTCTATATTTTGATTGATAGTTGTTCTTACTTGACTTTTTGATCAGTTAGCGAGTGATATGATTTTCGTACCAGCTGAAGTATGGTGGGAAGAATAAAAACTTGAACAAACAGCCAGATATTTGTTGGAAGATATTTGTTGGCAGATATTTGAGGTAGGCATTGAACTTTAAATTACTAAAAAATATTCAATAAACATCACTGATTCAATTCAGGATGCTGTTCGATTAATTTCAGGATGCTGTTCGATTAATTTCAGGATGCTGCTCAATTCATAGAAAACTAGAAGCGTTTCAGTTGTTCCTGCAGTCGGAATCTAGATGAACATCTATGTTGGTGGAAGAAGCCCTGGACCCTTATTATCGACTTATCATTTCGAATAGTGATTGAAAGCAATATTATTGAAATTCTTGAAACAGGATTCAGAAAATACAGTCTCAATATCATATTATTGTAAACAGTGTTTATAAGGTTATGATTTTCCCAGTTCCTCCCAACAAGTATTAACGTTTGATTATTTCAGGCTCTTGAACAAAGGAAACTTATCAGCGTTGTCAATCCATCTCGTCTGACTTTTACGAATAAAAATAGCTCTGCTGAGAAAACAATTTTAGGTTAATATGGAATGATAATTAGAGTAATACTGATGTCATTACATCCAGTGAAGATAAACTTAGCCTGCCAATTCCAACAAATGTTATTATTTGAAGTGATGCTGAAATGTATATCTAATATTTCCATTCATTTCAAGTTATGGCTTCAAAATAGATTAATTATCAGAACTGGTATAAGATTACGAATACTCGATGCACAAATTAGTGATTTGTTTTTCTATTACCATTTGCATAAAGCTTTTTGTTGAGCTAACATAGGATTAATACTGCTAACTGATGAAGCATGAGTTCTAGTAATAAACAAATAAAATATTTAATTCTATTAAATTGCAATCTGGCCTGTCTTGTAAAGTTGGTACCTATACTTATGAGTTTCATTTTGTTGAAATGAAATATAAATGGGTTTCAAGCAATTATTAGTGATTTTAAGAATTACCAAAAATATTTCAAGAATTAATAAAAATATTTCAAGTCTTATTACATAGCATACAACTGACATTTTGTTGACAATATAAATTTAAAATTGATTCAAGTTTTCAGTGACTATAATTACTATATTTTCAGGATCTGTAAATGACATTCCGTTCAACCACAGGTGAATTGAGTTTGAACTCATTGTGACGGATTGGATAAGGTTTGCAAAGTAGAGGCTGAAGAGGAAAGAGTAGTGACACACAAACCACGTGATCATTGATCCAGTGAAAATTCTACTTTTATTATTTAAGAGTATTTTGTTATTTTTTATATTTTTTTATTCCATTAGGTAAATATTTAATGCAGTTGTAGTTTTTTTATTTGATATCATTCTCCCATTAACATTTACCTCCCTCTATTTTGATACTTTGATTTGTAGTGTACGGGGTGGAGCATATACTCATGGTATATCATCTTTTTTCTATATTTATAGATACATTTCTGGAATTTTAGTAGTAACTTTTTTGTAGGTGAATAACTTCGACTTAATAAATATAAAAAGAGAAAAATACAATGAGTCATATACTTGCACCCAGTATCTCAAATGAAAAAATATGGAACAAGTTGACGTTCAAAAGCAATATTTTTCCATTTGAAATACAGGGTGCGAATGTGGCTCATGATATATTATGTTCTCTTTCTATATTTTTCAAGTTGAAGTTACTCGCCTACCAAAAAGTGTCTATTGATATTCCACATTCTATGTATAAATTCAGAAAAGATGTGATATACCATGGGTATATGCTCCACTCTGTATACTACAAATCAAAATATATTGATATAGAAGAGTAACAATGTTATTACATTACATACATGTTTTGAGCAACATTACATACATGTTTTGACCAACACCCTGTTTACAATACGATTTATTGACAAGCTGTTTTTTCTGTGATGTTATGTTGGTACAGCCTGTCTATGTTTTTTCTCTCTCTAAACGATCTATATTATCTTATCTACAATTATTAGTCTTGTTATATTATAAACCTACACTGTGTACTGACATATCCTCCGCGCGCGCTGTATAACCATATTCCAATCAAATCTCACTACGAGGTCTGATAAGATACCTAAAAACCTTGGTGCACCGCCACCGTCGGTTTTCTTGTTAGGGTTAATTTTCACGCGAGTTCGAAGTTTTGCCCACGATTCGAAATTAATAAAACAATTAAGGTGAGTTCGGATTGGTTATAAGGAGTTGGAGCGGAGTGAGAGTGGAGCTAAAGTGGATAAAGACAGGTGGCAAATTTTGAAGCACCGCGGTTTTCTGTGTCCGAAGTTCCCGAACGACTTTTTTGATAATAAAGAGAACCTACTAACACAATTGATCACCTATTTTCAAATAATGATTTATCGGTGCTTCGACTTGACCAGACACCCAGGGAGAAAAAGAGCTGCTCTAGCTTGTGCCCTCATAGGTCGAGGTGGTACTTTTGGAGTCACTTTTATCCACTCCCGTCACAAAACCCGAACGCTGAAATTCGCACCTCAGAGCAATAATAAACATAGAGATGCCCTCTCTATTCAAACATAACAGATTTGTAGACAACCACGATGTCCATCTCTCTCAACAATGAAATATGGTCAAGGGGACTGAGGGGATGTAAACATTCAGTTCAAAGGACAATGCAACTAGATGCGTTAGTTGGAGGACAGATGTAAATATAAACAAGGTGATGTTGGCTTAAAAAACAAGGATAGAAAGGCATCTCTATGTTTATATTTGCTCGGAGATTCGCACTCCTTGTACGCTTTTCATTATACCCGAACGCATATGGTGCTTACCGAGTGAATAGAGTCAAAAGAGTGAGCAAGCCGAACTCAGCTATAATTATTGGAATATACGGAATCACTGTCCCCAATCAGTTCTATTTGTTACATTTTCGACATGATTTATTAATTTTTTTGCTGAAATATAATTAAGCCACATTTCACATAGAAGTATTGCAGTTCAGCTGTATCGCATGGAAATCCACCATTAGCACCTGTCAATCTTATGCGCATGCTCTCGCGCTGATATCTGTGCATTTGTGCCCGAGTTTTCACTTCAAACTTTTTTAAAGAAATAAAGAATAATATTGTGGCTTTGAGTTTAATTACATTTGAGATTTGATATTTGTGATGAGTTAATGTGTTATTGTTCTTCCACTTTCAAAAAACCGTTCAATATGACATGTAGTAGTGAAAATATTTCTATTGTGCAATTTTGTTCGACAGAGAAATGTATTTTTTGATCAACTACACTAAAAAGATTTCACCAATTCAAAATAAAAGGAATGCATAGAAAATAACCAAAACCTTAACAAGCTTCTTGAAGACAAAACATTGATAGATTTCAGTGGGAATGTAGAAAAATTTATATTTTTTACGGTAAGATATAAAAACGCATCCAGAGTTGATTGAATTGATTAGAAAACATTTTTGCCATAAAATATTGTCAACATGCATGGCATTTTGAAATAAAATGTCTGTTTCAAGGTATGTTACAGATTTTAAGTGGTGAGCACTCAATTTCTATACTGAATATAAATTAGTTACCTACTTTTTTCGTCTTTCTGGATTGTCGGCACAAAAACGGAACATGATCAAATAATAATATAAGAAAATTGCACATTTTTTTATTACACCACAACTATTGACTCTCAAATGGTTTTTAGATTTTTTTTTGAAAAAAATTACACAATTTTAGTAGTGTTATTTTTTCAATAAAACTTGATATTCCACTTCGAGTATGGACTATTACTTTCGTATGGCATATACAAGTTTAATAAAATTCCTTAAAATTCAATTAGCAATCACAATCACCATGTCCATGGAATGTTGACAGTGCTGACACGAGAAAGAGGACGCCATCTCTGGAGTCGATTACAAAAGTAGACCACTAATTCATTTGTTTTGTCTTCAAAAAATTCTAAACAAAATCCAATCAGTCGGTGAACCAGGGTTTTTAGACAGTCTGGTGGATAACGATGCGGCTCCGAAGATGGACGGTCTGCTCACTTCGAACCATCAGTCTAACAAGCTTTTTTTCATTTTATTATTTGCATTGAATATTCATTTCACTACTCGGCGCGCTGTACTGGTACAGCTTATATACAAACTATGTATTTATCTAAGCTGTGGTACTGGCATCTACTGTTATCAGCACGGCGGATCAGCTCGACTACGTCACAGCTGAACGTACGGAAGCAACGCGTGATCTTGAATGAGACAAAAACCCCCAATCCGACCTAAACGTTTTTTCCCATATTAAATCGCATTAGAGATGAGGCAGAAGCCCCATATTACCGTTGCTCTTTTCAAATTACTTTTTTCATATAAATAGGTCTGCTATTGCAAAAGCTTATCTCGCACGCATCCGATGTTCAGAACGGGGCTCTAACCCAACCTCCTACCTTCATCACTCAACCTGCAAACTACTAACCTAACCGGCCTTTATTCCTAACAGTCTAAGAGCCGAAGAGACACATAAAATGAGTTGCCTATCAAAATGTGACTATATACCAGAGAGTTTGAAAAATTTGCACCATATGGAATACTTTTTTATTATCGATTGGTCAGAAAATTTTATTCTTCATAAAAATTAGCGCATTGCAGAATACTTGCATAAAAGTTGTCAAAATTTCAAATTTCCAAATGGTGTACAGGGGGAACAAAAAATAGAATACCCCTTATTATTGACATTATCAAAAAGTTCATTTAATGAGGTTGTTCAGAATTGAAAACAATAAAAATTAGGAGTCACAGCCAGCGTAGTTTACTCAAGTATTCAAGTATTCTGCGATGCACTCATTTTTATGTAAAATTAAATTTTCTGACAAATCGATAATGAAAAAGTTTAACATATGGTGCCAAATTTTGAAACTCACTGTATATAGTCTGGACCACATTTTGATAGGCAACCCATTTTAGGCGTATTCGTCTATTTATGAAACTTCATAAGAAATAAGAATTATGTTTCATCCGTCAAACAGAACGGTGAAGATCGACCTCTCTTCTTAGGTCTTAAGCCGTAGCCATTTGATTTTTTTCACTATTAAATCGTCGTTTTTCCCGTCACAGAGAAAAATAGTGTATTATACACGGGAAAAATAATAGATTTCAGCTCTCGGTTTTTTAACACAACCTCGAGCTAAAATCTAATATTTTTTTCCCTTGTATAATAAATAACAATTTTTTTTTGTTTTAAGCAAAATACAACACCAATGTGATTTTCGAGTAGTTTTACTTTTCCACGAGACGTGGTGAAAGGTGCCGTGCGGAAAATGTAACTTTGCGCACGCAAATTTATGCAGAAAAGTACTACTTCGCGCACGATCGTAGGAAAAAAGTGTTGCATACCAACCACTGTCGGTTTGAAATAAATAAATTAGTCTGTGAACATAAATTAGTGATATTTTAATAACTTGCACTGCACTGTGTAGTAATAGATATACTGAAGTTATCCTAACACGTGTTTCAATACACTAAGTGATCATCTTCTGGTAAGATTAAATGTGTATTCAGTAACATGTATTCGCCCAAATGAGACAAATAACACTTACCTCAGACTTGTCCCTCTCAACCCTCGTATTTTCCATGAAAATACTCGTCACGTGGCGAATGAAACCAGCTGTCTTTTCTAATTGTTCCTCTCGAATTTGCTGCTCGAAAATTTCTCTCTTTTCTTTCTCAATAGCCTCTACTTTTTCCCTCTCCAGACGTATCCGCTCCATATCAGCTAACCTCGCAGCTTCTTGTTCCGCCTCTATCCTCATCTTTTCTGCCAGTTCTGCTGTCATGCGAGCTCTTTCCTTCTTGGAAACTTTCTTCTTCGGCAACTGCAAAAGAAAATTTTCGTCAGTTTCAAGGAATGCAAGCCAGGAAAGCTGCGACCTTCTTATGCTTTTCTACGACTTTTTCGGTAGCTTCCTCAGGCTTCGGAATTTCTGAACAATTAACTCAACTTAAATAAGTGCAAATTAACCTCCAGTATACGCACCATCAACATTGTCTGAGAGTGCACGTTGCATCGACACTGCTTTCATTTTTGCAATTTGTTCCATCAGGAAAGCAGATTCTTCTTTGATTGGCTCTTCTTCCAAAGTTATTTGGGACTTTTCTGTATGTCCTTTTTTCTTTCGAAGAATTATAGGGTTATTTTACTAATGGGTGATTCTTAACTAGTTACCTTCAATTTCTTATCTGCTTTAATCTCTCTCCTCTTCGTTTTCCTCTCTTTCGCAATAATCTCTTCCGAAGATGTAGTGGAATAAGACAAATCGTCCGCTTCAAATGATTCATCGTTTTCTAAGATTTTATTAGAAAATATTATTACTAGTTAATTTGATTTTACCGTATCGAAAATAACGCTTGATTTGATTTTACTAGAGAATTTTTTCAATTTTCTGCTTGATTTTTTTTTCAACGTTAGTACCACGTACCTTCTTTTTGGTCAAATAACTTCATAATTATTGCGTTTGTGTGATAACACATGAAATCATGTAAAAATAAACAATAAAGTTCTATGAATTTTCGAATAAAACGAAACAAAATCTTCAGAGTATTGGTACATAAAGTTCGCAGCATATGGAAAACTTTTTTATCACTGATTTATATAAAGAAAAAAATCAATTTCTGATAATAACTTCTGCTTCATGCCAAACCTGAATTGCTAACACCAAAATAGAAATGTATGGGTCCCTGCACGAGGAAAATTGAACAGCATGCTTTGTTTTCATAAAATAGGATCCCATTCCATTTATTCAGGGTAGAACTGAAAGTAAAAGAGAAATATTGTTTAAAATGGATTGTTGATCCATCGAATTTAATTTCTAAACTTTTTTTACATTTGTTTTGGTTGGTTTCCGGGTTTTGCCGTGGTCTTCTTTGGTTAAAATCTCCAAACGTTTCAACTGCCGCAGTCATCTTCAGTGGCGTGGTCGGAGTACTCTTCTGGACGTATCAACTGAAACTCTGGCAAAACCCGTAAACCAACCAAAACATTGACGCCAGCCGTTAAAGCCTACATTTCTATATTTTGTCACATTTTCTCCTGTACCTACGGCATGAAGAATCCAATGCTAAACGAATGGCGTACTGTTAGATATGATATCACTCTCTGGATGTCCTCTACTTTCTCGCTATCAGAAAATCACATGCATTGAACTATATAAAAGAATTTCACAAAATCTTGCTGCAAATAGTAAAAACCGAATTATCTCCAAGGTATGATGCCAGAATGACAATTTATTTATTTTCACTGTACAAAAAATAACAAGTTTTTTCCGCCGAAGGGTAAAAAACAACATATTTCAGGTTTTGCATTGGTTTAACCTGTAGGAGATTACACCCTGTACTTTTATGTGTGTTCAGCAGTCATTTCCCAGTAATTCTGATGGCGGACTGACCGTTGGGTCACCCCTTCTCCTCAGCCGGTCTAGCTGGCTCCGATGCGCGATGCGCTTGCCAGTACCTTCTCTGAAAAAGTCGGCAAAAACTTATTCGGTCAAGCCTAGGCAAGACCTGAAATATGTTGTTTTTTACCCTTCGGGGAAAAACACTTGTTATTTCAGGTTTGTGCCGTCGGCTTGACCTGTATGAGATGTGTTTGGTTTCTGACGACGCCGACGCAGGAAAGCGTACTACAAATTTATCGGAAAAACAAAAATTAAAGATTTATTGTTGGTAACTACCAGTTCTGTAATTCATAAATACAAAAATAAACATGTGTTAACTATGAAAACCCAAAATGAAACTTTAAGCAATGGGAATATAGCGAAAGAAGTATTTTCGGTGACAGATTTGTTAAGATTATCTTCCGTTGAAGATTTCAGTATTTCTTTAAAAAAATGTTGATCCCCTTCCATTTACCATTTCTTAAAATTATATCTAAAGGCACTTCATTTGAGAATCGTGAGGAAGCTACTGCCGCTCTGATGCTTCCGGGAGACGATGTAATTTCTGCAGCCTGAAAAGCTGATTTAATCCATCCAGCAATTATGATTCTTGAAGCAGGGCCAACTCTACCTCTTGAGGTAATGAACAAGCTTATCTTGTCTGGGCTGATATAGAAATTAGTTTTTTGATCCAGAAACCAGGATCCAAAGCTCTATTTTCGTTTTTCTTCAGTTTTCAGCTTGAAGCCTTTATCAGTCTTTGACCCAAAATCCGGATTTGTTTTTAAGAGTGTTAGATCGTGAATCCTCCGCCAAGATGCCAGTAGTGAAATTAGAGCCATTCTGCGGGATACTTGAGAGATGCTTTCTTCGTCAATGTTTTCCTCCCGGATCCAATCTATCAATGTAGTGACATACATTTCTTCTATTGCGGTGGATTTGATGCCTCAATGCCTTGGATTATGCGCTGAATTAAGGGATGATTTGAAATGCTACTATTTGAAGGATTGATACAAGTAGCTATTACAGATTTATGCAGCTTAATCGTGCTTGAAGCTAACTTCTTTTCTTTGTGTAAATATGCTAAATATTCAGCACTGTTTACTTTCCTGGAATAGAACCATTTCAACCATCCCTTCCAATGGGCTGTAAAAGTCTTCAAATACGACTTTCGCCAGGACATTTCTAACAATTTCCGATATTCTGGATTCCAGTTTTCAGCGTGGGCGGCCCACCCCGTACTTTCCAGGGCTCTAAATACAACTTCTTGGCCTAAACCAGCGTTCGAGTAAGAAATGATGCTGAAGGTTTCGGATCGTATACGGTGGAGCTATCGCTCGTAACTTCAGGTCTGCCCTACACTCTGTCCCATCTGGGTACGACTAATATGTACACTCCCTTTGCTTTGTTGAGGTGCCTCAATAACTGTTGAATTAAGGATGGAGGGGGGAATATCCACGATAAATTGTAGTTCCAATTCCTGCTGAAAGCATTCGTGTATAGAGCTTCTCGGTCCCCGAAATCCCTTGATACATACAGGGGTACTACGGCTGAGGCCTTTGTTGCAAACAAATCTGCGGGGTTCCCCATTTGCGAAATATCTGCTAGTGATTTGTCTCTGGAGAGATTGTCCGCTGTTTCGTTGTATTCTCCGGGTATACGGTAGGCTGATAGAAACATTTTCGGGTCATTGAAAGAATGGCCGTTGTCAGGCGCAATAACTTCTGGGATTTTGTACCGCCCTGATTCCTTATGTAGGAGACAACTGTTCGATTGACTGATTGGACCATTACCGACTTTTTTTTCAGAATTGGGATATTTAACTTTTTTGCTTCGTATACCGCATAAAGCTCCTTCCTGTTGATGTGCCATAAACGCTGTCTTTCGGACCACCTTCCCTTTACCATTTTGCTTC
Organism: Chrysolina haemoptera; assembly: GCA_958298965.1. Classification (NCBI taxonomy): domain Eukaryota; kingdom Metazoa; phylum Arthropoda; class Insecta; order Coleoptera; family Chrysomelidae; genus Chrysolina; species Chrysolina haemoptera. The sequence continues at coordinate 20,202,676 of OY282584.1, read as the reverse complement.
CTATATGGGCCCCCATCCCTCTTGCAATGCATCTGTTGAAATAAAGACTTCTGGATTCCTCGGGAATAATGTTGCTTTTCCTTTTAAATTTTGGAACCACCAACGACATTCCATTGCTGCTAGTTTGTATAATGGGTATTTCTTTCCTGGCTTCAATTCTGGCAGTCGAGCACTTTCTCTCTGTAAATGTATTGAATGTAGTCTTCCCAAAGGGATGGCGAATGATGCAACATTCATTTTTCCCAGTAATCTCTTTGCCTCCAATTCTGGGTCATCAATACAGGTTGAAGTTCCTTCTTTAGAGACAATTGCTTTGCCGCAGGAAGCGCAATGTAACCTTTTCTTGTGTTTCAAGTTATTCGTAGGTACTACATTTCCTGTTGCGGAACACTTAGAGATTTTTCTTTGTTTATTAAATATCCCTTTAATAGTTCAGGTACAGGGGTCTCTGGTGCCAAACTCGCTAGCTACGGATTAACAAGTAATGCCGAAAACACCGGCGATGCTTGAAGTTTTTTTTGTACGTCCATGTATCTGATTTTGTTAAAAGACGTTTTCTCGAGTCTCACACGGTCTATGCTTTGAGATGCAATATTGGCTTTAGGTGCTGGGATTGGGGGTTCTTGCTCTTTCGTTTTCGGGGTAGGATCGAAATCGACATCATCTTCTGATAGAACGGGAGCCACCCAAAAAGAAACCTCCTAATCCGGAGAATCATTTGGTATATGTAATTTTTTTAATATTTTCTCCAACAAATCTTGTATTCTCATGTTATCCTCCTCTAGCAAACTGAGACGGGATGTCTTCTTCTTTGAATGTGATGGAGAACTAAAAACAAAACTTTCCCCATCCGATGCTTCTTGGGCCAGTTGAGAAGAAGTTTCTTAACTTGAAATCAACAAGGGCATCATGTCAGATAAAGCTGATTTGACAATTTCGTTTGCATTTTCATCTTATAATCTATATACTTTTTCAAGTAGGGATATGGCCTCTGGGTTGAACGTTTGGGCAATGCCCACCGTAGCAGGAGCAAAACAGAGCTTGTTTAAGATCTGAGGATTCAACTCCGAGTCCAGTAATTCGTTTTGATTGAAACGAAGAATTTTCCATGCAGTCCATCCTTCGGGTAACTGACTCGCCGCCAATGACTTTATTCTCTGAAAAATCTGGGCATCTCCTGGGTCTTCCGGAATTAGGTCTGCCAACTCTCCGAGTGTTTTGGATGCCATCTGCGAAGGAGAACTAAGCATTAGTATTCGATTCTATTGAGCAAAAGCTGCTAGAATCGAGCCGTACGGCTCCTTTTATCGATCCAGGCGGCTACTTATATCGAGCCATGCGGCTCCTCATTTCGAGCCGTTCGGCTTCTTACAACGAGTCGTTTGGCTCCTCACATTGAGCCGTGCGGTTCCTAGAATAAAGAAGCTCGGATTCTAGAATAGAGCCATGGGGCTCATGGAAATATTTAAACACTGAAACTGAACACTGACACTGAAACTGCTTCACTTTTTCACAGTACAACTCCCAAACAACTATTATATTATCATCTCGAACACTACAAACCGTTTGACATGTGAACGCACTCAAAGACAAAAGCGTACTGGCGTCTGGCAAGGGCATCGCCTAGACTAGCGTCTAGCGGCAGTCGCTAGACGCTTGTATCGCCTAGCAGCCGGAGCCAGCTAGACCGGCTGAGGAAGGGGTGAAAAGCGATGGCGGACTAACCCAACGCAGGAATTACTGGGAAATGACTGTTGAACACACATAAAAGTACAGGGTGTAATTTCATGCAGGTCAAGCCGACGGCACAGACCTGAAATATACCCTATGTTTTATTCTATGTGAAATGGCTCACTACACTTCATTGCATCAACATTTCTCAGTATCTATGGAGTTATTCCCCGAAGACAATCCCTGACAGTATTCTCGGAATGGCTCACTACACTGCATTGCATCATCAACATTTCTTAGTATCTATGGAGTTATTCCCCGAAGACAATCCCTGAAAGTATTCTCGGAATGACGTATATTTTGAAAGGTCTCCTTTAGTATACCTTCTGTTTGAGATATCCCCATATGAAAACTCCAAAGGAGTGTGGTCCGGTGACCTAGCGGGACATGCGTTATTGGAGTATCTTCCAATTCATCGATTTGAAAATATTCCGTTGAACCACCTTCTCACTTCTGGCGTAAAATGAACGGATGCACCGTCTTATTGAAGATACATTCCGGGTCCCATGTCTAAAGGAAATATCTGCAGCATTCTTGAGTATCTTGCAGAATTCAGTGGTCTGAAAAATTGTTATCGTTAAATGGAAATTATTATCTGCCCACCACCTGCAATTCTGGGAGCTGATTTAAAAGTTGACTCGTCACTGTAAAGAATTTTTATCCATTATCTTCTATCATAGACTGAAACCAGAACTCGCTTTCAAAATGTGTATCAATTTTGGTTTATACGGTTTGATTTTATTATTCCCTATAACTCTTTCCATGCGGTAATACAAACTCGGCACATGCCTCAGTTATACGAAATAAAAATAGTCAAGCTCGGCACAAAGATTGAAAGATTCACTATAAAAAATTTTAAATTCGGCACACGAATAATAATACCTCCCTCTGCTTGCAAGAAATAGACTGATGGAATATTGAATGCGATATTATTTTAATATATTGCAGTTTGCAATTTCCAAGCACAAAACTTTCTACGTAAGGTTGGTTCATTCTGGTTCGATCATACTAAACAATTAATCCTCGCAAAATGTATGTATTTAATTTCCATGCACTAAAATGTCTACGTAAGGTTAGTTCGTTCTGGTTATATCTTACAGATTTGTGAAAGCTATTCTTGATACGTCAAAAATGGTTTGTATTTGTACAATTGTGTACGAAACTACGAAAGCTGGGTAATGCTATCGAAGTCGAATGTAATAACTTATGGTATTTCAAAATGCATAATTATATGTGAATAACATTTAGGAATGGATGGAAACCTTAATTTTCCACGTTGAAAAAAAATTCAAAAGATATTGTAGATGCATTAAAATGTCTTGCTTGAAAAAAAATTCAAGAAATATCATATTTTATAATTCCTGATTGCATTCGAAGAATAACTACCAGGTATACTAAAAGATATCTACAATGCACGCCGTACAATAATGGGGCATAATTGTACCAAAAAATTTTATTCGTAGTATGAAAATAAATTAATTTTTATTCTGGTATCATACCTTGGAAACAATTTAGTTTTATTTTCTATTTGCATCAAGATTTTGTGAAATTCCGTCACATATTTCAATCAATGTGATTTTCCGTTAGGAGGGAAGAACATTCATAGAGTCATATCATCATATCTAATAATATACCATTCGTTTAGCATTGGATTCCTTATGCTACACAAGGCGATGAGGAGAAAATGGGGAAAAAGTTGAACAATAAAATTTTTGATAGGTGGCTATGATTCAAATTTCTGGACCAACTTGCGTTTCTAAATAATCCCTAGTCTTTTAATCCTACCGTGAGAAATAAAGCATGCTTTTCAATCTCTCTCTGCGAACTCTATGCCGGAATTCATTGTGATAAACAAATTTAACTTGTGTACCATTTCCAAACATTCAATAGCTAACCCGTAATGTGCCTACCTATAGTATATTCGCAGACTTAGCAAAGGGTGCGACATCTATAATTATTTGGTTGAACTGACAAAAAGTAGATGAGGTATTGTATTCTTTGTCATGAGCGGGAGTATTTCTATTTCAATTGTTTTGAGTTGAGTGATATTCTTTAGTGTTAATAGTTTTATAAAAAGTCAACTGGAGATGGCGGCAGAAGTCAAAAGTTTCATTACTAAGCGTGTTTGCTCAGTGCCACAATGCTGAATGTACTATCGATAGTACCAAAGACAAAGTTTCTTTACATTATGTTCCATTAAAAAACAAAGAATTCAAATTTGAATGAGACTGAAATTAAACACTGTTCTCTTTTGGAATTTAGCAGCTGATCAGCATTATATTGTTTCGCGCCTAAATTTTTAGCACCACCTAGCAGGAATTCACATTGCAAATACGGACGATGTAACCAGTGATCAATGATGGCTTGCGACTTGTCCACCACGTGATCGTCAATTCTCGTAACGCTATTGGTCGTTAGGACGTTATCAACTAACCTGTTTGTTTTGGCCGAGTTGTATTCAGCTATATGTTATTATTAAAGCTGCATTTTGTTTGAAATTTCCGCGGTGATTTGTTTTTGTGTATTCAATTAAAATATAGACTATTTCTTTCAAATGAGTAGTTTTCCTGATCTTGTTCAGTTTACATTTTAAGGAGTATATTGAATATGTATACGTGTTCGAATTCATTTCACAAGGTTAACAAGCATTATACGACTCTGTTCAAGTTTGAGGTTCACGTGCTTTTGTTGACGTCGTCCTTATTTGCAATATGAATATAGGTACTATAGATTCTTAAAACTTCTACTAGTAATCTCTCATTAAAAGCAGGTGAGACCCCTTCGGTATATAACTGGCAGTCAATCGTTTGATTAAATCAGTTATGTAGTAGCAGTGTTCAATAGAAAGTTTTCCGTGAACAGTTCTCTGCTAACACTTATCCGGTATCACCGTTCAGCGATCAGTTATCCGTTAACAACAATCAGTGTTCAGTCATCAGTTCCAGACATACAATCATTCACTCGTTCGACTGGTAAATCAGTGACCATATATCAGTTGGTGTTCAGTATTGTAACAGCGTTTTAAATAAGTTGTGAATGGAGTTTCATTGTGTGTTAACTTCTGTGTCCGTTTATTCAATAGTAGGGTACTTGGGGTATATCCGAAATAACACACGTAGAGCACAATAAACAATTCTATTAAACTTCTATGACACCACTTGTGTCTACTCAAGCTCATATACTAATGAGTAATGAATAATCTATCGTATCCAACCTTATCCCTTATTATATAACTATATAAGTCAGTCTGATTCAGCTGCATTTCCATAGGCGGGTGCTGCACGGCCATCCTGATTTGTTGTCGTCATCAACAATCGCTTCCTGGATATCACCATAAAAATTTCAAGAAATTATTTTCAAGTTACTAGTGTCGGATTTTGGTCTATTGAAGGCACAGTATAGTTATATAAATGAGATTTGAGAAGTTTTATTAGCCACCAATGGGCTCAATTGTGACATCAAATGTATTGAACTTCCGTTAGGGTTTACATACACTGTGCCATCAAGTCTGAGTTAGGCCACTCGAGAGCTCTATTATGCCATCAAGGGCATTCACCTCAACGTTCTTGGAACATGAATGGTTTCATGTGTTCTGCAGCTACAACCCCTTCGTATGGTCGATTTGATCTTCCCGTGTGCAGATCCTCCTTCACCTTGCATTTGCCATTCGGGAGAACCTCTATAACCTTGAAGGGTCCTATAAATTTCGGTAGAAGCTTGTTACTCTCCCTGGTTGCCGCGTTGCTTATAACCTTGGTCAGTACGAAGTCCCCTATCTTGAAAACTTTTGGTGGACTTCATTCTTCAACTTTCGTGCAACTTTTACTCTAATTGTGGTCACGTCAACGTCATGGTCCTCGGTGTGATATCGCCATCCATCTTCAGAGGAAATCCAAATAATAGTTCGGCTGGCGTGTTCTGTGTGATGCGGTGTTCCGTACTATTTACACCTTGCTGGATCAAGCCTATTTTTGAGTCCCAGTGTTGCCGTCCGTGTCCGCTCCCAAAGTGTCCAAAGTATCTAGTATTGTTTTGTTCATCCTTTCTATACTTACCCATTTCCTCTAGGCATGCCGCCCATCGCTATGGCGTGCAAACCCTTTTCCTGCGTAGATTGGCTCGTCCTTTTAAAGCTCTTCTGGATTTTTTTGGTGTGCTCATCACTCGAACTGGAAAAGTGTCTTCTGTACCGTGAAGATCGCCTCTTCGATCTTTTCTTCTGCCTTGACATCCTTCACCGCACTATTCACACTATTGTTCCACCTCTGATGTAGTAGGGTACTTGGGGTACATCCGAAATAACACACGTAGAGCACAATAAACACTTCTATTCAATATTGATTGAAAGTTTGATTTTGTGGAGGAAATCGGATTCTTGACATGATTTTTTGGTTTTATGACCTTCCACAATCTGAAAATGTAAAAATGTTAATCCAAAGAAATCTGTACAAGTGTAGAAGTTACTGCGTTCACAAGACTGCTGTCTTGAAAAAAAATAGTTAATAATTTTTTCAGATAGGCAAGACAGCAGTCTTGTGAACGCAGTAACTTATCGGGCAAATTAATTAATTTCTTTGGATTAACATTTTTTCATTTTCAGATTGTGGAAGGTCATAAACCCAAAAAATCTCACTTCTATTCAACTTCTATGACACCACTTGTCTCTACTCAAGCTCAAATACTAATGAATAATGAATAATCTATCGTATCCAACTATATTAGTCAGTCTGATTCAGCTGCATTTCCATGGGCGGGTGCTGCACAACTCACTCGTTACCTCAGAACATTCCGACAGACATTTTTGTTTATTGATTATGCGTTCTTTAAAAAATCTCCAATATTATTGTTGAAATAATGTTATTTATAAACTTTGAATTAGTATAGATGGAATCAGTTCTCCATTGAAAACCCGTTGTTTTGTTATCAACGTTTCGAACTTCTTTAAATTCTTCTTCAGGGATCTGTCACTAGGGGTAAAATTTACAGGTAAAATAGATACTTACCACACCACTGTTTTAACATACAGAACAGTTGTCTTTGGAAGTAATCAAAGAAAACTGGTAAAGTTATCACGGAGGAAGGCTTGGAGAGAAATACGTGAAAAATTATTTCGGAATGTGACTTATCAGATTTGAAAAAGCCCTATTCACACCATCGTTTCCCCGTCTGGTAGTCACATTATTTTCTTTGACAGTGGATAATTTCACTTGAGAGTCTGTTTTAATAAAAGGGTTGTATATCAAGGAAACTATGCCCTTATTTTGTAAAATGTTCAACGGGGGAGGTTGAATTGATAGTATTTATTTTTTCAATTTTTTTTTTCAGTTTGATCCATATAAACTTGAGAACAGTTCGTTTTTTTCTATATTTTCTATATTCGGCTCGATTGAATTTCAGATGTAGTTTCAGTATTTTTTTGTGTGAAGAACCATTCTCTAATTTTATCTTCAGAGTTTTCCTACAGCTGATATAGGAATGCGTCACAAAAAAAATCAGCCACCTTAGAGCGTCATAATAATAGTGTGTCCATCGGAAAAAATTTTACTTTTATTTTTAAATTGAGAAGCTTGAAAACATGAACTGAAATCCGAAAATAAAATTCTCTGACAAAAACATTGGTCATTGGGGGTGTTCGCCCCCTCGAAAATGTCGGAAAAACGACCATAGGAAATTTTATTAATAACTAGCTGATTTTCCCAAGATTCAACCATTAAGAGCTGTAAAACCAACTTTTCATACTGTCTGACAAAGATCATTTTCTGATTTTCCAGTCTGACGCGTCAATGTAGTCGATTTCACGACCGCAAAAAATTTATTGATATATTTTTTTATATTTTTGGTTTTTAAATCAGATGAAAATAATGATGAGAAATTGTCTGACGGAAATATTGCCTTTTACATGAAAATTGTAAATAATAGCTATTTATATAACAAGTTGCAGAATGAGCGTGTTCTTTTGCACCAGACGTGGTATTCGAACCCGAGCGTAGCGAGTGATCCTACATGTCGTGTGCAAAAACCTCGCCATTTTGCAATGTGTTATATACAAGTCTTTTGTAATTTCGTAGGAATCTTCATTCATTTAATATGATAAACTACACTGAATACTCCGAATAGAGCAACAGCTATATTTATATTGAATTGCATAACACGAGTATCGAATGATGGTACAGATCATATTCATACTTGTGCAAATATGACTGTCATTTTGACATTCAAAATGTAAACTAAAAGTCGCCACATTGAAACAAAATTACAAATATATTTTTTTGTGTGTTCCTAACTACGGTACGAAACTCCAGAGGGTGATTTAAGAAAAAAAAATCATACGAACATATGTCCGAAGTTGCCTTGTTTCTGAGATAGAGGACGTTGAATCCAAAAAAACGGTATTTATAAAATATGAATATTCTCAAACCGATTTAGTTTAAATTTGGTACAGTCATTTGATCTGATAAGGCACTTATTCAGCATTAACTAAATTGAAATTATAAGGGCTTATTTGGCCCTAACTAGATTGAAATTATTAAGGCCAGTGGCGTCTCACTGGGCACCTCAGTCAACAATATTATGAAAAAAAAGTACGTCACAGACTGTAGGTTTATATTATTTTAGATTAGGCAACTGAAAATACATCTTTTTCATACTGGGTATGAAGTCGAATATGCTAACAATTTTCATTTTGTACGACTGATTTACAAGTTTTTTTACGACCTCTTCATTCTTTGCGGATATATAAACAAAAAAGTCCAATGTAATATTGAAATGAGTGAAAATTGGATAAAAAAATTTTTTATTGATAAATTTGTGATCCGAGTCAAAAAATACAAAAAGCTTACAAACTGAAAAAGGAAGGGATACTGAATACTTCTCTTTTTTTTTGAAAACTGTTGAAGGGATACTCATTTCAAACATATTTTTCTCACTAATTCCTTCAAGCCAGAAATTTTTCAATAAAAAATTCTTTTTGATGGGGATTTCTTCTGTATGAAAGTCTGGAAAATTTTGTATCCCTTCATCACACTGCTACAATTTTCAGCTCAATCCAAAAAATTACAATTCCATTAACTGAACACTATTGCATTCCCAGATTCTGAGAATAACAATTATTCTGATGCTGATAGTGATCATGAGGATGAATACTTCCGACTGACGACGATGATGGACACAGATGAATGCGACGAACTAGGAGAAAAATTAATTTTTTAATCTTTTTTTTTTTTGATGAATTCCTTTTTTATTTTTCGGTGACTGACGTTTTTTAATAAATTTTTTATGGTCGTGTAACAATAAAAGTCACAGAGAAAAACGGTGTCAGACTACGTGCAATGAAGCCATACAGAAGGTTTGGAGAGAGTACCTATCAGTCAAATTTTTGCCGATTGACACTCCAACTATTGTGACAATTTCAAGGCCGGCCCTGAATTGGCTCTCACTGATGCGAGCGTACATACCGGTCGCGTGAGTCATCGCCTATGAGCTTCGATACTAACAGAGCAAATCGTTGCCCCTCTGGCGCAATCTCGTCGCGATTAGAACTTTCATTCAAGAAATAGTCCAGCACGCGATATAAAGAAATCTCCATGGCGAGACGGGCAGTCTGAATTCGAACAATAGAGAGTGCGGAAGTATCGCTGAGTGAAATATCAATTATTATAACCCACAGTACGAAATAAATTAGAAATTAGTGTAAATAAACATTTGTGCAGATAAATATTTTCAGTTGTATTTTGTGCTGAATAAATTATTTAAACCTATCAAAGACTATTTTTACAACAAACCTTATCTTCATCCAATTACATTGGAACGTGCACACAGCTTGACAATTTTCACTTATTTTTACAACAACTGGAGTCAGAAGGGAGACGTAAAGATAAATTAAGTGCTCCTCAAAGGACAGTTGAACTCCTCTCGCATGAAATTTACCTGTGATCGGGAAGAAAGTGATTTGTTGCGCGGTAAACTTTAGATTGGTGGACAATCACCGTGATAGACGTTTTTAGCGCAAAACAGACTAGTGGCCCGTATGAGTGTGCGAAGTGGACAGTTCTGCATACCACGAAAAAAATAAATTAATAAACTTTTGGTATGAAATAGCCTGATGATATCTCGTTCAAGGACATAAATGTACAAAAATTCAGTGCTGGACCTGTGGTTGAACTTGGATGAAGGTGTGTCAGTTCTGAAATAGGGAAGGTTTTCATGAAGCCGCCGAAGTTCGACAGGAAAACTCCGTGGGCAAACTACCGCCGACAATTCGAAGATGCCGCTAAAGTGAATGCAGATGGAATGCAGCGAACACGCTTTAGCACTAATAACTGCATTACGCGGAGAAGCAACAAATATTTTACAAACCCTCAACGAGCAAGAACTGGAGGACTATGAGCTGCTGTAAAACATCTAGAACTACGGTATGGTCAGACTCATATGGAAAACGAACACCATTTACAGCTGAAAAACCGCTGAAAATCGGCACCGACGAAGGTCAATGAGAAGGGGCGATCGTCGGCCTGTATCCAGCAAGCTCCAAGTAATAATGCATATGTCGCTGTTCTTCAACAACAACAAGCCTCGTACCAAGCTGCTAGGTACAAATGCGACAAGAACAATTCTCGGACCTACCTTTGTCTAAACACCGGCAAGAATTGAACCGTCAAATTGGAAATTACGCACAGAAACAGGGGAGTCAGCCACTGTATACGGCAAGGTAACGGTCGATTTGGTTTTAGGCAGCACAAAACTAAGACATATCATCGAAAATCATAAAACCGGCACAGCAGCCCAGGCTAAAAGACTTAGTGAGAAAATATAAAGAGGTCTTTGACACCGGACCAGGAAAAAGGGGTAGAACGAAGGTGGTCCAGCACAGAATTGATACTGGAGATGCCTGATCAATTCGTCAAACAGCCAGAAGAATCCCTCTTGCCAAAAGGAAGAGGAAGAGCGATATGGGGAAATTGAACCATCTGACGGCCCCTGGTCATCTCCACATGTACTAGTGAAGAAGAAAGATGGATCAACACGATTCTGCGTAGATTACCGACAACTGAACAACGTACCGAGAATAGATGACATCCTGGACACGCTGGCCGGCTCTAGAATCTTCCCAATATTGGCAGGTAGAACATGCTCAAGAAGATCGAGAGAAAACAGCTCTGTTAATTCGCCGTTATGTCATTCAGACTATGTAATGCTTCAGTCACTTTTGAGAGATCAATTGAGACGGTGTTGAAAGGAGTCTCCTGGAAGATGTGCTTGGTATACTCGATGTCATCATCGTAGTCGGCAGATCGTTCGAAGACTACGTGAGAAATCTGGAGGAGGTGTATTTTGTGATAAATAAATTATTTAAACCAAGCAAAGATTATTTTTACAACATTATGTATAATACCGCTGACGTCTTCCTCATAGGCTTTGCCTTTGGGCACACTAATGAAATTGTTCCTGGAGGACAGTGTTATCTCTATTACTATCATTATTACATGTATATTCGTTGAGGATACCCACCTTTTGATAATGTTCCAGATGATGTGAGTTCGCGCTGGGAATGTATTTTCGATTTAGATAATGTCATGTCCAGTTTTTTTGATGGCATTTTGGTCACAGAAATTTTTGTATCAGATAAAGGTTTTGTTTCCAAGTGAATTTCCTCTATAGTTGGTTTCTTCGCGTTTTCGCCCTTTTTCTTCGCCTTCTTAGGTTCTACTGGTTTTGGTACTTCCGCCGATTCCGTACGTGTCTCCTGTTCAAGGACTTCTTTCTTACCTTTTTTCTGTTTCTTTTCCTTTTTCTCGCTCTTTTCCGTTTCCTCGTTTTTTTGTTTTTTCTCGATTGTTTCCTCTTCCGGTATATTTTGAAGCTCTTTTGATTCGAACCCTTCGCTAACTTCCTCATTCTTGAATACTACTTTTGATGATGAAGGTATCAACACTTTTTTTGAGTCATCTAGAGCTGCCACACTCGATTCTTTTAACAGTCCTGTCCAAAAAATGAAAATCATCACTAGTGCCACTTTGAATTTTGTTCTACTTACCAGATCCTCTAGACGGTGATTTTCGTGATTTGCTCGTGGATTCTGTAAATTAAAACTGAATCATGAAATAACTGGCCATTTTTGTATTGCGAAAAGGTGGAAATTTTCATTTATTCAATTCAGTTACACGGAACTGGAAAAAAACTTCCAGAATAGTCGGAAGGCCTGAAAAAAGAACTTCAAGAGATTTGAGGAGTTTGAGAGAAGGACTCACGAACATTCGAAGAATCTGGGAAATAAACTACTGGATAATTCAAAGAACCTGGAACAACAGCTTCAAGAATACTGGAAGAGTTTGGGAAATAAACTTCTAGAAAACTCGAAGAGTTTGAGAATAGAGCTTCTAGAAAGTTCGAAAAGTCTGAAAGAACTTCAAGAAAATGTCAGAAGTCAGGAGCTTCCCGAAAACACAGGAAAGATAACTTTGTGATGAAGCAAATTTATTGAAAGAAATAAAAGGGACTGTCAAAGAAGAAATGAAACATGATGGAAACAATCAGTGATGAAGTCAAACAGAAAATCGACGCAGAAGAAATTAATAAAAGGAGGAAATAATGAATGGGGTGATAAAAGCAATTGATTCAATGCTGGACATGAGCTTGAACTTCGAAATTACTGAGAATAAGACTTTTTTTTCTGGAAGTGTTGCCTGATAAGATGCCGGAATTTTAGAATAACGGACACGGGTGTAGCCAATGACCCAAAAATAATGCGGAAATTATACTGCTGAAGATTATTATAGAGTTTACTCACAGCTGTCACTTTGGAATACGTCATAGTATGCAGGCTAGATTTTTCATCATTGCTAGATCATGTGATACTCATCACGAAATCAATCGTCAGACTCACGGGTAGCGGTAGGTTGCAGAGGTACAGGGTGATGAACATGAAAAATTAAATCTATTTTCAATTCATAACTTCCACAGTTTTAAAAAATTTATATTTTAATCTGGAAAATTGAATTTTTAGGTGGCACCAGTGGTGTACAAAAGGGTATCTTAGTCCCTTTTCTCTTCCATTTTTCACACCACTTATAAAAATCAGGAAAATTATTTCCTAATTTTTTGATTTCATCATTCAATTTTAAGTAAAAAATTTATACTTTTTTGAACCCGAAAAAATCAATCGTTTTCAAGATAATTATTGTGCCTTTATGAATACATAATGAAAAAATTGTATTGCTGAAGTGAATTTTACAATCCAAATTAATGCTTCAAATTACCAAAAAAATCAATGGTACTTTCTCATGCATTTCTTCACAAAGCAGCTTTTTTGCAGGAATATGGGTGTTGAAACAGAAAAATTGAGCATTTTTCTCGTAACTAACATGCAGAGTATCTCAGTTCTTATCGAAACACCCCCGTATCTTCCGTAATTATTTGAGGATCGGTAGATATGCCGGCGATGAGTCTAAATCTTGCCTGTGGTTGATCTGAGTGACATACACTGCTCGCCAGGAGCAATGGACTTACCCAGTTTTGCGAAAAATTATATTATGGGACATATACTTTGGCTCAAAATTCCAACGAACTCGGAATCAATTTTACTATCAATACAGATTCTTGCTGGAACATGTTCAGTTCTGGAAAACCCAATTTGTCTCACTTCTCATGCAAACACCCTCGTATATTCCGTAATTATTGGAGTTGAACTCTGTTAATTTCAGGATCAGTAGATATACCGGCGATGAGTCTAAACCTACACTACTCGCCAGGGGGTGTTCCAATGAAAATACTAGTATGTCTATACAACTCGGGCGTCAAGTGACGGGGATGAAAAGTGCGTCCATCAGCCTCGCCATCGAGTTCTCGGGGTTGGGGGTGGTGCTACAGCCAGGGGACGTCGGGCAAGAACTAACTTACAGAAGAAGCGGGCCACCAGAGCAAATTTTTGACATTTTCGCTACCGCCGCTTTGGATTTCAGGCCCTCAACTATCGAGTTCTCGGAGTATGGGTTGGTGCCTCAGGCAAGGGGTGTCAACGAAGAACGTCCTTGCAGAAAAAGAGGGACTCCCATCGTTTGACCCGTACACAGGTAGAGGAATAGGCCGGGGGAAAATGCGGGGGGCTGAGGTCGTTGGCGAGGAACGTCCCTGCGAAACATGGGGTGCGTAGAAGCTTGGACGGCCGAGATATTTCGATTTATATTTTTTGGCAATTTTCTCGTTGTTGATGTTGGCACTGGTGAGACCCCAGCGATTGACGCCGCCAATAGAGCCGGTAGTGAGCGCGATTAGCGGCGAGACATCAAAGAAAGGTTGGTCATGTTTTTCTTTGGGTTTGTTTACGTAAGTGGAGTGTAACAAGTTTGAGACGCAGTTCGTGGAAAAATGTGGTCAAGAGTGTGAGAACCATAACGGAAACGAATATGTTGGTTCCGTATGCAATTGAATTGAACATTTGTCGGAATTAAATGATACGCAATACTGCGAGATGGCTCAAGGTTATTCGTGTGTCACGTAGCTCTATTGAGTGGTATAAACAAACGATTTCCAAGAATTCGGCTTGTCTTTGTCATGTCGAGAAAAGAAATAAAAATGCAAAATAGAGTAAAAAAATCATTTATATTTCATATATTACACACACCTTGAGAGAAAAATTGCGGTAGTTCGGAGTACACTGATAAACATTGGGCGTGTCACATGAATATATGAAAAAAATATGCACATATATGATTTCAAGTCCGAGAAAATGAGTCGCTTCTTCTGCTACCATCTTGAATCGTGAGCGTAGCCGCTTAATGAACGAATTCATTTCGAACTGATTCGTTGTTGCCACCAGTCCATCGTCACTATAGAGCACAACGATTATTTTCCCAGTCGAAATATAACGAATATGGACGTAAGGATCTTTGCGACTTTGTTGAAATCCCAAACCGATCATGAATTCGTCAAATTTTTGGTTCCAGCAGCAAGGTGCTTGTTTGAGAGCGTACAAGCTCCGCTTGATGCAACAAACACGATTGCTCTCATCAGCATACCCTTCTGGCGGCTTCATAAAAATCTCCTCAATGACATCACCATAGAGAAACGCAGAAGAAACATCAACATGCCGAAGAACCAATCCTGTCACAGCTGCAATGGACAGCAGTGACGTGCAACTGGACTGAAAGTGTCTGCGTAGTCCACACCTGGTCGTTGAGCGCATCCTTTGATGACTAATCTCGCGCGATAATTGTCAGTGCTTCCGTCAGAATCACGCTTAATGCGAAATACCCTCTTATTATTGATGGTTCTCTTTCCCGTAAGAAGTTCTACCAACTGCCATGCATCATTTTTCTGCATAGATTCAATTTCGGTGTCCCTTGCTGACTTCCACTCCTCACTATCATAACTTTCAATTGACTCACTGAAGCTCTGTGGCTCGTCTTCAATGAGAAACACTTCTTCAAAGTTGTATATTTCAAGTTGTCCAGCCACGCAGGACGCTTCCTAGGAGTTGATTGTCAGGCTCAGGTTCAGATTCTAAGTCGTTGTTGGAATCCTCATCAGAATTACCCGCGACCGTTTCAAGTTTGGGCAAATCGACAACCTTCTCCTTGATCGTCGGATCGTGATGATTTTTGTCTACGTTAGTTGGCTGGGTAACACAATCACCCATTTTCTCGAGAAAGATAATTTCACGTGAGACAACAACGTCTCTCTTTTCAGGAATGTAAACTCGAAAGCGTTCATTACCATCGTATCCAACTAGATATCCAATCATTACTTTCCGGTCCATTTTGCGTCTCATCTGTGCCGGAAGATGAACGAAGCATTTAGAACTCACGATGCGTAGATGTTTGATCCGTGGCTTCTGACCTAACCAGAGTTCATACAGCGTTTTGCTGTAACTGGTGATTTTCCCACTCGGTTGAGAACGTAACCAGCAGTAATCACGAGCTTAGCCCAAATTGCTGCGGGAAAATTGATTTGAGCTTCGATTTTACGTAACGGTTGTCCATATGGCCTCATCGCTGATGGTAGAGCTGAATTATTCGGTTGTCTTCAGTCACACTGGCACACACTTCTTCAGGTTGAACTGTAGAGAAGAGGCATGATATAGTGTTCCGCCTGGGATTCGGGTACCTCCAAAAATCCTCAGGCCGTTGACACTGAACTGACATTTTGTATCAGTTGATTCAAACTTGTTGCCAGGGTTTCGATCATGTGCTGCAAGTACGGAGATGAGATTTCGTGAAATATCGGGAACATACCACACATCGTTCAGTGTAAATATCTTCAACTTGCCATTGAAGTAGTTAACCACTTCCATTGTTCCGCTGCCAAGAGCTTTCATGGTTTCCTTTCCCGCTGCTTTTACCGTAGCATTTGAGCCATCAGGAAAAGGTTTTTGTCAAGTTGTTCATTCTCGATTTTAGTAGACGATGATAATAGAACCGGCTTTTCCCTAGTTCCCTCGACGATACCAACTGCGTTGAACAACTCAAGAACATCCATAACTCGATCTTTTCAGAATGGCCAATCTGCTCCTTTCAGTGGTTCAATTCCTTTTGTGTATTCCATTTTTGAAGCTGGATGAACTCGAACGCAATTAGAAAACAAATCTGACGGAGTCTGTACAATACTGGACGAAAATGCCATCGAAAGGACGAGACACTGATTAGCTAGACGAATTTTTATGTCGAAGGAGAAATCAAGTTCCTACTTTGTCATGTTTCGTTATTTAATCAATCAACAAATCGAATTATACATCAGACTGACAAGAGATCAAAACTTATGAATGACGTACTACTTATGACAGTTTTTGTCAAAAACGAAAAACAATAATGGATAAGAGATAAGACGTGACACTGTGAAAATAATAAACTAATAGAATATAATAGAAAATAGAATCGTCCAAACACTCACACAAAATGACTCTATATATTTTCGAATTTATTTCATTTTGCGAGGTATCTCTCGCTCTCTCATTCATCCATTCAACAAAATAAAATTCCAGAAAATTCGTTCCATACATCTATTTATACATAATAATAATAATAATAATAATACATGTCAAAAATTTCAAATATCAATTCGACGTTTTTTCAGCGGCGGCGGCGGTGATGAGCTGTAGTTGCGGCCCTCGAAACGTTTCGAGTTGGTGAAGACCTGCGCCCATTTGCCATCACCAATTTTTATATTTTGGAAGCGCTTGAAAGTCTAAAATTTTCACTCAAATTCGGTCACTTGACTATAAGTTTAACATTTTTAGATTGTCTTGGTTGTCTCTGGGGGCACTGCTGCTGCTGCCGGCAGGGTGATTCAAAGGGTAGGGCACAGTAAACTTCTCTGGATACTGCGGCGGTATAATGAAGGCACAACGGAGACACTTTCTCGAATATTGGAACGGACACCGTGATGTTGGTAGGGCCCCTATATCGACTGCATGGGGTTTTTTGATAGTTGTCTCCACATACCTCATGAGAAAATCATATTTTTGGCTGCCTTCGACACAGACCAAGTCGATACACCCAGCGGAATATGGCACTCCGTGATGATTTCTTTCGAGTATTCGCACTTGCTCTATGTCAGCGGCACTTGTGGCTAGGAATGGCACCCCCGGTTTAAAAACAGTGATTCGTGAACTGACCGTCGGTGATTGCGAGAATAGTTTCTCAACAAATCTGTTGTGTCATCATGATGAAGGATTCGTTCAAGTTATTCGAATTGTAGACGATGTGTTTATAGTCTCTGATATTGTGAAATGTATGGCGTTGCATGGCCTTTCTAAAGGTTTTGAAACAAGTCTAACACAGTCGTAATCCTGGATCCGGAATATAGTACTGATTCAACCATACGCAATAGACATCTTCAGTAAAATGTATAGACCAGTCTTCGGTAGCGAATGCTTCTTTTCTGTCGATGGCGTCAAGTTCTCGTGTCTACTCCAAGTGCGCCAAACTGTAAAAAAGTCGATCGCCCCAAGCCTGATCTACCAATTCTCCCCATTTTTCGGCAGACCACATTTTGACAATATTCTCCGTGATGGACCACGGCAAAAGTGAAGTCTCAATAAATTGTGTTAGTGATGATGCGGCTCTGATGTTTTCTTTCTTGATAATTCAAATTTTGCAAAGTGTCTGCCATGTGTAAGAGCCCGCTCACATACACAGTTTCTTCATCTGAAACAGTTACATCTTCATGAAACTATAATGCCCCTATGGCAGAGTATCATGAGAGCCGGCAATCAAACACCAGAGCGATTTTTGTTTGCTCAACACTAAAAACGTGCGCAAAGGATCGAATACGGCGTTGAGATGTGATTTTCTCAGACTGATTTCCAAACATTCAACGAAGTCTTCAAAGGTGATTTTATTTTGTACAACGATGTATTTCACTCCTTTGGATTTTTTACCCTGTATCTTATAAGTGTACAGCTTTGAACGGAGTCCCACGAAATCCGTCATAATTTTGCCGTTCGCTTTCATCAACCCGGGGACTTTTTTATTTGCAAGGAAAATGGTTGGGAAGGGTTGTTTGGTTTTAATAAATCGAATCAGTATCCGTGTACATCAACTTGCTAAGATCGCTCGTGTATTTTTCCATCACGAAGCCGTGATGGAAATCATATAATCACACCAAAATAACACCTTGGAAATGTCAAGTATTGACATTACGATGTACAGAGGCTTATTAAACAATATATTCATCTTTGCCATCTCGATAGCGACAAGGTCCTCGTCGAAAATAGTGTGATTCTTGAAATTCTAGCTGGAAATTAAATTTTCACTACACGGTGCTTCTGTATGTTTTCCATTATTTTCTCGAATACTGCGTTATTGGCTAATTTGTAGTTATTTTGCAGAAAGTGGTTTTTGCTTCTACGCCTCTGCGCGTAATTTTTTTGTATTTAATTCAAATGTAAGGTTTGAGCCAATCAAGTTGAGTCAAATTGCAGCAGTGCTTGTTTCAACACCCTTTAGTGTATAACATAGTTTTCCTTGTTGTACAGGGTGGTCATTAGTTTGGGTAATTTTGAGCCTGGCAAAGTATGGTGTTCCGCGCACAATGGAAAATCTTTGTGTTTGTCATGAAGGTGTTCGGGATAATCCAAATCGACTTCGAGAATATAGCCGATTGCCAAAAAGTGTCTAACACTTCGAGCACATTTAAATCCGCGGCATTCTCGAGCCATTTGAATCCCCCGTACGGAATATATTCCATCAAAGCCCATCCATATAAATTATTCACATTACTCACAAATGAAAAACGCACAAAAAATATGCAAAAAATTTATGGAAAATCGAGAAAACTTTGTGGCAAATGTGTGTGGAAAAGGAGCACTACGCCGTGGCTATCCCTGTAGGTGAGTACGTGCTGAGACTTTGAAATCTGCCAACTCGACGAGGATTGCCTCTCTGAATCTAGTGGTTTTCACCTCCGCGTCTAATATTAATTGGGGCTCGTCCAGCGGTAACTCGGAGAACTTCTTCAACTCCTTTCTGCAGGGCAAACCAACCTTGTTTATTTCTTCAATGTGAGACATCTGCGAAAGAGCGAAATACTTCACTCACATATTTTCATTCACGCTGTATATGAAATGGAAATACGAAAAATGTTTGCGCTATATATGCTTTGAGACCATTTTTTTCCACACACGTTGAATATGTGGAATCAACACTATGAAAAAAAATTATGAAACAATTAATAGTAAAATTCGCAAGGTGAAATAAACTGTATCAAAACGCACAAACGATACTAGTCACACTTGCATACAATCACTTTATGTATTTGAAAAAAAAGTACTCACCTTTGCAATTAAACCGGCAAAATCACAAGTACAATTTCACTGAGCAGCAGGTAATTCTGAACTCTAAACGCGCTCACTTCAAACTAAGCCCTGCTGCGCGCTCTCTCGAGAACTCGATGGCAAGGTTGATGAACGCACTTGTACTCCCGCCGTTTGACGTCGGATACATACTACTATTAGGACAAATTTGTTTTTTCAGAACTGAAAATTTTTCACCAAAAATCTGTACTAGCAGTAAAATTGGTGCCCTGATTCCAAATCCATTGGAATTTTGAGCCTATAATGTCCCTCAATATCATTTTTCGCAAAACTGTGTAAGTGTATGTCACTCAGATCAACTCCAGGCAAGATTAAGAAACACCGTCTATAGTGCTAGCTTGGAGTACACACCGGTCACCCGAGGTGGTGCTGTAGGTTTTCTGGGTTTTCCTGCAGCTGAAAAGTGAATACGCCACCAAAAATTAGTAAGTCGCCCCGGAGCGCCACGGCAAATAATAATAATAACCGTCCTCTACCCGCACAGGCTATGCCTTTGCGTACAATCTTCGAGTGTTTATGAGGAAGTATTATTATTATTATATTATTATTATATCTACCGATTTTGAAATTACCAGAGTTCCACTCCAATAGTTACGAAATAAAGGGGGTGTTTCCATGAAAAGTGAGACAAACTGGGTTTTTCAGAAATGAAAAATTTTCAGCGAAAAATTGTATTGATGATAAAATTGGTGTCTTGATTCCAAATGAAATGGTATTTTGAGTATATTGTCCCCTTATACAACTTTTCGCAAAACTGGTTAAGACCATCGCTCCTGGCGAGCAGTCTGTGTCACTCAATTCAACCATAGGCAAGATTTAGACTCCAGTTATCTACCGATCCTAAAATTTACAGAGTTCTACTCCAAAAATGACGGAAGATACGGGGGTGTTTTCATAAGAAGTGAGTTTTCCAGTTTCAACACTCTGTATTTGCTGCAAAAACGCAGCTTTGTGAAAAAATTTTTTTTGGGAGAATATCCAGTTCTAATTTGAAGCAGTAATTTGGATTGTCAAATTCACTTCAACAGAACAATTTTTTCATCATAAAAGCGCAATTATCTTGAAAACGATTGATTTTTTCGCGTTCAAACAAGTATAAATTTTTTACTTAAAATTTTTTCCTGATTTTACCTAAAAGATAGGGGATAAAAGGGACCAAGATAGCCTTTCTGTTACAGAAAGTGGCGCACAGTACGCCACTGGTGTCAACTAAAAATGTAATTTTTTTTTTCAAAATGAGCTCTCACTGAACAAAAACATATCTCTGTGTTGAATATGAAAAATTAAATCTATTTTTTATTCATTACAACCACGCATTTCCGCACCAAGAGAAGCTGGTTTTTGTATTCTCGTAACCATAGCAACGGTTGCCATAGCAACAGTGCGCGGATTTGCAAAATGTCGACCGGACCCGCTCGCCTTCATGTTACTACTTTGTCCATTTTCTTTATTCTCTTTCTTCTTTTGCCGTAACTGAACTATAACTGACCCAACTTGGCAACCACGCATTTCCGCACCAAGAGAAGCTGGTTTTTGTATTCTCGTAACCATAGCAACGGTTGCTATGACAACAGTATTTCTGTAACTGATTTAAGCTCAACTATCCCTGACCCAACTTGGCAACCACGCATTTCCGCAAAGTGGGAATAGCGTTTTAATTTACTCTCGACAATAGCGACGGTTACCATGGCAAAAGTTTTTTCATAACCAATTTCAGCTAATCTTAAGCAGATAACTTGGCATCCGCGCATTTTCGCAAGATCGGAATTGTGTTTTTGTGTACTCGTTACCATAGCAACGGTTGCCATGGCAACAGTTTTTGCATAACCGATTTCAGCTAAACGAAAGTTGAGCCATAGTACCTCCCGGGCTATCATGCAGAGCATCAGTATTTGATTAAATCCCAGAAGCTTTTTTTTTCAAGTTCCTGATTGTATTAGTATGAAGGAATTTTTGTGTTTTTATGTGACAAGCTTGTTGGTGGTGATTTTTGTTTTTTAAGGTAAGGTTACCTGTAGTTTCCAGCGATTTCTGTTGTTCATCTTCTGGTGGTAATTGAACCTTGGACATTCTTGACGCGAGCGGGTCTTTTACACTTGATTTGCTTTTCAATATTTTGGCCGAAGAACGTTTACCAAGATCTGTTGACATTGTTTTTCACTTGAAATGAATATCATCAGAAAAACGTAATATATACTGTACCAACTGATTCATTTTTTTGCATCTTTTCTTCATTTCTCAATTTCCCCGTGGCAGGTTCTGCATCATCAACAAGCTCTTTAACTTTTTTACTTTTCTGCTTTTTGCCCATTTTGAACTAATTTAACGCACACAGAATAATGTTTACTTCAACGATGTCAAAAATGTCAAAAGTTTCTTATATCGCTAGATGACAGTGCCTGTTCGATCGATTGAATAAATTCCAACTCCGCCCATTTCTAGCTTCTCGACTCGAATTAAATAATTATTCTTTGATTGTTTTTCCTATTAGCTTTCGTGGTAATCTGAAAATGTGCAAAAGCATTTCAGAATGAATATTGCGCTCTAATGACAGAATGAATCGAAAACTTAAAGCAAGATAAAAATCTGAAAATCTGTGGAATATGAAGCGTTAAAAATAGTAGGAATAATTGATTGAAGGACGGAAACTATTTAATTTAGTAAATTTGTATTCGACAAGACCACTGGCTAGAAAGTTTTGGGGTAGTTCTGATTTCTTCCATTCCCCACGTTTTTTGGACTGCTGAATCCGAATCTGGAGTTTACTAAGAAAAGGAGGATATGCTTATCTGGGCCAACTGCTCCCGGTCATAAGATTTTGCACACTTTTAGGTCTATAAAAAAGAAACATTTTTCCAAAATTTAAACTTCCAAACCATTCCGGAACATCTTTGTATATGAATAAAGTTTATTATTATTATTATTATTATCTTCAAATAAGTTCTTTTAGAGCAGAGTTTGTAAGGCAAAATATGATAAAATAGACATTTTGACAACAAAGCGTATGTGTTTATCTTGGATTTCAATGTACAATGAATGGAAAATGTCATAATTCAATAGCAATGTTGCCACTTTTGCATTCTTTGAAAATATTCGATAAGAACATATAGAAGATAACTTATTCTATATTGAAAAAAACTAAAATGTACTTCTACATTACCCATTTCTAAGCATTTGAGAAAATTTAAATATTTTTTTATGAATAGCCCAAATTTCCCTATCAAAAGCATACCCTCCTTTCTTGACGGAACATTAAAAAAAATGCAAAAATGACAAAAAATCTATTTTTTGTAGTTTTTCGATTATAACTCGAAAATTATCAGTTTTTCCATTCAGAATTAAAGTATATAAAATTTCCTACAAATTCCACTATTCAGGTTTTTTTCCGACAATCAGTCCGGGCTCAAACGCCAAATAAAAATTGGCGTATTTCTGCTGAGTCAGCAATCACCCACTTTTCCACTCCAAAACTCTTATGACTATTCTTATGACTATTCAATGATATTTTTAGTAAATTCCTCAAGGAATTATATTGTAATAAAACTGAAAGTACTTTCGTCATTGGAGCAGTTTCAATCAAAGGACTCATCTGAGGTTGTGTCGATGACTGCTAATGACAGTGCGATAAGGAAGGAGTGTCTGAGAGTGTCAAACAACGCCAAACGGTTCTGGGTCATTCAGGGCATTACTTGCTCCTTCTAGGGCTAGTGTGTCGGCCTCTTCATTGCCTCTATAACCTGTGTGTGACTGCTTTTATTGCAGCTTGGCTATCTGAGTATATGACAATGTTTTTTTCTGAAAATTATTAGCTCTTGTGCACAATGGTGTATTGCGACGATTTCCGTTTGGAACATCGTCGCTTGTTTGCCCAGGCTCAATGAGATTTTCATCTTTCGCTTGGTTCCGTAAATGCCGGCTCCTGAACCTTCATTTTTTGGGAGGTCCCTCCTTCCACGCATCCGTCTCCGTTATACTTGTCTTTAAAGTTTTGTCAGCGCTATATCTGGCAAGTATGCCATCTGATGGCATTCTTGTAACCGGGTCGTTTTTCAACTATTCGTATAGGTTGTTGTAGTCTCTCCCGTGCATATTGCTTATGGGTGCTTGTCCTAACCTGACTTCGCCTTGTATGTATATGAGTATAGGGAAGGCATGTTGAGCAAGACCTCTGAGGCGGCTGTTGGGGTGGTTCTCATGTTCCCGGTGGCACTCAGACTTGCTGGTCTTTGCAGTCCTCCGTGCCGTCTAACCATTCCTACCTGCTTCGTCTTTGGCCACCATAATACCGAATCATGGGTCATAATTGAGGGTTCACTGTCAGCTGTACACCACCTGTCGATTATATCTAGGGCTGACTGTGTAAGCTCCGAGACTGTCCTTGCGAATTTACCTTTTGCAATAATCTCGAGGTCGTCGGCATATCCTAGGCAATGAAAGCCTCTGGAAGATATCCCAAAGTGGGGGCGATGGCACCCCTCTCTACGGGCATCCCCTGTTTGCTCTAGGTGTTAGTGTTATTCCGCCGATTGCTAATGTAATGGCCCTGTTTTTAAAGTAAGGGTTTGTGCACTGGCACAGTAGAAGAGAAACCCCTTTTTCACTAGAGCGTTTGCTAAAGACTCGGTGGATGCATTGTTGAAGGCACCCTTAATGTCTATAAATGTCATGGGTATCTCTTTACTGATAGCCTACCTAATACTCTTTGGTCTCGATATTTTTGTAGCAAACCTCCATTCCAAAGTTGTTCACCTGTTTGGATGGTGTGCTTCTGTGAGCATCGTTATACTTTCCTCGAATGTTGTAGTTAACCATTTTCATTATTTTTCAAGAAACCTACTTGGTTTACAGTACCTTCATTAGCTAAAACCTTATGGATTCTTGGGCACGTAATCGTCTTCTGGCCTTACTAATTTCTTTATTGTACTTCGTGAGTTTAGCCAGTATGTGGTCCAATATTGGTTAAATTTTACTCTGTTGAAAAGCTTCCGCACCCTAACTCCGAGGATTTCTAGATGCTCATTCCACCAGACAATTTTGTTATTTTGAGCCTTTTTTTCTTAAGACAGCTTTCCTCGTAGGCTTCGACTATTACCTTGTCCACTTCGTCTTCTGCCCTCTCAAGTCTCTTTCTGTCTCGTGTTTCATTCACGGGCCTCTCGAGAGACTCACTGAGTGACGCTGAGGATCTTCTCCAGTTTCTATATTCGACTGAAGTACGCGGTTGGGTAACTAGATCGTATAATTTAAGGTACCTAGTAATATAATCATTTGAAATATTTTTTCAAGATGTTTATTTGAATTTCAAGTTTGGTACGATTTCGGACCTCATTAAATAACTTGTATGTAATTTTTGAAAAAGCGACCTCTACCTCTATTGTATGATCTTAATAAGGTATGCGCAGAGAACTGGGTGAAATCCACTAATTAACTTCAATAATAAATTAGAGTTTTGTAGTGAAAAAGTGGGATTTTCACCAGTCAGCTGAAATATGCCAATTTACAAGTAGTCCTTGAGCCCGAATAGTTCATCGTAGAAAAAAACTTGTATGATAAAATTTGTAGAAAATTGTATGCTATCAACAAAAAATTTTGTTTTCAACTTATAAGCAATAAACCGCAGAAGAAAGATATTTTTTAGGTTTTTTTGCATTTTTTTCAATGTTCCGTCACGAAAATTTGTTAGCGAACCTCAAATTCGGATTCAGCACCCAAAAAAAACATGGAGAATGGAAGTAATCAAAGCTACCATAAAACTTTCTTGGTAGAAATACAATTTGATTATATTAATTTCGAAGATGTTTTGAATGAGAAGTTTGGGAAGTGTACCGCAAAAAGATATACCGATGGTCTCGTCTGGACTATTTGATAAAAGCCAATGACATGCATGCAGCATAAATATAAAGTGCGGGCGGATGAAGTCTTTATCCTATTATTTTTTGAAGTTTTTTTTTCTTATTGGAACAGAATTGATTTTATTGAAATACTTGTTCATATTTCCGGTGATGATGCATTATAATATTTT
The DNA here is from genome assembly GCA_958298965.1 of Chrysolina haemoptera. NCBI lineage: Eukaryota > Metazoa > Arthropoda > Insecta > Coleoptera > Chrysomelidae > Chrysolina > Chrysolina haemoptera. The sequence continues at coordinate 20,177,117 of OY282584.1, read as the reverse complement.
TTCAGAGAAAAACACAAAGTAGCTGACGGGAATTGTGATTATGGTCCCATTCGATTCAAAATTGGTATGAGAGTGTTTTCGGGGGCGGAGATTAGGAATCGTTTGTCAAAATTAATAAATTCAAGATGACGGACGAGATTTGTGATTATGGTCAGATTCTAATCAAAATTCGTATGTGTGGATTTTCGGTCTAGGAGATTGTGAATCTTTTCTTAAATTTAATGTTTTCAAGATGACGGCTCCAAGATGGCGGACGAGTTTTGTGATTATGGTCCGATTCGATTTTATAAGCAAATTTTTTCATAATTGTAGTTAGTGTTATAACTGATTTCATTTTGACCTCCCGTTCACTTCAACTGAAGAACATCGAAAACATGTTTTTCGTCGACCTCTACAGAAAATTATATTTTACGTAAGTAGTATGTCTGTACAACTACGTTGGCAAACGGCGGGAATAAAAAATGCGTCCATAGCCTCTCTATCGAGTTTTCGGGTTGGGGGATGGTGCTACGGCCAGAAGACGTCGGCCAAGAACGCCCTTGCAGAAGGGGCGGATCAGCAGAGCAGATTTTCGTGTATGTGCCGCCGTAGTTGTTTATAATTGGGTAACTGGAATCGGCTGGGGAAAGTGCGGGAGGCTCGGGGCGTTGACGAGGAAAGTCCTCAGAAAAAATCGGGTGCGCTAGAGCCTCGGGGGCCGAGATATTTCTATTTTTCGTCAATTTTAGTGTTGTTGATGCTGGCACTGGTGAACCGCCGCCACTGGTTTGTTGACATCAGCATTACGTCAGACGGAGTGAACGTGTGTTTGAGACGAATTTCTTGAAAAAGTTGATGGAATAGCGTGAGAATATCATAACGGAAACGAATATGTTGGGGCCGTGTGCAATGAAATTCACGGTTATTCGTTTGATAAACAAACAAATTCCAAGAAGTGGTTCGGAAAAATGAATTGTCTGCCGCCGGTAGAATATATGAAAGCCATTTCGCAGAAAGAGCAATTATATTCAAGGTTATTTGGCTGACTTGGAACGACTAGAAATATTTGTCCATATTGGGAAACTTGTCCAAGGTTATTCGTTTGTCACGTAGCTCGACTCGAGAATTGAATGAAAACAAACAAATTCCAAGAAGTGGTTCAGTGCGATAGTCGGAAAGGTCGGAAATAAGGCATGTTTGGCATCTCAGTCTAACTTATCAGTTTTTTTTTGTGTGTGTGTCTTTGTCATATCGAATGACGTGGTTAGCTGTGGGCGAAGGGGAAGGGGATTCGAACGCTAGATGTTGGAGCGCTGCAGCGTTCAGTTTGAAGAAAGTGCGCTTAGAGTTCAGACTTACCTGCTGCTGCTCAGTGAAATTGTACTTAAGTACAATTTCAATTGTGATTTTGCCGGTTTAATTGCAAAGAATTTTTTTAACGTGAGCACATAGAGTGATTGTATGCATGTGTGAATAGAAATCGTTTGAGCGCTTTGATACTGTTCATTTCGCCAGACAGAAAAGTACTAAAAACATATTCCGTTCAGTGCCGGATTTTATTTCAAGTGTGCGTATGACGACACTTTGTCATTTTACGATAGCCATCGAGATTTGAAATCGATCGATTGGTTTGCGCAGCGAATGGAGGACATAGCCAAAATTGTCGAAGCCAAAACTTTGAATATTTCCCCCATAATCGCGTCACCTGATGAGGTGAGCGCACCATGTTGCCACATCTACGAAAAACCATGGAAATCTGGTGACAAAATTGTGAAAGACCATAATCACTACACTGGTGCCTTTCGCGGATATACGCATTCATAGTGTAACTTGGCGCACAAAAGTATTTCGTGGTGCCGATAGTTTTCCATAATTCGTCCGGATATGACAGCCATTTTATTATTCGCGATATAACAAAGAGGGAGCGACTCAGTTTGTTGCCTGTAATCAAAGAAAAATACTTCTTTCACCCAGTATGACGACAAGAGAGACATCAAGTTCAGATTCATCGATTTGTTCCATTTGATGGGCATGAGTTTGGTACATTTGGTTCAGACTTTGACAGTGCACGATTTGAAAATATCCAAACGCGAATTTGCCCTGTTATATCTTTACTTGGGTAGTTATAATACTTAGATATAATAAATAAGAATATCACTTGTTGGATTCACGGTTTAATGAATACTGAAATACTTGCAGCCCTTGATTTCGAACATAGGTTTACATTGTTGTCATATCAATCCTGCGAATATATATTTAATACATACCCAACAATTTTCCCCCCTTAAAAGTGAAATACCAAAAAAAAATTGTTGGGTATGTAATAAATATGTAATCGCAGGATTGATATGGTAGGCGTGATAAACCATCAGCTTGATTCGACTCTGATCTTACATACTCTATATCATAAATATAGTTCGATAAGATTAATGACCACCTCCGCAATCGATTTGCAGAGTATTGAGGTATTCCTTTAGAAGGGTTGAAAATTATCACTAACGGTTTATTGGCCAAACCAAATATCATATTGAATCTCAGCTGCATTTAACGTACGACTAGCGAAAGCAATTGGTCTTTCAGATTTATCATCATATACATGAACGATCAATGAACCAATACCATAGCTTGACGCATCCGTATACATTTTGATAGTTTTTTGGGGATCGTAATGTGCCAACACTCATGCAGATGATAATTTCTGTTTGATTGTTTTGTAAGCTTCATCGCATTCTGGCGACCAATACCATTTAACATTTTTTTTTAACAAATGATGTAATGGATGCAGAATTGTTGAAATATTACCAATGAATTTGTTGTGATAATTAATGGTTACTAAAATATTCTTGAGTTGCATTACATTTTGTGGCGTTGGAGCTTTTGAAATTGCCTCCACCTTCTCTCTACATGTATGAATACCGTCTTTGGTAATTTTATGTGCTAGATAATAAATTTCATTTTAGAAAAAACTAAATTTGTTCATAGTTATTTTCAAACCACTTTCCTTGAATCTACTAAGAACTTCTTTCAGACTATGTAAATGTTCATTTTGGGTTTTCCCTGTAATCAATACATCGTCTAAAAAACAAATAACATTTGGTTTACCCTGCAACACTGATTCCATAATTTTTTGAAATTTAGATGGGGCGCAAGTATGGTAAGCGATTGTACACGAATAAACCCTTGTGTGTAGATATTGTGACCCACTCTCTAGACTTTTCATCTAAGAGGATCTGTTGGTAGGCTTGTGACAAGTCCAATTTCGTAAATTGCACTCCTCCTTGCAAGCCTGCGAACATATCGTCAATTTTAGGCAGCGGGTACGTGTCTACCTCCAATAAAGGGTTTATTGTCACCCTGAAATCGCCACAAATTCTTATTGAAGAATCTTTTTTAAGAACGGGCACTATAGGTGTGCCCCAAGCACTATAATCGACAGGAGATAGAATTCCTGATTCAACTAGATGGTCTATTTCATTTTCAACTTTTTTTTTTCATGATATATGGTAGTGGGCGTGGACGGAAAAATCTAGGTGTGACATTGGGATCTTTTAATTTCAGTGAAATCACCCCTTTATTAAAAGTACCCAATCCACCGTCGAAAACATCTTTGAATTTGGCTAGGAGATCATCTATGGTGACTTCTTTTTGAATAAAATGTATTTCTGAAATGCCCAAGTTGAACAATGCTAAAAAATCGCGGCCTAAAATTGGCGGTCCTCCCCTGTTTATTATAAATATATCCAGTACATGTGACCTACTGCTAAAACTAATTTCTACCCTTATATAGCCTAGTGGTCTTATATGTGAACCATTATATAATAATAATTTCTTTTCTGTATCTCTAAGAGGGAGTTTACTGAAATGTTCTCTATAGAAACAATCTGATACAGCAGAGATTGATGCACCTGTATTCATTTGAAAAATTAGTTTTTTATTTTCGATTTCAACTTCACACAAGAGTGGTTTTGAACCTGTGCTCGTTGAACTCATGTGAAAAATATTGTCATCAATTTGAACCTGTTTTTCCAATTCACGGGAAACATCAAAGTTTTTGTTTGTCGGTATAGGAGTTTCATTGACCAATAAGAGTTCTTTGATATTATATATTGAAGATTCATCTTCATCATTTTCTACTGTTTCCAAAAAATTTTCAGACTGTCTGACTTGCTTTTTGGAACGACAAACATTAGATAAATGGCCTTCAATATGGCATGGTTACAGTAATAATTAAAAAAAAAACACTTATCTGTATTGTGGTTTTTCCTACCACACACTTGACATTTCAAAATGGCTGTTGGTGGCTTCGATGTCGTCTGATCTCTACTTCCCCCTGCGGAAAATCTAGCCGTGGGATTGCTCCTAGCAAGTACAAAATTACAACTGGGCTCTTGCTTCAGGTTAATAGCAGCATTTTGACTCTCGGTAACATTTCCAAATAGTGTCGTCTCCTTGGAATCTGCTAGCTCTATTACTCGAGCGAATGTGGTTGTGACCTTTTCTTCCAACAATTGATCCAGAATGTGTCCTTTTGTGTAACCAGCAATATATCGATCGCGTAACATAGTTTCGAGAACATCCCCAAATTCAATTGGAGCTGCTAAACTACGCACTCGCGCAGACCATTCTTTCGCAGTTTCCGACGTTAATTTGAATGCACTATAGAATTTATACCGTTCACTTAATATGGACACTTTTGTAGTCAAATGAGTTGACAATTTGGTGATAATATCCTATTTCAGGTTTTTCCGGTAAACATAAATTTTTTACCAATTTGTATGAGTGCTCACTCAACATATTCAAAAGAATGGCACGCTTTTTTGCTCCATCGGCAATATTATTTGCCACAAAATAATTAACAAGACGTTCTTCGTACACTTCCCAGTCACTCGATGTGTGGTCAAATTCACGCAATTGACCGATATAACCTTGAGTTGGCATTTCGCCAGAAATCACAATAAAGAACTGCCGGTACTGATCGAAAAAAAAAAAAATGTAGTAACTTTCTCGTCGCCAATGTTATATCTTTACTTCGGTAGTTATAATACTTAGATATAATAAATAATAATACCACTTGTTGGATACACGGTTTAATGAATACTGAAATACTTGCAGCCCTTGCTGTCAAACATAGGTTTACATTGTTGCCATATCAATCCTGCGAATACATATTTAATACATACCCAACAGCCCATCTGACAGCTGGTCAGTACGAATTGCTCACTTGAAAGGGCGTATTCCCATCCGATTCCATCGATTCGATGGAAAAGTTGGAAGTTGGATGTTTGCCGGCCTGTATCATTTCTACAACAAGTTGAACGATTGTCACATTAGCAAGGCAGAATACGAAAATGTGCAGAACGTGTGGGAAACGTTCAACCTGAAAATACTGCGCGAGTACTCCGGCTTGTACATGAAAACGGACATATCGATTTTCCGTTGTGCGCCGAACAACGTACTCCGCCAGGCTCGAAATTACCCAAAAATTACCCTGTACAACAAGGAAAACTATGTTGTACACTACAGAGTGTTGAAATAAGTACTGACGCACGGACTTGTACTTAGAAACATTCACAAAGTGCTGCAATTCGACCAATCGCCCTGGCTCAAACCATACATTGAATTAAATACGAAATTACGCGCAGAAGCAAAAACCACTTTCGGCAAAAATAACTCTCGAAATAGGAGGGGCGATAATGCGTGAAAAATTCAATTTCCAGCCCGTATTTCAAGAATCGCACTATTTTCGATGCTGACCTCGTCGCTATCGAGATGGCAAAGACGGACCTGTTGTTCAATAAGCCCCTGTACATCGGAATGTCAATACTTGACATTTCCAAGGTGTGCGTGTATGATTTCCATCACGGCTTCATGATGGAAAAATACACGAGCGATCAGTGCAAGTTGATGTACACGGATAATGATTCACTTATTTACGAGATCAAATCCGATGACATTCATCAGAATTTATTGAAATCAAACATTGAAAAATTCAATACAAACGATTACCCCATCAAGAACCCTTATGGCATTCCCCTTGCAAACAAAAAAGTCCCCGGCTTGATGAAAGACGAAGCGAATGGCCAAATTATGACGAATTTCGTGGGACTTCGTTCAAAGCTGTACACCTATAAGATACGTGGTAAAAAATGCGTAAAAAATCCAAATGAGTGAAATACAGCGTTGTCCAAAATAAAACACTTCTGACGACTATGTAGAATGTTTGGAAAATCAGCGTGAGAAAATTGCATCTCAACGCTGTATTCGCTCTTTTGCGCACAACGTGTTTAGTGTTGAGCAAACAAAAATCGCTCCGAGCCCACATGAAAAACGGTGTTTGATTGCCGGCTCTCATAATACTCTGCCATGGGGGCATTACAGTTTCATGAATATGTAATTGTTTCAGCCCGCCATGGCAGACTCTATGCAAAATTTGAGTTGTCAAGAAATCATCAGAGCCGCACCATCACTAGCTCAATTTATTGAGACTTCACCTTTGCCGTGGTCCATCATGGAGAATATTGTTAAAATGTGGTCCGCCGAAAAATGGGGAGAATAAGTAGGCCAGGCTTGTGGCGATCGACCTCTTCACAGTTTGGCGCACTTGGATACACACGAGAACTTGACGCCATAGACAGAAAAGAAGCGCTCGCCACCGAAGACTGGTCTATACATTTATTGAAGATGTCTATGGCGTATGGTTGAACTAGTACTATATTCCCGACTACGGATTAAGTCTGTGTTATATTTATTTCAAAGCCTTTAGAAAGGCCATGCAACACCATACATTTCACAGTATCAGAGACCATAAATACATCGTGTACAATTCGAATAACTTGAGCGAATTGTATCAAAATCCTTCATCATGGTGTCACAACAAGCGATTTATGTCATTATGACTTACATTCATACAATTACAAAGGTCGTCGTTTCGAAACGCCTCCTCCATATAACCGCTTCATTGGCTCTGGCGATGAGGTTTCTGATCTTGATTGACTCAATGCAAAAACATACAAAAATATGCGAAAAATGAATGGTGGAATTTGTGGAAAACTATAAATGTATCATTATTATTATTAAATTGTGATTATTATTATGTATCAATAGATGTATAAGATGGATTTTCTCGACTTTTCTTTTGCTGAATGAGAGAGAGAGCGTGTTCATTTTTCAATTGAAAAATCAATCGTTTTTGATAGTAAAAATGCACGTTTTTCGATTAAAAACAGTACCCATTTTCAGCTCGAAAAACAAGCACGTTTTTCGATAAAAAAGTACCCATTTTGAGTAAAAAAACAGCACGTTTTTCGATAAAAAAAAGTACCCATTTTTGAGTAAAAAACAGCACTGTTTTTGGTCAAAAAGATACTCCAAATTTGATATGGTGGTCGAAATGAGTGAAAAGTTCAGTGAAATTTAGTGAAAGTTCAGTCACTGAATTCAGTGAGATTCAGTGACTGAAAAATTTCACTCCACTCAAATTTCCCATGCTTTTTTTATGGGGCCTGAAAATTCAGTGAAATTTAGTCAAATTTCAGTGACTGAATTCAGTGGCACTCAACTGAGACTCAGTAAATTTTGGTGTATTTTTTTTCTCAAAAAGAGCATCGTTTTTGAGTTTAAAAATTAACACTTTTTTCACTTAAAAAGAGCATCATTTTTGAGCCCAAAATTGAGCACTTTTTTACTATCAAAAATTATCCATTTTTGAGGCTGAAAAGCTCGGTTTTCGAATGGAGAAAATAAAACAAAAATATTCTAAAATACATTTTTGATACATTCCTAATTGGTGCTCTACATGCTGCGCATGTGTCGCACAGACCGGCATAGCGTGAAGTAGAAACAACACAGAGCGCTCATTCATAAAACAAACACGACACATCATAGTGTTCTGTGGTGAGTCTGCACTGCCATCATCTATGGGCTTACTGAGATCTATGGGCTTACTGTCATCTATGGGCTTGCCATCATCTGTTACTCGTCGCACTGCGATATCAGCGTCAACTGTCGGTCAGGTGTCATCTGTCACTCGTCGCACTGCGATATCATGTCACTGGTTCTGGAGGTATATCAACGCCATCTGTCGGTTCTATCCCCACCAATGATGTCTGATTGTTGTTTTTGCTGTGGCGATAATTTCGAACGAATTCACAATTTGGACTCCATTCGTGATGGTCAGCTATTGGATCGTCATTCGACTGCCATTGGAATCCTTCAACATCACACACACGATGCAAGACAATATCATTCAAGCCGGTGTACGTGAAACCAGCTCTGGCTAACACACTCGGCGAAAATGATGAAGTCCAGCCTCGAAACGTCTCGAGTCTTGCTTCGTACTGCTGCATTTCTCTATGCATACTGAAATAAAAATGACACTTGTATTCCATAAATACATTCATTTCGATTCATAGTCGAACAATACTTTGTCTCTCGGAAACATACATGTTTATCATCTTTGGACGATATAGTACACAAATTTATAGCCTCGTCGAATGTCAAAACGTTGTTTCTAGTAAGAACTTCTATAATATATTGCTAATATATCATAATAATATTGTCGAAAGTTCAAGTTATTCAATAAATATTCAAATCTTCCCGCAAACACTGTGGCATCCAAATGCAGGATATCCTGAATTTTCAGCTCCGTCAAGTGGAAGTAGGTGTCATCATCTTTGGAAACTCGCACTGTGACACTCTCTCCATACGTGTGTAATTCAAAGTCTATGACATCGTCCCAATCGAGCTTGATTCGGGCGGCCTTGTCGGTCACATTCGGATCAGCTCGGTTAGTGTAGAGTCGATTAATGGCTCCCACGAAAATAGACTACTCGAACATGCTGAATGCCAGGCTGAAGGTGATGGTGTGTGGGATGTCCACACAAGTCTCACTGCTGGCACCAAACTTCGAACAAAACTTATTACACATTGCACAGACAAAATTTGTGTGTTTCGAAGCTCGTAGGTGGCGCTGCACACGTAACATCGTTCCTTCTTCATGGCGTGTTTGTACATATCACAAACACGGTTCAAATCAGCAACACGTTCTGCCCACTCTGCTGATACCGATGATGATGACGAAGAATCGGCAGACACCAGTGATGAAGATATCGACTCGTAATCGGACGTCGGATCGTTAGACTCGAAGTGCACTCCACCAAGCATGATGATAGACTGACTCTCATCGTGCCGCTGGACCTACCTGGAAGGCCCCCAATTATACGGAAAAATGTGTCAATTTTTCATTGGATTACAAGGGATTTGTCGCATCTATCAAGCTGTTGTACTTGCTGCTGAAACCGAGCCAGTTCACTAAGACTGTTCGATCCTTACGTCTAATGATTTTCTCCACTAGATAGACATCAGGATTTTTCGTTTTTTGTAATTTCTATTCGTAGAAAGCGCCGCTGATTGGTCGCCCTTCCAAATCCTCCAGCAAGTACGAGATTGGTTGGGGGATTGGGTGTATAACCATAGAAATTATAATATATATACTTACTCTAGAATGCCAACCCCCTCTTCGTTGGACACTGAAAAGTGTTGTAAAGTTCCAAATGTTTTCATCAATGCGCATGCCCATAACCAATCTCCTAGCGTTGACAAATTTCAGAAAATTTTATCTTTGTAGTCGAGATTCTGTCGAAAATAATCTAACATTACTGTGAGGCCTACCCAAATTTCCGTTGAATTGTTGGGATCGTGCAACAGTGTTAACAGTTTTCAATTGCCACAGAGGAAGGCAGGTAGTTTGCTGAAGCCGGTTTGTTTGGTTTGGGTTTAGTTTGGTGGTTTAAGCGATTTGTGTTCATTGTGAAATTAACCATCAACGTTATTGTGTTTATTTTTACAATGTTGACGTGCTTGGTTCTATGGTGTGGAAATAAAGGAATTATTCCTGGAATCCGTTATTTTTAGTAAGTACCTACTTGAATATGAATTGTTGATGGCAAATCTAATAAATAACATGAATAGAGCAGAAATAACTCCCATCTTTGATAAAACTGAGAATATTAATCATTTTTTTACGTTTGGCTTATATAAATCATTTTAAGTTTGCCGAGAGCAAGGCATGACATTTGGATGAGAGCATTGGGAAGAGATCCTACCGTGGAGCATCTGACTGAAAAAAATGTCATTTGCAGCAAACATTTTTCTTCAAAAGATGTATATATGAAGGATAGTCGAATGTTATTGAAACGAAATGCAATTCCAAGTCTTTTTTTACGAAAAAATTATGAAGTTCCCACCAAAGAAAGGTGAGTCTATATAACAACTGTAGGAATTTACAAATCTTTAAAATCTGTTCAATTCATTCATGATGTAAGTTTTATGAAGGATTGCATTTTTTAAGGAATTCTGATTGATAATTATAAAACCACATCTGAAATTATGCAAACCAGTACTACTTAACAATTTTCAATACTACTTAACAATAATCAGTTTCACAACATAGGTAAGTATGCCCATCAAAACTTTCTCATAGACTGCCCTGACACCAACGTATTATCAAATCGATTTTACTCAATATCATGAATCATTTAAAAATCTCACTGGAACCCACCCTGGTATGAATGAAACTGGTCCTGATCATAAATAATGCATCGAACTTTTCACAAAACTTTTGTCCCATTGAATTGGCATTCTAAAATAAGTATATATATTATAATTTCTATGTGTATAACACTTCTCGAACACATGTTTGGCCTTGCTAATTCGCACGAAGTCCCGCCTTTTGAACTTTTTTTGGCCAGCACGTCCCGCATAATCGTACGCAAACTTGTACATCTTTTCTTCATTGTCTTTGGTGATGTCACATGGTTTCATGCCGATAGTCCGATGTTTGCGCTGATTGTAGTTTTTGGCAATCTCCGGCAAAATGTTCAACCACTTGTAGGTGCCGTTCAAACTAAAATTTTTGAAGAGTTTCTCTTTCAACGTCCGTATTACTCTTTCGCTATGGCCGCTTTGATCTTCGTGTACGTGCTGTAGTGTTCCATGTTGTACTTTTTCACTTTTTCATGAGAGCCTGGAAACTGGCGTTGTAGAATTCAGTGCCCAAATCGGATTGGAGGTACGTAGAACTTCTGTTCGCTTTCGATAAGACGTCCCCCATTGCTTCGGTGACGTCTCGACCCCCTTTGGTCTTCAAAGGCCACACCCATAGGTATCGAAAAGGTATCAATCACCACGAGAATATATTTGAAGTTTTTATTGACTTTCGAGTATTTTTGAAGGTCGGCCAAGTCCATCTGCCACAGATCGTCGATTCCTTTGATGATGGTACGTCTGCGGGAAAATCTCCTTCTGACCGGAGCATGGAGCTCATCGAACAAATGTTTATAGGCTGCGGACGACATCATTTCTCCCAAACGACTGCGCAATCCTAATGCGCAGCTCCATTGTTATAGTCTGTACTCAAGTCCAGAATCGTTTGGCGTTCTCGACATTTCTTCAATCTGCCTTTTCTCAGTATCATGGTTTTTCAACGATAGTGTCATGAATTTCATAACTCGAATGTCCAAGGCATCATTAACGTAGTTTTTGTTGACAACATCATTCGGAGTAGTTGGCGTTTCGATATTACAAATTTTCATATGTTCAGCTTCAATGTCCCCGTTTGCCGTATAGTTGAGCATGACACCGGGGAAATGATAAGGCTGCTGCTGAGCGCGGTGAGATGAGGAACTTTAACCGAACTTGTTGATACTCATAATGGAACTGTGGGGTACGAAACGTTAACGCTCGTATTTATCGAATATTGCCTGCTTCTCTCAGCTCATTAATGATGTCCACGATCTCTTTGTCGGTAGAGGTGCTGCCAGCATTCTTGGCTGTGACGAGTAGCCTATATCGATCAACTAGCTCATTGTTGTCGTCACATTACACGTATTCTAGAGGCTTCGTATTATATGTCAATTGGTCTGGGATACTGCCGCCCATTTTCGATTGAGTTGGGTTCAGCATACCTTTCGCATCTTTAATTGAGCACCTGTACTCAACAAAATTTGCTTGTATGCTATATGCTCCGGTATATGGGATTCTTGTAGAAAATCAAACTATATAGTCCCGGAGTACCCTGGTATGTTTCACCGTCAATGCGAATGTCCCCCGTATCTTTGTCCAAGTCCATCTACTTGATGCCGAGTATCTATTGCGCTCTGGGTCTGTCGTAAATGGGGCCGTAAGTCACATCGATTTCGCCGGATTTTGCACGATCAAGCCAATTGCGGCCATTTGTGTTTGAAATTCCTCTATGATCAAACAAACGATGGATGATAGTACCAACAAAAAGATGGTGACCTTTAATGAAGAGCGCAATACGGTTCATTATATGATCGTGTGGCGATTTGCATACAACACTTCGCGCAAATCCGATTGGGAACGTATGGCCATGGACAGGATTCGTTTCGCCAGACGAATCTTTAAACTTGCCAGCATAATTGACCCCATTTTGGATGTGGAATACAGGAGGCGAGTGTGAGAGTCTTTAAATAAAAGTGCATAACACCCAGAGTGTAAATTGGATATCGTTACTTCTGATGATTCATCAAGCATTATTTTGGTTTTTAGTTGTGCGAGATAGTTTTCGAATCGATTTTACATGAAAATGATTCGTCCTATCCAGGTTGAACAAGAATACAATTATTGTGTAGAATACTCTAGAATTTTATAATCTGTCATCAAAACCTCAAACAATATTTTTCAAATTAGATTTTTTTTTCAACATTTCGATTTTGCCTGTAATCTTAGGATCTGAGCTATGAAAAAAATGCATCGACAGTTATTATAGAAATCATATGTGACCGTGAGTGACCATTTTTCAAAAAATAATCTTGTGTCATTGTGCCCCATGCCAGAGGACCTTGAAACAGCTAAAAAAAAAAAAATTCACAAAAAACCCAATTTTTTTAATTAAAAATGTTGAGAAAAGGTAATTAGATAAAAAGCGGTATCTGGAATGTAAAATAAGTTCAATATTGGTATTATAAGGCACAAACACGACATCCTTTTACGGTTAGCCAATGTTCAAATTGCCAAAACCAACCATGGAGGAAGGATTTTTCAGTAGAATCTTTAAGTCTTTGTCAAACTTCTGTTTCAAGGAACCCCAAACACGCCATTTCGGGTTTCCGTACTCTCCACCACAAACGTGAAGCAATGGAAATGCGAAAGTCGTTAATTAAAGTACATTGAATAAAAAAATCACTCTTAACTGAAGGCGAAAATCCGTTGGTGGAAAATGTTCACTTTCACGGCGAAAAACGATACCTCACCTCCTCAAGTCTGGCAGGCAACTGGTGAATAGGGGACGATGAGCTGGCTTTGTTGGGAGTGGCCCGCAGCGCTTAGTGCCGAAATCCCGTTGCACTAGACGTTTCTGATAGTCAATTAGATACAGCAGCCCAAAAGTTTTCGACCACGATTCTGTATTTCGGATAAAGTAGGTAACTCGCATACAGTATCCCCGTATGAAAGATCTTTTAGCAAAAGACACTTGAGTAAAGTTAGTGGGTGGCGTGAGGGGTGAATTTTCTGTCAATTTTTAGAATATCAAAGAGAAAAATTTGGAATACCTGAGAACGGGACTAAATTGGAAACGCGGAAAATATAATATAATAAATATTTCGGAATTCATTATCTGTAGCTACATCTAACAACCCTGTTCAGGTACAACACAATCACGCGTAAACTACACTGTTATAGTATCGTGCATAACCTTACTTATTCAAAGAACTGATGATTTCACCAAAATCACCACTTTTTGAGCCTGTCAAACTTTCAGTGCTAGTGCGTCGTGAGTGAGAGTTGTAGCAGCTGAGTTTATTTGTGAAAATTGGTGTGGATGTCATTATCACTGTGCAATAATGCCCCAACATTTTTTACGGACCTTTTTGAAGGTCGGGGCTATTCTGGATGATATTTTTATAATTATTCCAAAATAACCCCGGTTTCCTTTACGTTTGGGCACCTATGAATAAAAACAATATTCATATATTTTTTCCAATTTATCCCCATGTATGAGTCAACTATAATTTATGCGTTATTCTTACCGATAGCCCCGACCCACAGGGCTATTTTAGACGGGCCTTCAGGCTTTTAGCCCCTTGTTAAAATGGGGGCCTATTTGTCATAGAATAATATTTGGTTGTTTATAAACCACTCCAAAAATATTATTAAAATACATTTTTATTACTTTTTCATGTATATTAAAAATGATGCAAAACATGTCCAGAATAGCCCCGTTCTACGGTACTCTCGAAGCTTCTGGAAAGTTTTAGAATATTCGAAAATACTGTTACAGACCTGAAATTTGATAAAGACTTCTCGAATTGTTCGAGATCGTTCGATGAATTAGATGGAAAAATCTAGAAGCACTAAGTTTTGTTCTGGATCAATCGTCGAACATTCTATTTGTGTTCTATTGATTTCTTAAGTTTTCTAGAACTTTATTTGTATATAAAAGCGATACATTTGTTAGATAAAGGAAGTTAGTTAGAAAGTTACCTTGAGTTACCTTGGATACAAGTATTTTGACAGTGACTTGTATTACAGTGTTGTCAAGTAAAGTTTGAATAATAAAGGCGAGTTCATACCAGAGTACACTTATTTTTGAACCCGAAGACGCAACAATTGGTGACAGCGGCGGAATAAGTGTTACTGAAGAAAGAAAAGTAAGGCAGTTTTCCAGTATTTGATGGTGAATACTCGTGCAAATAATTACGACGAGATGGCTAGAGAGACTCCAACAATACGACTTCAAAGTTATTCATCGCAGAAATGCAGACACATTATCAAGACGTCCATGCTTGGAACAGCAATGCCGATATTGCCAGAAACTCGAAAACAAAGAAGTCAATTTTTACAATGATGAACATTGCAAGGAAATTCTGCAAGTTACCACCGTAAGAGTCGAGTCTGAAGAATCTGATTTATGGACCACAGAAGATATGAGGAAGAATCAGAAGAAAGACAACAATTTAAAGTTAGTTCTAAGCTGGCTAAAAAATGGAGTTAGACCTGAGTGGCAGGAAGTATCCAAGTTTGGTGCAGTTGCCAAGGGATACTGGGCTCAATGGGATTCCCTATGTCTTCGTGATGGCCTATTGCATCGCAAATGGGAGAGCCCAGATGGAGCAACTGTGGTGTACCAACTGGTCCTGCCAAAAGCACTTACTAAAGATGTGCTCGAGCAACTTCATAGTAGTCGTGCAGGTGGACACTTCGGAATCAAGAGGGCCCTTGCTAGAATTCGAGAACGATTCTATTGGGTGAATTGTCGTTGTGATGTAGAAGAATGGTGCAGAAGATGTGACCTATGCTCTTCAAAGAAGGGACCCAAAACTAGAAGTCGAGGGAAAATGGCTCAGTATCTTTCTGGTGAACCATTCGAAAGAGTAGCAGTTGACATTCTTGGGCCGTTTCCTGTTACCGAGCAAGGAAATAAATACTTGATGGTAGCCATGGACTATTTCTCCAAGTGGCCTGAAGTTGTGCCCATTCCAAACCAGGAGGCAAAGACCGTTGCAAAGGCCTTCATAGAAAATGTAATAGCCAGACATGGAGTCCCACTAGAATTACATTCTGATCAAGGACGAAACTTCGAATCTGAATTATGGCAGGAAATGATGAACATTCTAGGTGTGAAGAAGACTCGTACCACAGCCCTACATCCACAATCAGATGGTATGGTTGAACGACATAATAAAACCATCAGTCAGTACCTGTCGATGTTCATCTCCAAAAATCAAAAGGATTGGGATGAGTTGGTACCACTATTTCTCCTATCCTATCGAAGTTCCCAGCATGAGTCCACCGGATATACTCCTTCAATGTTGATCACTGGGCGAGAAATGAAACTACCATGCGATCTGTTGTTTGGAATGCCACCCAGAAGTACAGAGGACAAAGTCCTACCAGAATATGTCCAAGAGTTGCGAGAAAGACTGGACCAAGTTCATGAATTCTGCAGACGTCGTCTTCAAATCTCCAGTGATAAAATGAAAAAGAGGTTCGACAGGAAGAGTCCAGGGACTATGTTCGAGCCAGGTGATGCCGTTTGGCTATACCAACCTCAGAGAAAGAAAGGAAAATGCCCCAAGCTACAGAGAAATTGGACAGGACCCTATGTCATCATAAAGAAGATCAACGACTTGGTATACCGCATCCAGCTCAACCCAAGGAGTAAACCCAAAGTTGTTCACATCGAGAGGTTAGCAGAATACCGAGGCCACGATCCCCCAAATGGGTTCCAGAGGGACAGCCAAAATGGTGATGGTGTTATCCGGGACGGAATAACCTAAAGGAGGAGGCAGTGTTACAGACCTGAAATTTGATAAAGACTTCTCGAATTGTTCGAGATCGTTCGATGAATTAGATGGAAAAATCTAGAAGCACTAAGTTTTGTTCTGGATCAATCGTCGAACATTCTATTTGTGTTCTATTGATTTCTTAAGTTTTCTAGAACTTTATTTGTATATAAAAGCGATGCATTTGTTAGATAAAGGAAGTTAGTTAGAAAGTTACCTTGAGTTACCTTGGATACAAGTATTTTGACAGTGACTTGTATTACAGTGTTGTCAAGTAAAGTTTGAATAATAAAGGCGAGTTCATACCAGAGTACACTTATTTTTGAACCCGAAGACGCAACAATACTGTGAAATGAATCAGAACAGATGCTTCGGAAAGTTCTAAATTGTATTGAAAAGGGCACTGTAATAGAGTTCTCGAAGGTTCAGCCAACGCGAAGTTGGCGTGTAGGTTAGAACTTTCTGGAAATGTCTAACATATACGAAAGAAAGATAACTCTAGAATGTTCCCAAAATTTCTGGCGGTTCTAAAAAATCCATTAAAACCGTAATAGTACATAGGAACCGGAAAGTTCTGGTACGTACTGAAAAGACGCCCGAGTGGAATTCTCGAGAGTTGAGTCACCAATTTTGTAATGTTCTCGAAGTTTTATCAAGGTGTTGGAATATTGGAGACAACTGCAGAATGAACCAGAACAGCTGCTCTGGAAAGTTTCAGAACGTAATGAAAGATTCTCAAAGCTTCTGGAAAGTTTTAGAAAATTCGAGAAAAGTGAGGAATGAATCAGAATAGACGCTACGGAAACTTCTGGATCGTATCGAAAAAGTCACTGGAATGAAGTTATGGATATGGGCATCAGGAAGAGGGCTTGAGGGCTGGAACTTTCTAGAAATGTCTAGAATATAAGAGATAAAGAAAATTCTAGATGGTTTCGAAGGTTCTGAAACGTACTGAAATGACACTCGAGTAAATTTCTCGCAAGTTGAGTCACCAGGAGGGGTTACTGACCTTTTGGAAATGTCTAGATCATCAGAGAGAATATTTTTTCATTATGTTTTTGAAGCTTCATCGAGGTGCTGGAATATTCGTAAGTAATACAACAAGTGTATTGGCGATTATCGAAATGCAAATTCATTCGATTTTGAGAAACGAATTATGTTATGTTATGCTTGTCTACATAATTCATTTCGAAAAAGAGAAGGAATTTATGTTAATCATCCATAATACGAGTTGTATTTGTTAAGATTATTGCAAGAATGAAAGCTAAACCATTTTTATTTATTTTTTATTGATGTTGATATTGAATGTACAGAATGCTGTTGTATATTTTAATATTATTCATAGAGTTCGTCCTTTCGTGTATTAGTAGATATAACATGTTATAATGTACTACTCAATGCAACCTGGAACACCAATCCCGCATTTAAGTTCTACAATTATGCAACTAACAAAACATAAATTTCAATTCAGTTTGCGTTGCTATTCCAAACTTCCCGCTATTCCAGTGATCAATCACAGAGCGCATCATTTGTTGCATTTTTACTATCTTCTTGCTGTAGGTTATGTCTTTAAATAGTTTTGGTTTTAGTAATTATATTAGTCAACGTGTATACAAAATTTGTCGAAAATTGTGAAGTTAATATGAATTAATAGTGAGTGTTTATCATAGTTTTCGTCGAAGTTCTGTGTTGTGTCATTATAGCAGCTTGCTGGTGGTAAGTTTGTTTCATGAATCAACCAATGACTAAGCGAATTACAAAATCAAAAACATATCAAATTGGTGTCCAATAGCCATTCAAGAGCCGAACTACAAAACCGAGTGCTACCTCATTCGAATCGTCTTCTAGTTATCTGCATGACTATATCAATGTTCAAGACAAAAATATCCATCCAAAACAAAATGGCGGAACATTATGTTAGAACTTCAATACGAAAATCTTTTTGAATATATGGCTATAATTTTATATCCACAAAAGTTCTCTGTCCAACAGAAATGCAGATGGGAGATGATTTCCTTATTTGTTGAGATTTAATAAAACATCACATAAATCTACATTCGTTTCTAAGATGGCACCCATCAGCCATTCTGAATAACAGAAAACTCTTGTAGACACCAAAAAATATTTCAATAAATCTCTTTGAACGCTATTTATTCGAAAGGATCCTCTTGTAAGAGATCGAAATCATTTACCGCCATTTAATTTTGAATGAATATTTTTGTCTGAAATTTTGTTGTATAGAGAATTGATGGACGATTTAAATGAGGTATCACTCGACCCCCCATGCAATTCAAAAAATCTAAATAGACGTAACAGTCGACCAAAAAAAAATCAATCGGTTAAAAATTCCATATGGGGTCGGTTACTTTATCGACAGACTGTATATTCTCACCAGCACATCGCTGTGTATTGCAGCTAGTTAATGAAAAAAGGTCAGTTTGACCTCAACCGAACGCTTTTGTAGTTTTGTTAAAAATTAATGAAAGGTCATGAACGGGTCAACGTTCTTCGAAAAATTAAAACCACGATAATCGCTTATGTCCTACATGCCATATTTTGATAATAAGTTCTACCTAAACCCATTATACTCGCTCAAGTAAATTGAATAGATACTGTGGTAATGAGAGCTCATTTACCTTATAATAGTTAACGTGATATAAGCAACAGTTGGTTCAATATTCCTGTGTGAAATTATTTTATTTCCAAAATGTGGACGTCAAAGGCTCCAGCGACTCCAACTATTCCGGAGTTTTATTCGGGAAAAAATATCTTCATTACAGGCGGTTCA
This sequence comes from Chrysolina haemoptera, assembly GCA_958298965.1. Taxonomy (NCBI): domain Eukaryota; kingdom Metazoa; phylum Arthropoda; class Insecta; order Coleoptera; family Chrysomelidae; genus Chrysolina; species Chrysolina haemoptera. The sequence continues at coordinate 20,158,046 of OY282584.1, read as the reverse complement.
GGGTTTATCGGTAAAGTTTTAATTGAAAAACTGTTGAGATCCTGCCCCGATATTGGAAAAATATACTTGCTGGTCAGGCCGAAGAAAGGAAAAAGTCCTGAAGAAAGGATAAAACTCATTACCGATTTGCCAGTGAGTATTCCTATTGGAACATACATAGAATATGAAATACAATGAATAAAATATAGGTTGAATCATAAAATATAAGAACCGTACTTTGACTATATCAGTAAATTGTCGAATCTATAATCATTCATGAAGAATGTAATCTACCAGAATATGCACATCGGACATATTAGTACACGAAATATCATAATTAAAGACGGCATACCAAGTTTATTTCAAGAAGTACCAAACAATTACTATCATTAGGAACAAGAACTGTTTTCTACTTAAATATTAGGCTAAAAATTCAAGTAGGTATAGGTAGGTTATTACAATTATATTGTTCAAAGCCTTCTTTATACCAGGGTTAAACCGCCAAACGGTCAGTATCGGTTGTTCAGGTGAAAATAAGATTTTTTCTTCATATAAGCATGTGTTCCAACTTGCATTGTTTTCGAGATACAGAGTGTAAAAGTTTTCAGAATTTTTTTTATTCATTACTCAAAAACCTTTTTACCGATTTTGATAAAACTTGGCATGCTGATTTGCGGTAATAAAAGGTTTATTTTAATGTGCCTAGAATAAAAAAACTGATTTTTTTCAAAAACTTTGCCACCTTGTAACTTGAAAACGAATCAAGTTTTGACACATTCTTATATGAAGAAAAATCTTAATTTCACATAAAAACCGGTACTGAACGTTTGGCGATTTAACCCTGTATAATAAATACCTAGCAAGATGATTAACATGATAAATTCATAGCTTTCTTCAGATGATTCAGAATCTTTTGAAATGGATATTTGTTTAAATCAAACTCCAAGAAATATAGATGATATTGAAATGTGTGTCCAAACAAAGATTTTTTTTTAATAACTCCTTTTAAATACAAAATATTTTCTTCATGACATAATACCGACGAGATCAAAATCATAATTAGTCTTTTAGTTTTGATAATAATCAATAAACAAATCAAGATACGCTAATAGAATATTATTTCGAATTATTATGTCCGATTAGATCAGTTGGTAGAGGGAAATTAACAGTACTGCTCCTAAAGTGGCGTAAGGAGTTAGTAACACACCCTACCCAGAACGTTAGACTCAAGTGTCATAGTGAAAAGATGAGAATTAGAGTGTAAAATTCGCTATTTTCAAATAGTTGGCAGATTTTTCTGGTAAATAGTAATTCTTTTTCCGAACGGTTTCAGCTGTTCAAAACTCTGAAAAATAATGCTCCAACAAGTTTGGAAAAACTTGTGCCGATTTGTGGAGACGTCAAAGAACTGGAATTAGGTAAGTGTATTCAATAAATTATCATGAGACAGCTTTTATCTTTCACAGTTATTATTGTAATCATTTGAATATGAAATTATTTGGATTTCAATTTTGAAGTGTTATGGAAATATATGCATATTTCCTTATCATCGTCAAAATAGACTATCATCATAGTACAGTATGTGTTATTGCCATTCAGTGTTTTTCAATCAAATATTTAATCTCTACTGATGTGGACAATATAAATGTGAAAACGCCCAAAAATATGAAACAGAAGCATATTTGTTATCTAGAAAAGTCGGTCTTATAATACCAGGAATAACCATACCAATGAAGTCATCCATTTCCATGCTTGGTATAATCATCAACAATACCTTACCGCGTGAAAACTTTAGATGAACGCTACCAGGATAGCAGAAATAGAAGTAGGGCAAAATCATTTGGTTAGTGGCCTTTTCAAGAGTGATTTCACATGAGCGCTATCAGGAGAGCAGAAGTAGAAGCAGCGCAAAATATTTTTTTGATAAGTACACTCAAGACAGTTAGTTCATAGAGGAAGTTGCATCACTCATGTAGAGTTTAATGGTAGATTAACACCCTGTCTAAGTACAAGAGGTAGGTTCGACCAAATTATATGCCATATAGTTTGCAGAAGCCGTATTCATACAAAACTACAAAAGAATGGTGCCAATCGGAGGAACTTAATATCAATCCACCTAAAGAGATTCTGCAGTGAATATACAGAGCAATAGTACCACTCATCACAAATGGGACAGAAAAACTCTCTAAAATACAAGGATTAGTCTGTGTATCCACAAAGGTTACAGTGAGAACTTGGCCAACGGCCTCGATGGAGATAGTTTTGAACCTCAATATCCTCCAAATTTTAGTGGCAAAAAAGAGTAATCATCGAATTATAAGGGGAATGAATCATTGGCGCAAGTCAACCCTAGGTACCTTCTGGAGATGATCGAATGAAAACGCTGCGCTGAATATTTTAGCATAGCTTAACATCTCTTAGGACCATAAGGCCATTTCGGAGTTGAACTGAAACTCCACCAAATGGTACACAGATGGTCATAAACATCAACAAGAACTGGAATGAGAGTTCATGCCTCCAGAACAAAATACTTTGGATGTATGGATAGTTTAGCACCGAAAAAAACAATCGCAGTAAGAAGATTATCATATTGTCTGGTGCTCAGGCACCCATGAAGGAGGAATTGTCTGAAAGTGATGGGAAAAACTCGGTTTTCTCTCTTGTGGGTTGCAGGGTTTATAGGAGCAGAGGGAAATGAAATAGCACAGTAGGGAATGGAACACCATACCTGGCACCCGAAATCCAATTTACGGAATTGGGAATAGAACGATATCAGACGAACTGAAAATGTTCTTTTCTTGGGTACAAACTGAAACGGAAGCTGTTGTTCCTGGGACGCTATTTTCAATGCTGTTTAGGCGCGTATTTTGCACAATGGTGGGTTCGTGCGTAGTTTTTGCTTGGTTTGGGTTACATGGTTTGTTTTGGCGCCGTTCAGTGCTGTATGCCGATCTTTGGTGGGTTCTATCTTCCTTTCTGTTGAAGTTTTCTTGGTGTTTGTGTATTTCTATAGCTTCCAGATACATTCTGGCTGGTTAATGTATCGACGTTGCTAGCATATCTGTGTTTTCGAATAGGATCTTGTGATCTCCGTCGTATAATGCATGTTCGGCGACTGCGATTTCTGAGTTTGTCCCAATCAACAACTTCGCTTGTGCTCGACTAAGCGGATTCACACAATTACATGGAATCATGTAACTCCTGCTGATTTGAATAGATTTCTGCTATCTTTTGCTGATCTGAAATATTCCGATTTTTTTTTTGTTGGCTGGAAGACGGTAATTTTAAATTGCAACATTGTATATATGATTTAGTAGATGATGAGTCGAGAGATTTATTTCTTCTGAAATTCGTAATATACTATTAATTCCGAACCCTGTTGGTCACTGTTTTTTAGAATAAATTGGATGTAGAAGAGAGTAGAAAGTAGAAAGTTTCATCTGTATCTCGCTTGTAGTCTTCAAATGATTGCATTTCAATCTTCGCCACTGCGGGTGTTTATTAGTTGACATCCTCCTATGGACAAAAAAACAAAGAAAACGCACATTAAGTTCTTTCCATGTGCGACTTATCCAAAAGTTTCGAATGTGCTTCACACGATCTCAAGTTAGAAAAACCATCATGTTACTGGATCAGTAAAACACGTCTTAAACTCGTCCTCGCATTCAACCAACAGACAACAGCTCGTTGAGAAACGTAAAACAAGATCTGCTCTCAGAATCATAACATATGGAGTACCCCAGGGTTCGGTCCTCGAGCTTTTCTGTTCGTCATTTATATTAATATTATATATATATATATATATATATATATAAGCTGGACATTCATGTAGGGTGGAGTGGGAATAGAAGAAAAAATGTGTTTTGATAATATATTCGCCTAGATTTAAGGTTTTTGTTTACCAATTAATGATTTTTTCAACAATTATTATTTTTTACAGTGAACATGCGTATTAACAAAATATCAAGTAGGCCCTTTGATTTTATTGATTTTTTCAAGCATAATGGATTTGGTTTATTTAAAATAAAGTTTGTCATCCCCGGTAATTTTTGACGAGGATTTAATATTTGGTATCAGAAATTGTCAACGATCAACTCTGAAAATTTCAAATAACTGATTACACTTCCCCATCATGAATTCATCGAAGGGGCAAGTGTAACTGTTGGTCCTGGGGTAAGTGTACCTTTTCCCAACCTAAATTTTTATGTGGCAATTTATTTTTAAATTACTAATAATAGCTCTCTTTTCTTTCTGATTTTAAATTAAAGTGGAATGGTGCGTGTATACAAAAAAAATACACTAATCGTGCCGAATCTTATACCACAAACAATTAAGAATTACTGTGCATTGTGCTTCAAAAAAATATTTGATACCTTATCGACTCGACTAATAAAATTTCTGTTCGTTGGCACAAAAAGTTTGTATATTTTTTCATATTAGGGATAAAAATATAATTTTTCATTTATGAAAGCTGAATTCTTGGACTATATTTATTACACATGCCCCAGTAACATATACCCAGTTTTTATATGTCTACGACTAGCCGTGATTCGGCGGGGAAACTGTAACCACATCAGAGTGAGTTTTTTTAGATTAAGGAACCGTGATATAGAAAAATTAAAATTTCTTTATGCTTACTGTTTTTCTCAACCCCCAAGGTATCCACAGAAATATACATACTATTTTTTTTACACTAACTAACCATTTTCACGGTTACACTTAGCCCACTCCACCCTAATCGTATTGTAAGCAGATGAAATGGTCTACTTACTTGAAGATTAATATAGCTTTCAACATTTCTACCGAAAATAATAAGTACAGATACTTTCCAAGTTATGGGAGAAAATTTCAATCTTGACATGACCTCTAACTTTAGTTTCGCCTATGTTTATTTACTTTTCACATTGGTTCACACTCTACAGTTATACATGTTGAATCAGTTTAATTCTGATAGAAACTTATATTATATAACTTTTTCTTAGGTTTGAGTCCTGAAGACAAACAAATGCTGATAAATGAAGTCAACATAGTATACCACATAGCAGCTTCTGTACGATTCGATGATCCTTTGAAGGATGCTGTCCTTATGAATACGAGGGGTACCCGTGAGATTGTGAGGCTCGCAAAAGAAATGAAATTTATGTTCGTGCTAATGCATTTCTCGACCACTTACTGCAACACAGATAGGGAGATCATTGAGGAAAAGATATATCCTCCGCATGCGGATTGGGAGGAAACCATTGAGTTGGCTGAAACTACGGACGCCCATATTTTGCAAGTTTTATCTCAAAAGTATATAAGACCCCTTCCTAACACATATACGTTCACGAAATCGTTAGGGGAACATGTTATAAGTGACTTGTGTAATGGACAACTTCCTTCCATCATCATCAGACCTTCTATCGGTGAGTGAAAACTAGGGAATAAAACGAAATTAATAAATAAATGAATGCAAAATATAGAACTCCTCGCAGAGGTCCTCACAACTCCTCACTACCAGCCCATATAACATTTTGGGGGTCATTCGACCCAGCATGAAACGTATTCAGAACGATGCTGCTATATGAAAAAATAATTTCAGGCACCATGCCGTCAATTCTGGGCGGTGCAAGTGACTATAATAATAATAAATAATAATAATTTTTCATCTGAAGATGTGCTTTTCCGACAAAATATTCTTCTACGGCATTTCTCACGTTGGTAGATTATGAAATAATAATCTCCTAGAACCTACTGCCGTACAAAAATAATGGGACAAGAAGCCAGATTTTTTTTTATTTTCGGAAATTTTAGATTTTGAAGATTTCGATAAACTGGAAATAATGCTAATTTCCATAAAGTGGTACACTGAAGGAACTGACTATTGACAGAGCTATGGAATAGTTTCAATTTCAACTTCCAGTTGTATTAGGAATGAATACAATGTAAATTTTAGAATGAGTTCTATATTCATTCACCTATCTGAAAAAACTTCAAATATTCAGAAAAATTATTATGAATTACGTTTAGATTATATAGCTTATGAAACTTTCAGTTTGCAACTGTATTTAACTAATTTTAATACAATTTTGATATTGCATTCATACCTAGAGTAAGAAGCGATTAGAATATAATAGAAAACTTCCTTCCAATACAGTGCCACAAATATTCTCACAAATATTTGAATAGTCTTCAATCTACTAAAAGATATATGTGGGTAATGTGATAGTTATTTATGTATCAAATGTGTAAAGTAATACTTTTTTTACAAGTGGGAAATGTTGACGACGCCGTAGGCGGAGTGTGGCAATTCCTGTGAGTAAAAAAAAACAATTTACACAGTACCATACAGGTTTTTTTTCTAACTGTCAAAAAAGACAACTATGAAATTAAATTGGCATATTTGTTGATGTCGATATTATTATTAATATTAACGTTGCCATTTTCGAATAACTAGTCCATTGGGACGAAATTTTCTTAATTTTTTTTCAAAATAATCGAACAATACTCTGATAAAGCTACGAATACCTTTTTATAATTTCGTATCGATATCAGCAAAATTAGAAAAAGAATTATAAAGTATTGATATATTGAGATTATACGCACAAAAAGGAGACTTTTAAAAATCAAAACAGCTCTCAAGTCAGAACTGTGAGCTTCACCCCCCAAAAACCAACCCTAACAAACCCTAAAAATGTTTCTTATAAAATTTTCTACAAAAAAGGTTCCTAAATATATTTTGCTACATTCAATGGATTTCGAGAAACGAATAATCGAAGTTAGGGGTTGCTTTCAGCAGGTTTTTCTGAATGATCTTATGTTTAAAAAAGCTAAACATTTATTTAAACAACTATAAATAATATATGACGTTTTTCAGAATACAAAATGGCTTTCAATTTTGTAATAAAAATAACAAGGCGGTGTTGATGAAGGGTCATCGGAAACGCAATATCGTTATTGCTCGAAATACATTGAATAAAATAAAATAACTGATGATACCTTTTTAGTAGAAAATTGTATGAGATACATTTTTAGTATGTATCCAATTTTCTGTGCGACTGACGGTTTCTGAGAAAAACGAGATAAACCAGTGCAGTGCGTAATAGGGGTGGTTTTTGGGGGTGAAGTTCACCCTACTAACTTAAGAACTTTTTTGATTTTGAAAGCTTTTCCTTGTTGTGTATTATCCCCAAATGACAAATCTTTATAATTTATTTTTTCTATTCGGCTATTTTAAGAGTAATACTTATAAATGGACTACTTATATGGCGACTTATTGTTTACATTTTGAATTTTGAATGTCAAAATTACGTTTGTATTCGCACAAGTGTGATGAGAGTTCATATCGATACTAGTGTGAATATAAAAATCGTTGGTTCAGATTCATTCGGTGATACTTTCAAAATTACGTTCTCTTCGGCAGCTTGAATATAATTAGGAAAATATTCGGCACCTATTAGAATCACTCCTTTGGTGTTTGCTGCAGATTTTGGAGAAATAAATAACCAAACGAACACATTTGATCAAAAGACAGATAATGTAATCGTGACAACTTGTCAACTGAAGGTTAGATCCTAGCAGTGTCTCCGCAACATATAAGCAAAACGTACCACGTTTCAGCCAATGGAAGATATTCTAGCTCTCTGATTCGTTGTGACCAAACACAAATGCACTTTGCCATCCAGACTAAAACGTGGTGCACTTTGTCGGCCGGACATTTATTAGAAAGAATTTCCTGTGGTGAACAGGCAAGCTAGGTTAGCTTGCTCAGGTTAGCGAAATACTAATTCACGCATTTTCGACTCGCAAGCTAGGTTAGCTTGCTCAGGTTAGGTTTGTGTGTCAATTACGAGCAAAAAACTAATTCACTCCAGTGCAAAATGCACCACGTCTGGATGGGCAAAATGCACCTGTGTTTGGTCACAACTAATCAGAGAGACAGAATATCTGCCGCTGACTGAAACGTGGTACGTTCTGCTTATATGCATATACCCGGCAATATAATCAGACTCGTGTTATGCAATTCAATAGAAATGTAGCTATTGCCCTACACTCGTGTTCCAATACCACATCTTTTGAAAAAAACACGCTCATTTTGCAACTTGCTATATAAATAGCTATGTTCTTTACGCTTAGTCGAGAAAAACTCATATTCACGCTCATAGATATATTAGATAACTCTGACATGTTTTAAACGAATTACCATAATTTCAAATGAGTACTGACTATGTCGCATTTATTTTATTTTCAATTTCATATTCAGAGATATGTCGGACTACATAATTCTGACCTGTTTTCATATAAATAACTAAAATTTTCACATTTCATATTCATATATGAGAAATAAGTGCTACGCACTTATTACTATTCATTTTTATTCACCATTATTTACAACCACTTAGGTATCTACTTTTATTCATCTGAACTCAATAATTTTTTCTTGTAGACTCTGTCATTGTTTCGAAAGATAGTGATGCATTTCTTCACATCTAACCAGTCCTACAACCTTTTTTAATTCACTAACCTTTTTTTTTATATAATAGAGAAAAAGCCCGAGCTTTTAATAATTTGGAACGAACGAATTGGTTATTTTTCGTGATAGCAAAACCAATGCTGATAAGCTTGTAGTAGTAACGTATAAGTATAATAAAGTTATTTTTAGGTTTCTTCGCCTATCTGTTTTATCATGAATAATTATGCAATTATACAGATATGGAAAAGCCATTAAAAAAATTAATTCAACAAATGAACGTCAAACAAAACTAATGAGCATTTCGTGTATGAAGAGCGGGACTATAATAATGAAACTTTTACATGAAATTTTTACACGCTCTATATTAACTTGACTTTTATGTATGTACGTAGGTATGTATGTTACTTTATCATTGAATCTTTGAATTTAATTTTTACCCACTTGCAGTTGTCCGAATTATATAAAATTTGGCACATATATCGAGGACTGATGACAATATTATAATTTCATGATAATGTAAAGTTCGAAAATATGAATAGGAAATTCATAAAATCTATTGTGGAATCATCTGCGACTGAAAGACAAACTTTAGTCGCTATTTTCCATCGTTCAAGATAACCTCTTGGGAGGTATTCATGTTGAAAAGGGGAACATTCTCCATGAAAATTGAAAAATTAAAAATGTGATTTATTTGTAATATCTAACAGAAAACAACTACTTCCCCGGCACAAGCCACGCTGGACATTGAACTACATCTGATAGATATTGTGAAAAGACTCTAACTGAAAAGGAAAGAAAAAATCCAAAAGTGAAAATTTGATTTCTGTGAGTGATATTTTTTTAATAACATTCTCCTTATCTAATTTATTTAATGATTTTTTCTAGGAAAACTAGAAAGAATTAAAAAAGTCAGCTATCTGAATGAAAATGTAAATTTTCACATTCAGATTTTTTCTTTCCTTTTCAGTTAGAGTCTTTTCACAATATCTATCAGATGTAGTTCAATGACCAGCGTGGCTTGTGCCGGGAAAGTAGTTGTTTTCTGTTAGATATTACAAATAAATCACATTTTTCAATTTTCATGGAGAATGTTCCCCTTTTCATGATGATGTGAAATTTTAAATTCATTTTTAAAATCTGAAATGTGGCAGACATATCAAGGACCAATGACGATACAAGAATTTCAGACAGACAGGTAAACAGACAAACCGCCAGTGTTACTTTCGCATTTATAATATTAGTATTTTTCAAAAACCCTGAAATACGGCTAATTTATTTTCAGTCATGTAGGTATAATAGAATGCTCATGGCTCTAGCTTTAAAAATGACCAAAATCCCTTACAAATTTTCATCCCCTATTTAAGCCCTTTCAAAAAACACTGAAAGTTGTATTATTTATGTTTAATAAAGAACCTAAAATATAAGTTTTATGCCTACAGCATAAAAGAAAGATGGAAAGACAAAGACTTACAAGAGTTACTTTCGCATTTATAGTAAGTATGGATTTTCAGGAATTATTTCTCCTGAGGACTGGTCTATAAGTAACGTGCTAAACGAATAATAATAAGAATTAGAGATAGGTATTTTGTCTGAAAGGATTCTGGAGAATTATTTTATTTGTTTTGTGGAAAGATGGATCAGAGATACGTGTAACTCCTTTTGGAATGACGTGGCCGTTACTTGCTGGAAATCCATAGTTACGACACAAAGGTAAAATACGATTAAAATTTCCACAAAATTTTGTGGAAATTTCAATCGTGTTTTACCTCAGTGGTATAACTGCTTGCTTCATTTGCTTATACTCATCACCTTCCTTTTCGATGGTAAATTGTATAAATGGATCATAGGGCTAGAATTATATCACCTACATATTTCTAAAAAAGAACAAATTGAAGATAATATCTGGCAAGTCGTACATGGTCCATGATATAGTTAGCTAAGATGGGGCTTGTCTTTGCGCCCATAGGTGTGCCATGAGTTTGTTTATGAATTTATTTATTGAAAGAAAATCAATATGTATAATTGTGGAGGAAAGTTCATCAATCTTTCAACTTTTCTGTATCCGTATCGATGCTTGTTCGTCTAAGTATGATTCACCTTGTTTACACTGACACATTTTGCAAATTTTAGGTTACACATTTTAACCGATAACTTGAAAAGCCTCTCCTGATTGAACAAATTCTTTCAATATTTGATTTTTTATTTTTCAGTAATTTCTACTATGACAGAACCTGTCTCTGGTTGGATCGATAATTTCAATGGTCCAGTTGGTATTTTGGTGGCGTCTGGCAAAGGCGTTATGAGAACTTGCCATGCAAGAAAAGACATTATAGCCGACTACGTCCCTTGCGATAGTTTAGTGAAAGGGGTTATCATTGCAACCTGGACCAAGGGAATTGAGAAGTATGTATGTATGTAAGCTTTCAGAAAAATGCAAATAGTGCCCATTACCTAATTATACTCTTTTCTTAATAATTATGAAACATGTTCTATCATCTATTGTTTGGTGAAAATTCAGTTTTTCTCAGATTGGCCGCTTCACCCTACCTTCGCCTAATTGGCTTCCATTTATGCAATTTTTGTTTTTCTGGTATTTTTCCTACGTAACATCTCCTCGTATATCATAAAATCAACTACTCAAAAGGTCCTACCCTTGGCTGTTGACTGTATGGATATTTATAATTTCACTTTTTGTACTTCCGCAACTTTCATTCCTTAAGTGCTAATCGCATTACTGGACCACCGTGAATGCGAACTTTGTATGTACACTGTATAGTATTGGAAGACCCCACAAGAGAACAGTTCATCCTCAGAGAACCAAAGAAACAAATCTTACTGAGCTATACCATGAAAAGGGAGAAAATTTAACAGAAATGTTGCCTGTAATCAAATAGGAATTTCAGTTGCTCCCTTAACGTTTGACGCAATGACAAAATGGTAAAGTTATTCCAAAACTTCCATAATAAAATAATATTTGAAACTACACTGAAATTCAAGTTTGACTTCAAGAAGTTGTTAAATATATACTCGTTCACTTACCATTTTCGATTTGGAAACGTTCACTTGTGTTTAGATATTATTGATCAAACATGTAAAATATACATATTTACAAGTATCTGGGTAAATTTCAGACGTCAGGTCTCATAAACCTATTTTTTGGTATCAATTGTTCTAGAAACAAATTGTGTTGATTGCAGTGCTCGGACAATTGTCAAGTCTACACTGAAACTCGGAAATCGATTGACAAAATTTTAGGTCGACTCCTAGGGTACCAATCAAATCAAATCAAGATGTGCTTTATCATCGGAATTAGACGAATTATTATTGACAAAGACTGAAGGACTTCACAAACTATACTGCAGGAGGGAGGAGGGAGGGTCATAATTTTACAGCAGGATATACTTGTGTTTCAAAATTCAATACAAATATTTCAAGGGCGTATTCCTGGTGTCAAAATAGGACTTCATTTCCATAAACATGGGTCATAAATTCTCCCCCTCTAAGCTACAGACATCGCAAGTGACGCGAAAAAAAATACATATCTCTGAATCGTGGCTCCATTATGTATCAAATGTTCACAGGTCCTTGGTTTTTTGGACGCACTCGACATTTCTTTCTTCAAAAATAAGGTTTTATGACCAAAATTTTGTATTACTGTAAATTCAAACATAACCATTAAGTTGGCCATTACAAACCCTGAAATTGTGGCTTCACGCATTTTTTAAAATCAACTTATCGTTTTCGAGAAAATAGCTGGCAAATAAAAGGGCAATATTAAATCTCCAAACTAAAATATTTGGTGGGCTATGAATCCTTTTTGACGTTTGAATTGTATAACAGCCTTACGATTTACTACTAAGTTTGACGTTTCTTAACGGTTCATATCTTTTTGTATTTTTCGTTTAGTTTAAATTTTGTTTTTGTGACAAGTATACTGGAACCTCTTGCAGAAAAGCCCCTCTGATTTGCCAATTTTTTTGAGGTAATACCTAATTTGGAAAAATAGTCGTTATATTTTAACAATTTTGTATTGTCATTATGTCTGAGTTAGTTAGTTAGTATGTTAGTCAGGTAAGGTATGATTGGCTAGTAATTTACGCATTTTCAACTCGGTTTGCATGCAGCTGTTTGTTTGGGTAGGTTAGCTTGCTTAGGTTAGGTTTGTGTGTAAATTGTAAACTGAAAGCATTTTTGAGTATCGCAAGCTAGGTTAGCTTGCTCAGGTTAGGTTTGTGTGTCAATTGCGAGCGAAAAAACAAATTTACACATTTTCAGTTCAGTTTGCCTTCTTTGTCACCTGAACACCCCGCCCTCCCTGCCATTAAATGACCCGCTTGTTGAATTACAATATTTTAATTCGAGTTTGTCGCATGCTCAGTAGATTCCAATAAAGTTGCAGGGGTTTACCTAGATGGACTTTTGGGTTTTCCCCTTATCACATAACATTATTTGGGGTAGCGCTGTATTCATTCAAACTTTTAGCGAGCATCTCAGCAGCTGCAGCATTGGATTCACATACTGTTCCATTATTATCGCGAATCATTGATATATAGACTTTCGACGAGAGTTTGGTTCTACTGTATTTATAAATGGTCTTAGTACCTTTTTCCACAAGATTCGATTCATAGTTCTCTTCCGCAGTTTTCAGGTCTTGAGACAAATTACTCAAATAAGGGAGTTAAAACGATGGGTCTCAAAATCTTCAAGGGACTTAGTTAATAGATACTTCTTCCAGAGCTTACGTTTATTATGGAAGCGGTGAACCAATGTCCCATCAAACCATGTTTTTTTGCTGTTGGTTTTTTTCATAATGATGTAGGAACTTTTCTTGATGGCATAAGTAAGTGAATTGCAGAAGAACTCCCATTAGGAGTCAACATCGGGATATTGATAAACATTATCCCAGTTGAATGTACTAAAAGTAATAACTAGATAGTTTCAGTAGATCATTCGTTATAAGTAAGTCGATAAGAGAGGGGGTTTCATTGGATCTATATCGTGTGGGTTCATTGATCAATTGAGAGAGATTGCTATCAAGCCGTCTTACATTTTTCATCAGTTTTTGCAATGATTGAAATCCACCCTTTCAATTTCAATATAAAATTGTTGAAATGGTCACCATACAATAATTCCACCATTACCTGATGTTTTTCATTTCCAGCAATCAACACGAGAAAAATAAAGTGACTGTATATAATGCGAGCAGTTACGACCTTAAACCCATAACGACTCATGAAATTATAAATATTGGTAAACAAATTGCATGGGAATTCCCTCTCAATGATGTGATATGGTATCCTGGTGGTACTATATGTCCGTGCTGGTATGAATTCTATATAAAATTCATCTTCTTGCAGTTGGTTCCGGGACTGTTTTTAGATGCGCTACTACTAATATCAGGCAACAAACCTATGTAAGTATTTATAAATAAATTTGATTTTTTTCTTTATGTTCACATGAAAAAATAAATCTATAATATTCAGAGAATATCGTGAAATATTCAGTTTCCGCACGAGTTGAACACTATACTTTTCCAACAACTTACTTGAAAACCAAAATATAATGGAATTTAAAAATGTGTTTAGATGACTTATTATACGGGTTTTCACTCATGGAACGTTTTGAAGTAAATTGAAAATTGCATGATTCTATATACCTGCCTACAAATAATTTTAAATAATTCACTACTACTTTCCTATAATATGAAATGAATTAGTTACAGACAAAGAAAACGAATTTTATTGAATATTAATCAATATTTAGGTACATTGATCTATTTCGCACTAGTACGAAATATATTTCGGACATTCAGGAACTATTATATTTAATGATGAAGTAGTTTTACGTCTGTAGTTGAAATGATTTCGAAAATGAGTTTCCGTTTGCTATCTCGAAAACTCATTTTCGAATTATATTTAATACCTATTTCATTTCACACTAGTGCAAAATAAGTAATTTTGGGTAGGTATGTTACTTTACTTTTCGAAATGATACTTATTTCAATTAGGTCGTCGAAAAAGAACATAGATATGTTTGGTTTACTCATATCATATGAACTGGTGGGTCAAAATGTCAGTAATTCATGTTGCATGTGTTTGATATACAGTATCACCGTTACGGGATTATTTTTTTGGTGTTCAGTAATTGCAAATTCAAAGTTCGTGAACAGTTTATTGTTTGAATATAATGCAAAATGACTTTCACAATTTTTTTTTTATCGATCGAACACACCTGTCAAATTTGACTTTTTTTTATTACAAAATATTAGGTTATTTCTGAATATTTCGAAAAATATTATATCGAATGTTTGTTTATTTTTTAGTTTCCTACCCACCTATCAAATTTGAACTAGAAACAACTTTGATTTTTCTCACGTTTTCTTAACCTTACAATTTTTCGGCTAATTTAAATTCTCCGAAGTAATACATAAAAATTATTCAAGTTGCTCTGGTGTGCTCAAAAAATAGCTTTTCGTCTTGTCATTCACAAGCTCACAACCTCGCTCACTTATCTGGAACACTGCAGAAAGCTTGGCGGCCTGTCTCTGTTTTATAAATATTTCCATGGATTATGCTCTTCCGAAATATCATCAATCGTTCCACCGTTAGCGGTCCAATCGAGACCGACCCGTTGATCTCAACCCTCACATACATATGCTGTCACTGAACATTTCTTTTCCTGGGCTCGCTCTTTCGACGAACGGCAAAACTTTGGAACTCGCTGTCTCTGGAGGTGTTTCCTGAGACATACAGCCTGCAGAAATTCAAGAAGAACACCAATTGAACATTACAAAAATTTTCTCTTCGTAGGAACCAGAATATAAAAAAAAATGTTCATGAATTTCATTCACACCAAGACTTCCAGTACATTGATAATAATAATTTTAGTTCGAAAATATGAATAGGAAATTCATAAAATCTATTGTGGAATCATCTGCGACTGAAAGACAAACTTTAGTCGCTATTTTCCATAGTTCAAGATAACCTCTTGGGAGGTATTCATGTTAAAAAGGGGAACATTCTCCATGAAAATTGAAAAATGAAAAATGTGATTTATTTGTAATATCTAACAGAAAACAACTACTTCCCCGGCACAAGCCACGCTGGACATTGAACTACATCTGATAGATATTGTGAAAAGACTCTAAGTAACTGAAAAGAAAAGAAAAAATCTGAAAGTGAAAATTTGCATTTTCATTCAGATAGCTGACTTTTTTAATTCTTTCTAGTTTTCCTTGAAAAAATCATTAAATAAATTAGATAAGGAATAAGGACAATGTTATTAAAAAAATATTTTTTTTATTAACATTTTCCTTATCTAATTTATTTAAAAAATATTTTTTTTTTAATAACATTCCCCTTATCTAATTTATTTAATGATTTTTCCAAGGAAAACTAGAAAGAATTAAAAAAGTCAGCTATCTGAATGAAAATGCAAATTTTCACTTTCAGATTTTTTCTTTCCTTTTCAGTTAGAGTCTTTTCACAATATCTATCAGATGTAGTTCAATGTCCAGCGTGGCTTGTGCCGGGGAAGTAGTTGTTTTCTGTTAGATATTACAAATAAATCACATTTTTCAATTTTCATGGTGAATGTTCCCCTTTTCAATAATAATAATCTTTCACAATGCTCTTCTATAACATTTGAGTTTTTTGTGAAGATAAAAATGAAATATAGCAAGCAATCATCTTTTCAGGTTGTTGAGAATAAATAGAAAAATTTACGTGGCAAATATGGCCGTAGCGTATTACCTCAAGAACCACTGGAAATTTCCAAATAAGAAGTCCTTGGAACTGGAAAATCAGTTACTTTCCAGTGACTATCCTGCGTTTAATTTTGAAAAATCTCACGATTTAGCAGAACCTTTGAATTATTTTAAAGCTGCAATTATTGGGTGCAGGAGGTATCTACTGAAAGAGTCGGATGATACGTTGGAACAAGCAAAAGTGCATTTCAAAAGGTAAATTTTCAATATATCATAAATTAAATTAAACAAAAAATTTCTACAAAGTCGGCGTCCCCTTCTCTCCACACTATCCTACAAAGTGGAAAAAACAGGAAAATATCTGTCCGAAAACAACTACTTTCCCCTACGAACATTAAATTACATCTGACATCCATTTGTGCATTGTTGTACCCATAATAAAATTAATTATTTAAAAATCTCCAAATGAACTGAAACGAATATTTTTTTTACAGAATGTGGATGATATCACTGGTGTTCAATTTCTTATGGTATATTGTAGCTACCCTGATGCTATACTCCATCTGTAACCGAGTGGACTGGATTGCAAAGATCAACGATATACATACTTACATTAACACACATTAACTTTGATTCATTCATTAGATTTTAACAGATTATAATAATTTTCGGTGAAAATGTGTCACCAATTTTCATTACTGATGTATAACAGTATAGTTAGAGTGCCCATCGGCAAAAATGTTACCGATATACACTCTCTCTCCAAACTTTCTGTATGGATTCTTTGGACCAAGTCTGCCACCGTTTTCCACTGTGACTTTTATTGTTTCGGAGGCGTTTTTCAAAAGAAAAAATTTCGATTTTTTTTATGCTTTTCCCTCGTTTTTTCTAACTACGGTACAAAAAAGGTAATTCGTTAGGTCGTTTTAAGAAAAAAGTTCCTATGAACATATGTCCGGAGTTGCTTCGTTTCTGAAGCAATTCCGGACATATGTTCATGGGAACATTTTTTTTAAAAACACCCAACGAATCACGAGGGAAACAAAAAAAAAATCGATTTTTTTTTTGTTTTTAAAAATCGCCCCCGAAACAAAAAAGTCACAGAAGAAAACGGTGGCAGACTTGGTCCAAAGAATCAATACAGAAAGTTTGGAGAGAGTATCTATCAGTGAAATTTTTGCCGATGGGCAATCTAATTATTATATTTTCATCATTAGGTATATTTAGTTTTATTTCTAGTATTAGCAGGGGAAGGTCAGGAGGACGGACATTTCTATTAAGAAAAAATCAAGTACTTATACTTCAGAAATATGTAACGTAGCTTATGAGCATGTTATAGTTAGTATATTAAGTATCAAGAACGGTAAGCATATTTTACTGATCGAAGGCAATAGGCGAGGACACGAAATAGTATATTACATTACTAGCGCGGAAAGTAACATTTTTCACACGAGTAATGTAAACTATTTTTCCTACTACCACATAATAATTTTACCAAATAATATATAATCATCATCTGACATATAAGGACACAATATATCATAATTAAAGATGACACACATAGTTTATTTCAAAAAGTTACTCAACAATTACTATTATTAGGAACGGGAACTTTTTTTATTTAATTATAAGGTCTAAATTAATTTTGTTGGTAGGATTTTTAGGGAGGATATTTTGTTGCCTCCATGCACTATTAATGCACCTAACATTCACTATAACTTTTACCGACGCCTTTGGTCTAGCAATCAGTGGACAAAACTCACCGTTTTGACAACAGATACCTTAAGTAATGAAGGAAGCTGGATCGTGCAAAATAGTAGTTTACCTAACAAGTGCGGAAAAGACACTTTACGCTCGTGTTAGGTACACTATTTTTTCTACTACCGGAAAAAACACCCAAAAGTTAACATAAAGAACATTTATTATCAAATATATATTAAACTATACAATCATACTTGGTAAGCTTTCTATTTTAACCTTCTGCGACGCAATATTTAAATCTCAGTATAATCCGCAAAAACTGAACAAATCTACTTTTTCGCACTAGTGCAGAAAAGTGGATTTTCCGCACGCTAGTAGAAAAACATAGTTTACAAACTATGTCATGAAGTTGAGGCGCAATGCTGGTAAGATAATTGTGACCATATCGACTTGATTGTGATCTAAATAATAATATAATAATAATAATAATAATAGTAATATTTATTCATTTAACAAATAAATCAGTTCTTTCTCAGAACCACTATGGCTTTTTCTTTCAATTTTGGTACATGCCAAGTACACCTTAAAATACATTTTTTCCATGATGGATTTCTCAATGTTTATCAGTGGCGTCCCTGTAAACATGCCCAGTCATATTTTTTTTTAAATAATGATACGCTACTGTTTTTTTGTCAAATAAGTATCATTTTTATAATTTTTTCTATCTTCGCATAAACATGGTCTCTTGGCTTTTTCTGTCCGACAGACGATGTTCGATTAAAAAATAAAAGGTCTTCATTTGCTTGATTTTTTGTTAGTTTCAATGAAATGCATTTTGTTTTTTAAATCGAAGACTGTTAGCCTTACGAAAAAAAGTCAAGGGACTATTTTTATGAGTAGATAGAGGAAAATCATAAATATAAAATTCATTTCAAAATGGAAACACAGAGGCGTATCATATCATTTTTGCTAAATTTCAACACCCTGTATCTCAGAAATGAAGCGGTTGAGAACAAGTGTTTGTGGGAAAACTGTACTGGACGTAAAAGCAGCATTTGAAAATTCGCATTATTATTATTATTAGATTAATATTGTGGGATTCTTGAAGTCTGGTCAGTCCTTGTTATGTGTGCCAAACAGATTATTCGGATGATCTGAAGTGGGTAAAAATTATTATTATTAGTGAAAACGCCTATATAGATGAACTTAAAACGCAAAACTTTATTTGATCCAAATCATTAAAGCCTTTTCCGAGATCCAAAAATTCACATTATTATTATTAGTGATATCATGTTCTTTAAGAAAAGGCGCCAATATAGATGAACTTATTTAAAGGAAGTAGTCCATACTCAAAGTGGAGTTTCAGTGCCAAAGAAGTAAAGTAAAATGGAGACGACTTCGAGTTTTACTTTACTTCTTTAGATGAACTTAAGTAGCAATAACTTATCTCAATACAAAATTTTATGCAAATCTTTGAAGCCGTTTTCGATATCAAAAAATTCACATTATTATTATTACTATTATTAGAAATATATACAGTGTGATCCATTTAAGATGGAAGCACCCTTATAAAACTTACATTTTTCAACCGATTGGAATGATTTTTGTTTCGATAGGTAGAAATCCAAGAAGTCTAATGGCTCCTATATTTGTGTGATCTTGCGTTCAAGTGTTGCACAGCTTTACACTTGGCTATACCGTACTGAAGAGGTCTAATGAGTCCAAAACGGATCCGTCTACGGTTGCATTATGAGGGTTTACCCACTAATTTTCTCCTTTGTATATACAGTGACCGCCAAAAAGTATGTACCATATGGGAAAAAAGTTTATTATTAGAGTATTAGGAAAAAGATTCTTGGGAAAAGTTTGTGCATGTCCGATAACCTAAAAATTGATTTTGACACATGTCACGTGATCGCTGGTATAGCGGCAAATTGAAAAAAATTACTATGAAAAGACAAAAAGTGGGGTAAAATGGCAAGATATCAAAAAAAGTTATTTGAAAAAGTTGCTTAGAATTAAACTTTATTCACATATACGAAGTTTGAAACGATAATGAGTAAAAATTGAAAATAGCAATTTTTTAAAAATATTTTCCTAGCTGTATAAAAATATCATATTATTATCCTATGAATAGCTTGACCATACCGAAACATTTGTATTTCAATGATAATGATAAAACTTTCTCATTTTCTCTACACCAGTGAGCACTAAATTGAAAAAATTGGATTTTGTTAAAACCCTGGCTGTTACATTGGTTCGTATCTAACAGTTATATCAGAATTCCACGACCATTGTGATGACATGACACTCCAGAAACATGGTGTTTTCCAGATTTTAATCAAGTTTCGATGATAATCGTGCCAGAGCGTTTCACTTCGCATGCAATGTTGAAAACTCTAGCCTCTTTAATTTGACGCACATTTTTGAGATTATGTGCGAAGTGAAACGTTCGTGCACGATTATCATCAAAAATTGATTATAATTGAAAAAACACGATATTTTTGGATTTCCCTATCACCGCAATAATAGTGGAATAGTGTTTTAACTGTTAGATACGAACCATTGTAACAGCAAGGGTTCTGACAAAATCCAATATTTTTAAATTAGTGCTCTCTGGTGTGGAGAAAATGAGAAAGTTTTGTTATTATCATCGGAATACAAATATTTCAGTATGGTCAAGCTATTCATAAGAATATAATTTGGACAATCTTGAGGATGCAGTCAAATCACTGGGCTTTGTCAAAAAAACTCTTTGTTATACTTGTTGTTATGTTATTGTTAACTAGTCAGTCAAGACTACCTCTCCACTTACTTTCCAGAAATGGGGTTCTTCACTAACATCCAACAACAGTTTGGCCAGCAAACCGTTACTCTTATGAAGAGATGGGCAAACACAAACAAGACAATAAGTATAACAAAGAGTTTTCTTTGACAAAGCCCAGTGATTTGACTGCATCCTCAAGATTATCCAAAGTTTTTCTTTAACTAGTCAGTCAAGACTACCTCTCCAGCGTGTAAATTTTTTTCTTTGGTCATGCATATATCAAAAATGCATCATTTCTTTCTTTTTCTCAAAGGGATCAGGCAGTAAACATTACAAACAAATCTAATAAAATAATCAACCAAATATTTTTCATTATCAAGTGATTCAAATTCTTGTTCATCACAAATAATACATGTTTGACTTCATTAAATAATTGCATTGATTTGAGTAATTTTAAAGAAAAAATTTAAATAAATATATTATTTGGTTGAAATAAACCGATTTATTCCATATTCCCCATGCCCCATATTTTACATGGAGGAAATATTTGGAGACAAGGGTACTTCACAATGTCGATTTTACTATTTCATTTATTTGATACTCTCCAGCAAAAATCCTTGAACTCTGTTCACTTCCTGGAATCTTTGCTACCAAGAAATGTTTTTTGTTTTTCCCCGCGAGTAGCGTTGCGACTAAATTTACTGTAAGTCGCTGCTTATTCATTCATTTGTGAGGAAATAATGTTCTAGATCAATGATAAACTGACTATTATGTTTAGGCACTCTTGAACAATAAAATCAATTATTATTATTATTATTAATATTAGTTATACAGTGGGTTATAATTCATTGGGCTGGGCCAGGACGACATCAATGTTATCCGACCTACCCCGTCACTGACAAGAGGCAAGAACCTCAAAACGCGTCAACAGGTGGTCTTGCCCAGCCAAATCAATGATAATATACTGTTTAATTACAATAAGCATTTGCAATTGGGTCTTCTTGGAAGAAAGTTGCACAAATATCTGTCAGATGTAGTTCAGTGTCCGTCGTGGTATTAGCCAAGGAGTAGTTGTTTTCTTTCTGATGTTTGCCTCATATTTTCCACATGGTGGAAATATTTGGATAAAAGGGTACTTCGACATTGTCGATATTACTATTTCACCAATGCTCAATACGGTTTATTTTCATAAATCAGCCTTAATTTCGAGTTGTAAGTCGAAATTACCTCAATTTTGAGTTGTAACTCGAAATTAACACCAATTTCGAGTTCTAAGTCCAAATTACCTTAATTTCCAGTTACAACTCTACTAGTTTGGACCATGAGAAGCTTCTTTATAACTCAATACAACCATATAGCGAGAGTGATAATTTTGGCGATGATCATGGTAGGCTAGTAGAGATACAATGAACAATCGAAAATTTAACAATAATAACAAACTTTGTTCAAGGAAATGGAACATCGAGAAAGCAATAAATTCCAGTTTGTAACATCTTCCGAAGTACGGAACATTGTCAAAATGGCAATCAACTTGAATTTTGCTGTATACTCGTTGAGAAAATTCCAAATGTTCTGCAAACTTGGAGTATTATTGTGTTAAAACTCATTTTCAACTAAATTCCACTTTATTTAAACCCGAAATTACACCTTTTTAGAAATAAACAAAATGTCAGCGACACACCATACCAAATACGTCGATATATATCGATATCTCTCTTCGCCCGTCACCCGCTGTCGTCACCGCCGTGTTCCAGATACCGCCACTAGGGTTGTCCAGGGACGGCCTGGCCCACTAGACGTGGTAACGTCTTCTTACGGCCCTCTTCTCAAAAGGGGGCACACCGTTTAGGTCGGAACAATTAAATATATTATTTCATATCACAAATCAAGTTTGCAACCAATTCAAGTGTACGGAACATTTTTTTATCGACCTTTAATGTTTTTCTTTGATATACCATAAGAGAAAATTCCAAAAGTTCGGCAAACTTGACATATACATCGGAAAAATATTCCGAACAGTTGTGTAGATTTGTAACCTTTAACGTTAACTGGAACATACATTTTCTTAATTCGCAGTCATTTTTTTTATCGCAAATTTGCAACCTTGTACACAATCCGGAACTCCATGCAATTTGCAAAAATCTAATTTGTTAATTAATAATATTTTTCTTTGCATGAAGTTTCGGATCGTGAATAAGATTGCTTTGTGAATTCATCAGAATAGATGTTATCAAGATTTGCAAAAAAGTGTCAAAATTTTGCAATCATTTCTAGACCACCATGATCAAAAAAATTATCACGAATTAAGAAAATATATGTAATAAAATATAAAAATATAATATAAAAATGATATATAAAAGGTTGCAAATGTACACAACTGTTCAGAATATTTTTTTTATCTATCTGTCAAGTTTGCAGAACTTTTGGAGTTTTCTCTTATCAAAGAAAAACATTATAGGTCGATAAAAAAATGTTCCGTACACTTGAATTGGTTGCAAACTTGATTCGTGATATAATTATTCAATACTACTCCAAGTTTGCAGAACTTTTGGAATTTTCTCAACGAGTATACAGCAAAATTCTAGTTAATTGCCATATTGATAATGTTGCGTACTTCGGAAGTGGGTGCAAACTGAGATTTTGAGAGTTATTGCTTTCTCGATGTACCATTCACTTGACCAACGTTGAAATCTTTTGGAATTAATTTGAATTGATTGCCTATTTCTACTGGCTTACGTGTCGAATACTCTACTGTGCGGCGTGTATTAATAACCACCTGGGAGGTGGCGTGGAACTTTCTGGAATATAACATAGGATACTCTGAAATATTTTTCACCATTCAGAAGATTCAGAATGTTCTAAAACATGCCGAAAACACCCCAGTGAAGTACATAAAAGTTTGGCCACCAGGGAGAATGCGTGGTGGAGAAATTTCTAATATATGAAAGAAAATTGTAGAGTGTTCTCGAAGCTTCTGGAAAGTTCTGGAATTTTTGAGAAAACCAGGGAATGAACCAGAACAGAGTCTCCGGAAATTTCTAGAACATACTAAAAAGTTATTAAAGTGAAACCGTCTCAGATCATACAGTGTTCGGAGCATATGGAATACTTTTTAATTATTGATTTCTCCAAAAAAAAATTATTGTTGATAAAAATCTCTGCTTTTTTATAAATAAATTTCTGCACGAAATACAAACCTCTTCTTCATCCAATTACATTGGAACGTGCACACAGCTTGACAATTTTCACATAAGGAATGCTATGCTACACGGATGGTTTATTCTCAGATAGATGATATCACTCTCTGGGTGTTCTTTCCTTTCTCCCTCCCATGGAAAAATCACATTTATTGAAATATGTGACGGAATTTTGCAAAATCTTGCTGCAAATAATAATAATAATAATACTCCTCCATAAACACTCGTAGCCTGTACCCAAAGACATAGCCTGTGCGGGTAAAGGACGGCTATTATTATTATTTGCCGTGGCGCTCCCATATGTAAATACTGAATGAAACTAATTTATCACCAAGATACGATGCCAAAATAAAAATTAATGGAATAACGGGGCATATTTGTCTCGAAAAAAGTTATTCATAGTGCGAAAATGAATTAATTTTCATTCTGTTATCATACCTTGGAGGCTATTCAGTTTTAATTACTATTTGCAGCAAGATTTTGTGAAATTTGGTGACATATTTCTCTTAATGGGATTTTCCGATTAAAGGGAAGAGTGATATTTTTATATCTAAAATATACCATCCGTCTAGCAAAGTATTCCTAATGTTGTACAGGGCGATGAGGAGAAAATGGGGAAAAAAGTTGAAAAATTAAATTGATCTTATTTTCCCATGACTTTTACTTCTACTGTGAAAAATAAAGTGATGGGATAATTTTTTTTCAAAAATTAAGCATGTTTTTCAATCTCCCTCGTATAGGGTCGGAAAAAATTCAATTCTTTTGTTTGCATTTCAAGTTTGGGATGAAGCTGATGATTCTGAAAAAAAAAATATGGTTTGACAATTAAAAAAAGTAGGTAGATTCCCGCATTGTTATGACAACATTTATAGACATTAAGGGTGCCTTCAATAATGCATCCACCGAGTCTATAGCAAATGCTCTATTAAAAAAGGGGTTAACGTTAACTTTAAGAACAGGGTCATTACATTAGCAATCGGCGGAATAACACTAACACCTAGAGCAAACAGGGGATGTCCGCAGGGAGGGGTGCCATCGCCCCTACTTTGG
Source organism: Chrysolina haemoptera (assembly GCA_958298965.1). Taxonomy (NCBI): domain Eukaryota; kingdom Metazoa; phylum Arthropoda; class Insecta; order Coleoptera; family Chrysomelidae; genus Chrysolina; species Chrysolina haemoptera. The sequence goes on along the minus strand of OY282584.1, from coordinate 20,133,195 downwards.
GCTATCTTCCAGAGGCTTTCTTTCATTACGATATGCCGACGACGCAAGGACAGTCTCGGAGCTTACACAGTCAGCCCTAGATATAATCAACAGGTGGTGTACAGCTGACAGTAAACCCTCAATGATGACCCATGATAACGTATGGTTCGGTGGTATCGTGGCCAAAGACCAAGCAGGTAGGAATGTTTCGACGGCTCGGAGGACTGCAAAGACCAGCATGTCTGAGTGCCACCGGGGACATGAGAACCACCCCAACAGCCGCCTTAGAGGTCTTGCTCAACCTGCCTTCCCTACACATATACATACAAGGCAGGTCAGGACAGGCACCCATAAGCAATATGCACGGGAGAGACTACAACAACCTATGCAAATAGTTGAAAAACGACCCGGTTACAAGAATGCCATCAGATGGCATACTTCCCAGATATAGCTCTGACAAAACTTATACTTGTTTGGGGCTGCATGGAAATCCTAAAAGAGCTCGGCAGTCAGAACAGATGACATGATACTGTTTATCGAAACATGTCGCAAAGACAATAAATATTGTGGAAATTTTAAACGTTTTTTACCTTAGTGTCATAACTATGGATTTCCATCAAGTAACGGCCACGTCAATCCAAAATCCCCAGTTGTGTTCCACTTTCTTCTTCACATCAATGATTTGACGGGAGCTACCTAATGTCTAGTAATCAGCTTCATACCTCTTCCTCTTCCAAAGCTCTGATATCAGCCAGTGAATGCAGAACGGGGAAAAATCGTGAATGAAATAAATATGCACTTGGCAATAATTCTAGAATGGTGATCCAACAACTTCACTCACAAACTAGCTCACTCTTCTGGAACATCGCAGAAAGGTTGGCGATCTGTCTGTGTTTCATAGATATATCCATGGACGATGCTCTTCCGAAATATTATCAATCGTTCCACCGTTAGCGGTCCCTTCGAGACTGACCCGTCGAGCTCCAGTCCTCAGTACATCTATATGCCGTCACTTTGGAGACATGCCGAACATCTCTTTCCCAGAATATCAATTCCTACCTACCTTCCTTTGGTTCTCACGATGTTCTCTGAACAATACAGGATGTTTCTTTCCGTGGGAATCAGAACTTAAAAAGAAGTCATAAAATAGGTATATTTCAGAAACGTCACCAATAGTTACCTACTCAAGATATATTTTTTCATTGTTATTTTATTCGATGAATTTCTCGGATATAATCAGTTTCACAACATAGGTATGCCCACCAAAACTTTTCGTGTCTCATAGACTGCCTTGACACCAACGTATTATCAAATCGATTTCACTCAATATCATGAATCATTTAAAAATCTCACTGAAACCCACCCTGGTATGAATGAAACTGGTCGTGATCATGCGCACTAAATAATGCATCGAACTTTTTACAACACTTTCGTCCCACACGGAAAAATATTGGTACCTGAATACAATGAAAAAGTTCAGTGACTCAATGAATATTTTTATCAATATTGGTCCAATGAACGCAATCGTTACGTCAATGTACCACTGGTTATCCATACTATGAATACGGATCTTAATAATATCAATGAATGCATTCATTGATATCATGATCAAGTACATTAAATAGGTTCGTTATGGTTATGAATTCCATTCATCAAACGAATAAAGAGTGATCACCCAAGCAATGAATTGTATTCGTTCAACTGATGAAACTGTATTCATCAGATTAATTAATTATTATGAAAAAGTTCAGTGGCTCAATGAACATTTTCATCAATATTGTTCCAATGAACGCAATCGTTAAGTCAATGTACCACTGGTTATCCATACTATAAATACGGTTGTTAATAATATCAATGAATTCTTTTGTTGATATCATGTTCAAGAATATTAAATAGGTTCGTTAGGGGAATTAATTCCATTCATCAAACGAATGAAGATTGTTCAACTGATGGAAGTATATTCATCAGATTAATTATTATTGTTCGTTCTCCGAATAAATGTTGTATGATTGATATAATGATTTCGATTATTTCGACGATGGGTATTTTTCAACAATTCAATGAATGATGTTTATTGATAATCGGTTACTATAATGCAAGGTTCGTTGGGGTAATGATTTCCATTCATCAAACGAATGAAGAGTGTTCAACCACGCAATAAATTGTATTCGTTCAACTAATGAAACTGTATTCATCAAATTAGTTATTATTGTCCATTCTTCAAATGAATGCTGTATGATTGATATAATGATTCAGATTAGTTCGACGATGGATATTTTTCATCAATCCAATGAACGGTGATTATTAAGTATCGGTTATTCCTTGATTCATTAATTGATATACATTAAATCTATGTTTCATTTTATTCTCGTGATGCTTTCACACATTGAACTAATTATTTTGTTTATCATTTGAATAAGTGGTATTTATTCAATCATTGCAAATCATTCGTAAATGCAATGAAGGCCTCCCACTGATATTGAGCATACAGTGAGTTTCCGAAAGATATGCAAAATAATTAACATGCATTCATCAGAACATCGCAATCCTGATTGGAAGGCGTATCTCCAAATTATCTTTTATTTCGGCTGGCTCCTTTCGGAGCTCTTCGTAGTCTGTGCTACCTGAGAAGATGCTTCAACGATCGCTTCTGTCTGCTTAAGTTTACCGACCCTGTGCAAACAACGAAGTCGTGCGGAGTAGTCCCTCTAGTGGAGGCGCTGTGTACTACCAGCTAAAGCTAACTTGCCAGCAACGGAGATTTCTATGCGAGGATTCGGCTGAACAGATGCCGGCAAAATTTATGAGTATATTTAAACACGAGATGGCTTGGTTCGACATAAGGCTCATTATTATATTCATGAACATATCAACTACGGAGTTATAGAATGGGAGGAAAATGTTGCTTCTATCTGCCTAACAAAACTGGGACTTAGTAACTTTGTTACACCTTCTATGATCTTTCCATAGCCCCAATAAAACCTGGATTCATTGTAACAATAAAATCATTTCTGGGGCCATTAATTACGTTCATCAGAACAATTTCAAATGGATTCAGTGTACCCCTTTCATTACCTCAATGAACTTTTCCATAGCACCAACGAAACCTGTTCATAAATGAAAAAAATATCATCTTTGATCTCAATGAACTTGAATCATTGTCACGATGAAAAATGTATTGTGCCAATGAACGGAAAGGTAATAAACGGTATTTATTGATATAATGTACCACATTTTTTTCATGAAATAGTATACATTGTTTCAATGTACTTCTTTCTTCATTTCAATGATCTTTTCCATAGCCGCAATGAAACATGTTCATAGGTCTGAAAATAGATCATCATTGATCTCGATAAACTTGAATTCATTGTAACAATAAAAACATACATATTTCAGTGAATGGTCATTCATTGACTCGACGAAAAATGTATTGTGCCAATAAACGAAGAGGTATTCATCAATAAAATTTACCATATTTTTTTAAAATATATACATCAGTGCTCTGGGACCATGAATTATGTTCATTGATATGAACAATTTCAAATTGTTTCAGTGTACCACATTCCTCACCTCAATGAACCTTTCCATAGCAGCAACGAAACCTGTTCATAAATATAAAAAACCATCAACTTTGATCTCAAAGACCTTGAATTCATTGTATTAATAAATACCTTCGTACATCAGTGAATGTTTGATCATTATCACGATGAAAAGTTAATTGTGCCAATGAACGGAAAGGTAATAAATGGTATTCATTGATATTATGTTCCACATTTTTTTCATGAAATAATATACATTGTTCCAATGTACTTTTTTCTTCATTTCAATAATGAACTTTCATTTTGGACTGTGATGCGTCTCAGCAAGGCATTGGATCAGTTTTATCCCAAGAACAGGATGGCGAAGAGAAAGTAATAACCTACTTTAGTAAAACTCTGGGCAAAGCCGAAAGGAATTACTGTGTTACAAGAAAGGAGCTTCTATCGATAATCAAAGCCATTGAACATTTCCATACCTTCCTCTATGGCAGACGTTTTCTCGTAAGAACTGATCACAGCGCTTTGCAGTGGATAATGAATTTCAAGAAACCTGAGGGTCAGTTTGCGAGATGGCTAGAGAGACTCCAACAATACGACTCTTCAAAGTTATTCATCGCAGTGGCAGAAAGCACAGAAATGCAGACATATTATCAAGACGTCCATGCTTGGAACAACATTGCCTATATTGCCAGAAACTTGAAAACAAAGAAGTCAATTTTTACAATGATGAACATTGCAGGGAAATTCTGCAAGTTACCACCGTAAGAGTCGAGTGTGAAGAATCTGATTTATGGACCACAGAAAATATGAGAAAGAATCAGAAGAAAGACAACAATTCAAAGTTAGTCCTAAGCTGGCTAAAAAATTGAGTTAGACCTGAGTGGCAGGAAGTATCCAAGTTTGGTGCAGTTGCTAAGGGATATTGGGCTCAATGGGATTCCCTATGTCCTCGTGATGCCCAGATGGAGCAACTGTGGTGTACCAACTGGTCCTGCCGAAGGCACTTACTAAAGATGTGCTCGAGCAACTTCATAGTAGTCGTGCAGGTCGACACTTCGGAATCAAGAGGACCCTTGCTAGAATTCGAGAACGATTCTATTGGGTGAATTGTCGTCATGATGTAGAAGAATGGTGCAGAAGATGTGACCTATGTTCTTCAAAGAAGGGACCCAAAACCAGAAGTCGAGGGAAAATGGCGCAGTATCTTTCTGGCGAAGAGGACCCTTGCTAGAATTCGAGAATGATTATATTGGGTGAATTGTCATCGTGATGTAGAAGAATGGTGCAGAAGATGTGACTTATGTTCTTCAAAGAAGGGACCCAAAACCAGAAGTCAAGGGAAAATGCCGCAGTATCTTTCTGGCGAACCATTCGAAAGAGTAGCAGTTGACATACTTGGTTCGTTTCCTGTTACCGAGCACGGAAATAAATACTTGATGGTAGCCATGGACTATTTCTCCAAGTGGCCTGAAGTTGTGCCCATTCCAAACCAGGAGGCAAAGACCGGTGCAAAGGCCTTCGTAGAAAATGTAATAGCCAGACATGGAGTCCCACTAGAATTACATTCTGATCAAGGACGAAACTTCGAATCTGAGTTATGGCAGGAAATTATGAACATATAAATCGACAGACTTATCGCGAAAATTCAATCACTCGTGGTATTACTCCTGATAATACAAGTTATCTTTGGTTTGCGATTGGTCAGATTATGTGATAATTCTGAGATGAGTGAAATAGTCAGTTTGATCCAATAATTTTCCAGTTATGAGTGGTTACCACCAGGGTTTTTACATTTCATAAGTGACATGCATTTCTAATACGCAGTGTCCTTCATGAGCGGCAACACGCAACCGGCTCGGCCGACGCGGTGATATCATCAAAGCGATGATAATGGCCACGTTTATTACATTATTATTTGAGGTTGTGCTAGAAAAATGGATATAGGCAAATTCTTATTACATGAGAACACAGACTTATGGCTCACCAATGATGTAAACCAAATTTTGCAACTTGCTGAAAAGTCCATGCAGTAGGTGTTTACACCATCTTGGTCATTTAACTATTTTGGTCTGGTTCACAACAATTTTCGGTACCAAACCAAGCTGACTACCGGACCAAGTGTGCTTTTTACACCAAGATCACCAAGGCTATTTGGTTGAAATAAAGTCATTAGTCAGCTTACCAAAAGAAACGAGGCCAATCATTGGTGAGTCCTCCATAGCAACTACCGAGCGGCGCGCACCGCTCAAGCGGTGTTGAGGCAGCACAGCAGGTCAAATTATTTGATATTTCCGCCTTTGCTACTTCAGTCTAGGCCGGTCAGTTAAATTATGTATTTTTTTTTTCGAAAACCAAACAAGATACGAAAAAAAATCAAGAGACCAAAAAGTTGTATTTTCAATTGGCAAGGCCGGATTTTCATGCATATGATATCCACCGATCCGATGGTACGAAAATGTTCTGATTGGTTGAAAAAAAGTTCTGATTGGCTGAAAAAATGTTTTGATTGGTTGAATTGTTGACACGGCTACCAATTCAACCAATCAGAACATTTTCGTACCATCGGATCGTCGAATATCGTATTTAAGAAAATCCGGCCTACCCCGAATAAATGTAAATGTTACCAAGTAAGTCAGTGGCGTACATTTTATTGTCAAAACAACAAACAAGGCACTGAAACATATGCGCTTTCCGTACGACACTCTGGTAGCGTTCACCGCCTACGCCACCATTGCCGCGTCGACGGGGCCGGTCGCGTCGGCTGCGTGTTGCCGCTCACGTAGGACAATGTGTAAGTGGGCGAACGGAATTTACCTGCTTGTCACATTGACTTATTTCGAATGGCAGACAAGAGTACATCGAAAACAAATCAGTCGGCACAGGAAATAGATAGCGATTTCCATAAAGGAAAACACACCTTCACTTTTCCGAACGGCGATAAATACCAGGGAGGGTATTGTGCACACCGTAGCGGAGTTGTTTGGAGAGAAGGCCTCGGTACTTACACCACCAAAGAAGGGCAAGTTTACAGTGGCCTGTGGGTTGACGATAAACTTGATGAAGAGGGACAAATTGAAATCAGGTTTGTTAATTTTGCTTTTATTTATTATCATATGGTTTGGCGAAAGATCGCAACACTTTGGCTAAGTTGTTCATCTGTCTGGGTTTGGGATAAAAGTAAGTTTGACAAGCTCCACTTTAAAATTGACAAAAAAATGGTGTTACTTACGTAGATTGATCTGCGGAACACGAATCTACGCCCACAGGTCCATTTCGAGTTATGCTCTTCTGAATCTTGAAAATCGACCATGTCCAAATATACGAATTTTTCAGTAAAAAATCACACCAAATGCCTCCTTCTTTTTGTCTACCTTTTTTTTCAGACCCTATTCAACTGATATTTGACAAATACAAACATCAAAACCAACAGTTTTTCACAAAAATTTTACCCTCTTATAAAATAAACATAACATGCATATGTTGGTCACCTGTAAATCCCCTACATTTATTTGATCATATTTACAGAACAAAATTTACTAATATTGTAATATGTAAGAAGGTCGAATTTTTGTGTAAAACTGTTGTTTTTGGTGCTTGTATTTGTGAAATTTCAGTTTATTAGCCTCTGAAAAAAAGGTATAGAAAAGGAGACATTTTGCGACATTTTTCACTGAAATAATCGTGTTTGAAAATGGTCGATTTTCAATATTGAGAAAATCATAACTCAAAAATTATTTGAGTGCGTCTTAAAATTTTTTCATATTCGTATTCAGGAGATCAAACTATCTAAGTAACCAGTAAATCGTACCTGTAGTAAGATGCGACTAAAACGATAACTATAGGTAGTAAGTAGATGGTCTCTACCATAAACCTGTGAAATACCACCATAACGATAGCAAGACAACTCTCATGGAAAAATATATCTCAATTTTGTAGAAGGCTTGATACCTATCACCATTACTTCAACGACAGGAGATGATATTGCAGCAACATCTACTAATACAGATAGATTTCAATCCTTCTACAAAATTGAGATATATTTTGCCATGAAAGTTGTCTTGCTATGATAACAATCTGCTACTGAGAAACAGAATTGACCCGAATATCTGGTGTAAAATGGATTATTCCATGTTTCAGTGGGTGAAGGTAAATTTAGTGTAAGTAGAGTTCTCCAAAAATCAAAAAGAAGTGATGTTATTTACGTAGTTTTGGCTTCTGAACACGAATCTGAAAAAAAATCGAGGTAGATTCCAATACTATTCGAATTATGCCCTATCGAATATTGAAAATCGACCTTATTCAAACACGAATTTTTCTGTAAAAAAACGCACAAATTGCCTCCTATTATTTAACAATAGCACATAACTAAAACAACCGTTTTACACAAAAAATCAACCTTTATAACCACAAAGATTGCCTACAAATTACAGTGTTAGTAATTTTCGTACTTGCCGTAACTTGATCACTTGGGAATAATCAGGATCGAAAATATCCAATGAAAAACCGATCGTTTTGTTTTTTATTATTGAAAGCTACATGTTAATAGTTTTTTTTTTCACTTCCATTGTTTTAATAATTGTTATAAACAAATGCATTGTTCATACGACAATTCATTTTTTTCTGGAAACCTAATCTTCAATAAAAACTATGATTTCGACGAAAAAATTGTTTAATTGTTCAAAAACGCATTTGTTCATTAACAATCCGTTGAAAGTATGGGTGTATTTATACTGACAGCTCAGGTCAGCTCTGAACTCACTATTCCGTGCCACTATTCTGAAGAAGAAACAAGACGACGAAGGGCGAGAAAAACACATCGTATTTGTTATTTTCCAATATTGTTTTTCGACAAATAACAGCTGTAGTCAATCAATAAACCAACTACAAAACTGCATTAGATTAAATAACCATTACAATCATTTCATGCATGTGAATATTAATATTGAAGAACCATTTTTTCTTCAAAAATCAAATTTTTGTACAACTGTGTGGTTTGTGTGCGTAAAGTATTACAATATTTCACTATCAACATACGATTTCATTAGTAAACGGAAAAGCGTAAAAAAATTGCACTTTTTTAACGGCTGTTGCTATGCAACCGACAGTTTCATGCAACAACAGTAACAGATCCGAATAATAACGAAATCCTGCCATAAAGCCAGTTCTCATTTTCTTTGGCAACTAATGACTTATAAATATCTGATATACAAATGTTTCACCAATAATATTCTTAGCATTCTTACTATTAAATAATAATCCAGTAACGACAGACAAACTCGAGCAGAAAGTGAATAATGAATTGTAGCACTCTGAAACTCGGCACATGACATCTCGACAATATGAATTATTGGAAAAAAAATTGTTTACCAAGAAATCAGGGGTGGAACCTAAAAAATTTTTCATTTAAAAAAAATATCATTTATTTTTGTTGTTACTTCAGAATAAGATTTATCAAAAAACGATTTCGATCAGTTGAGAGATAATTCAATTCTCCACAAAAATGATCTTTAGTAATACCTTATGAAATACGCTCGTTTTATCAGAAAACGTGGTTTAACGCCGACGTCACATTTCATGCTCGAGCTAACCCGCCTCTGCAAGTTCAGTCAGGGCCGAAAATTAGATTTGTCATAACAAAAATTATAGTAGAAGGAAAAGAAAAAGTGCATATCGTTCCTGAAGACTTCTACTTCCCCATGCAAATATAAAATGTGAGTTTCTGAGTACCTGAAATGTGTTTTGTCCCACTTCACCTAACCCTTCTTCGATATTTACGGAGGATCCGAAAGTTAGTTGATATGAAATAATTATACTGAAGCAGGAATCAGTACCCTCTTTGGACCATATGCAACGATTTAAGACCAGTGAGCCAAGTCTTACTTATACATGCCACAGAAAAAACTGGGTTTTACTCCTGCCTCAGTTTTCAACTCACCCTTAAACTCGGCAATTTCTTCAGTAAATGTTGAAAATCGCTCATACACATCCTACATGGAAAATGAAGTATGTTATTTCCAGCTTGAGGTTTGCACTTCACAATAGTGTTATTAAATATACATATGCAGGATATGAATAAGCAATTATTTTCAACATTTAGTGAAGATAATGCCGATTTTATGGGTAAGTTGAAAATGATGTAAAACAAAGTTTTTTTTCGGCATGTACAAATGGGACCTATCACACTACTTCCGCAAACATCTCCGTGAAGTGCGACAAAACACATTTTAGGTACTCAAATATTCGCATATTATATTTGCATGAGAAAGTAGGAGTCTTCAGAAACGATATGAACTTTTAGCAGAGTTATGGTCAATCAAATATTCGGCTCCGCCAGAACTTTCAGCGGCGGGTAAGGGTGAACGTGGAATTTGATGTCGGCGTTCAATCACGTTTTCTGGGAAAACGATAAATCATATTCTTTCCAAGATTACAGCAAAAATCTATTTATATATTTTTAAACAAAAAAAAACTATGTTCCACCCCTGGAATTTTGTTTATCATGGTTCCAACTACTAGCATACCAAATTTGGTGGTGCTACAATCGATTCTTGTCTCAAAACCCAATCGTACTGGATTATAAGTTTTATCAAAATTCCAAACTATCGCGGCGAATATATTCAAAATAATAGCATATACCTCTAAGGAACTATTGGACCTAATCTAAACTAGGTAATCCAAGGTAGCTATGGCTGTTTGGCCGTCAGAAACTAGTTGACAACAATAATTAATGAAATTTGTGAAATTAGGCGTCTATCCAGATAACGAATTCTCGATAACTATAAATTTAATTTAAGTAGAAATGAAATGTGATGAAGATTGAACGGAGAAAATCGTGGATACGTCAGTGCAAATATTAGATTTCCTTGACATAGTTCAAAGAAAGAAAAAGGTATTCGTTGCTTCACGAGGATTGTTTATTTATTTTGAATGCAAATCTAAAAAATGAAAAGTTACTTCGATGGACTAGTTATTCGAAAGTCAAGTCAACATTAATAATAATAATATTGACCTCGATGAATATGTTATTTTAATATTCGCTTCAAATTTTCCATTTTGCGGGATAGTGTGAAGAGGAAGGGATTTCGACTCTGTCGATATTATTCGTTTCATTTGTTTGAAACTCAAGTCTCCGGCATACTCTTCGAACTTTGTTCGAATAATGAATTAATAAAAATATGCCAAATTCATGTCATATTTGCAAAAAAATTAGAATTTGTTATTTTTTTTAGAGTTGTAAAAAAATACTGTATGAAATTCGTGAGAAAGTGTTTGTTTTACTCGTAGGAATGCCGCACTCGTGCTCGTGCGTCAACATTTCCTACTCGTAAAAAAAAGTATCACTTTACTCACTTTATACATAAATTACTGTTTATATTGCTAGTTCATATTCCGAAGAATATTTTTATTACCATTTTATCAGTTTAGTCAATGAACAAATTGTTATAAATGAATGTTATATACTTTGCACGATCCAGTTTTCTTGATTACTTACAGTATCTGTTTTTAAAACGGTGAGTTTTGTTTACTGGTTGCTTAGTCGAGGGTGTCGGTAAGTAATACTTCCAACCGACGCGACGCTTAAATTAATCACCGACGTCTTCATCATACTGGTTGATAGGCCAAAGGCGTCGGTAAGTAATTCATTTAACGACGCCTCATGTCACTTTCATGTAGATTTTACTTTTGACACTTCAGTTATTTGCTGGAAATTGATGGGTTTTAAGGGAAAAAATGGTAGGATCGTACAAAAAAGGAGGACTACATCAGGCTTATTGGCTCGTATTTGCCTGAGGGTGGGGAATGAGTAGTTCCAATATATTCGGCACTTCTCATTCTCCACAACGGATTCAATATCCCCTGGAGCATAAGGCAATACAGGTGTCTCGTCTATACCGTACGAGTATCGTAGATGGTAGTACAACACTCGTAGAGCCGCGTTGAGCCTGTGGATATAGGCTGAGGCCGCATATGCTGGACATGCTGACAGCAAATGCATAAGGGTCTCAGGCGCCCCACGACACTCTCTGCATCTAGTGTTGGGGATCTCTATACCCATCACGCGGCTACGGTAGACCAGGGTCTTGAAGATACCATCCTGGCAAGCCATTATAAATCTCTCGGTCTCCGACTTCAGCTCACTTGACCTGAGAAAAGCGAAGGTCAGATTTTTGGATAAGCCAAGTCTTCCATGTTCTTGAAGGAGACCCCATGCATTGGCTTATCCTTATGCAGCTGCAGAAGCACTCCTGTCTCCGCTGCTTCAATGTGAGCCTTTTGCTGAGTGGACTCCAACTCGGTGACAGAGTTTGAATTAACCCGTTCAAAGTCGAAAACGAGACCAAGTTCATCGGCTTCTGCCTTGAAAAGAAAAGCTCCGATCCCTGCTTTTTCATGGTCACAGACCAAGGATAGAAGGGGATCTGAACTCCTGATAACTTTACAGGCTCCATCCAGTACCATTCTGTTATGTAGACACTACAAACTCAAAAGTCCACGGCCTCCTTGCTGTCTGGGAAAGTACAACCGTGGAACGGACAATTTAGGATGCAAGCTCCTATTAAGATGCATCATCTTACGAGTTTTCACATCGAGTTGTCGCAGCTCCTCTTGAGTCCATTTCACCACTCCAAAGGAGTAGAGTAAGATCGGAATGGCAAGCATATTAGTTGCAGCAACTTTGTTCTTCCCCGACAGTTCTGACGACCAGATCTGTCGGAGTTTGTGCTGATACTTGCCGCGGAGAGAGATTTTAACAGTGGTTAACTCTTGGGAGCGGTGCTGTTCCACCCCTAGGTAAGTGTACGTCTCTCCGGCATCAAGATGATGTAGGATGCTTCCGTCTACGAGCTGGACATCCTCTCCGTATCCCTCGCATCGTCCTCTTTTGAGATGAACTGTGGCACATTTGTCAATCCCCATTTCGATAGCATGCGTGTACTATTGCACCACCACCCTTAAGGACTGATGCAGGTCCCTTTCTCCAAAGGCATACATTTTGAGGTCATCCATATAAAATAAACGGGTGACCTTATGCCTCCGGTTGTTGGTGGTGCCTCAGTTGTATCCACGGGTTATCCTGAGTGCGACGGACGATGGCAATAGTGAGATGCAGAAGAGAAGAGGGCTGAGGGAGTCTCCCTGGAATACGCCCCTTCCAAAGATTACCTGCTCTGTTTGGACTCTGACTTGACCAGATCTTATGGTGAAGCGAGTTCTCCAGAGTGGCATCAGTTGTTCAATGCATCTCACTATTTGATCGGGCACCGCAAGGTATCTGAGCAAATGCATGATTAGCTCATGCGATGTTGTATCAAATGCCTTGTGGTAATCGATCCAGGCCATCGAAAGGTTCCGCTTATACTGCACGGAGTCCTGCGTTATACATCTGTCGATGAGCAGTTTCTCCTTGCAGCCAGCGACCCCCCTCTTTGAGCCTCTTTGCTCATATATCCGTTTGTACACCAGATCAACTGCGAATAGTATTCGCGCGTATAAAATGCGCCTAAACATCTTATAGCACGAATTCAAGCATGTTATCGGCCTGTAATTCTTTGGATCAGACAAATCTCTGTTTTTGGGGATAAGCACGGTTCGCCCCTAGACAAACCAATCCGGAATCTGCTGCTACCCATCTAGCCAAGAGTTGAAAACTCTTGCCAAATGGTGGTGGGTATTGTTATTATTATTATCTACTCAAACAGAATAGATTCTGTTTGCGTTTCTCATAACGCACTAGAAACTTATTGACCCTTGGGTTGCACAGAACAACAGAATTGTACTGCTGCCTGTCAATGAGTTGTTAATCATCTAACTCTGGATTCCATGGTTCGTCTCAAATCAATATTCACCTAGTGACTGTAGATGTCACAAGTTATTTTTCTTCATATACTGTCTTTGCCGTAAGGTAATAATTCAGAGTGCATTCGTTTTGATTTCGAAAGATTCGATAAAGCTGCCCCGATGGGTGGGAAATCACGAAACAGCTGTCGACGGATGATGGAACTCTCGGAATCAAATCGAAAAAACTCTCTCCACATCATAAAAAAAAGGGTCGCGGTACATATTTGTTAAGGTACTGTAATCTAATTGATCTGCTGCCTCCGATCCGTGGTGCAAGTAGGCGCATCAGGAATCTACTGAGCATGCTCCCAAATTGGCGCAAGCTCATTACAACATTGTATGAGTGGCGCTAGCCACTTTAGCGCCGGCGTCAGATATATACAATATGAGAAAAGGGGTTTATTTTCGGCAAATAGCAAAAATAAATTGATTCTCTAACTATTAAATTCAATGAATTCTAGATGAGGCTAACCCCCTGGACGACTCTTCAAGCGCTCAGCGGGTAAACTGGCACTTCTCATCTGGCCCCGATCACCTACCCTATGTGATTTTGCATATTTTTATGTGAACATCGAACCTGAATACAAAAAAAATCTCACATTATTTGGTTGACATAATTAAGAAAATGTATCATCTTAGGTTCCCTTCTGGAGCGGAATATTATGGCAATTTAGTTGACAACAAATACACTGGATCAGCTATGTACGTCGTCGAACAAAATATGAACTTATTATGTGAACTCGCTCAAAACAAACCCACTGGAGAGTTACTATTGATCGATGTGAATGGGGAAGAATGGCACGGCACCGCAGGGGATACTAATGTGGTACTACTTCCCGAACACGCATTCTTCAAAGCAATATCCAGCGACATCGGTAAAGGGAGACTGAAAAAGTCCCCGTTGAATGAAACGACAAATAAGGTAAAAGGCAAGCAGCCCAAAAGAGAACGGAAAGAATCAAATGGAGAGAAGATAAGGGAGTTGGAACTGAAGATATTCGCCAAAACGAAAAAGACCCTTTCTGATCTTAAGTTCGAGGAGTCTGAGTGGTATCAGAAATATCTGAATTTCAAAAATCTCTTTGAAGAAATCAACGCTAGAGTGGAAGACGACGGAGTAGATTCTCTTGACCCCAACCAGAAGGTATGGTACGAGAATTATTTGGATTTTAAAAGGAAATATGAGGAAATCATGGAACATCGTCTACACAAGGAGAAAAACTTGTCTGATTATAAGTTGTTCGAGTTGTTTAACAGCGACGAGTATAGGAATAGTTGCCCGCCGATACCAGTTTTCTATCCAAGTGAGGTGGTCGCTGATAATGAGCAAAACATCGAAGAAATGGGGCTGTCCAAAAATGTTTCGAAATTATGAACCAGTAAATAAAAATCATTTTATAATTTGCGATATATTTTATCATTCTTTTCATACTACTGTGAACTCGCCTTTATACAAATTAAAGTCCGATAAAATTTCCGGAGAATGAGAAAGAAAGTACTTCTTGTAATATATCAGAAAACTTTTTTCGATTCGTATAAGGTGTTGCCTCATAATCTCGAAACATATATTGTTCGATTCTGATGAGAAACATGTAGCATTGTTATTGTATGTGCATGATGACCTCATCTGGTACTGATAAAGAGTACGTTGGTCGAAACCCTGAAGATAGTCAAGAAACGTTTGTAATAATACACTGGAGCTGTCCAAACCTCTATTTTTAACACCTCAACACGTGTTTTAGTCAGCGAGTGACCATCTTTTGGAGAATAAGAGTCGAATTTTTTCCCCAGAAGATGTTCACCTAGTGACTGACACACGTGTCGAGGTTTTAAAACTAGCAGTTTTGTCTTGGTATAAAACTCCTGAACCTTTAAACGATTGAGAATTCTTACTAAAACTATCCTTGTAAGTATGACGGCCATCCATTCAAACAGTAACAGCTCCCACGGTAACTTGGCTTCCTGATCGACACCACTCGACTCATCCACTACAGCTGACTTCTCGAGAACTGTGGCATTGATTTATTTTTCATATTATTTCTATATCCAGTAACCATTATCATTCATTATATCCCTTTCATCTTGCAATAAGACACTACTTTTTGACCAATTGCATATGGTTCGCATGGAACTCGAGTTGTTCATCTTTTTTCTGAAATCGCCTGGCCAACCATGGGATACAATAACCTTTGCTAAGGCAATGTGGAAATTTCTGATTCAATGAAAATCATTTTAATGTTTTTCAGACATTTCATATCACAATTCTTCAGCTTACAATTTTCACAAGTTTTATAGTTAGAAAGTAATAAAACTACTAGCTGTCGTCACATCCTAGTTTTATTACAATTTCAAAGAGCGGTAAAATTTTGTCAGCAAACAAAAAAGTTAGAGTCCATTCGAAACCAAACTCATACCCACAAACTTGGTCCATCGACCAATCGAAACCTATTGGAATAAGTATATACCGAAGTAGCTACTCGACGTATTCAGCATCAGTCGCCGGTCAACGAAGGAAAAGAAGATTACCAAACAAATATCTGTGAAGAGAGAAGAAAGAGCATTATTGTTAGAGAGACTACCTAACTGCATTGTTTTGAATACCAACAACAACAAAAAGAATCTTGACGTTGGTTGTAGTTGTTTGAAAGTTAACATATTTTTATTTCACCGAGTCCTATTCAAATGGCTGGTATGGACATATTGGTTAAAAGGAGAGCAGTGATAAAAGGTGAACTAACAATTTTTTCTAAATTTGTCATGAAATTAGCACCTCCAATAACTGACAAAAACTTATTACTTGAATTAGAACAACGTTTAGAGCGTTCTGCCTCTCTCCTTGATGACTTTGAAGAAGTTCAGTTGGATATTGAATTATTGTCTACTGAGGTAGAGTCAGAAGTTCTAGAACGCGAAACATTTGAACAATTTTGCTACATTGGATCAAAATAGTATCGTAGGCGACATAAGCGTGACGAATAATTTAGGTACGAGCTCTACGAGTAACATAGGGGCTATGACCCCACCTGATACAGGTATGTCTCAAAATGTCAGATTGCCAATAATTGACTTGCCAAAATTTGATGGTAGCTTTGACGTTTAGAGATGTTTTCGAATCACTTATTCATAAAAATAATTCAATCAATGATACAAAATATATAAAAATTTCATTATCTTCGTTCTGCGTTGCACAAATTATCCAATTGCCTGGGATTTAGTTTGCAACCGATATAACAATTCTAGAATTCTGATACAAAATCACTTAAAAGCTCTATTCAATTTGGCAAAAATGTATGATAATCTTCTTTCTCTCTTAAACTCTCATAGATAACGTTAAAAAGCATATGCGTGCGTTAAATCATTGAACCAACCTACTGATAATTGGGATACATCGGTTATCCATCTTAACTCCAATGAAATTAGATTCCGATACAAACAGGGAATGGGAAGAAAAGAAAGCTTCTTATTTATCACCCAGTTTAGAGAATTTATTCACATTTATAAAAGATCGTGCAGATCTTCTCGAATCTATAGAGCAAAACCAATTTAACAGAAAAAACTTGAGTAAACATAAGTCAGATATCAAAAGTAAAACCTTTTTAACCTCAAACCAGTCCAGCAATTTTTCACAAAAGGTTTGGCGTTCATTGTGTAAAAATACTCAACATTTTATAGAGGATTGTTCTGAATTTATTAAGTTATCTGTCAATGACCGTATTGAACGAACCAAGGCTTTGAAGCTCTGCATAAACTGTCTCAAATATGGCCATATGATAAACCAATGCCATTCCAGTTCTTGCAAAGCTGCAAAGGTAGACATCATACCTTATTACATATCGAATGCAAAAATAGGATAAATTCAGAACAACCCCTGACAAATAGTGTACAGGAAAGCATTAATTTAGCTGCTAGTCACATAAAAAAGAATCAGCAGGTTCTTCTGCGTGTTATTGATAAAGATATTAAATGTCACATAGCTCGTGCTTTATTAGATCCAGGTAGCCAGAGTAGCTTTGTTACCTCAGAACTTTGTGATATGTTGAATCTTACTAGAAAAAGAGTTGATATCAATATATTTTGCATAAATGAAAATGAAACAAATATAACATCTTCTTGTATGATATGTATACAGTCGAAACACAACTCATTTTCAAAAGAACTTTCGTGTCTTGTTGTTCCTCAAATAACTAGCAATCTACCTAACTTTAAAGTAGACCGAAGTTCAATAAAAATACCATCACATATGAACTTTGATATTCTTAATAAAATAGATTTACTTTTGGGAGTTTTTGGAAATTTTTATGTGTTGGTCAAATAAAATTAGGGCACCAAGGCCCTATTCTACAGAGCACTAGGTTTGGGTGGCTAATGTCCGGTCCTATACATCGATAAACAGCTTAGCCGATTTTGGGAACTTGAAACATTTTCAAATATCAAACCTCTTTCCCAAGTTGAAAAGGCATGTGAATAACATTGTTTAGAAACCTTTTCACGCAATGAAAATGGTCAATTCGTAGTCACAACACCACTGAAAGATTCTCCTGAAAAATTAGGTGAGGCATATGAAACTGCTAAGAAAAGGTTTCTCACTCTTGAACGTAAACTCGAAAAACATCCAGAGCACAAAATTGAATATTTCAAATTTATAGATGAATTTCGAATGCTAGGTCATATGTACAGAGTAGAAAATGAAGATGAAGCGAAATTTTCATATTATATGCCCCATCATAGTGTTATCAAAGAAAACAGTTCAACTACACGTTTGCGTGTTGTCTTTGATGCTTCTTATCCAACAGATACATGTTAGTGACTGGAGACATGTCTCTACTACAGATAACCCAGCAGACTACGTTTCACGTTGTGTAAAATCCAGTATGTTGCAAAAACTTGATATATATTGGCACGGGCCAAATTGGTTGATGTCTGATGAGACTTCTTGGCCCTCCAGGCATTCTCCAGAGAAAAATGTACCTGAAATGAAAAGGGACTTGAAATCTCATAGAATTTGTATTTAGCAATCCCTGGAAAATCTGGAATAATTTGTTTCAAAAATTATTCGAATTTGATCCGATTAGAAAGAATTGTAGCCTATTGTTTACGTTTCAAGGAAAACTGTTGTAAACCTAGTTCTGAGAGAAATTTTACATATTTGCGCTGTAATGAAATCCGAAAGGCTATTGTTCATATTATAAAAATAGCGTGGTCAGAATATTTCATTACAGAAATACAAGCACTGAAATAGTTATTTATGATACAAGTGTTAAAAGTGGCATTTTATTTTGTGAGTGAGGAATATTGCGAAACGAGCGTTAGCGAGTGGAGCAACCCCACGAGCAAAATAAAATCACTTTTAACAAATGTATCATACAAAATTTTTTGTTCAACAGTTACTGCTAGTAAGAAAAAAACTAAAAAAAAATAAGATCCATAAGGATGCGAACACACGATCTTTGGATTACAAGTCAGATGCTCTACGGATCTAGCTACATGGACTTTATAATTGACAACCATATTTTGTATTTCAAATCTAAATTGCAAGCATGACAGGCAGGTAAAAAACAACTGCCTAATAATTGTTGTTTATTAGTTACCACAAATTAATAAACGATCCTAGCTTCTTTGTGTTCGTAGCTATTACTGTTGCAAATATAAATATAATGGAAGTTGGAATGGATGATTCAGATGATTTTCTTCCACCAGAAATTCAAGAAGCTGCAAACAGAGCAAATTTAGATCTGTTGCCTGAAAAATCACGGCAACAATATGATATTGCTTATAATGGATTCATCGAATGGAGTCAACTGAAGAAAGTTGAAGGCAAGTTCAGCGAAAGCGTACTTTTAGTTTATTTCGAAGAAAAATCGAAGTTATGAAAATCATCAACACTGTGGTCTAAATTCTCTATGATAAAAGCTGAACTGAAAATCAAGGAAAACGTGGATATAAGTAAATACCATAAATTAGTCGCATTTTTGAAACGAAAAAGTGTCGGATACCGTCCGAAAAAATCGAAAATTCTGACAAGGGAACAGATTGACAGATTTTTAAATGAAGCTCCCGATACCAAATATCTTATGATTAAAGTGGCAACCATTTTTGGATTATTTGGAGCGTGCCGTCGTGAAGAACTCTGCAAATTGAGCGTAGATGACATTGAAGAAACTATACAGTCATTACTAATTCATATTTCGGATACCAAAACCAACATTCAAAGAAGTTTTTGCATCGTTGGACACTACGTGAATTATTACCGTGAATATGCTGTATTACGCCCAACTTCTGTTACTCACCGTCGATTTTTCCTGAATTACTCTAACTACAAATGCACTATTCAACCAGTTGGAATAAATACTTTTGGGAAGATGCCTTCCACTATTGCTGAATTTCTGAAATTACCAGATCCGCAGCAGTTTACCGGCCATTGCTTTCGAAGATCTTCAGCATCTCTGTTAGCGAATTCAGGAGCAAATTTGACTACAATAAAACGACATGGCGGGTGGAAGTCCTCAACTGTAGCTGAGGGTTATATCGAGGATTCCATTGAAAATAAAAATAAAATAGCTGATAAAATGTTTCCTGGTATAAGTTCTAGTTCTCTCCCAGCATTATTTGATCATCCCACTTCAATAATAGCACCATCATTGATTGGCGATGAAGCTTCTGCAGTTACTTCGTCAGTTAATATCACAAATTGTACAAATTGCCAAATACATATTTATAAGTAATTTTGATTCTGATTGTTATAATAGTATTAATATCTGATTAAAGTGTTTCTATTAGAGAGATCTATATTACTGAGTATCCATCATCTCATCTGTCATTTTACTTTTAACACTAGTGTTAAAAGTACTTTTAACACTAGTGTTAAAAGTGATTTTGTGAAAACGTCAGTTTTTAGTTCATGTGTCAATGAATTAAAAACGTCATTTTTAATGTCAGTTGTACAAAATAGTTATTTATGATACAAGTGTTAAAAGTGGCATTTTATTTTGTGAGTGGGGAATATTGCGAAACGAGCGTTAGCGAGTGGAGCAACCCCACGAGCAAAATAAAATCACTTTTAACAAATGTATCATACAAAATTTTTTGTTCAACAGTTACTGCTAGTAAGAAAAAAACAAAAAAAAAATAAGATCCATAAGGATTCCAACACACGATCTTTGGATTACAAGGCTGACTGACAGATACTTCAAATATAATAAACCCCAACGCACTTTATTTATGAATGTCATTATTTGTCAGTGATGAAGGACATTCCACAGTTGGACTAAATACTACTTCGTTTGTAACTTCAAAAGGAATTAGTATTATCAATTGCGCAAACGACCAAATACATGTGTGAACTTTTATAAACGATTCCTCTTGAGTAGGTGTTCTGATTATAATATCTGATTGAAGTGTTTCTATTAGAGAGATCTATATTACTGAGTATCCATCATCTCATCTGTCATTTTACTTTTAACACTAGTGTTAAAAGTACTTTTAACACTAGTGTTAAAAGTGATTTTGTGAAAACGTCAATTTTTAGTTCATGTGTCAATGAATTAAAAACGTCATTTTTAATGTCAGTTGTACAAAATAGTTATTTATGATACAAGTGTTAAAAGTGGCATTTTATTTTGTGAGTGGGGAATATTGCGAAACGAGCGTTAGCGAGTGGAGCAACCCCACGAGCAAAATAAAATCACTTTTAACAAATGTATCATACAAAATTTTTTGTTCAACAGTTACTGCTAGTAAGAAAAAAACAAAAAAAAAATAAGATCCATAAGGATTCCAACACACGATCTTTGGATTACAAGGCTGACTGACAGATACTTCAAATATAATAAACCCCAACGCACTTTATTTATGAATGTCATTATTTGTCAGTGATGAAGGACATTCTACAGTTGGACTAAATACTACTTCGTTTGTAACTTCAAAAGGAATTAGTATTATCAATTGCGCAAACGACCAAATACATGTGTGAACTTTTATAAACGATTCCTCTTGAGTAGGTGTTCTGATTATAATATCTGATTGAAGTGTTTCTATTAGAGAGATCTATATTACTGAGTATCCATCATCTCATCTGTCATTTTACTTTTAACACTAGTGTTAAAAGTACTTTTCCACAACACTGGTCCACAACATTTGTTGAGCTCCATCCGTGAGAAATTCTGGCCACTTTCAGGTCGAAATCGTGCTAGAAAGATAATAATACATGAATGTATAAGGTGCTTCAAGGTTAAACCTCATATGATAAATCCAATAAAGGGAAATTTACCTAGCAAAAAAGTTATTCCCACCTTTCAACACTACTGGTGTCGATTATGCAGGTCCGTTTTTAATCAAAGATAAAAGGGGACGGGGCTGTAAAATCACAAAATCATATGTAAGCCGCCCAAGTAGCAATTCAACGTTGCGGCAACGTGTTCGGAAAAGTTGTGCAACCAAACATAAGTTGCGTTGCCGACGTCAACACAACGTTGTCACAACCCTGTTTTACACCTATTTAGTCAATAATTTTTGGGTTTTTACAACGTTTCTGCTGCAACTGTAGGTAACAGTTTGTCGTTTTCTAAACGTTGCTGAATTTACTTAAGAACAACTGCACACTAGCGCCCTCTCAAGGGACAATTACAGTTTATTTTCTATGGTGTTCGGAAAATAGTTGATTCATCAACCAAATAATTACTTATGGCCAAAATGGACACTGAGAAAAAACTTTCTGGCAACTACTACCGCAAGTTAATATCGAAATATTTCATGCTCAATATTACAGAAAAATAACGATTACGAAACAGAAAATGCCAACGCATTACATTTTACTGTCAAATATACCATTGTTTCATGCTAAAAAACACGCGGGCTTTCAATCTGTTGCGAAGATTTCAAATGTCAAGAGTAAAAAATATATATTTTTATAAACAATTTTTAATGTTTATATCCATTCAAGCGTGAACTAAACGGATTACCTATGAATTATTTCTAGAAAACTAAAATGAGAAAATCCTTTGTAAATGTTTGTTTTACATTCCAAGTTTTAATGGCAGACCTTGTTTCCAAAGAGAATTACACTTCCAATATGGCGTAGGAGTATTCAAGTTGTAACGCGATCTTGGTTGTCAGATAACTAAAAATATACTACTTTTTAACGTTAGTCTGCCAGACAACTAACTTTATAACTGAAGCGCGACTGGAGTTGCTTATCGGACTAAAAACTGAACCAATTTTAACTAATGTTCCGCTTCACAGTTGTTTCTCCTGGCTATAAACAGTTGTTCCTCTGAAAAAGTAGTTGCTTTCATTAATATCTCTCTATTCAGGTTAGCACTTGTTCCTAAAGAAATTAAACTTAAGATTTCCAAACTGTCTGTCTTTATGTTAGCTTGTGCCCGTGAAGTTTATTTACGACTTATTTTTTTTTGTCTGTATGGGAAGGCAGTGTATATTTATAAGCACTTTTCATTTACGATCCGAAAGTTAGGTTAGCATCATTCTAGTCCTTTTTCCTTTACTATAAATACATTTTCTGTCAAACAATTTAGCAAACAATGATCCTTGTCACTGAAATTAAAAAAATATAATGAATTGGGTAAATCATCATTATCTAAATTTGGCCTACACGTCCTCTGCAGTAAATATTTCAAGGAAGGTTAGTTGTGAAGATGACTCCGCGAAAACGTTTTCAACTCAACTGAAAAATTACCCGCTGCTTAGTTGAATCTCACAAGATCGCTTTACCGTCGGGAAAACGTTTAAAATAACTGAAGTTGTCACTTAAACGTGATGTCATGTTCAACGTTAAAACAACGTTGACCGGTGGTTTAGAGAACGTCGTTTCATAAATGACTAATTTCTACACCAACTACAACGTTAATTTTGGTGTATTATGTGGTTGTCGTCGCCAAAATGCTACTTGGGCCTGTTTCTTTGCTTCACTACACTTAGAACTTGTATCAGACTTGACGAAAGAAGCTTTTTTAGCAGCTTTCAGACGTTTTATTGGACGGCGAGGAAAACCTACTCAAGTCTACTCTGATAATGGTTCGTCTTTTATTGGTGCAAATAATGAAGTCAAAGAACTCAGCAAGTTTTTAGAATATAATTCAACTAAATTGTCGATTCTATTGAAAATCAAGGTATACCTTGGTCATTCATTCCAGCTCATTCCCCACATTTTGGTTGCCTTTGGGAGGCCGGAGTAAAGTCTATGAAACACCATTTGAAAAGAGTAGCGGGTAATGCAATGTTGACTTTCGAACAACTTTATACCTTATTAGTTGAGATTAAATGTATTTTGATTCCCCGTCCAATATCTCTCTTATCCTCCGACCCTTCAGATCTTTCCCCGTTGACTCCTGGGCGCCCCCTGATGTTAGCCGCTGACCCGGACTTAACGCATTTACCTGTGAACAGGTTGTCTCACTTTCAACACATACAGCAGATTCAACGCCATTTTTGGAACAGATGGTCTCTAGAATACGTCTCCGAATTGCAGCAGAGGAGCAAGTGGTCTCAACAACATGGCAAGCTAAAGCTTCATGATCTCGTTTTAATCAACGATGACAACCAACCTCCATTGAAGTGGGCGTTAAGAAGAATAGTGCAACTTCATCCTGGCAAGGACAATGTTGTTAGAGTAGCAACAATAAGAACATCGACAGGAACTGTCAAGCGTGCATTTTCTAAAATATGTCCCCTTCCGATTGAGGAACAAAAGTGAAAGACTATTCAATATTGGTTCATTCCGATATCCTCTCTAATTTGGATAACTTATTTTTTATTGGTTTTTATATTTAATTTTTTTCGCGTATTTTTTGCTTTTCTGTGTATTAACCTTTAAATAATGAATGTCAATGTCGTCAAATACCATCGTTCATTACGACCCAAAAAAAAAACAATTTTTTTTGGTAAACAATCTTCTTCAGCTTACAATTTTCGCAATTTTTATAGTTAGAAAGTAATAAAACTACTAGCTGTCGTCACATCCTGGTTTTATTACAATTTCAAAGAGCGGTAAAAGTTTGTCAGCAAACAGAAAAGTTACAGTACATTCGAAACCAAACTCATACCCACAAACAGGTCACACTGTGATATCGACTGTTTTCCTAAAGTTTCTCATAGTTTTCTAGATCTCGATCTTTCTCCACTCAAGGGAATACGAAGGCATAGTACGTTAAGTACCTCTAAGGTGCGTATTACATATTCAATACAACCACCTCGTTTGAACGTCGAAAACAATTTTCATCTACTGAAACTTCTTAGAGGTTCTTTCAAAATTTCACGAAAATTATAAAAAATTTAAGCCAGAAAAATATCTCTAGTTTTCCTTGAAGACGTTTGCATATAACACTTGACTGGTTGGTAAGTATTTGTCGTTTTCGCATCATTATATCTCAGTTGACAGTCAAATTGTGAATATTTTGCAAAAAAAATGAAATCTTAAAAATCAACAACAATTCAAAATTCCTTAATGAAACAATACAAAACTCACTGAAATCTTTTCAAACGGCACGTGACACGTGACGTGGACACGTGACGTCACACTTATCAAAATCTATCCTTATGTTAGATTTTGACAGATGTAAATATTAGAAAAAATGTAGTAACACAATAAACAACAATAAAACACCAGCTGCCAAACTCAAAGAGTCCTTCGGAAAACAATTATTGCCATGAAAGACAATGGTAAATATTAGATATTGATTGAGTTCAAATCGAATTATATTTGAACCTGAGCGGCGGCGTGGTGTAGTGGTTTAAGCATCCGACTCATAGGCCGAAGGTATATGGATCGATACCTGGCTAGGGCAAGAGATTTTCATTTAATTATGGTAGTAGATTGAATTTTAAAATTCTGAATACTGACCAGAGAGAGTCGTCCACCATTCACTTTTAGGGTCAAATTAACAGTGCTGCTCCTAAGGTGGCGTATGGAGTCAGTAACAAAGCCTACAAGAACACTCTGGCTGAAGACTTCTACCGTCAATGGCCATTTGACACATGTCGAAAAAATAGAATATCTACTACTACTACTATTTGGACCTTTGGGGCTTTATAAGAATGAGACGGTATTTATATATCTTCGTTTAACCTTACAACTCGATTATTTGTTCTTAGTTTTGTTCAATAGGTAATTATAGTTGTTTATGTATCAAGGGCGTAAAGTAGGCGTTTATGGCCTGCGATGTAGATGATGGCCCGCGGCGTGGATGATGGCCCGATGGCGTTGGTCGAGGGCTATCACACGCCGAAAGCCATAAACGCATTTTACGCACGTGATAGATACAAAATTTTATGCACTAGCGGTTTTATAGCGCGAATCACAGATACTGACTTGAATTCCAATGGTGTACACGTTTCAAACATTATGTATACAATAATCAAGAGTAATATAGTAACTATGGATAATGTGAAACTATAGAAGCTGAGAGCTATATTGAAGAATCTCTTTGAAATAAATTGACCATCACTGTAGAAATTGCCAACGATTGTGCCGGAATGATATCAGATAGTTGAACCAACCATCCACTTCTAAAATGAATACTTGTTCTCGTATTGATGCAGATGCTGTAACGAAGCTCAAAATATGTAATGATTACGATCAAGATAATATCCCACCTTCAACAGTAACTAAAACAACTGCATTTTCAATCAGTCTTATGACTTAATTACATGTTGAAAGAATATGGATTAGGAAGAAATGTTAGGAAGAGTATTTTTCTATTGAACTGAAATAATTCTGATTCGTGTTGGGTCTTGCATGAAATGATGTGTAAATATAGTTAATTTGAAAATGTAGTCGCTGGATGTCCAAAGGAAAAACTGAAAGAAACTAACGTTGGTAAAACAGTGTAACACATTACGATGAGGTTGTTATCTGTGTTAATCAAAATTTGGTGATTGTAAGAGAGTTAGGACTTAAATACAAAAACTCAAGTGAATCGTCATTCAAATCTTGGCGTTCGGTACATTCAAGTCTGAAGTCTAAAATTCAATAGTTTATACTTACTTTAAATGCTATAATACTTATTTTTCAATATAGGTATAAAAACTATATTCCCGAATGAAATGCTAAATGTGGCCTTTTTAATGCGAAATCCTCAGTCGGTAAGTTAACAATCACCAACCAGCACCATGTAGAAAACTGTAGAGGACGCCAGACTTTTTTTCAGTTACAAATTTATAACTACATCTTCCTGCGAATGCATCTGATCATATTTGAATGATGAAAATAACTGATGGATCTGCTGCTCTTCCATGGATGTAACCGAGGGTCATAAAAAAATCAAAAGAAAGTTCGGAGTAAGTCGGAGTTATTTCAAAGCGTTTTTTATTTATTTCTTCTTGCTCCCATCTATTTTCATGTTGTAACGCCACTGGGATTGAGGACCGCTTCATCATTGCTGCCAACATAACCAGCTCCACCGTTTGTAGAGTTCATGTACATTCGTGTGTCAGTACTGTCAGATGGTTGTGTTGTTTAGGTTGGGTTCTGTCAATCTTTGTGTAAATATTTGAGTGAATCTACTTATATTACTAATAATTCTTCGTTTATTGATGTGGGTGATCTTCTTTCCACACACAAGATGATTTGCGGGTATGGTGGATATTGAAGTTTCCGTGAAAATGTAAACGGTACATTGTTTTGGTGATCAGTTTTTCTCAAACCGGTACTAGATGAACTTTTGCTCTAAAATTTTACATTTCCTAATAATTAAAAGCACGAATCAAAGAAGTGCAATGTATTCCATCGTCTCAACTGGCTCTTGTCTGTGTTCTTTACTGATAGACAATTAAATTGAGTGTTAAAATGTGTTTGTGATACAAGACTCTCTATGTGATTTATTTTGATTTCATTCTTCACAATCTGTATTCGATAATGAATAGATCTATTTACATAGCCTCCTTGGTAATACTGCATTCATTGGGTGAGTACCAAACTATCTTGAATATTTTTTGCAGTCTCAGAATAGATTTGAAAAAATCCTAAATACATTTTCGTTGAGTTTAATATACCTATCTGTGTCTCCTCTGAAGAAGACAGTTAGTTCTCAGACAATTTGTTGTGTTTACCCCAGTTTCAATTCTGCTGCTGATATCGAAAAAAAAACAATAAATAGGTTTCAGTTAATAAGAAGGTAGATACAATTTCAGAAAGGTTTTATAAACCTACTTATTGAAAGATTTGGTAAGTAGGTATTCGGTTACATCGGTTACAGTTGGCACTTTTTAAAGAAAAATTCAATCTTCTCATAACCATATAAATTTAACTTACAATGTTATGGTGATTTGGCAACGTGGGATATTTCTGATCGGTAAGTTCAGTGCACTTCTTCGATAATAAAATGAAAGTGTGATTTTACTTACGCAGTTAGTTTTGTCTCCTCAACTTCTGAACACAAAATTTGATGGGATCTCAAGTTCTTCTTGAGTTATGCCCTTCCTTGAAAATAGACCATTTTCAAACTCGAATTTTTCAGTGAAAAATCGCACAAAATGACTCCTTTTTGGTAACCTTCCTTTCAAATCCTAACCAAGAACCAAAAATAATCGTTTTTCACAAAACTTTGAACTTCCTGTATTAATAAAAATATAGGTAACTACAATGTTAGTAATTTTTGTTCTTGCAGCAACTTGCTCAAATGTTCATGATCAAAATCATCAAATGTTGCCAAATCACCATTAAAGTAAGAGTAAATATGAAAAAAACACAACCTAATCTAACATGGCTAGTCGAGTTATATGCAGAAGATATACTTAGATCGGACTCAACTGTCAACCCAAGAAACTATTTTTTGTACAACTGTCATTAAAAATGACGTTTTTAATTAATTGACATATGAACTAAAAACTTTTTTCACAAAATCACTTTTAACACTAGTATTAAAAATACTTTTAACACTAGTGTTAAAAGTTAAATGACAGATGAGATGATGGATATGTACTCAGTAATATAGATCTCTCTAATAGAAACACTTCAATCAGATATTATAAACAGGAAATTATTTATAAAAGCTCACACATGTATTTGGCCGTTTGCGCAATTGGTAATACTAATTCCTTTTGAAGTTACAAACGAAGTAGTATTCAGTCCAACTGTAGAAGGTACTTCATCACTGACAAATAATGACATTCATAAAAAAATGCGTTGGGGTTTATTATATATCAGTCAGTCAGTAACCCAAATATCGTGTATTCGAATCCTACTGGATCTTATATTTTTTTAGTTTTTTTTCTTACTAGCAGTAACTGTTGTACAAAAAAAATTTGTATGACACATTTGTTAAAAGTGATTTTATTTTGCTCGTGGGGTTGCTCCACTCGCTAACGCTCGTTTCGCAATATTCCCCACTCACAAAATAAAATGCCACTTTTAACACTTGTATCAGAAATAACTATTCTTTTACCTACAAGTTGTTTGATGAATACTATGATGAAAATGAGCAGAATATTCCTAGTACCTAATATTCTATGAAGATTGTCAGTACTTACTCACGTCCAAAAATATTTTTTATTTTTTCTGAAATACTTATTTACGTCGGAAACTTTCAGTTAAATTTTGGTTGAATGAATTGCCACATAACATGAATTTTATGATGCTAAACTTGTACTAAGTAATAATATAAACCTTTTTTAATAATTGAAGGGCTCGGGGGAAGAGGGTATTAAGCCACTTGTTTCTACTTTGAAGTAATTGGAACTTTTATGTTTTAATCAAATCCTGAAATCATAATTACAAAACAAACGCAAAATAATTTGTATAGTATTATATTTAGATATAAACGTATTAGAATATGTAAACAAACAAGAAAAATGTAAGCAGGCAAGAAAAAAATTGCCAAAATTAACAAAAAATGGTGGCTTGTTGCCATTTTCAACTTAAAACTTAACCTTATTTATTTCTAAACGTTGCTTAAGTCTATTTTAATTAAATCAAAAAAATATCTAAAATATGTCGGCTTCTTCCTCATTATGGTCAATATGTTCTATGTTATCTTCATCTTCATCAGTAGTATCCAACTGTACGTCATCTACGCCGAGTTCAAAATGAATGAAATATTGTTTCTTCATTTTCCAAAAGCAATAATATACACTTATTTTTACAATGACAGGGGGGGCCTAAAGTTCTTGCTTCTACTTGTTTGCCTTTCCAGTTTTTATACGGGTGACCTAAATTTCTCCGCTTATTTGCCTTTACTCTCTTTCTAGCCTCAATATTTTGCTGTCGCCATCTGGATTTTACCTTTTTTTCGGGCGTTTCAAGAGTCTTGATGTATTGCGTTCCTAAAATTAGGAGGGAAATAATTTACGAAAAAAGGTAACAAGCCACAAAAACAGTTTAGATTATCACCCACAGGTCTGTCATCGGCGGATCTGGCTATAAACAGAGGCTCTGGCCATAATATTTGAAATTTTATAGTATGTATTACATTAAACTCAATGATATCAAATTTAAATCCAAAATATTAACAGAGTTATAAGCCAATGTTTACTTCACAAAGATATTACTTATTGGCTTAAAAGGTAATAAGCCACATTGTTTTTAAACTTACCGATTTTTCACTTTCTTCACTGCTGTGACTGTTGTCACTTGATTCCACGTAGTCTTTATCCCTTAGACTGTCATCTGAGTCAAAGTCCGATTCACTAGAATCAACATTTTCACTGTTTTCGAACACTTTTCGCTTAACACCTGCTGAACTTAAGGCGGCCATGTTGATTTATGGGTGGCTTGTTACCTTCTTGCTGCAGATATGCGCATAAAATATTAAAAGCTCATAAGGAATTCATTGCACAGTGTTGCCATATTGTGTTTAATTTCTGTGAAAACAAGTTTGTGGCTTGCTCTCTTTCTTATAATGATGATTATGGGTTTAAACTAAATTGTTAGTAAATGTGGCTTATTACCCTCTTCCCCCGAGCCCTTCAATTATAGAAACTTCATACAATCATCGAGACACCGATTCGAAAAGACTGCGAGCAGGACGCAGTGTTTTCAAAAAGTCTTGTTTACATAACATTATAGTTAGAAATACAGAATATGAAGGAAATTGTCATAATGCAGAATTAAATAAAAAATACATTTACCTACCTTGCTATCACGAAAACGGTGTTGCTCAGAAACACCAAGACAGCTTACTTGAGTGTTTGTTTTGTACAGCAGCACAAACATTCTGTTGAATAATTGAGCTGCTTTAGAAAAAAACACTCGAGCAAGCTCTCTTGGTGTTTCTAAGCAACACTGTTTTCGTGCTAGCAAGGTAAAGTATTTTTTTTAATTCTGAATTGTGACAATTTCCTTCATATTTTGTTAACCAATCAAATGCCACTATTTTTTTTATTTCTAGCTAATTTAATAGCAACGTGATTTTTTTTAAAACACTGCCTCCAGTTCCCAGTTCTCAGTCTTTTCGAATGCATCTGGCAACACTGATCTGTAACAATACATGGTATAAAGATTTTCTAATATTTCTGGTAATGCAGATACAGAAACTAGTGACCACGAAAGAGATGAGGGCGATTGCCATGTGACTGTTTACATGAAGAACCTGTTCTTCATAAATATTTTATGTTTCTCTTGTTTTTTTTTGTTTTTATTTTCTATGTTGACCTTTCATGATAAAAATATGTTTTGTGTTCCAGTTTTATATTGAAAATGTGTTTTTGTACAACTGTCAAAAAAACTTGACATTTCTGCATCTCTATTGATGCGTTAATGTTTACTTTTTTCCACCGTGAGAAAAAGACACGACGCCACTCAAAATTTTCATATTCTTTTTGATATGATAATAATAATAGTAATCGTCTTTATTATTTCCAAAAATAAATTATGCTATGATTTTTTCAAAATAAAGGGCTAAGTTTATTTTTTGATGTGCTACACAGCATAAAATACTTTTCCACTCAACCCTCCACACTCAAGTTATTTTCCGCCGTAAATCAACACTCACTATGCACATGATTCTCCCAATATTTCTAAAGAAGTTTGGTTTTGTTCCTCAGTTTCTTCAATTTCATCCATGGTCGTTGTTAAATCGAACTCGCGAACACAAAAAAATGACGTTGTTTACAATATTGTTGTGATACTGTAAAGCTGTTCCATGACAACACAATGTTGGGATTTTTCTGTAGAATTATGAGTACGTGGTTTGTTCTTTCCTCGGAATCAAAATGTAGTCTTTCAGCGGGATTACGAAGTCTTGAACCTCGTCCGTTAACTATATTATGGACTTAGATGTATTGGAAGTATTTATTTTTACTCGAGTTTTACTATATTTCAAAATTTCAGACGATGTAAATTCACATTCACAGTTGTACAAAAAATGTTGTTTGTATTTCGTTTAAAAAATGGCACATTCGAGATAATTTTTGGCCTCGACCTGCGGTCATGTGCCATTGAAAAAACATTCATTTTACGCACTTGATACAAAAATAACAATTTTTCAATTGGTACCTATTTAAAGCACGCCTCAGCGTGTGCAAATCGAAAGAACGCGCGTTTTTTTAAAAATTTTGATTTTTGTTCGAAAATATGAATAAAAATCTTTTGTGGAATCATTTTGATGTAGTTCAATGTCCAGCGTGGTTTTAGCCGGGGAAGTCGTTTTTCTGTTAGATTTTCCAAAAAAATCACATTTTTCATTTTTTCAATTTTCATGGAGAATGTTCCCCTTTTTAGCAAAACTCTTATTCAAACATTAACGAAAGTATACTGATGTCACATCACAAATTTTATTTGTTATAATGAAACCAGTATTTATGATTTCAAAGTGCATCAATAGAAAAAAATAACGTAAAGCATTCGTGGATAACTGATCTTTCAAACATTTGCTCTATTTCGAGCCCTCCGGCTGCGCCGTCGTGTTTGAAAGACCTTTTTATCCACTAATACTTTAATTTGTATACTACTTATAGCGTTTACATTTTTTTGTTAGGAATTTTTGAAGCTTTGCTATCAAAACCATCTATATCCAGATTCATTTTCAATTTTACATTTTGAGAAAAAAATGCAAACGACTTCCTAAAAAACTACAAATATTATTATTTTTTGCTATTTCTATGAATGAAGGTGAACCGTTGAGAAGTTTTGGTCGATTCCTGAAAAATTTTTCTAAATGGATATAGACGCTATATAGTGCTGCTGCACTAAACATCGTTTGTACAGCAAGATCACAGTAATTTTTGGAAATTCTGCATTTTGTCGGGAAATTATTTCTGAAGATATAGTTGTACTAACATAACTGAAACCGTGAAAACATGCACGCCCATAATGGCCATTTGTCGCACAACGAATATCACGAAAAATCACTTCCAATTAATGACAGTGCTCATGAAACACCCTGTATATTGGGTTTTGTTACGTGGCCAGACGTGTTTATTATATTTCTCTACGACTATTGTATTCTACATTGATTACATATTGATTATTAGTTGAAGAATGAAGATGATTCCAAGACACCGTGGATCCCTTGGTGGATTCTAACTCATTATTCAATGGCACCTGGCCAATCACAGATTCAGAATTTTCAGAATCCACGGTAGGTAACTGAGAGGTTTAGACCAATGACAAAACAGCAAATGTACCAAACAAATTTCTCATTGGTTTGTCACGGCTTGGAATCCGCGAATGTCAGATTGACTGTTATCTGTCCCAGTTTTAACTTTAGCTCCTGATGAAATCTTAAAACAAAGGTATTTCGAATAATATTTATTTGAACATTCTCGATTTTTGGTCAAACAGGGTTTGTTTAGTCATATGTCATGCACAAATTTTGTATGTACCTGGGTGGTCCAGTGGTACGGATCCGCGGAAAAGTTTAAGGTTGTTATAAGAGCGTGAGTTCGAATCCTACTGGTGAATGTTTTCTTTTATTTTTCCCCTCAAGCATTTAGTTATTCATTTACAATTGTTATTCTTCCTTATATTGCTTTGTAATTTATACTACTTTTTGCTAATAATACCACATACTGAGCTTTCGTCATATATTTACAAATTTTCGTGTACTTAGTCGTAGAGAAAATATAGTCTTCTACTCGCGTATCCTCCAGACTAATAGCTATCATTATACGCTCGTTGAAGAATATACTATTCTATGGGCAATACTCAACACAGCCAATACAGCACAAATAATTTCATATACTCACCTCATTACATAATCTTTCAACGAAACTAGGCTCCATGAAGAATAAGCCCGCCAACTTCCTAGTGATTATAGTTCTCTAATTAGTTAATCGACTTGCTTTGATGATTCATCGGGCCACGGAAATGTTTGAAAAATAAACTATAACATTTTAGAAGGCGGAGTTCCTCAGGTTCGGCTTTTTTGAACCTGGTTGTTTATTATGAAAAACACATTGCCTAACTTAAACATAATAACCCTCGTTTTGTCCATTTGTTTACAGGTGCGGGCCTAATGAATGCTGTGAAGTTTGCCGCTTATGTAGATGAACTATACTGTCTCTATTCTTGCATATACTGAAAGAAATGTACACCACGGTAACGATACCAATGTGTAAATTTTATCAGTAAAATTATGACTCTTTATTCGTTTTGTTAGATTTTTGAAATGTCAAATGGAAATATGAGTATCCTGATGTTCGATAAAAACCATGTTCTCTTTTTCATTTTAAAGATGATAACCGAGTTGTTGCACTATCAGTATGTCAGCTACGTATTGGAAAGGGATAAAGATAAATCAACTTAATTCCAGAAAAGATGTGCGGTATACATACCTACTTATTTTTATGCCAAGGTCATTTAATTCCTTGTAAAGATACAAAAGGTAAAGTTATCACCGAGGCCGCTTGCGGCCAAGTTAGGGTAATCTTGAGGATGCTAAAAAGTTTCGCGACTATTAAACCATCAGATAGTGACAGATTCAGGTGCCCCAGTTTCGCATACAAGCCTCGAATAGGGTTAAAAGTATATCGATTTGGAGTAAAATGAAGATATTTTTACAAGTGGCTCCTGGGAAAACATCGAAAATCGATTTTATTTTCCCTCGTGTTTCCCTCGGTGTTTCCTAACTACGGTACGAAACTACAGGTGATTCGTTAGGTCGTTTTAAGAAAAAAGTTCCTATGAGCATACTTATGTCTCTGTAGTTTTTTACCGTAGTTATGAACACGAGGGAAACAAATAAACACTGTTCTGAAAAATCGAATTCTCGGTATGTTCCCAGGACCAAAAAAATTTCTTCATTTTACTCCAAATCGATATACTTTTAAACCATATTAGAGGCGTGTATGCGAAAATAGGGCACCTAAATCTGACTTATGTGAAGTTGGCGCCGACTTTTTGCAAAAACACATTTTTTTTTTGGTTCTGGGTAGATTTGAAAGAGTTCTGGAGTTCCTGATACAAATTTTGAATAGTTCCAGCTAACGGTGGATTTTGATGAGAAAAACATATTAGTGGCGCTAACTTCACGCGGCGCCATCTTTTTCGAAAAAATGAGTTCTGATGATATTTTTTGATAAAGATAACAGAGTTCTGGAGGTCTTGATCATTTTTGAAAATAGTTCTGCCGAAATGAAAAAGTTATTGAAGAAAATTAATTTTTGACTTTCGAAAACCATCATTTTGAAATAAAAATAAAAGATACTTCAGTTCTGACAAGAGTTCTGAGTAGCACTCAGCGAGTTCTATAAAACATGTTAATCGAGTTTTACCGAAAAATCAGAACTTTTCAATTTATTTGCTATCATAGGGTGCGAAAATCGAAACACCAACATTTCGAATGAAGATAGAAAGGAATCTCAGAACAGTTCTGATGAGAGTTCTGGGTAGCACTCGGAGAGTTCTACGAAATATGGTGATCGAGTTTTAAGGAAAAAGCAAAACTTTTCAATTTATTAGCTATCATAGGGTGCGAAATCCGAAAAACCAACATTTCGAATGAAGACAGAAAATAATGTCAGGACAGTTCTGATGAGAGTTCTGAGTAGCACTCGGCGAGTTCTACAAAATATAGGGATCGTGTTTTATCGAAAAAGCAGAACTTTTCAATTTATTTGCTATCATAGAGTGCGAAATCCGAAAAAACAAGTTGAAAAGGGGAACATTCTCCATGAAAATTGAAAAATGAAAAAAGTGATTCATTTGTAATATCTAACAGAAAACAACTACTTCCCCGGCACAAGCCACGCTGGACATTGAACTACATCTGATAGATATTGTGAAAAGACTCTAACTGAAAAGGAAAGAAAAAATCTGAAAGTGAAAATTTGCATTTTCATTCAGATAGCTGACTTTTTAAATTCTTTCTAGTTTTCCTTGAAAAAATCATTAAATAAATTAGATAGGAGAATGTTATTAAAAAATATCACTCACAGAAATCGTTCATTTCATTGAAGCAAGGTCCGCTTCTCTCGCATTTAATCCCCAATACATTTTGGTCGACAAAAATCTATTTCGCTTTGCCAAGCTCTTCAGGAGGATTGATATAGGATTGGAATAAAACAGGCTTTTCAGAAGCATACACATCAGGGATGGATATGAGAGAAACATTTCTTCTGCGGTGACACTTTAAAAATTATTTTTTGACATAGACCTGTCATGAGCATTTTGATTTTAGTTCGAAAATATGAATAGGAAATTCATAAAATCTATTGTGGAATCATCTGCGACTGAAAGACAAACTTTAGTCGCTATTTTCCATCGTTCAAGATAACCTCTTGGGAGGTATTCATGTTGAAAAGGGGAACATTACAAATGAATCACTTTTTTCATTTTTCAATTTTCATGGAGAATGTTCCCCTTTTCAACATGAATACCTCCCAAGAGGTTATCTTGAACGATGGAAAATAGCGACTAAAGTTTGTCTTTCAGTCGCAGATGATTCCACAATAGATTTTATGAATTTCCTATTCATATTTTCGAACTAAAATCAAAATGCTCATGACAGGTCTATGTCAAAAAATAATTTTTAAAGTGTCACCGCAGAAGAAATGTTTCTCTCATATCCATCCCTGATGTGTATGCTTCTGAAAAGCCTGTTTTATTCCAATCCTATATCAATCCTCCTGAAGAGCTTGGCAAAGCGAAATAGATTTTTGTCGACCAAAATGATTTGGGGATTAAATGCGAGAGAAGCGGACCTTGCTTCAATGAAATGAACGATTTCTGTGAGTGATATTTTTTAATAACATTCTCCTATCTAATTTATTTAATGATTTTTTCAAGGAAAACTAGAAAGAATTTAAAAAGTCAGCTATCTGAATGAAAATGCAAATTTTCACTTTCAGATTTTTTCTTTCCTTTTCAGTTAGAGTCTTTTCACAATATCTATCAGATGTAGTTCAATGTCCAGCGTGGCTTGTGCCGGGGAAGTAGTTGTTTTCTGTTAGATATTACAAATGAATCACTTTTTTCATTTTTCAATTTTCATGGAGAATGTTCCCCTTTTCAACATGAATACCTCCCAAGAGGTTATCTTGAACGATGGAAAATAGCGACTAAAGTTTGTCTTTCAGTCGCAGATGATTCCACAATAGATTTTATGAATTTCCTATTCATATTTTCGAACTAAAATCAAAATGCTCATGACAGGTCTATGTCAAAAAATAATTTTTAAAGTGTCACCGCAGAAGAAATGTTTCTCTCATATCCATCCCTGATGTGTATGCTTCTGAAAAGCCTGTTTTATTCCAATCCTATATCAATCCTCCTGAAGAGCTTGGCAAAGCGAAATAGATTTTTGTCGACCAAAATGATTTGGGGATTGAATGCGAGAGAAGCGGACCTTGCTTCAATGAAATGAACGATTTCTGTGAGTGATATTTTTTAATAACATTCTCCTATCTAATTTATTTAATGATTTTTTCAAGGAAAACTAGAAAGAATTTAAAAAGTCAGCTATCTGAATGAAAATGCAAATTTTCACTTTCAGATTTTTTCTTTCCTTTTCAGTTAGAGTCTTTTCACAATATCTATCAGATGTAGTTCAATGTCCAGCGTGGCTTGTGCCGGGGAAGTAGTTGTTTTCTGTTAGATATTACAAATGAATCACTTTTTTCATTTTTCAATTTTCATGGAGAATGTTCCCCTTTTCAACATGAATACCTCCCAAGAGGTTATCTTGAACGATGGAAAATAGCGACTAAAGTTTGTCTTTCAGTCGCAGATGATTCCACAATAGATTTTATGAATTTCCTATTCATATTTTCGAACTAAAATCAAAATGCTCATGACAGGTCTATGTCAAAAAATAATTTTTAAAGTGTCACCGCAGAAGAAATGTTTCTCTCATATCCATCCCTGATGTGTATGCTTCTGAAAAGCCTGTTTTATTCCAATCCTATATCAATCCTCCTGAAGAGCTTGGCAAAGCGAAATAGATTTTTGTCGACCAAAATGATTTGGGGATTAAATGCGAGAGAAGCGGACCTTGCTTCAATGAAATGAACGATTTCTGTGAGTGATATTTTTTAATAACATTCTCCTATCTAATTTATTTAATGATTTTTTCAAGGAAAACTAGAAAGAATTTAAAAAGTCAGCTATCTGAATGAAAATGCAAATTTTCACTTTCAGATTTTTTCTTTCCTTTTCAGTTAGAGTCTTTTCACAATATCTATCAGATGTAGTTCAATGTCCAGCGTGGCTTGTGCCGGGGAAGTAGTTGTTTTCTGTTAGATATTACAAATGAATCACTTTTTTCATTTTTCAATTTTCATGGAGAATGTTCCCCTTTTCAACATGAATACCTCCCAAGAGGTTATCTTGAACGATGGAAAATAGCGACTAAAGTTTGTCTTTCAGTCGCAGATGATTCCACAATAGATTTTATGAATTTCCTATTCATATTTTCGAACTAAAATCAAAATGCTCATGACAGGTCTATGTCAAAAAATAATTTTTAAAGTGTCACCGCAGAAGAAATGTTTCTCTCATATCCATCCCTGATGTGTATGCTTCTGAAAAGCCTGTTTTATTCCAATCCTATATCAATCCTCCTGAAGAGCTTGGCAAAGCGAAATAGATTTTTGTCGACCAAAATGTATTGGGGATTAAATGCGAGAGAAGCGGACCTTGCTTCAATGAAATGAACGATTTCTGTGAGTGATATTTTTTAATAACATTCTCCTATCTAATTTATTTAATGGTTTTTTCAAGGAAAACTAGAAAGAATTTAAAAAGTCAGCTATCTGAATGAAAATGCAAATTTTCACTTTCAGATTTTTTCTTTCCTTTTCAGTTAGAGTCTTTTCACAATATCTATCAGATGTAGTTCAATGTCCAGCGTGGCTTGTGCCGGGGAAGTAGTTGTTTTCTGTTAGATATTACAAATGAATCACTTTTTTCATTTTTCAATTTTCATGGAGAATGTTCCCCTTTTCAACATGAATACCTCCCAAGAGGTTATCTTGAACGATGGAAAATAGCGACTAAAGTTTGTCTTTCAGTCGCAGATGATTCCACAATAGATTTTATGAATTTCCTATTCATATTTTCGAACTAAAATCAAAATGCTCATGACAGGTCTATGTCAAAAAATAATTTTTAAAGTGTCACCGCAGAAGAAATGTTTCTCTCATATCCATCCCTGATGTGTATGCTTATGAAAAGCCTGTTTTATTCCAATCCTATATCAATCCTCCTGAAGAGCTTGGCAAAGCGAAATAGATTTTTGTCGACCAAAATGTATTGGGGATTAAATGCGAGAGAAGCGGACCTTGCTTCAATGAAATGAACGATTTCTGTGAGTGACATTTTTTAATAACATTCTCCTATCTAATTTATTTAATGATTTTTTCAAGGAAAACTAGAAAGAATTTAAAAAGTCAGCTATCTGAATGAAAATGCAAATTTTCACTTTCAGATTTTTTCTTTCCTTTTCAGTTAGAGTCTTTTCACAATATCTATCAGATGTAGTTCAATGTCCAGCGTGGCTTGTGCCGGGGAAGTAGTTGTTTTCTGTTAGATATTACAAATGAATCACTTTTTTCATTTTTCAATTTTCATGGAGAATGTTCCCCTTTTCAACATGAATACCTCCCAAGAGGTTATCTTGAACGATGGAAAATAGCGACTAAAGTTTGTCTTTCAGTCGCAGATGATTCCACAATAGATTTTATGAATTTCCTATTCATATTTTCGAACTAAAACCGAAAAAACAACTTTTCGAATGAAGACAGAAAATAAAATCAGAACAGTTGTGATGGGAGTTCTGAGTAGCACTCGGCGAGTTCTACAAAATATGTTATTCAAGTTTTATCGAAAAAGCAAAACTTTTCAATTCATTTGCTGTCATAGGGTGCGAAATCTGAAAAACCAACATTTTGTATGAAGACAGAAAGGAATCTCAGTATATTTATAATTCTAATATATATTACTGGTAATACTGTAAATAAACAAAAATAGAGAAAAATTTATTGTATAGCAACCGTATATAACTAAAAAGCCTTTACCCCCTAACAAAAAAATGTATCGACGCCTCTGCCTTACAATCTGATTGAAAGGAATTAGAATCGAATTTAGAGTGCAAATGTGGGTGTCTTGCATTTCACACTTTATGTCAGCAAATAAATTGAAAAGTTTTGCTTTTTCGATAAAACTTCATTAAAATACTTTGTAAAACTCTCCGAGTGCTACCCAGAACTCTCATCAGAACTGTCCTGACATTATTTTCTGTCTTCATTCGAAATGTTGGTTTTTCGGATTTCGCACCCTATGATAGCTAATAAATTGAAAAGTTTTGCTTTTTCGATATAACTTGAAAAACATATTTTGTAGAACTCGCCGAGTGCTACTCAGAACTTCCATCACAACTGTTTTGATTTTATTTTCTGTCTTCATTCGAGAAGTTGTTTTTTCGGATTTCGCACTCCATGATAGCAAATAAATTGAAAAGTTTTGCTTTTTCGATAAAACTCGCTCACCATATTTTGTAGAACTCGCCGAGTGCTACTCAGAACTCTTATCAGAAATGTTATGAGTTTCCTTACTGTCTTCATTCTGAAAGATGGTTTTTTGGGTTTCGCACCCTATGATATAGCTAATAAATTATAAAGTTTTGCCTTTTTGATAAAACTCGCTCACCATATTTTGTAGAACTCGCCGAGTGCTACTCAGAACTCTTATCAGAAATGTTATGAGTTTCCTTACTGTCTTCATTCTGAAAGATGGTTTTTTGGATTTCGCACCCTACGATAGCTAATAAATTGAAAAGTTTTGCTTTTTCGATAAAACTTGAATAACATATTTTGTAGAACTCTCTGAGTGCTACTCAGAACTCCGATCAGAACTGTTCTGAGATTCCTTTCTGTCTTCATTAGAAATGTTGGTGTTTCGATTTTCGCACCCTATGATAGCAAATTAATTGAAAAGTTTCGATTTTTCGGTAAAACTCGATTAACATGTTTTATAGAACTCGCTGAGTGCTACTCAGAACTCTTGTCAGAACTGAAGTATCTTTTATTTTTATTTCAAAATGATGGTTTTCGAAAGTCGAAAATTTATTTTCTTCAATAACTTTTTCATTTCGGCAGAACTATTTTCAAAAGTGGTCAAGAACTCCAGAACTCTGTTATATTTATCGAAAAATATCATGAGAACTCATTTTTTCGAAAAAGATGGCGCCGCGTGAAATTAGCGCCACTAATTTGTTTTTCTTAACAAAATCCACCATTAGCTGGAACTATTCAAAATTTGTATCAGGAACTCCAAAACTCTTTCCAATCTACCCAGAACTCCAAAAAAAAATGTGTTTTTGCAAAAAGTCGGCGCCAACTTCACATGAGTCTAAATCTGTCACTATCTGAGAGCCTATATTTGGAATACACACAATTTTTCGAGGAGCAATCGTCAAAATTATCAAACTAGATATTTGCAAATACTTAATAGCTTTTTATGAAAAGTGCGCGGAAAGTGTGAAAAGTGGATGCTTAAAAAACGGGTGTGAATGTGTTCGAATTTTTGACCAACTTATTTGTAGAGAAGGCGTTTATAGCGGTTTGTTTACAAACAAATATTGATATTTTGTGGTAATTCAATTCACATGAAAGAAGCGAAATATTGAAACTTTTGATGATCAAAATAATCATAACCGAACAGATAGGTGAATATTTTGAGTGATTCTAAGGCATCTGATATATATGAAGGAGTAAAATTGGCAATGAATATAGCTTTTTACCAGAAAAATCCCTAGCATAATACGAAGCTAATTGGTTTGACCATAAATAATTTTTTTCTACAACCGCTTACCAAAATAGCTTCAACGTTTTTCGAGGAATGTCATTTTGTGACAGTATTTTCGCCCTAGAGTGAATATATTGAAAAAAAACGCTCAATCAAACAGATTTAAACAGCTGGGGAGTGGGTTCGATCTCGGTTGGCGTTTTTTTTGCTAAGTACGTCGGAATTCCGAGATACCCAGTTGGAACTTGCAAAATAGAATTGCTGTGACCTACGCTATTCGTTTTGAAATGACGTCCGTTTTAATGGATATTCCGCATTCAATTAATATCAAAGATAGCACTGAAATTTCATATATTGGTGAATGCGCACGTAACACTAATGGTGTTCAAAATTGGTAGGTATTTGATTTTGATATGAGAAGTAGGAATGTGGGCTTTCACAGCTTTCAGTGTTCTGGTTGGAAGGTTTTACCGTGGACTGCTTTGATTGAAATTATTTCTCAAGATGTGTAATGTAGGTTATCCTATGAGTTACATCACACTTGTGAACAAATTATTTCATACTTTTTGTCGCATTTGTCTTTAAAAAGTTTTTTCGTTAGTGTTTTTCGAGGTGTTTTTATTCATTGATCAAATAAATACTTACCGGTCTCGTGCATGGCATCACACGTTGAAAGGTGAGGGCTGTGTCTTCCCTAGATCGCACAAGTCTCTAGAAAACTTCTTGGGGTTGCTCGTGAGGGTGCAGCCTGTTGATGGAGAGAAAAAAATTTGAATAAATTTTGAACTTGCTTGACTACAGTTAGATGCAAAGTACGCCACCCCACTGTTTTTGAACTTTACCTAAGAGTATGTCGGTGTATTTCCATCCAAATTAAAAATTGCGAAAATAATTCCGATTTTAAAAAATGGCGATATCAACTTTCCTTCTAACCACAGACCAATTGCACTACTTCCAGTCATGGCAAAAACTGTAGAAAAAATAATGGCAATAAGAATTATTAATTATCTAGAACACACAAATATTTTGACAGACAGACAGTTTGGATTTAGAAAAGGTAGAAGTACGTCGAAAGCAGTGCTCGAATTAGTCAATTTCATAACTGATGGCTTGGAAAACAAAGAAGCAACACTTGCCATATTCTTGGATCTGAGCAAGGCGTTCGACTGCGTCGCCAAGGATATTTTATTAGAAAAATTAAGATATTATGGCTTTGTAGGTGTTGCACATAATCTTCTCGCATCATATCTGAACGAGCGAAAGCAATGTGTGTTATATAATGAAGAACTCAGTAGCATACAAACGATCTTGAATGGGGTTCCACAAGGTAGCGTCCTTGGACCACTACTTTTCTTGATTTATATCAATGATTTACCAAATTCAATGACAACATTTACAATGCTGTTCGCTGATGACACTACCTTCGCCATTCGGAAAAACAATGACGAAGAATCATCAGAATTAGAAGAACGAGTTATTCAGGAAGCTACTGACTGGTTCAATGCGAACAGCTTATGTGTGAATGAAAATAAGACCGAATCAGTTATGTTCTCGTTGTCACAGAATCCCTCAGATAGTGTGAAGTGTCTTGGCATAATTATTGACTCCAAGTTAACTTGGAAACCCCATATTGATAAATTAGCGAAAAATCTATCAAGTAAAATCTATGCAATCAGGCAGATAAAAAATAAAGTAGGTGAGCAAGCTGCCCACATTGCTTACCATCCAATGTTTCATAGCTCTTTAACATATGGATTAATAAATTGGGGAACATCTGTTCATATCTCAAGAATATTTACAATTCAAAAACGAGTTATCCGAGCCCTAACCGGAATAGTTCAAATGGAATTACAACTTTCCCTGCTTTCCTTGCCTTGGTTCATGAGGTTTAATATAATGACTCTACCATCGTGTATAATATACTGCAATCTAATACACATTCGAGAAAATTCACATAAGTATTCTACAAATGGAAATAATCATTCTTATAATACTAGGAATAAAAATAATATTGGAGCACCAACCCAGAGACTAGAAATGACAAGGAGACGTAATTCCTACGTACCACTTTATAATTCACTTCCCCAATCAATGAAAAATGCAACCCTCACTAGTTTCAAAAGGAAACTGAAACAGCATCTAACAAAGAATGCTTACTATGATCCGTCGGACTTCAATTTCACCGAATGATTATTGCAATAATTATGTCTCTATGCAATATCTCATGTCTCTTTGTACCTTTTTTATCTTAGTTTGTAAGTATATTCATATATATTTTGTGATTGTTCCGTATTCAATTTTATACAAATTATTTACTGTGTTACTATAATTATATTATAATAATTGTAACTACACTTATGTTGTATGTAGGTACCTACATTTTTGACTTGTCATAGCACTAAGGTGCAATAATTTGACCAATAAATATCTTATCTTATCTTATCTTATCTATGTTGTGGGTGACGGGTGAGTTGGTTGTCGTGGAATAAACAGATACAGAGGTTAACAA
Organism: Chrysolina haemoptera; assembly: GCA_958298965.1. Classification (NCBI taxonomy): domain Eukaryota; kingdom Metazoa; phylum Arthropoda; class Insecta; order Coleoptera; family Chrysomelidae; genus Chrysolina; species Chrysolina haemoptera. The sequence goes on along the minus strand of OY282584.1, from coordinate 20,089,199 downwards.
ACACAATAACATGAATATACTGGAGTTTTATCCTAACACCAAACTGCTATTTTTAACACCCCGACAAGTGATCAGTTAATATTCCTTCTTAAAGGTGATCACTTGGTGATTGAAATACGTGTCGAGGTGGATAAAATTCCAGTATATTCATTACTACACCAAAGGTTCCAAACAGGGCACTGGAAACACAACACTTTATTTGCAACTGATTTACAACACTGCTACAATAGTGAACACTAACTGATATCTGGTCACTGAAACTGATTTACCAGTCGAACGAGTGGATGATAACTGTCTGTATGTCTGAAACTGATAACCAAATACTTTTTATATTTTTATTTTTAATGCAACTGATTTACCAGTAGAACGAGTGGATGATAACTGACTGTATGTCTGAAACTGATAACCGAATACTTTTTATATTTTTATTTTTAATTCATGTTATGTTCTACGGTTTCGGCGTTCAATGTGTGCAAATTCATTTTAAATGAATGGGTAGAGTGAAAGTAATACTTCACAAAGATTTTTTACATCTGAGCCAGTTATAAACTGGCTCAGAAGATGACACAGTGTGTCGAAACAGCTGTTAGCATTAAATGTTAGTATTGTGTAAAAAATCTTTGTGAAGTATTACTTTCACTCTACCCATTCATTTATTTTTAATTCATTTATACAGTTTCATTCTTCCTGAGTACATACATATGAAATACATATTTTAAATAAAAAAAAAAAAGATATGAAATGAAAAATGAAATATGGGTAAATGAAACCTTGCTAGTACCTAAGACAGCTGAAAAGGGTTATAGTTAGTTCCATTGTATCAGAACAATGAACCCAATCTTCCTTATAACCCTTAGAAAATGCATATAAACCATAATATAGGAACTAACGTAATATAATTAAATCATATCAAAACGAATAAGTCACTTGCTCCAAAATAGAGAAGAACAAATAAAATAATAAGTAACCAAATAAAAAACAAAGTAAGTTGAGGAAACATGAAATTCTTTTGTCACTTCATTACCAAACATAATATGTTTACACATTGAAATTAATTATTATTTCATTCTTCATTAATATCTGTTTCACAATATATTTGATTTTTTTTACTACTGATACTGATCGCCGCTAACGTTTAACTCCTTATGGGTAACTGATGATCGAACGATTGACTGCCAGCTATATACCTCATGATTTGTTAGGTCCTTACTCGCAAGGTTCTTGGGGTCTCAGCTGCTTGTCGGAGATTTGATAATCTAGGTAGGTACCTCGGTAGGTACACTACCGAGTACACTACACACTACTGGTTTAAGCCATTGAATGTTTGGAAATGGTAGACAAATTAAATTTGTTCCTAACAATAACAATAGATTCCAAGTAATCGTTAAATTATTATGGTGCAGGACAAAAATAAACAATAATACAAGAGCATGAACTATTGCAGGAAAAACCGTACAAGTATATTCATTCCTTCATTGATATCTTCATTTCGACATAATTACTGGTTATAATTGTTGTTTTTTTTGTTATTATTTCCGTCAACCAGCTGCACCCTCACGAGTAACCCTCAGAAGTCTTCGAGAGGCTTGTGCTAGCTACGGAAGATGTAGCCCTCGCCTTTGAACGTGTTATGCTGGTTCTCCAATAATGAGCCCAGACTGCATACACAAATTATAATACTCCATCGACTTCAAGCTAATAGGAAAGTGTGTGTCAGAATATCCGAAATTAATGGCTCCAAAATTACACTATAAAAATAACCATGAATATAACAGAATTCAGGCTAAGCCGGGGATTTAGAACTCGACGGAGAATTTTTCGAATGAAGAAGAACATTCAGAGAGGAGCGCCAGATGTTCGGACCTTTGTGTAACGCTATGTAATAATACAGGCAAAATAGCTCAAAATTCGCGAAATGAATTGAAAAAATGCGTTATTAATAAATACATATTCTTGTAGAAAAATATATGATCTTCAAAATTCTGAAGAGTCCTATTTAGTACGAAGTGAGCTCGACCCTACAACTCTATTTTATTTGTTTTCCATACAACTTTCACCTTATTCCCTTCAATATACTCCCCTCTACTATCTCTTCAGCTTTCCATTCGAACTCTCCACTATTCAAAACAGTGTTCTGGAAGCAAGTTCATGGGCTCCGTCGCTTTTTTCTTTACAACATCCTCCACTATATCAAACCGGGTTCCTTTCAACGATTCCTTCAATTTCGGAAATATAAAAAAGTCACAAGGAGGTAGGTCTGGTAAGTAGGGTGGACGTTCCAGCACAGGGTTTCCATGCATGGCTAATAATCACAGCGACTTGTTCCACAACTCTGGTCGAATTTTTAGACAGTGGCCAGAACTTCAAGATAATATCCTTTATCAACTGTTTGACCAAATTCAGACGTGGCCTGAAAATACAAAGAACCCAGAATGTTGGGGATGGACGAAAGTGAATGGTTTTCTACAACGAATGACAATACTTCGCGCACCACTCTCGGAATCAATATTACAATTGATTTCCTGCAACTGATTGACATGCGAGAAATGGCTGCAAAAAGCAGGGCTAAAATGCTCCCCAATTTGAAAGTACGGAGCCGAATGTAGAAGATTTCGATCCTGATGACGTAAACAAGGGGGCGATATTTTTAAGGAGGATGATGCTCCTTATTACGATGATTTTTAGATAAAGGGCGATATTATGTTTGTATCATCCACTTATAATAAATATTATTTTTTATCCTCATAATATACTTAGAAGAGAAGAAAAGACGAAATTAATCAAAATAATAAAAAAATGTCAAATAAAAACATTTTTTTCGATAAACAATATTTTGAACGTCAATTGCAACCGAGATTGTAACTAAATAAATTAGGTGTAGGAAGTGATTACTGTTTTTTAAATATTTCTGTGTAATTCAATGCGTACAAGTTTCAACGTATTTGCAAAAAATTGGTTTACCCCACTCTTTTCAATATGGAGGCTGAAGCACAACCTTTAGACAAAACTCATCAATTCTTGAAATTGAATATATATATTTTTGAACATCAGTGCCAAATTTCAGCTACTTCGCATTTTTTCAGTTTATTTTAGCTAATTTGCCTGAACTAAGAATCGAATGTGTTGAGTCGGCATTAATAAAGTGCACAAGGAAAACAATACCAATGAAATGGTTCGGCATTACGAATACACAGTTGGCAGTAGTTGATCCCTCGGGACGAATTTCCTTCGGATCGGGAAGCGGTAATGTGTTTCATTCGGAATCGACGATCTACAGATTAGATGTGCGCTCACGATTGGGCATTGGACGGCAATGAAACTTGAGTGATATTTGCACTTGTATCACAATGATATCTTTTAATGTGTCGTAACAGAGCTCAAACAGTTGACGGCGTTTCGGAACAGAAACTAAAAGTTTACTGCTGGTCTCTTGTATTATACTCATACGAGAAAAAGTTCAGACTGCTATGCATTCAAAAGTGAATTCAACCATTTCGGTGACTTGGGGGACTGCGCTTCCTTTTTTAAACACCCTGTATCTCAGAAACGAAGCAACTCCGGACATATGTTCATAGGAACCTTTTTTTTAACGACTTAACGAATCACCCTCTGTAGTTTCGTACCGTAGTTAGGAATACGAGGGAAACACTGTTCTGAAAAATGGAATTCTTGGTATGTTATCCCCAGGAGCCACTCGTTTTAATCCAAATCGATATACTTTTCAACCCTATTCGAGGCTTGTATGAGAAAATGGGGCACCTAAAACTGTCACTATCTAACGGCCTAATAGGTAGGAAGACTAATTAAATTATGTTTGAATAAGTTCTCATTGATTTTTAATTGTTTCTTATTTCTATATGCGCAATTTGGAACTTTGCTTCATCGAAAATACCTACTTTTTTTGTGTTCTATTTCGTAGGTAGATATACAGTATCGGAAAGTTTTCATCGGGGTATAGACAAATCTATGCGAGCAACAAGGAACGCAATGATATGAGAATACCACATAAATAAGAGAGACGCACTACTGTACGACTCCCCTACTACCTCGTCCGACGAATTAACAGCCGCACGTCGATATTCCTTCCTCGAGCGAGTCGAGGAGAAATTGTAATGCTCTCTCAACATAATAGCAAGCTATTCTTTACGCTCGTATGAAACCAGCATACCCCCGATGAAAACTTTCCGATACTGTATATCTATTATGTATCATGTCTAATTGCAGTTTTGTAGACACATATTTCAGAAGCTGTATTCAATTTGCAAATTGAGTTAAATATTTGCTTATTTAATACTTAGGTGAATCAAACTTGTTTTGGAGATCTTGGATTATAATCAATATAAGTAAGAACTTGGCTGCTCCAGGTCCTGATGAACTCTAAACAACTCATGGCTGAATGGGGAGCATCGTCGGGAGCAGCAGATTCCAAACTGACAAACCGGAGATTTGTCCACGTGTACGAACGGACATATGAGCAAAAAGAGGGTCGAAGAAGGGCATCGCTGGCTGCAAGTTGAATCTGATTTAAGCTTAACCTTTCGATGGCCTCGATCGATTACGGCAAGGTATTTGATACAACATCGTATAAGCCGCGCTATTGAGCTCCTCATGCATTTGCTCAGATGCCTCGCGGTACCGAATGACTTGTTCGAGCTAGGAAAGATTTAGCCCTTACCTTTCCACGTGTCATGCCACGCACGAGGTCGGTAGGCGCGGCGATTCGAACCCGCTTACTTTGGCATAGCAAGCGGGACCCATAATTCAATATCCGCCTCAGTATAAGCTAGGGGAGTAGTTGATTTCAGACAGCATTGTAGGTGGTTGGGAGTAAAAAGGGTGGGACATGGGTTGATAACGACTATCGCATCTAAACGATCTTCCAAAAGTACTGAGCTTTGTTTTCAGATATATGATAGGTGAGTAGTTAGGAGTGTCATATGAATAGATATTGATCCGTGTTGAACAAACGTCTTTACTTCGTCTTTAAATTTCGAGATAACGTTACAAATAAAGTATGTTTACTGAAATAAACTAAGAAATAGGGTTTTATTGATTTCATTCATCTTTTTTTGTGAATAACAATTTCTTATATATCAGTGCCACTGTTGACCTCAAACGGAAATCCGAAAGATAACAGACTAGTTGAATAGTCATGTATGAATCATTGTTTGTTTGTGAATGACTTGTGACACTTTAGTATTGTGATAGGTTGTGTTTGCTAGACAAATCACGTCTAGTAATGTAGCGTACACTTTTTTGAGCTACCTACTTCTTAACCTTTTAGTATGTTTTCCCGAAATCTGATTGACCTGTAATTCGCAATGATGATAATACAATAATTTAAAAAAATTACCCCTTGCCTACCCGGAAACTTCGGTTTCGTAAGTGGAAAATAAAGAGTGGCTCGAACTTTCCTCCTCGAAGAAAGTTGCGGAAAATCGCTAATAACAAATTCTAAAAATGCATAGGTCCTACCAAGGGACCAAAAAATGGGGCAAAAAGTTCAAAATGAAAAAAGTACGAAATGAAACTCTTAAGGCGTGAAACGTCATTGCACTTGAAATAAATTCTTAAATTTTTGAAGAACATATTTAAATTTTTAGTTGATCTTCGTGTTGTTACAACAAATATTATTTTTTTAAATTTTTTGTTAAATAAGAGCTTGTTTTTAAAAAGTTGATTCATAATCAGTTGGTGAATTTCATTTACTGTTTTGAAAAATTTTCTCGCTCAATTTCTTAATGACGTTTGTTATATTCGTTATCAATTTTTGACCATTCTGAATTGAAAATAATGCAGTTGTGCTGAGAAAAACCACTGAATATCTAATGAAGGAAAGTATAAGATCATTAATTTATTATTGTTGAATATCATTGGTGCATCATTTTCCTTTCCCAGCGTACTTTTTCACTTTCTACTCAGTTATTTTCCTATTTAACGCGTTTTTGGTTATTCTGTATGAGAAGACACTATGGAACTGTATTGATGGACGCTTGAGGGATATCTTGACTGAACGAGTACATCTGGTTGTATTTATTTTCAATTAGTATTCACAGGGTTGACCAGAGATTCGCTCTTTGTCTTCTCTCACATCCTCTGTGAACATCCTTTACATCGAATTTTTGGATTTATGCCATTCAATCACGGCGAAATGAAGGGTACCACCCTTTTTATTCTCAAACAAAATATGTAATATATACTTATAATTTTTTGTTTTTCAGTTCTTAGTGAAACATGGAAATGGCTAGAGTGGAGAAAAAAAATTGTGGCGAAGTAGACATTTTCAGGTAATATTTTCGGGAAGGAAAAAAAAACCTAATAATCATTCACCCCCCCCTAAATAATACGCATTTCCATGTATTCAAAGTAGAGCATAATGTATTTGGAACTGGGCCATTACTGCGATTTCCGGATAACTGTACATTGACTGTTATCCTAATACTTGTCTTTTTAATTGCTGGTAATTACGGTACACGTACGATACGATATAAAGGGCTACTGCGTTCGCAGTAGATACTTAATGGATATGTAAATATAGAGGAATGATAACCTTAGGTCATTAGTCTGTAGAAAATCAATCCCATCATTTTGAATGGGTTAGGCAATATACAGGGTGCCCCAGAACTTCCTGTTATCTATCGGGTATGTAAGTAAAGATGGGGTAACAATATCACCAGTACTCTATAACTTTTTTCCTAAAATCCTTCATTACTCAGTTACGGGCCCTTGCAATTTCGAGGTTATTCTCTATAAATTACCCACACCTTATCATCTGTATTATTGCCAATAGAAAAAAAAAGTTAAAAGTAAAAGTTTCGTGGTAATGACTGATGAATATAAATACAATGCTATAAAAAAAACTAGCGTGCAGATTTAAAGGAATACATTTTTTTAATGGAATAGCCTATATAAGTACCTATTATTGAATTTTTTTCTGTTTTCAAAAATATCTTATATCTTGTACACAATTTCGTTAAGAGGTTAGATATACTGGGAGAAATGTAACTCTAGGGTGAACCACAATATAATTAATTCTGAATTGCTGTAAAAACAAGTCGCCGAAACAAATAATTCATCGTAAAATTAAAAAAGGAGATGCTTTATTTAAAACTCAGTGTTTAAATACATTATGTAACTGTAAAAACATAAGAAATCTAACAGATGAACATTTTTTTTTGTTGCGACTGAAAAGCCGCGGCACACTGCTGAAATATGTCAACCCAATTTTTTTTGTATGTTGCTGAGGAGATAATCTAACTGTAAATCTAGACAACAAATATTTTGGGTGCTTAGAGAAAAATAATAAAAATAAATAATGATATTAAAGTTCAATATTTTCATATGTTAGGAAAAAATAAGTAAGAAACAAAAAAATCTCATTTTAATCGAAATATCAAATTTTTTTTGGTTTTCCAACTCTGTGGGCCGCAGTGGAGGGCCTGATGTGGGCCCACTCACGTTCAAACCTAACCTAGCCTATATTATACCGTCGAATAACTTAATAAACAAGTAGTTGTTACTGTAAATACCTTTGAAAGTTAACATTTTTTAAGTGAGCTATGAAAATGACAACTATATTATATATATATAACAAAGATTCATTTACGAAATTTAAATAACGAGATAACTCATAAAAGATGTTTGAAGTGTCCACCATTATTGTTAATACATAATTGATAACGTATTCTTATATTTATAATTAATAATAATAAAATGTATTTCTACAGAACTTATTTTGATAGTAATTGTTGTATACAATTTTTTTCAAGTGAAGTAGAAATAAAAGCGAAAAAGACCCCTGAAGCAAGCTTGTGTGGGGCTAAACAAATAATGGGAGGCATTATAATAATAATAGGCCAGGCAAAATAATCGCTCATCATACCTACAAGTCACGGAAAAATTCCGTACAGGGTACACTAGGTTGAAAAGGGTAGAGAAGGGCATAACTAATGCAGGGACAAAAAGTCAACATCTGAATGCATGCAGTCAAGGAGGGGTGGGGGATGAAAGGGGTGAAATCGGTTTTTCACGATTTACAGCCTAAATACGTAATTTATCAAAAAAGGTTAAAAGTAATAGTTGTAGATAATTAAAAAATCTACAACTTTGATTTCAACAAATTTGTCACAAAACCTCAAAATTGCCGAGTAAAATACAGAAAACCGATATATTCGTTTTTATTTTTTATTTTTTTTTTTATTATTTTACGTTAACAGAAATTGATAGGATTGTAGTATTTTTCATGACAAGCAAGAAGATATTTTATTTTTTTCAAAAAGTTCAGTAATTTTTAAGAAATTAATGATTTTCGCGAAAAACTCGTTTTTTTCAAGTCCCTGAAAAAGCTTTTTTTTTTTTCATTGTAGAGTGTTCTGTGGGGGCGCATTTTTTTCGAAAAGACTTCAATTTTCATATAAAAAAAATACTACCTCAATGGAAAAAATTTGTGAAAATTGCAAAAAACTGAAAAATCGAATTCTGCTAATATCGACTTTCTCACTATAGTTACAAATTTGATTTATTTCTTGAAATACGGCTCAGAAATTCACAACAAATATTAATCATAATATTATTCATGAATATTCAAGACTATTGAAGACTTTCTATAAATATAATTGAAATGAAGTGATAATTCAGTGAAAGAAAATGTACAATAACTTACTACTTAATTACTATTTTGACGTAGGCGTATATGCTTCAATATATAAATCTTTCCCGTACACGAGATATTATACCTTACTATGGCAAAACTGGTGTGTCAGAGGCAGCGTATTGAAGTTAAACAAAAATGAGGGATATGGGAATCAAGTACTTTTTAGTGTTAATCCAGTTCTTTTTACAGTAAATCCAGTACTTTTTACGGAAGCAAACGACAATTCCCGGTGTAGATGCTGCAGGATGGTGGTGAGCTGAAACTATGACTGCTTTCATTGAAGATAACTTACTTAACACGTTCGTCTCCTGATATTTTGAACATTATAGTTTTCATTTCAGAGTATTTTCGCAGGGAATGTTGGGGTATTATACTTTGGAAAATCGGTGAGAGATGTATTGCAAGGAGGCATGTCTATAAGCCAATGGGGCTCTGACGCTGGTGTTTTCGCAAAAGATTCGTTCAAGGTTATTAGAAAAGGTGAGTTGGGAAGTTGGGGTTGTCTTGGTCTGAAGAGATTTCCGCTGCATACGTTAGATTCAGATTTCCATCGGGGGCTCATTTGCTTCGAAATATAGACTTTCAACAGGACTGGTTCGGTAAGCACCATTGCAAGTCTGATTGCCGTATTGTGAACAGTGTCCAGCTGCTTCAGTGAGGATCTTTTACCTGTCGAATACGCTATTGCGCCATAATAAATTTTGGAACGAATGAGTGATCTGTATATCCTCAATAGGGTGGTAGTATCAGCTCCCCCCAGATTGGCGTTTTCATTAAATTGAGACCATTATTACAATGTTGTTTGAGCTGCCGAATATAAGCGTTTCATTCCAGTTTTTAGTCAAAAACCATTCCCAAGAATTTAAATTACTTCACAAATAGTTTTCCGTATAATTCCAAATTGGGTTAGGTTGAAGTGTTTCGTTTTTGAGAGAGCATGTATTTCGTTTTCGAAAACGAAAACTGAAAGCCAGTTTCAAGGCACCACGTTTATAATTTTCTTATTGTGGTCTGAAGCAATTTTTCCGCTTCGAGATATCTTGTTGCGTTGTTATTTCGCGCCCTTCGTGAATGAGAGAAGATATGTTATAATGTGTGTCGATCCCTTTGATCTTCTTTATTGTGTACCATGTGTCTCGGTCATGGGAGTCGAACAAGTTATTAATTGTGGAGACAAACTGTTTCTAGGAGTTCGTTTTACACTTTCGTTTTACTTATTAAGAATTATTAAGTATTATTAAGTAATTAGAGAATTAATCTGGAATTTAAATGGAATTGTTAGGGTTCTTTTCATAAATTTTTTTAAAACTAAATTTATTTAATCTAACTGTAAGAGATTATAATTATTATCTTCATAGTCCTCTCCTATCACAAAAGCCATGTTGAAAATAGAAATAATCACTGCATTTATAAGTTATTCTATATTTTCTTTTAGTGAATCATTACTTCATTTCAATTAGATGAATAGAAAGTCTTCAATAGTCTAGAAAATTTATAAATAATATTATGATTAATATTTATTGTTAATTTCTGAGCGGTACTTCAAGAAATAATATGAAATTTGTAACTATAGTGAGAAAGTCTATATTAGCAGAATTCTATTTTTCAGTTTTTCTCAATTTCTACAAATTTTTTTGCATTGAGGTAGTATATTTTTTTCTTTCATGTGAAAATTGAGGTCTTTTCAAAAAAATAATCGATTCACAGAACTCTCTACAATGAAAAAAAAGTTTTTTATGGACTTGAAAAAAACGAGTTTTTCGCGAAAATCATCAAGTTCTTAAAGACCACTGAACTTTTTGACAAAATAAAATATTTGCTTGCTTGGCATGAAAAATACTACATTCATACCAATTTCTGTTATCGGAAAGTAATGAAAAAAAGAAATAAAAAATAAAAACGAATATATGGGCTTTTCGTATTTTACTCGGCAATTTTGAGGTTATGTGAAAAATGTGTGAAATCAAAGTTGTAGATTTTTTAATTATTTACAACTTTTAAATTTAACTCCAGTTGAATGTTTGTTCCCACATTAGTTGAACCCTTTTCTACCCTTTACAACCTAGTTTACCCTGTACGGAGTTTTTCAATCAAAAAAAGGTAATTCACCGGATCTATAAGAGTGTAATTTAAACTCTTGCACTCCTGTGAAGGACGGGTGTATAATGCCATTTCATATGCGAATGGCAGGTATTAATAATTCGAAAAAAAATTGTGGAAAGTTTAAATTGTGTTAGAAAATTCGTCGAAATTTTGGGAAGCGCTGTCTGCAGAACGTCAGCTGACCGGAGCAGAGCCGCAATAATACTGGAACTGCCGGATAGAACAAAATTTAAAATTTCCACAATTTTTTTTTCGAATTTTTCACACCCGAGATTTGTTATAAAATGGCATTATACACCCATCCTTCACGGGAGTGCAAGAGGTTAGATTATCGACATACAAATTTAACTATAACTAACAACAATTCGCTTACATAATCACAAATCAATACACAATTATAAATTTAAACGTTAAAGAATGTAAGAAAAAAAATAATAAAAAACTAATTGTGATACAGAGATGCGAACACTCCTAGTGCTCCAGCACAATATAAACTGACAATTTTTATACATATTTCACAATTAAAATACAACTACTAATGTAAAAATAATAACATATAAGAAGAGAAAAGGATATATAATAATAATACAGATACATGATATTAATAATATCGTTTATTAAATTATATAATTATTAAATATATATACATAATTCTTAGCAGAACAAAATATCTGTATTATTATTATATATCCTTTTCTCTTCTTATATGTTGTTATCCTTGCATTAGTAGTTGTGATTTTAATTGTGAAATATATATGAAAATTGTTATTAGTTATAGTTATATTTTTATATACTAAACCTGTTCTATTTTATATTGTGCTGCAGCACTAGGAGTATACATCTCCGTATTACTATTAGTTTTTCGAGGGGGTAACAACTAGGATCAATTTATACACCCTAATTAAATATGAGGTACTGAAAGACTGAATGAGGTACTGAAAGACTGAATGAGGTACTGAAAAGTACTGAAACACTGTACTGAGGTACTGAATCGAGTACTGAAGAGATACTTGTATTGTTAATGGGTTTACTAAAATACTGGAAATTCTGAGATGTACACCTACTGAAAAAAGTTGTTACCCCTCGTAGTTTTTATTACATCGGAAATTGCTTCATTATTGACATTCAGATCCTCTATTTCAAGTCGAATTTTGTTTTAATTATTGTCAACAATGTCTTTTAGAAATCCCCAGAAAATATAATCCATAGAATCAAAATAGGAATGTTAGGTGGTAATTTTATACTTCCATTATTTCCTATCCATATTGGAAATACATCATTCAAATGTTGAATGGGAAGGACATTATGCGGAGTTTCCCCATGAACAGAATCCACGTCCGAAGAAATCATCCAGATACCAACATCGATTAGGATTTAATATTTGGTGTGGATTTTTTAGTGCAAAAGTTATAGGTTCATTCATCCGCCAGATGTCTTTAACTGCTCAACGCTACCTTCGTCTCTCTAGAAAATGCATTGGACAATTTTTCATTGGGCGCTTCGCGTAATTGCTAGTTCCAACAAGATGCTGCACCAGTTCATAATTCCAAAGCTGTTCGCCAATAGATGTCTAAGCGATTTCCAAGAAAATGACTTGGTACTTAGAGTGATACACCCTAGCCAGCAAGGTCACCAAACCTAACACCTCTAGACTTTTTCCTGAGACCATATTAAACATAAAGTGTTCAAAGAAAATTTTGAAAACGATCTACATTTAATAGAATTACACCGAAATGTTGAATCTTGTTTTAGATTCCACAGTGAGACCTATGTCTACAAACTGAAGAGAATCTGTTTCAACATTTGCTATACTTACTATTCACAATGTTTTAAAATTATTCTTGTCGACTCAGTTCTTATTATTTTAATTTCTGTTAGTTAAATATTAGATTAAGTTGAAAAACTAATAATAAAATAATAAAAAGATAATGGCTGTATTTTTTTTGTGCCATATAAACAAACAAAGTTGATAATGAACGAAACGTTGTACTTACTGAGATTGTGTGAACATCCTTTTGTAGAGCTGAAAAGTGGCGAAGAGAAAGTGCCTTTATTTTTTCCAAAATTAAATATCAGGTATTGTTATTTCGTTATTGTCAAATTTCGATTTTCTTCGAATTTCTCCGGAAGTAAACAATTTGTTTTTGGATTCCTCAATATCAATTTAACCTACTGGGTAACTTATGAATACCGAGATCCCCATGATATTCATTCTCATTTTGAGCACACTTTATACATGCCCGAGAGGAAAAGAAGAGGTCCTGGGACACCCTGTATAAACTCGCCTCTTGACTGTTATATTTCATCATCAGTTAAATAAATTCGCTTTTTCTCACCGATACCAACAACCAAGACTTAAATTCAATAACAGAAACCCTCCCCAACTCATTTTACTGGTACTTAATTCATCTCGACCGCCCGTCGCTAAAAAAAAACAACAATAATTATATTAATTTCTTTCGCCGACATCACGCGCAGGGATGTGCGGCGTATTTGTTTGGCAAACACATTTGCTGCTGTCTGTATATCTTCCCCTTGTGATTCACTGCCACCCTAGGATTTATTATTACGTTAGGAGCCGGTAATAAAATGACAGATAATTTCGGTATACAATCGAACTTCAATTACCCCCTCGATATATTCTCGAAACTCTACGATAGAAATCTTAATGGGTTTTGACGTAATGATTCGTACAGTGTGGGTACAGTTTCTTATTTGCAGGGTCCGAGAGTACATGAAAACCTAACTTACTACAACATACATTTATGCATCCATTTCAGTTTGATTTTCAGTACTGTTACTAAATTTCTTTCATTTTTTAAAATCCATCTTCAAAAATACACATTACTGTTCTCTACTTATACGCCATTAGGTTGTTGGACCATTGTAATTTATAATTTGGGGTAAACCTCCAACTCAAATTGTGACCAATTCATTACAATTTTTGATGATAACACAAATTTGCTGATTGGAGGAGAAACATACCAGAGTAATAATAAATAACAACAGATATTTCTTAAATCAAAAGAATGGCTCCAAAGAAATAGGTAGATTTTGAACGAAAACAAAATTAATCTAATGTTATTTAGAACTAACCAAATTCAACTATAACTGAAACAAAATTTAACCATACTACACTACAATGAATTTTGCGGAAAATACAAAATTTTTAGGAGTCAACATCAATGAGTTTTTAAAATGAAATAAACACACGAATATACATCAAATAAACTCAGCAAGATATTATATTGTAGTAAAAATACACTTTAATATGCACTGTCTAACAAAGGAAGATATGCTTTTCTGGATCAACTGCCCCCGGTCATAAGATTTTGCATAGTTTCAGGTCTATAAAAAAGAAATATTTTTCCAAAATTTCAACTTCCAAACCATTCCCGAACATCTTAAAATAAGTTCATTTAGAGCAGAATTTGTGAAGGCAAAATATGATAAAATAGACATTATGGCAACAAAGCGTATGTTTTTATCCTGGGTTTCATTGTACAATAAATAGAAAATGTTAATTCTGACAATTAGGCCTGGTTTCACCAAGATTTAATCCCGCTTTAGGAGATAATCGACAATTTGAATCGGGTGTATTGCTCAACTAGTAATAATCAGTTGAATTGGATGTTAAACGTTAACTAGATTACGTGAAATAAGATTATTTCTAACCGACCAAAAATGGCCAGTTTTGGAATAAATTCCAATTAAATCGGTTGGTTATCTCCTTAATAAGAATTAAAATCTTGTTGAAACCCGGCCTTAGTTATTGAATTCAATCAAGAGCAATGTTGCCACTTTGTATTTTTTTAAATAATTGATAAGAACACATTATGGTAGATAACTTATTCTAAAATGAAAAAAATCAAAATGTTCTTCTACCTTACTCATTTCTAACCATTTAAAAGAATTTAAATGTTATTTCATGAATAGCCCAAATTTCCCTATCAAAAGCATACCCTCCTTTATTTCAATACGATTTCTGCATCGCTTCACTGGACTATTGTTGTATTTCTAATCATCAATCAATCATAAGCCAATGCTGAAGTCTTTGAAAATGGTAGAAAGTTAAAGAAAATTAGAACAGGATGATATCCATTGGAAAAGTAAGAATATATAACAACAATAAAAGAAAAAATAATTTACAGGCGATTTGATGTAGTGAAGGGGCGGGGGGAGAGAATTTAATGGTGGAAAACGGTTTATCGCGATTTTAGCCCAAAAAAACAAGTCCTATAAAAAAAAATTATATGGCAAAGATGTAGGTAATTAATAAAAACATTCATAACTTTTGTATCTACACTTTTTTCACATAACCTCAAAATTTATGCGAAAAATCCAAAAAATCGACTTTTTGGTTTTTCATTTTTATCTCCCACACTTTTTTTCATGTCCCAAACATACTGTAATTTTTTGGATTCACAATATTAATTTTTTACTTTATTTTGATTATATATCGAAAAAGCACCCTAATTTTCAATCGAAAATTCTCCCGCCAAATTATCTGCGTTTTGAAACAAATCGTTGTGCTTTGTATTCGTTGAAATACCACTTTCTGTGCTATAAAAAAATATATACAATACTATGGCAAATTTTCCCAGAAATAGCAAAAAACGAAAAAACTCGAGTTCGAAAAATTTTGTTTTGACCATTTTATAAAATTTTGGGCTATTTATTAAAATTTTACTGTAAAAATGTGCGTTTCCATGTCACATTGATAAACTAAAAAATTGAAAATCGATGAAACATAGTCATTGCAAAAAACGTGCCAAAATACTTAAAGTATTAAGGCAGATTCAGATGCATGGGTGCCCACCCAGGGTTTTTGACCCCGCATGATAAATTCGTCCAGTATTAACAGAATTAATACTTTTGAACCAAAATAAATATGACGTGAACTGTCTGGAACTTCACAGGCACAAGGGTGAAAAATATATGCTTGTAAATTGCAATTGCAAATTTACAAGTATATATTTTCGACCCTTGTGCCTGTAAACTTCAAGACAGTGATTGCGTTTCTATCAAAAAGTAATATTTTCTTTTGGTTCAGAAGTATTAACTTAGTTACTACTGGAGGAATTTGTCATGCGGGTTCAAAAACCCTGAGTGGGCACCCATGTATCTGAATCGGCCTTTAATGATGGAATTTGAAGGGGAATTTATATTTATAAATACTTTAATTAGTTTAATTCGAATTCTAATCACTTATCCATTAGTTTTTGCTTCTTTGATGGCATTTCTTCGTCGTTAGATTCGACAAAGGTTCCCGATTCTAGTAATCTTCAACACCGTCATCGTCTCCAATATTTTTTCCAGTCTGTATTGATTCTTCATCTACAATTTCATCTGAATCATTAACTTCCTCACAGGGTTTTTTCAACATTGGCGCATTTTTCAGAACAATGAAAATTTGAACATAAATTAGTGCGTTTTAAACCATGTTTTCGGCAGCCACATTTTAGACTGTTACATCCAGTTTCACAGCTGCACCAAATAGTTTTGAGTAGTGTTTCCGTAATTAAACCTTTATCTGTCAATTTGGGCATAATGCCACGTTGATGTTGCTTCCAGCCCCAATCTGTTGCTGTCAGTTCGTTACCCAACCAAGTTTGAAGCTGATAATATGTCCTGTAACAATGTTGTTCTGCTGCGCTTTCTATTGGAGGGAGATTTGCCAATATGAAAGATGATTAAATTCTCGCCGACTCATATTTTTGAAATCTTAATTGAATCATTGTAACATTTTCATTTTTACATTTATAGATAAATTGATTAATTGCAATCCATTTTTTGCAATATCTTCTTTGTTTGCATTTTTTTTTATAAAAAGTATTGCCAAATTTGACAATTTTTCATTTTCTAATAATGAATTTACGATGGTTTTCTTTCATTTTCCGGCAAATCCAGATGTATCGCAACCAGAAAAACAATGCAGAAATGCAGCAATATTTTTGAAACTATTGGATGTGAAAAACATATCTTTCAAATTTCCAGAACCTGGCTTGAGAAAGTAAATATCATAAGAAAATATTTGAATTCAATTGATTCAAAAAGATCAAAAGATCAATATCTTGACCCACAACTATGACAGCTTTTTTAGTATCTCTGGCAATTTCTATCGAAGTCTTAATTACGTCAGCATCATTCCTGAAAATAATCTAGAGAATTTTTCACACATATATTTTTGAACATATATCTACCAAAAGGAGTGATCAATGTTCTGAAGGAATGATCAGTGTTGTGAAGGATTGATACTCCTCAGATAATTTTATTTGATGAAATACAGAGGTAGCATTTAACTTTAAAAATATTTTAGAACTATTGAGCATTGCAAGTTTCTACTTTTGGAATTGGGAAATGGCATCTTAAAATGATGACTTGTTTATTTTGTG
The DNA here is from genome assembly GCA_958298965.1 of Chrysolina haemoptera. Lineage (NCBI taxonomy): Eukaryota > Metazoa > Arthropoda > Insecta > Coleoptera > Chrysomelidae > Chrysolina > Chrysolina haemoptera. The sequence goes on along the minus strand of OY282584.1, from coordinate 20,072,048 downwards.
GAAAATCACTTTCATGAAACGAAAGAACACTCTTTTGTCTTATTTCCACTAGATTTTTATTGTTACGACCGGTTTCGGGTTTTATCCCATTATCAAGTATAAAAACTAACTAATACAATTGAACTCTAAGCCTAGTTATATAGGTAATTAAGAGAACAAGGGTGAAACAATATAAACTTAAACCCTGGAGGTGATGGAAATCAATAAATAATCAATAAATAAATCAATTAAAAACCCGAAATTTAGAACCCTCAATGAGCAACTCGATTTGTGTAGGTCTCCACTTTTGAATTTATAAATTTGACAACCCAGGTAATTTCCATCACCTCCATAAGAGGCATTGGAACGGTTTTAGATGTGGACTGAGCAAAATGTTCAGCATCAACAGACCTTACACGGAATTTTCCCTGAGGATATTTCTTCCTTTAACAGTGTAAAATAATGCATACAATTGTTGAAAATTAGTACACCTTGTTGTAATATATTTTTAGCAATGATTGTTTATTTCGGTTTGTAGTGAAATTTTCCCCCGTTTTGTAACTTTTAGACACAATATTTGTTCAAAAGGTACAACACGAAATGTGTAATAAATCACAAATACAACTACCCGCCGATATAGGGAACAACCTGCGCTATACTATAATTCACTAAGGCCGAGGCTTACTAGCAATACCAAAGCAATCTTCAACACCAGTTCCATTTATTTAGCCCCGGGCCGTTTCAGAAGGAAGGGGCTAGAGAACGAGGAAGCAGTGATGAGATATTTAAAAAATGAATTGTGTAAATGTCTCACATCTCACATATTTAGGGAGTATTTTGAATTCTTTTCTCCGGCTATTTTAAAAAACAAAGCTGTGTGTAAAATTCTTATACAATATTGTGCATTCTGAATTTCAATTTCGTCTTTAATAAAAACAAAATGTTGTGCAAAATTCTAACACAATATTGTGTATTTTTCAATTATATAGTTCACAGAACTGTACAAAAAAAACTAAAAATTCTGTAACATTTATACACAACGGTGTTGTTAACCAATTTAAACAATATGGTGGAAAAAATGGATTTAAAGAAATTTACACAATGTGGGCATACATTACAACAAATTAGGATAAACAATAGTGTGCGAAATTTGTTTCTGTAACCATTTCAGACACAATTTGTTTAAAAATTTCAAACAAATGTGGAACAAAACTACACAATTTTTTTTCCGTGTACCTGTATACACATTTCATTAAAGATTTTTGGAAATTCTTGAGAGATGTTTACAGTCGACCTGACCGAACAATCAGTATTCAACCATGAATATTAGAAACTTCTGTCAACAAACTGAAAAAGTCCAAGTCGACCAAGAATAAAAGTTTTCAAATCATTCGGTAAACAAGCTGTGCATTTATATGTTAGATTCTTAGTTGGGTAAGTAAGTGATATAATAACCCTACCAAAAATTTCCGGACTTCATACTGTATCGAAACATGGTATAACATAATATAATTTTATCGAGTATTTTTTTTAAATACATACTAGGTATATCAGCTCTAGTATCGATCAAAAATAGAAAACTGTTTTTGGAATCATCGATCACAAATTGACAAAAATTAGAAAGACATAAATATCACCTAAATTATGATCACCCTGTTTGCTAGAGGTACTAGCAACAACATCGTAACAATTGTCAAATTGACAGTCGTCAGAATTTCTAATGACAGTTACTTGGTCTTTTTGATCGTCGTCGTGTTCAACCCAACCAAAAATCTTTTTTATTTAGAACCATATATGTAATGCTGTCATTTCTTACGTCATTGAAGGTTGGGAAGTGTCACATTACACACCTTTCCCATCCCGCCCTCATTTCATCTATTCTAGATGAATATTTTTCTGACATTTATTGACTTTATCTGACATTTATTTATATTGGTGACAATTGTATATCCCGTAGTCCGGTAACAATATATCTACTTGATTATTCTGAGAAAACCGCGTTCTTGGTAATTTGTCGTTAAATGTAATATTTTAGGTATGTTTATGACGAAACAGAGATTTATTAATTTTGATCGAAATATGTTGGTTGTAAATAAAATAATATACAAACCTCGGTAGGAAGTTTCATTCCTGTCTCGAGATCACAGCTAACATCGACGCTTTGTCCAAGCTCGAGCATGTAGCAACATGCCAACTAGGCAGTCATTAGTACATAAAGTGGCTAAAAGATAGGAGTAGCACAGGCAGTTTTGTTATTGTGTAGTTTTCTACTTCACAATTATTGGGCACTTAATTGGGCAGAGATCTGTGATTTCGACATTCAGACTTGCTATTTGCTCAAATGTGTACTTGAGAGTTGCAAGTTTATTTTCACTTGATTTTATGTATATTTTCTTAGAAATCAATCAATAAAAAATAGTTTTTCAATAATTGAAATATAATTATTCATCCGAGAGTGCTAATCTGAGTGTATGCAATTTGATTATACTCGCTTGAAATCGTTTAGGGTTTTATCTTCTTGATTTTCGAATTTCAACCACAGCTGCATTCCTTATAAGAAGGTAACGTACTTATTAATTTGTCTATTCATCGAGAAGATTTCGTGGGAATATTTCTCAAAAATTGTTAACTTTAATCCTCAAGATTGTAGGTAGTTATCTGTTTCTTGGTAGTATCTAGCTGATAAATACAATGTGAAACATTTCATTTATATTCTATAAAATATACCTACTTATATTTGCACATACTATTTGTAATAATTGAAAGGCGTATTTGTAAAGCACGTAAAGCTTGCACCGCATAATATTTTCTATCAAGCTCCACCTGCTCGCTGTTTGCGGCATAAAATAGTGAAAATCGATGTGATTTTAGAAGTTTTGCAAGAATGCGTATGTTCAGTATCAATCTGTTGTTTTATGTTCAAGTTCTTCTTCTTCATTATTGGGTTGGTGATACACCGCGATCACTGAATCTAGAAGGCCGTGCCGGTAAGAAGTAAGAACAGAACACAGAATACTAAGAAAGTAAGAACGGCACGGCCTTCTAAATTCAGTGACTCTATCGGCGAGTTTTTAAATTCATTGATGGATAATGCGCATTCGTGCTGTCATTGGCATTTTCCATTAGTTGAATAAGGATGGATCCATCGATGAATTTAAAAACTTGCCCTATCCTGGGTCAAACGAAGGCCCTCTAGGGTTGAATGACCCAATCTGAAATATTATACTGCCGCCATCTATTCGGCAATTTCTGTACTAATGACTTTGCTTCGTTCCTGTGTTGCCATATGCTCGAACGTGTCACAAATCGCGTGGATTGTTCCATCTCTTGACGACATAAACTAGATCAAATTTATAAATAAAAGAAAACTTCACGTTTTCTCATATTAGTAACACTTGAAATGTAAATATATTGAGTTTGATCGAATATAAATATATTATTGATAAATATATTGACAGAAATTATTTATATTTACAAAAACACTTTTTACCCGAACGGCGCCTCATGGAATTTAGCGATTTATTTTTACTATATAGATTTGAAAGATAAATCTGAATTGCTTGTCAGTTTTGAGAGTTGTAAAAAAAAATTATGCATGTCACTCGAAAGTAAAGTATTTTTTTCTACTCGTGACAAAAGTAACATTTTACTTATTCACTTGATATATAAATAACTGTTTCACAAGCTGTCTTTAATGTATTATTTTTGTAACGCCAAAGTTTGTGGACACTTCGTCTTCGTAAATTAAATTAAAACTCATAAAACAAATCCGGTGGACAGATGACAACTGCAGCTCGGTGCAGCACACAAAATATTTATTATTAATTTCATGATTTATTAGCCGACCCATCTTCTACGAGTACTCGTGTCAACTGTAAAATGCAAAAAATGCCCGAAGACATCAACGTTATTAATCACGAGTCTCCTCGTGAAGCGCCGTTTGGAACGCTTTCGAAAACATATATTAATAGTCCGGGAGGCAGTGTCACAAATTACAAAGTGATCAATTGGTATTATTTTCGATAGATCCAGTATGTCTAATAAGTGAACCGATTTTGAGCTGCTCAAGTAGCGGTGGGTGTGGACATGGAAATCCGCGAAAGTGATAAAAAAACAAAAAAAATCAAGTAATACGAACGCCGGCTAAAACTTTTGTTATGAATAGTTGACATCATACTGAGTTGGAAAAAAAATTGTCAGCGGTATCGTGGAGGGGGAATACAGTGACATTCAAAAAGTACGCAACAATGGAAAAAATCTTTATTTGTTATTTGAAAAGAAAATGGCACCAACTTAGGCTCGTCTCGAAACCTGAAGTGATCTTCACTTGTTTCAAAAATCGCTTTTTTCAAACTTAACAAATTCTCAAAAGTTATATTTTTTTGGAAAATAAGTAGGTAACATTTGGATGATATTTTCCAAGACCTTTGTTGGAGCTCATTAAACAATGTGAATGTGAGAAAAATTTAAATTTTTTCTGATATTCTGCAACAATCGATTTTTTAATTTTTGTTGAATTAATTACAAATTTTGTACATCAGGAAGTGATTTCAAAATCCTGGTTGTTCTTAGGATGACCTTAACGATGTTTATTGGCCAAACCATTGAAAACTGTCACTTATTTCTTTAAATTTCATAAAATTTATTCAAGAGTAAATTTTGTGCAAAACCGTAGTTTTTTTCTACAAGGCACGTTTTTGGCAAAATACCTTCCATAACTGCTTCTAAAGATCTTGAAAATTTTTATCCAAATGTTACTTATTTTTCGAAAAATATAATTTTTTTGAGAATTTGGTAATTCTGAAACATGCGTTTTTTTAGTAAACTGAAAATCACTAATTATATCTGATAGGGACTGAGTAGGTTTCAAGGCAAACCTGAGTTGATAAAATTTTTTTTTTTTTGAAAACCCACATAAAAATTATTTCTATTTGTTGCGTACTTCTTGAATGTCACTGTATATTCAGTATCAATCTGGAAATGTATGTCTACAGAGAAAAAGCATAATTTTCATGTCAACTATTCGTAACAAAAGTTTCAGCCGATCTATCGAAAATAATACCAATTGATGGGCGTTCGATCAGCAGCCAAAATGTAAAGCTGCCACCCGGACCCGTATAAGCAAAATGTACCACGTCTCAGTCAGCGGCAGATATTTTACCTCTCTGATTTGTTGTGAACGAAGGTGCATTTTGCCCATTCAGACTACAACATGGTGCACTTTTTACTAGCTTGAATTAGTTTTTTGCTCGCAATTGACACACAAACCTAACTTGAGCAAGCTAACCTATCTTACGAGTCGAAATTGCGTGAATTAGTTTTTCGCTCGCGATTTACACACAAACCTAACCTGAGCATGCTAGCCTAGCTTGCCTGTTCATCACAGGTAATTTTTTCGAATAAATTTCCAAGCCCTATTCAGATACATAGGTGTCCACCCAGGGTTTTTGACCCCGCATGATGAATTCTTCCAGTATCAATAAAATTAATGCTTCTGAACCAGAGAAATCATGACTTTGTGAACTGTCTTGCAGTTTTATAGGCACAAGTGTAAAAAATATTTGCTCGTAAATTGCACGTGCTTGAAAAACGGGTATTGGTTCAGAATTATCAATTTTACCTATCAATAGTGGAGGATTTTGTCATGCGGGGTCCAAATCCCTTCGTGGACATCCATGTATCTGAATCGGCCTTTAGACTGAATGCCAAAGTGCATCCGAGTTCGGTCACAACCAATCAGAGAGCTAGAATATCTTCCATTAAATGAACGTTTGTTTATATGACACCCGGACTAAGATATTAATCATCCCGGAATGACACCTCGAAAGTAACCGGGAATCTCGGCCCGGACGACGAGGATTTGCTCGAATATGATTCAGTGGAGAGGAAATTAATAAACCCGAAGCTCTCTGAAAGCCTTTATAAAATGAAACGGTTCTTTATGTGAGGAATTTTTATTAAAAGTCTTTTTGACATCTCCCAATTACTTTTCGGATATCAACTCAATCTATAAAGAGAAAATATTGCCAGGATACGGTCTGGATGTGGCAGCTGCCAATTCATTTGTTGAAACTGCTGGCATGCCATTCCTGATATTGCTAGACCTAAATAGCATATAAATTATCATTTGTACATGTTTTAATTAAATTCCATTGTTATGTCACCACTAAAGTTGATTACAACTTAAATTAATTGAAGATATAAAAACTAAAGAACACGCTTTACTTCCAACATGGACTAAAAAAATTATTAACAATGTAATTACTCAAATGTAAAAACATCGTAGTGCTTTCGATCGAAACCTCCATATCAATTTTGAATCGAATCTGGCCATAATCACAAAATTCGTTCACCATCTTGGACCGCCATCTGGAATTCATGAATTTTGACAAAAAATTCATAATCTCTGACCCCGAAAACCCTCGCACACTGATTTTGAATCGATTCGGAACATAATGACAAACCTTGTCCGCCATCTTGGAGCCGCCATCGTGGAGCCGCCATCTTGGAGCCGCCATCTTTAAATGATGAATTTTGACAAAAACTTCGAAATCTACGACCTAAAAAACCCCACATACCAATTTTGAATCGAATCGGATCATTATAACAAAGCTCGTCCGCCATCTTGGAGCCGCCATTTTGTTTTTCCTATAACAAAAATGTCATATTGCATTAAAACCGGAATTATGAACACATGCCAAATTTCAAATCATTCGGTATTTTGGAAGTGAGTAAAAATCACGTTCAAAAATTCCGTTACATACATACATTCATAGATAGATTGATACAAGAGAACCTAATAAAAGCGTGTTAAAAAGTAATATAATATAATGATAATACAGTCTCATGAACACTCGTAGAGTGTACCCAAAGGCATAGCCTGTGCGGGTAGAGGATGGCTATTATTATTATTTGCCGTTGCGCTCTGTGGGGCGACTTACTGATTTTTGGTGGCGTATTCACTTTTCAGCCTATCGATTCCGATAATCAGTAAGTACTCCAGAAAAAAACTGTCGTTCACCGGCTCGAACTGGCTATCTATATATTTTTTGTCAGTTTTAATCTTATTACTATGGCAACAGGGACGGACTGGCCATATGGGCATTAGGACAAAAAAACTTCGACAAAAATTGCCGAAAGAATTTTAGCAGGTCACTGTGTCACTGATGTAAAAATTTGCTTTTCTTTTCTTGCTGGCTATCTTTCATAATCGTTCAATTGTTCCTGTCGACTGTCATCTGTATTAGGTTATCCAAAACACGTGACCACGGCTCTTCAAAAATAGCCGTATGTATAGGCACACAATAAGTATCATCGTATTATCATGAAATAGTAAAATCGACAATGTCGAAGTACCCTTCTCTCCAAATATTTTCACCATGTGGAAAATATGAGGCAAAAATCTGACAGAAAACAACTACTTCCCTGGCTAATACCACGACGGACATTGAATTACATATGATATTTGTGCAACGTTCTTCCAAGAAGACCTAGTTCTCGACCTAGTTGCAATTGGTTATTGTAATTATACAGCAAATTATCTTTTATTTGCAAAAATTCTCGAACATTAGGTTAGGTTAGGTTTAAATGTGAGTGAGCCCATACATCAGGCTCTCCACTGCGGCCAATGGCCTATTGTGGCTCTCTCTCGAACATTAAGTATTGTTTGAGTTTGGAACTAGATACTAGTAATCTTTAGTTGTAATTTTTAGCGAAAGAAGTGTTATGGCTTTTTTTAATTGAAGTGATTATTTATTATAACCAGATTCAGAGATAAAGGTAGAGTGATAAAGTACATGTGTCTTATAACTTTCACTCAGTGGCGGCGCCATAGGAGGGCAAAGTGGAACAGTGCCCCCCGCCCCTTGAAAAATGTCGTTCTTAGCGCCCCCTTCGGTTTCAGATATCTTACAAATATAGTGTTGCAATGGTGCATAACAATTTTTTCCACCAAAAGTACGAAAAAACAATAAACGTGGCAACGTTTGCTTTCAATTCCTTGGTCAGTTGTGAATCCCATACTTCTCGCTCTCTCTCTGTCTGTATATATAATAAATAAATAAATAAATAAATAAATAAATAAGGGTTTATTTTATACAATTAAAAATACATTTCACAAGAAATAACATGTCACTAATCTCATTATATCACACCCTCCAACCCAGGGGGGAAAGGGAGGGGTGGAAGATGGCGCAGAAGTAGCAACTCTCCTGCCCTCGGTCAGGAGAACAGGAGAGCGCCCTGCCAAACCGAGCTTGGAACCTCCGAGAGGGGGCGCCGTTGCCCGGCCACGCTGGTGTCGACGTAAAGCCGGACATTTCATTACCTGCGGTGATAATAATCTGTAAGACACACGCCTCCTGCATTGCTTATGCGTGTCGTATCAAGTTGCTGAGGTTGGTTATTTCGATGATCATCCCGGAAAAGGCTGAAGCAAAAAACCGGGTCGAGGTAATTCGCGCTTACGAGTTAACTTTCGACTTGGTTCCCTAAGGAACCGGTTCTTCCCGTCTCTCCTGGAAAATATCCAGCGCTTGATAGATGAGCCCGCCGTGCTTGCGGAGCTCATTATCGTACACACTGAGCTTAGTAATGTCCTTGGTGAGAGGACTTATATCGATGTAGTATTTATAGAACTTGTAAGACAAGTTTCTAATATATGTCGAAACTGAGTTGACGCCAGCAAGCTCCCTAAGAGTTTCCAATCAAAAGTATCTTCGGCTGTCGAAGTACTTTGTTTTGCATCCTGTCTAACCTCAACAAAGGGGTCATTTTCAGGCTGCAAAACACTGGACAAGCGTGAGTCATCGCGGATCTTACGATTTGTTTATACAGCAGGAGTTTATTCTCCTGCATACTGTAATTATTATCAAAAATTGTACCCCGGCCTGGCAGTAGTAGCACTAGTGAATAGTGGCAGTCTGGTTTGGTTGTTTCACGAGTATACAGTTTTTCGATTTCGATTGAGTATGGATTAAAAGATGAAAGGGTCCGGGACGAATTATCGTTATGCGAGAAGAAAAATTCTGCTACATTACTGTTATTTAATGATAAATACAGTATTACTTCAAATAGGGGTGGTGCTGTCGGTTTTCCAGGTTTTCCTTCAGCTGAAAAGTGAATACGCCACCAAAAAAATCAGTAAGTCGCCCTGGAGCGCCACGGCAAATAATAATATTAGCCGTTCTTCACCCGCACAGACTATGCCTTTGGGTACACTCAGGAGTGTTGATGAGGGAGTATTATTTCAGGCGCGTATACAAGAGGACTAGGGATAACGGGGGTAACTACCCCTCCACGATCGAAGAAAATTGAGTGTTTTAATCAAAATTAACATTAAGATTCACAAAATGAATCATATATCATTCAACTATCTAAATGTAATCTATTTCTTCCCAAAAACGTAGGGAGAGATTCATGATAATTCTAATCTCTATTAGACTCATTTTCTCTTTCATTTGGAAGGTGTCATTGTTTGTTTGTTCGACTATGCTTTTCATATTTTCTTATTAAATAAAACAAACTGAATTTGACATAATTTTTTTCCTGCCATTATGATACCTCACTGACAAACCTAACTATCAATTTAAAAGAATTTGACCTTGACCAAAAAAAAATTTCGTCTGTGGCGCTTTTCTATTTTCTGTTACCCCCGCACCACGAATTACCCACCCATAGAACAAAGCTGTATACGCGCCTCTGCCTTCTTACCTCGGCGCCTAGCGATGGTATGCCCCTCCCCCCTTAATTGCTAGAACCGCTTTCAGTCCTGAGAAAATTAAAATTTTCCTAGATCTTTTTCCACCAGCATTATTAAATTATCTGCTGTTCATTTATAGTTTTTATACAAAACAGCAAATGAAGGCCTACAAAAGTTTGACAGTGTACAAATATTCTGAATACCGAAAAACCTTTGAATATCTGAGTGAGTTACTTTTGACCAACGGTTTCAATAATGAAATGGTAAGGGAGTATTCAAGCCTCGCCAGACTTTGCATGAGTATCATTTTAGTCTGATAACTATTTATCATTTTCTTTTGTTTTGACTTATGATATTTCAGCATCTGTTTCATCAGGGTCCATCCACAAATATGTTAATATTCGAATGGACAAACGTCTCCAATAAAAAAATTACCTCCAAGATATTTCCTGATATAATAATTATTCTTCTCTCTTCTCTTGTTTTTCTCGCAGTTACGATACAGAGGTTTTTTAAAACTACTTTATCCTCTTACCCATTGCTATGGATGGAGACGTCAGTACTTTTTTCAACCAGATTGTTTGTCTTCAATTAATCTTTATATACAGTGAGGACCGAAAGTCCGTCGCTTCCTACATAACTTCTTTATTTTACACATTACAATTTTTTTTTATAAAATACATAATTTGTAGGGTTTTAATCGATATCTCTAATGGTTTAAGATTCATTTATATAGAGTGTCTGAAAAAAATGCAGTGACTTAAAAGCACCCGGTATCCAACAATACCAAGTTTGATGCTGTTATCTCCAAAGACTACGGAGATATTATTTTATTCATAAGCTCAATGTGTGAGAGATAATGTATATTTACCCGCCAGAAAAAGTTTATCTCACCAACTAATTGGGCTTATGGATGAAATAATTGGCGATATCTTAGTAGTTTTTAGGGATAACAGCATCAATTGGTATAATTGGATTCCTTGTTAACATCCCTAACCGATCATGCAATGGAATATAGGGTGTCCAATTTAAAAAAATAAACTATTAAATCGTTGCGCTTTTTTGAGACACCCTGTATAAATGAAACTTGAACCATTAAAGATATCGAATGAAATTGTACAACTTCTGTTTTCAAATTTTTTTTGTAATTTGTTAATAAAGAAGTTACGGGAGGAGCGACGGACTTTTTGTCCTCACTGTATAATCAAAGTTAACGACAGATACCTACATATCTGCCGTTGAAGATTTTTTACGGCTTCAACACATCACATTATTTTCCTTACCAGATACAAAATGTGTGCTGCACACTATTTGCTAGTGTTGTACTTGTTAAATATTCTGAAATATTTTGAAAAACAATACCAAGTGGCGATCTCTCTACGCGTTCACGATTTGCAATACAACACGTTGTAGACATGTTGTTTTGGCATTTTTTAACGCAAATATCAATCCAAAAGTTGAAAAGTAACAATGATCAGTTTCTTCCAAAAAATAACAAATGCAATGAGTACCAACTGGTGGTAGGGGCGGCCCATGTGTCAGAAAAGAGGGATGCACTCAAATAAAGTGGGAGGAAAGTCATGTAATATCACAATCACAGTGTCACTTACGTTCGTTCCATGACCAAAACAGACAAAAATTCGACCTACGAACAATGAAGGAAAATTATAGAGTCTCAAACTGAATGAAATTTGGAACAAAAAAATTTCCTTTGGAATGTACAGGAACTCGCCACCCTTGGATGTGAATATGTCGAGAAACTGCCAGAATTCATTCCTCCATCAAACGTGCGACTTGAGATGGTGATATGAAAAGAAGTTTCAGCATGACTCCCAATAGGAAATTGTCAGAAGAAATGATTCTTGCAGAGCACAACACAGCACCACATGAAAGTTGTACATTTTTCAATGGTGTCAAATGAGCTTTTTGTGTACGTGATCATAACGTCCTTTTAAGAACGAATTGCTTTCGAGTCATAGGTATCAATCCCTCTTGAACGACCGACTTGAACAACCATAGATACTTGAACGTTGAGCATTGACTGTCATCGAGTTTTGCACTCTGAAATCGTAGATATGTGTTTGCTTCTGTAGCGCATCAAGAGGTGTTCGAATTTTCAAAATTTTCTCGGACTATCCCCGCATAGTTTTCCTCCTAGGGCTGGTTGTTTGAAGGGTGCCAGGCCTTTTTTTCTTCCAAATCCAGCCCTATTGAATAGTAGCGTATAATAATAAACGTCTGCATTATTTTCAACAAAAATAAACATACAAAAAACTGAAACCGTGTAATTCTAATACTACTACAGAGTTGTACTATGGTTATTTAACGGACAAGTGTATTGAGGTGGCCGTTTGATCAGGCTTGTGAAACTATTCCGACAGAGGCGCTACCAGTTATTTCAATGAATATTTATCCAAGTATTCAACCGTGAATAGAAAAAGATGAAATATAGTCAAAATAAATGTCTACTATGCTAGTTTCATTATAATATTTTTCAATTCATATTCATTATCCTTACTCTACAACCTTTCGATGTTTCACAAAATTAATAAAAAAAATATATCTTCTTTGGAGAATCGAACCAAGAACCTTTGGATTTGAAGACTAGTCTTTTAGCCTTAGCTCTATGGACCTTTCTAAATAAAAGTCTGAAAACGAGCCTTCAGGTACAATAGGGTTGGAGCACACTTTTCACAATTGTATCATACAATATTTTTGACACGGAAGTAAAATTAAAAGAAGTCAGGCAAAATTTCAATAATATGCTTGGTGTATATACCCTTCGAATTTCAGATCAACCGATACATAGAGTAGAAATGTTGGTTATTACAGTTTGTTCACAAATATAGATCTTTTGTGGCACTGCTATCTGTTTTTTTCTCGAAGGTCATGGAAAAAGCCATCAACATCGAGCTTATGAAATATCCAGAATGCTCAGGAATTATCAATGATTGACAGTATGGTTTCCAGCATCAGAGTTCAACTGGTGACATATTTGGCAGTAGTCTTTCGAAAAATATGGTGAAACTCTGTAGCAGTCTGCGTATCCAATGATTTTCTAAGCGATTCTCTCAATGCCAGTATGTTGGGTGGGACGAGCGGTCTTCCAGTTTCTCAATACAGTTACATGCCAAACATCTCTTTACGAAAGCTCGTTCTTTCAACGAATGGCAAATCTTTGAAGAACACCAATTCCTATCTACTATCCCTCAGCTCTCACGATCTTCTCTAAACAATACAGGAGTTTCCTTTGCGTGGGAACCAGAACTTAAAAAATACTGATTATGTTGTATATGTCATGAATCCGACTTGTCCTAGTCCCATATGCCTAAACGCACATCGAAATTTTGAGATTCTGTCTAAAAAAGAGCCATTTGTTTAGTCGATGATACTTCGCTTACAAACTTGCTCACTTCTCTGGAACACCTCATGAAGGTTGGCGACATGGCTCTGTTTTAAACATATTCTCATGGACGATGCTTTAAGTATATACCCAATTTAAGGCATATCGCCATGAAGCTATACTGGTTTCGCCGCTGTTCTTGTCAGGGCGATAGAAAGTTTTGGCAATATTCCTAGTTTAATTATGGTTCCACATCAAACACTTGAGAGGCAATAAGGAAGTTGTTTAGAAATAAGGGACGTGAGATAACGACTGGCACTTGAGAAGGTAACCCCTCTTGCATGAAATAATGTTTTTAGCATTACAGCCCCAAGGCGTTCAAAAGCGTACATAATTATTTGTAATTGTTGCCAAGGGTGTTAATATACAGTGAAATTTTACAGTCCACTTATTCAAATAGATGAGAAAACACCTAGTGAGATTGTTCGCGTCGCGTCGATCAGTTCACTGATCAACAGTTCTATAAGGATTGAAAGATTCACCGACTTTCTGAATTCGCAAAACACGAAGCAAATTTGAATCTTCAGACAATGGTGGAAGAGGTTTGAGAGAACTTTTCCACAAAATGTGACTACTCCCTACTCACAAAAATTTCGACGGGTTCGCATAGGAAAGTTGAATTCATCATCTTGCTGTGTCCTTTCTACAAACACAAACGATTTGTTTGAAATGTTTATTGAAAAATAATCCAACGACAACAAGAAGGTAATAGGCCGCTCTTATACAGACCGTTTCATTTATCTTAGTAGGTTCGAAAATGATTGAAAAAAAAAAGAGGATCGGTATCTCCAGAATGATCCTCAGAAATTGAAAATATCTCCAACTGTAGAAAATATTTGTAGAATTGAAAGTTTGGAATTTTGGTTTTCAATTACTAGTCACTTTATTCATGAATAGTCACAGATTATCTAAATCGAACTTTTCCCGATTCATGGATGTCCAGTAGCATGGCCTGCCAGATCTCCGGATTTGAATCCGCTGGATTTTTAATTGTGGAGATATCTCAAAAATTAAATTTATGATACTACGAACCCGACAATAGAGATTCTTCGCGAAAATATTGAGAATGTATTCGAAGGTATTCAAAGAGACGAAATAAGCAAATGTAAGTATGGGTTCCAGAACCGCAAAGTGCATTTTACAAAATGGTGGACATATCAAACACTTTTCATTTACCTACTTTCGAATAATCATTTAATTTTTCTTTCATATAAATGATAGTTTCGTTTTATTATTATGAATTAGGTTTTTCTTCTCTTGAAATATGTAAATAATTATTACTTTTTTCTTGCTTTGATTCTAATACGTTCCATTCAGTTTAAGATGAGTGAGTTGATTTTCTTATTGAAATATATTGCATGTTGTTAATTTAACTAAAGGTAAATATAATACAGATCCGACCCAAAGAAATTTGGATAAGGGTTAAAATCACCTGAAAATCAACTTTGAATGACATTTTATGATATATCTTTCAATTCAGCGTTGAAAGTTATTTCGAAAAGTGTCATAAAATATGCAGGTTTGTATTGAAAAACATTAGGTTGAGGGTGGCCCAGAGAGTACGAAACGTTGGGTGCGAAATCTGATTACGTCAAATTGAGGATAATTTACTGTCGAATAAAAAATTCCTGTAACAGGAGCAGCGAAAACCAAGTATTTACATCATATTATTTGTTCCTAAAAATAAATTTTGTTGGCTAAATATGCTGAATATTCACCAAATTTTTAAATGCCGAAAATTCTCGCAATTGACCCTAACTTGAGCAAGCTAACCTAGCTGGCGAGTCAAAAATTCTTGAATTAGTTTTTCGCTCGCGATTGACACACAAACCTAACTTGAGCAAGCTATCCTAGCTTGCGAGTCGAAAATGCGTTAATTAATTTTTGCTCGCGCTTGACACAAAAACCTAACTTGAGCAAGCTAACCTAGCTTGCGAGTCGAAAATTCGTGAATTCGTTTTTCGCTCGCGATTGACACTTCAAGAAAATCCTAGATTGAACCGTAACAGAAGGTTCGGAAGTTTCTCTAGTGCGTAATGAAAACACCCAAGTGAGTTCTTGAAAGTTCGGCCACCAAGGAGAATGCATGATGGTGGAACTTACAGAAAATATCTGGGATATAAGAAAGAAAATTCTATAAAATGAATGTTCTGAATGCTTTTCACAAGTTGAAAAATAGAGATATATGTGGACTGAACCAGAACAGAGGCTCCGGAAGGTTAGAAGTGCTGAAAAGGCACTCAAGTGAAGTTCTCGACAGTTTTAGAAATTGCTAGAAGCTAGAAAAGAAAACTCTTGAATGTTCTGATAACCTCAGGGAATGTATTAGAAAATTCGATATCGCCAAAGCAGAACAGGGTATCTGAAAGGTTCTAGAACGTACTGGAAAGTAAGTGAAATTATCTAGGGTTATTCGTCGAATCAAAAATGAACACATCTGCAGAAAATATAAATTCATAAATAAATGACGATGTTTTGAGATTTTCATTCTGATCTGCCGGGTCCGCTAGTTTCAAATATATCTTTTCATAATTCCATCTCTGTTATGACCTTTTCTCTGTCACTCTGTTATCTAAGTAATTTGAATTTAAAAAGTTTTTCAATTTAGAATAATATATATCAGTTATAGTAGCCTATGAGTTTAATTAACACTTTTGGCTGACTACCATTCAGTTATTTCGGAAATCGGAAACAGGAAACTCTGATGGCCTGAAAACATTGTGAGTGTATCATTTCAAATGAACATGTCTACCTAATAAAACTCAGAGCTCTTTGATATATATTCTTTATTAGTTGCGTTATTCATTACAAAATCAAACTGTATCACTAACTACCATCTGGAATGCCTTAATATTTATATCACGATTCCGAAATGTAAATATACATAACCGCAGACAGGAAACAGACATTCGAGAGTCAACATCAAGTTTTCTGCAGGGCAGTGAGTCGTATTTTATGATAGGGTTAACAAGGGATGACATCCTGACATGATTGCCACTGAATGGATTTAATTATATGATTGATCCCAATTCTTATTTTAGGACGAGTTAAGCTATACAGCTACCTTTGACATCATTTTCCCAGTAAGAGCTGGTTAATACAAACTGCAATTGGCAGGAAAACCAATCGTTAGTTTTGGTTTACATAACAACTTGTGCGTCGATTTGAAGTTTTTAGGTAATCCTCACCTTTATTTTAGTAATGTCTCATTGTTTTTACCTTTCCCAAATAGGACTAATAAAAATGAAAAAAATCACCATCATTTCTAACTCTGTTTATTTCGTGGAAATTCTTGTTCACTTAGAATGAAATAAACACTTTTCTCTACTCACTTGACTAACATAGCATTAAGCGTACAGATATGTACCACTCTAAATGATCGATTGATTATTCACAGATTCACAATATGTGTTTAAAGACAATTCAACAACGTTACCATAGCGATTCCATTCTGTAAGCACATCACTACCACCGTTACTGTTTGATTTCAGTTACAGTTCAGTGGTTAAAAACCCGCCTGACAAAGTAGTTGCGTTTGGTGTATTTCACTTAGGTGGTGGTGTAGGTCACAAAACAAATTATATAATTGACAGAGAATTGGAAATAATAAAAGTTGCAAATAAAACGACCAAAATATCGATAAAGGTGTTGGAATCAGATAAATAAAACGCAACTATTAGGACTTGATCTGTCAATTAGAACTATGATGATAATAAGAAAAATCTGGAGAAAAATCAATCGACTTGGATAAATACCATTTTGTTCTTTCAATATGAGTTCGTAGAAAAAGTGGGGTTTGTAACACGTTGATAAACTCGTTGATTAACGCTAAAGCAGTACGCGCACTGAATCCGCTCGACTCGGATCGGCACGGCACGGCATTGTCGAACGTTTTGCATTGTTCCTATTTCAATATACCTCCGCGCACTCATTCAGATCGGAACGGCAGAGACCGTTCGACTCGACTACGGCCGAGAGAAGTAGTTGTGCTAGTCGAATCAGTGCGCGGGTAACCGTCGTGCCGATCCGACCCGTTCCGTGCCGATCCGAGTCGAGCGGATTCACACTCGTTACTAAATGGACGTTTATAACACTTGTTACATAATATACTATGTTTATTTGTGGAGCCTCTTGGGCTTTTTGTGTTTTCCGTGTTATTTTCACAGCACCCACTCTAGTCCCTTGAACCAGCCTGTACAGGTTTTTCTGCGGTTGACTTTTGTATTTTTTGGGAGTTATTCTAGGTTTCCCGAATATTGCCTGTCTTTTGCGGTCGAATGCCTCGCATTCTGACAGTACGTATTTGGCTGTTTCTGTCCCTTTACCACATTGTCTGCAGGAAAGTTATCCGTTGTACAGTCCCATTGCATGTTTTCCCTTTTTCCTACAAAAAATCGTGCGGAAAAGTTTTTTTGTTTTGAAAGTTGTACTTTTCCGTACGATTTTTACTTTTCCGTACGATTTTTAGTTTTCCGCACGATTTTTGTATTGTTGAAAATGAGGATATTTAGGACTAACTAAATGATCTATGTAACTATTCTGTCTTATTAGTCATTTTGTATTATAAAAACTTGTTTATTGAAAACTAGTTTATTAAAAACCTTGTTTTTCATAAATAAGATGGACAAAAATATTCCTAACTCTTACGGAAAATGCCTTTTCCGCCCTTAACTGCCGTCGCGTGCATAAAAGTACTACTTTCCACACTTGTTAGGTAAATAACTATTGTTTTCGTTTGACCCAGTCCCGAATGCATCTTCGAATGTCGGATTAATTAATCCTGAGTGCGGATTCTGGGCCTAATATATGGAGTTGATGAGCCCTCTCTCGCTAGCTCATCAGCTTTTTCATTGCCCTCGATACCACAGTGTCCTGGAACCCACATCAAAGTTAATTTGTTGTGTACTATGAGAACACGTGAGTTCTTCTCGGCATTCCCATACCAGTCTAGATGCCACGGGTTCATAAGAGCCTTCAGTAAGCCTGGCTGTCTGTGTATATTTTGATCCGTGCGATGCGCATTTCTTTCATATTGATTTCTCTCGCGCATTGCGAAATAGCGTGCATCGCATCGCTGCGACCTTGTATGATAACCTCGAAGTTGATGTTGAAGAAGTAACTAGGAGACATATGGTACGTTGGTTTCATTTCGAGAATGTTACCCCCCGCTACTTCCTCTATCTTATTGTGATCTGATCTGTTGCTCGTGTTTTGTTGCTCTAGAAGTCCCATTCTCGCCTCTCCTATGATTGTTATGTCAATTGATGGGAGGTCCAAGAGGTCCAACAGTACTTCCATGTCTGATGCTGGTGTTGTTTTCATAGCTCCCGTTATACTAAAGGTACAAACATAGAGGAGCGACGCGTTAAGCGGCAAGCGACGCTACTAGCGATGCGACTAGAATATTTCTGTGCATTCTGTGTTAGAGTGCACATAGTGAGGAGGTAAGCGATGCGATGACGCCCTACGTATCTCAAGCGACAATATTTATTTACGCGTGACAGCTGCGTCTAGCGTGGGAGTGAGTGCAATCGTTTGTATTTGGAAGGAGAGTGCATTTTGTAAATTTGATTATTGATTTCAGTACTGGGGATAAGTATTCAAGAACGATGAAAACCGAACAGATAATAAATTCTGTGTTCAAAATACAAGCTATATGGAATAAATCCCATCCGGATCACCGAAATCGGTAGTCACTGGAGCAATTATGGGCAGAAGTAGCTGAAGAAAGTAAATTAACAGGTAATAAATATAATAGAATTCATATATCAAACTGACAAGAGTTCAAAAAGTGTCGCCTTACTATGTGCATGTTTTTTGTCTCGTCGCTAGTCGCGTCGCTTGCCGCTTGACGCGTCGCTCCTCTATGTTTGTACCTTAAGGCATGCAAGTCAGCCGCGGCTATTTTTTGTGTTACCATTGTTCACCATACCAAAGATGCATATGTGATCATGGGTTTCACCACAATGTTGTTTATTTAATACACCATTTTGGGATTCAGCCTCCCATTTTTTCAGTTTTTTTTTCACTTTTGCCACCTATTGGTTCCAGGTGAGTTTCGAATCTAAAATCACCCCGAGATATTTGACTTCCTCTGACATCTGTATGAGAGCACCTTGGAGCGTCAGAGGTCGTAAGTTATCTAACTTCCTTCTGCGGGTAAACTCTACAATGGTTAATTTGGAGGGACTAATAGTTAGGCCCTCCTTATCTATGTACTTACCAGATTTGGGGCCATTTGCATTCTTTCCATGACCGTCGGCGTCGTGTTGAATTTACCTTGGACCATAATGATTATGTTATCTGCGCACGCAAGTGTTTTGTGTCCACCCCTTTCCAGTGTGATTAGCAGGTCCTCCACCACCAGATTCCACAGCGACCTTGGCTGCCAGTGTTTCTTACACTAAAGAGGAGTGAATAATTTAATCTCTTAGCATGTAGTCTATCCATCTGCAGCTGTTATCGAATGCACCCATCAAGACCTCTTTGTTTCTTAGAACAGTTTCCACCTTCTCTACGAGTTGGTGTAGTGCTGTCTCTGTAGATTTGCCTGTTTAGGCCAAGCTGTAGATAAAAATAAGCTCTTTTTACACAAACTAAAAGACGCAAATGGCCTTGTAGTGGACGAATATTTACGTTTATATATTTCCAACTCACCTTGTATTAGTTTGCTAAGATAGAAGTTTTTTTGATTATGTCGAAGCAATGTGATAAGAAAGAAAAATAAAAATGTCATTGTTCTAAAAACTATGTTGAATAATTGACTCTATTATTAATGTATTAAAAACGAGTATATGATACCCATAGGCTACTACTTTTTATAAGAAATCCCCGGTTTTCACCTCATCAAAATTGCTCCGTGCATTTTTTAAACAAGAGATAGTGAAAAAAATTACAACTTTTTTGGTTTCTTGCAAATACCCCAAAAAGTAAGGAATCGTTTTACATCACTGGAACTTTTATAGAGAATTATAAAACCTACAAAACAGTTCTTCACGCGACAGGATTGGTACATTTTCCACTGAGAAAATCCTGGAAAACCTCGAAAAGGAGACAATTTTTCAAAAATTCATAATTTGTACAAATCTGAAGCTGAACAAACAATATTTTGGAAACTGATAGATAATAACATGTGGTTTAATTGTACGCAAGATGTTTTTTGTCCGATGTGTAGTTTTTGTACAATCGCGTTATAAAAAATTTAAGGGCACAATTTGCAAGATGTGCCGATTTAAGGGAAATCGTCATATTCAAATTGTGATGAAGGTCTGTGGAAGAAAATATCAATATCTATAATTTGTATATTTTGGATTTTCACCTAAGAGGTGGGAAATGTGTTGAAAATATGTCACTAAAAGTTGCTCCAAACACTTGAAAGTGTGCTTGTGGCAAAATCGAGGAGCGGTAGTGGGGGAATTGTATTGTTCAAATCGCCGCGCGGTTATACCTACTCTCCTCTCCTCGATGGTTCCCCCGCTACTGCTACTCGACTATGCCATTAACACACTTTCAAGCGTTAGATCAACTTTCAGAGGCATTTTCAACACATTTTCCACCTCTCAGATGAAAATCCAAAATATACAAATTGTAGTGTTTGATCTTTACTTCCAGATGCCGTTAACAGAATTTGAATATGATGATTTTCCTTAAATCTGTGCATTTTATGTTCGTAACACTGCTTCAAGCAGTGCTGCCAACTGCCGATGCTATCAGCTATAAAATTTTATAACTTCATTTTACAATAATGATATAATTTTCATTTAGGAGTTTTGGAAAGTGAAAAGTCCACGAACTAGCACAACAAACTTTTCATCCCTGATTCATCGATTGATAAGTATAAAAATAATAATCACCAAAATGATCAGAGCCCAGATCTTACATTATGTCTTACAGGGAGTCCTTAGTCGACTGACTGATGTAGGTTGAAGAGCTGGGGTGGGATTCTGTGTACCATAAAATTATATTGTCGATAGAAAAAGTGTGATGACATTATGGTTGTATTCATGGGAGAGGAAGAGACAAAACTGTCGACAATAGAATTATATGGTACACAGAATCCCACCCCTGGCCTACACTTCACTTTCTGGTAATGTTCACACGTAAAAATTGGACTTGCTTTGATGGCAACAATGCTTGTATATATATGTTAACATCGATCTTCAGTTGTGACTGACATGGCGTGTTGGCTAGATTTGGCTATATATATATTTTTTTAAGAACTGATACAGAGTGTATCGAGCAAAGTGGGGTAGATAATAAGGAATAGAAATATTGATTTCGAATATAAAAGTATTCAGTCTCAATAATAACGTATGAAAAAACAATAAAAACAGCACAATATGCAAGCGGAATGCAACATGGAATATCAAGTTTACAGACATCATTCAACTCGATATTAATGTAACTTCAAAACAAATTAATTCACCAACCTAACCTACCTCAAAAAATCACTAATAACTAGTGGAATACACCCAATTGGGGATTTAGATTAAGAGTTTATTTATAATGTATATGTTGGCAAACCACACATAACAAATGTTAGAAAGAATGTTTGTCCATTTTGACCAAGAAAGACATAATTTTGCGCTTGCCAACTGAACAAATCAAAAAACTTTTGGGTCAGCAATGTTGGCAACCAATGATTTTCATCTAACTACGTACTTACTCAAACCTGCGACTTTCAGAAATTCGAAAACCGTTAGTAGTATATACAGGGTTATTCACGTTATTCGACACGAAGCATTATGGCTAAAGCATTTGATTTTTTGAACGTTTTTTCTTTACGATGGATAGGGACCTATTGGCCCTACATTTTAAAAATATTTTCATGTTGTACAGGGTGTGCCAAAAACACGAAACGGCATAGGCAACTTGATGAATAATAAATTTTTCAAAATCAGTTTGCAAAATAAAAATGTGCGTTTTACTTGAAAACGTGAAGAGTTAGCTATAGGAATGTATACTGGTATTTGATAGACAAATAAATTTGACATGTGCTCTTGATATAAAATACAGGGCGTTCCATTCAAATTAAACAAGTTATTACCGTTCAAAAATTGTGATTATTTTGCCTTAATTTTTACACACCTTGTATAAGTTAGTAGATATTTCACAACTGCTATATGAAAGTCATTCAGTTAGTAGCCTCTAGCATTAATTTGGTTGAAAACAAGACAACACTGGTTGAGAATTTACGCATTAAAGCTGATGCTGCATTTTCACAATATAAGAGATATTTCAAAAACCATAAGGTTTAGGTGAATTAAACCTTAATGGAACTTACCTTTATTTTGATCGTAAAATCCGAAAATGAAATAATATACAGGGTATTCCATTTAAAAAATAACAACTTTGATACGTTTCGTGTTTTTGGCACACCCTGTACAACATGAAAATATTTTTAAAATGTAGGGCCAATAGGTCCCTATCCATCGTAAAGAAAAAACTTTCAAAAAATCAAATGCTTTAGCCATAAGGCTTCGTGTCGAATAACGTGAATAACCCTGTATATATATTAACATCGATCTTCAGTTGTGACTGACATGGCGTGTTGGCTAGATTTGGCTATATTTGGCTATATTTTTTTTTTCCTTACGGAATAAATAAAATTGATATTAACAATTCAGTCTTTGTTCACTAATTTATGAATTTATTCATGATTATATCATTATGATATGTTTATCAGTGATTTATGATATATTTTTTTTTAATTTCAATTGCAATTGTTGATCTTTTTTATTATTTATTATTATTTTTATTATTATTGTATGTACAACTTCCTCATACCAGAACTTGTTCTGTCTGGAAGTTATTTACTCAATAAATAAATAAATAAATAAATAAATAGTAATGATACACGGGTGTAAAAATAATAACGGTTATTTTATTGTTGTTTGAGGGCACATTTTTCAATATCCTGTTAGCGTAGTTTAACTGACGGCTAAATTTAACTGGTGGTTAAAATTAATTTGATATTCGCCCAAATGAAGGAATAAATTCACATTTCAACCATCAGTAAAATTTAGCTGCCAGTCAAACTAAGCTAACGGGATATTGAAAAACCGGCCCTAATTAAGGTATATGCAGAAAAAACAGCCGACTCTTGATTTTTTTTTTCCAGAGAGCATTCGACTTTTGGTCCTGTCTGACCTTTTCACGCGGAAGGTATCTTGAAATAAGTTTTGCCCCCATAACAATCCCAATAACATCCCCTTATCATCGAAAGATAATGGAGTAAAGCTTTTCTGGTACTTTTTCTTACGAATCTATCATTTGTAACTTATCCCGTACGTCATGGGGTGGGGGAGGGGTTTTTTGTCTTTATATGTTTTGATATACGAAAAATCTTTTAAAAATTAAAAAGACTATCGCAAAATTAAAAAATTTCTGAACCCGTTCCGGGTCCAATTGCGCATATAAACCAAGAGACCAACCCACTTAAACACATTCAATTTTTTATCAAAATCGGTCGAGCTGTTTAGGAGGAGTTCATTGACATACACATGTACAAAAGAATTGTATTTAATAATACTGAATACTGATAATAATGAATACTGATAATACTGAAACAAGCTATTCTTCGAAACTAATATATTACAAAAAATACGATCGACTTCAGTAGAAATAATATTCTTATTGAAAAAATTAGGAAAACACGAATCGCCTATAAACTAATTAATTGTAAAAACATGAAATATAATTGTTTCAGTTCATTTCACTATCACTCGGACAACATTGTTCATGGTTCATGTTTATTATATCGACTGACCACTGTTAGAAGTACTTTAATGAAAGTCCCTCCAATATATAATCTACAACAAACATTTTTACACAATTTCAAATTTCAATTAACCATTTCGTAATACATGTTATACATGAAATCGTTTCGAATGTGACAAGATATGTGTTCAAAATATGCATATACTATAACACGGTGTAAATAATTTTACAGAATAAGCAGAAAGTTATTAACGTTTCTGTTTCAAATTACATTCTGTATACTTCTGATGTAGATATAACCATTCTGCTATACTTTCCACTACTTTCCTATTTTCGTATTCTCCCTTTGCATTTTCTTGTTGCGTTGTTAAATTTGTTCGTTCTGTCATTTCTGTTTCAATATTTTACCTCTCAAAATGGTCCTTCTATTTGGCTACTTAATGTTACTACCAGGCCTGCTCGTTTTTTTGCTCCGAGCAGTAATATTACTTTGCATGGTTTCGTATTATTTCTTTCTTTTTTTATTCCTTTTGTCCTTTTTTTATGCATTGCTTTGTTCTTTTTTCTACCTATATTTCTTATTACCCTCAGTTCCAGATCGCAACCGTTTCAAACTTGCCTTGTTTTTTTCTATTTTTTTTCATTCTGTATTGAATAGTTAATTCCTTCTCTCGCTTTCTGTTCTGCGCTCATCTCCTTCTTCTTCAGTTTTTATCTTTTGCAACTGCATTTACTTCTGTACTTATTTCTGTACTTCCGCTTCCCACATTTTTATTATTTTCTTTGTGTTTCCTGAGGAAAAATGGATGAGAACGGTCTGCTTTTATACGAATTTGTTGATCTGTAAATGGTATCATACATTTTGATTATTTCAAATGGATACCATACATCTCATTATGATAAAGGATATTCACAATAATCGATGTCTTTGTTTTTGTGAAGATGATGAGACTATGTTCTGGTTGGTTTCCAAATTTTTCCGTGGCCTTCTTTGGTTAAAATCTCCAAACGTTTCAACTGCAACTGCGGCAGTCATCTTCAGTAGCGTGGTCGAAGTACTCTTCTTGAAATATCAACTGAAATTGAGGCTTTCGTTTTTGGCACGTTTGCGCGTTTGTACGGTCGATTTGTGTTCTCCATCGGGTAATGCATGTTCGGCGACTACGGACTTCTTGGTTTGTCCCAATCTACAACTTCGTCTGTGCGTGACTAGGCGAGTACCAATACTTCTTTTCGTTTGTCCGATATAAACCTTACCACAGTTATATGTAATCCTGTAAACTCGTGCTGATTTAAGCGGATCTCTGCTGTCTTTTGCTGAACTCAAATATATAGATATTTTCTTCGTTGTTAGACGGTGTTATTTACTACTTCAGAATTTTCCCAATTCTATGTGGTGGTAGACAGTGTCCGGGGGTTGATTCTCAATGATATTCCCTTTCTTCTCCCTTGGACGCGTAGCGTAAATTACGTCTTTTTGGTTGTGGCCGTAAAGACATATTTCGTGCTGCACGTTCAAAGGAAAAGAAAAGGAACATCGGAGAAGAGCAGCCCCAGGGCACTATCTACCTTACATAGAAGGTGTCACCTACCGAATTGAAAAAATTCTGAAGAAGGAGATGTTAAGACTTCGAAAGTATACCTGAAGTTGTTTGAAATAGAAAAGTTTTTAAATTTTCTAGCTCACCTTGTTGACGCGAATGTTAAATTATTTACGCTATATCCATGTACATTTTAATCTCCAGTAACGAAATGGTGAACTGTGAACTGTTCCGTACTCGGTTCTTTATGTGCGCATCTCTCGTCCAAGATAAAAGGAGGGTATGCTTTTCTGAGCCAACTGCTCCCGGTCATAAGATTTTGCACACCTCTAGGTCTAAGAAAAAGAAAAATTTTCCCAAAAAACTTCAACTTCCAAACCATTCTGGAACATCTTCAAATAAGTTCTTTTAGTGCAGAATTTGTGAAGGAAAAATATGATAAAATAGACATTTTGGTAACGAAGCATATGTGTTTATCCTGGGTTTCAATGTACAATAAATAGAAAATGTCAGTTCTGACAATTAGTTATTGAATTAAATCAAGAGCAATGTTGCCACTTTGCATTTTTTGAAAATAATTGATAAGAACATATAGAAGATAACTCATTCTAGATTGAAAATAATCAAAATGTTCTAATACATTACTCATTTCTAAGCATTTGAAATAATATACATGTTTTTTCATGAATAGCCCAAATTCCCTTATAAAAAAGCATACCTTCCTTTACCAAATTATTGCACCTTACTAACGAGTATCGAATGATGGAGTAATAATTCTATCAATAGTCTTGGACCACACGCCAATAGAGGATTTTCACAAAAGTTGCTCTCCGATTTCAATTATTTCATGATGGTTGCGTAGAGAGTCGAAAGTGATATAAGCTGGATCTACTTTAAGTCGAGATGCCTTTATGGGTCTTGTTGGCGCGTAGGTAATGTGCTCGCTTGCTAATCCAAGGTTGGCGGGTTCGTTCACCGCGACGTCATCGGTCTCGTGCATGGCATCACACGTGAAAAGGTAAGGGTTGCGTCTTAGGCTCGCACAAGTCTCCAGAGGACTTCTGAGGGTTGCTCGTAAGGGGAAATAACAATGATAATAACAATTACAAGGTGTTTCCGAAATTGGAGCAATAAATGAAATGGGAAGTAGAAGATGACAAGACATAATCAAAGAATACTTTTTTGTCGGAGAAACATTATTTTGGGAGATATTGGATATTGAAGTTTTCAAGACTTTTTTTGGTAATCACTGATAAGAGGTATACAGCCTTCGCAAACCGCGCTGAAACACTGCCAGCGGGCACACACTGTGGCCTGGAGAATCAAACCAGTGCCTCCCAAACAAAGGTAACTGAAAGCGATTTTATAAAAGGACCCCGCACCAAATACATGGGAAAATGGCGTTCAGCCAATTTTGATAATTTTTTGGGATATTGTAGTACAAGTCACTAGAAGTTACCCATGCAAGTTTAAATTAGTTTCTATGTCCAGTTTCGGAGATACGAATTTTTGAAAATCATAAAAATTGCTGTTTTACCAAAACATAGCAAGGTTCACTCATTCAAAAGTATTACTTTTTAGATGATTAGTAACAAAATAGTAGCATTGTCTGGTTTTTGAACTATAAATTAAAATTGATATTCTATAGAAGATATTATCCAATCTTATTTCTTGATGAAAATTCGGTATCCAGATCCATATAAATCGTTCTTTACACCTCGTAAAGATTCCCTTAATAGCTATAAATAGTTATCATGAACCCTTTCCGTAGAAGCCTATAGTGTTTTGTCAACACAAGATTAACAGCTAATGAACTACTGTTATTTTCAACTGAAGAACATACTACAAAATAACAGATTCTCATAAACTACATGTTTATACATAGGAAATGAATAAAACTTACCCGAGTGTAGGGTAATTTACTTGGAAGTATAACTGAAAAATATGATTCAAATTCGGAGATCCGTTCAAAAATAATTAACAAACATACATATTACGTACAAAACCGATTTCAATAAATATTTGTAAACAGCCCCCGTATAAAATGTGATCGTATCTTTTTGAAGCCGATCATGTCGAGCAATTACCATAAGTCTTTCTCAAATAGTTTTGGCTCCAAAGCGGATTTATTGACTCAAAAAGACTATTTTGTGTGTCTATTGTTAAAAACATGTAGTATAAAAAACAAACATTTGAAAAAAAAATTACTGTGTTGTGAAAATGTCGAAACTTTTACAGAAAATCTTCCTGTCATAAAAAACTAATCCCAATAGGTATTTTCCTAATGAAAAATGCTCAGTCTCACTAATGGGATCGTTGATAAAGATTGGCAAAATATCCTAAATTATCGCTATTTTTGAACCACCCTGTATAATAGGTGGCTTCTTCTATCGCAACGACCGACTGACTGACATGCTATTCGACTTTCTTCAAACCAACAATGCTACTATTTTATTACTAATCATCTAAAAAGTAATACTTTTGGATGAGTGAACCTTGCTATGTTCTGGTAAAACAGCAATTTTTATGGTTTTCAAAAATTCGTATCTCCGAAACTGGACATAGAAACTAATTTAAACTTGCATTGGTAACTTCTAGTGACTTGTACTACAATATCACAAAAAATTATCAAAATTGGCTGAACGCCATTTTCCCATGTATTTGGTGCAGGGTCCTTTTATAAAATTTTTCGACCATATTTGACTGCTTCAAAAACGAAAATTCTTGCCATTTATTGATACATTATGTTCCATACAACAACCCATTTTTTTATTGCCCCAATTTCGGAAACACCCTGTATAACATCGCTGCACCAACACATGGCATCACACGTTAAAATGTAAGGGCTGCATCTTCCCTAGCTCGCACAAGTCTCTCGAAGACTTCTGAGGGGGCAGCCCGTTGATGGAAATTTTAATTTTAATTTTTTTTTTTTAACAAGGAAAATTTTTTTTATAAAAACTGGTTGGATATTACTTATATTGTACATCATACCGAATAGACCAGCTGAGTGGATAATGTGAAGTGCAATCACATGAGGAATCACAATGTTATTAATTGTCTCGTTAAACCTTTTGTTAACGGAAACATTTTTATAAATTTCCGATCAAACAACTCGAAAAAGGTTTTCTTTGGGTATTTTCCATATTCACGTTTGAGTCTTAATATAATATAGGCCAGTAGAGGTAGACATGAAAAATCGAAAATTTAACAATAATTCCAAAAGTTCTCAAATCCGGATCTTAATGCAATTTTGAAAAATCTAATTAATTTGTAAATTAGATTTTGGCGAGTTTCGGATCTTGTACAACGTTGCAAATTTGTGAATGCATCAGAATAGATGTTTTCAAAATTTGTAACAAAGTTTCAAAACTTTTGCAATTATTTCGAGACCACATTGAACAAAAACATGACCACGAATTAAGAAAATATATGTCCCAGCCAACGTAAAAGGTTGTAAATCTACATCACTGATTGGAATATTTTTTCGATGTATCTGTCAAGTTTGCAGAATTTTTGGAATTTTCTCTTATGGTATATCAAAGAAAAACATAGGTCGATAAAAAAAAAATGTTGCGTACACTTGACTTGGTTGCAAACTTGATTCGTGACATGAAATAATATTTTCAATACTACTCCAAGTTTGCAGAACTTATGGAATTTTTTCAACGATTATCCAGCAAAATTCAAGTAACCGCTATTTTGACAATGTTGCGTACTTCGAAAGGGGTTGCAAACTGAGATTTTTTTTCTCGATGTACCATTCACTTGATCAAAGTTTAAAAACTTTTGGAAATAATGTGAATTGATTGTCTATTTCTGCTGGCCCAATATTAATTTGTTTTCGACTGATTCAATAAGCTCTGCACTGACAGTCGGGTTTTCAGAATATGAGCCTATCAAGCCGACAATTATAAGATAATCAGGGTAATCAAAGCTCCTGATAATTCAATAAAAACTCTGAAACTCTTCAGGTATGACCAAGCTTCTGACTGAAGTAACAAGCTCCTTTTATGGAACAAAGTAGATAAACACTCCATCATAGCCACCTAACATTAAAGTTTTATGCAGTCATTGGTGTCTGTGGTTTGGAAGTTGACCAAAACCAGAGTGCACTGGTTTAAATTTGATATTTACCTCATCGGGTGAATTGAAACCTGTGGACACAAACTACATACATGGAGTTTGACGGATTAAAGGACAGGTTCATGAGATTCTATCAAATTGCAGGTTTCTCTGTGCTTCCTTGCATTTTCGAAACCAAAAAGAACTGATAAAAAGTTTCGAATAGGTAGATAGAGTAGACTAAAGTCATGTTTTACGAAAAATAATGAATGAGAAAAAGTAACAACAAACAATAACTATTTAGTATACAGTAAAATGTAGGAAATAAGCGCTCCAATCGTTAATATTTAACGCATTTTCTACTGAGGTAATAGTTTGCATTCAGCTGTCTTGTCATTTAAACCTCCCGCGATTAGACCAGGCACAGTGAGAAATAATCCAGATTGCCATGGGTACCAACACAAATTTCCTATAAATAATGTCATATAAAAAACCTATATAGGCTTCGAGTAAATTAGCCAGCTAATACAATTTTTGATTCTCTACACAACCATCATGAAATAATTAAAATTGGAGAATAAGAGCCTTGTGACGAAATTTTTAGGTTGCCAACTTTTGCGTAACTCCTCTATTGTAATCTCCACGCAAGAACCCGAGTCTCAAAAGGCAAATACCTTCGTTCTGTGACACGGAACGAGTTTGCCGCTTTTGAGGTGACCCGACAGTCAGAGAAACGCATTCTGAGGCGTTCTAACGTCACAAGCACCCGTTACCCCAACACCCGCACCACGGCAGCTTTCCGGAAAGCGGCGCGTTCGGAATCGTCGACATTTTCCGGGCGTGTTCCGTCGTTTCGCAGCTGCTCATGCTGTTTGTCCTGTCCGGATCGGAATCCTCTTCGAAGTACATGCTGGAGCCGAAACCCAAACCCAGTCCTAGTCCTAAATTGTTCGATTTCTCGGTGCAGACGCTGAACGATCTCTCGCGAAAACTTTTCGGTTCGGTGAGGAGGACGCTGGAACGGCGCATCTTGCCCTTTTCGAATTTTTTGTGTTTTCTGTGTCTTTGTTTGCCGTTGGCTGAAATGAAAAATAACGGTTTCAGTGGTGGTCACAGAGAGTCTAGCGTCGATATCGATTTTTCAATCGCCGGTTTCCAATTTTGTTATTTGAGTTGGTGACTTATTTTTTTCATCTCCATTTTTAACCTTTGTGCTATCAAGTGTACCCCACGCCCACAAAATGGCGTGTATTTGAAACATTAAATTTTTTAAATGTCTTTTCCTTTCATCAAAGCCATTAATAATACTTTAGTGAACAATTATCATTACGATTGAAATTTTTCACATTAGAACAAATTTAGTTGGCTGGAGTACAATACTATGCTACCTCAAGAAAACGCACCTATCACGGTTATTGGATGCTGCTATTATTACTCAAGAAAGAAAGATCAGTGTCGACTCGACGCTATTGTAAAAAGTGAAAGATTTGTTTTTGTAAATGGCCATCGAAGAAAAGTGTGATGAAAATAGATATTTATTTAAATTGAGTTTATACAGTATCGGAAAGTTTTCATCTGGGGTATGGTTGTTTTACGTGAGCGTGAAGAATAGCTTGCTATAATGTTGAGAGAGCATTACAATTTGTCCTCTACTCGCTCGAGGAAGGGATATCAACTGAGCTGTTAATTCGTCGGGCAAGGCAACAAGAGAGACGCACAGGAGAGGCGCGCAGTAGTGCGTCTCTCTTATTTATGTGGTATCAACAGTTCATTGCGTTCCTTGTTGCTCGCGTAGATTTCTGTCTATACCCCAGATGAAAAGTTTCCGATACTGTATATTCTGTTTATAATTAAGAATAAAATTTGCACAAATATTTAGTATTTTTTATGCACAAGAAAAAAATGACTGTCCTATCCCCCTCTTCAATAGTTACCATTGACCACAAGTACAGAAAATAATCCAGAAAAGCACGATTGCCCTCAACCTGTGCAGAAGAATGTGCGAAAAAAACTGGGGGCCACAACCAAAAATCATCGTATGGCTATATACCAGGATCATTAGACCCATGATAGCATATGGTTCGGTGGTATGGTGGCCAAAGACATCCAAAGGCTAAGTGGCATCCAAAGTCAAGCCTGATTGGCAGCCACGGAAGCTATGACGAAAACCCCAACAACCGCCTTAGAAGTCTTGCTGAACATATCGCGACTCCATGTCTACATTCAAGGCGAAGCCAGGTCAGTCAACAATTTTGATCAGAGGGCAAGCGCCCATGAGCAGACGGTAAGATGTACAAGCTATACAAAGAGTTGGAAACCGACTCCATAATGGGAACGCCATCGGCTTCCCAGGTATAGTTTCTGGAAAAACCTCAAAATAGTTTCAAGAGACAGACAGTCATGAAAGGGAGGGCCTCCAATTAATGAAAAAATGGCTTGATATACAGACTGCTCAAAACCGAGGAAGGTGTACCCAAGTCAAAGATAAGAGTCTTACTGTACTTAGGTAAACACGTGATGATATTCCAGGTAGAAATTGCAGCAATACATCACTGTGCAGGGGAGTTACTAAGGCAAGAGTTTGAGGACAATACCATCGCCATATACTCCGATGGCCAAGCGCGATAAAAGCAATCAGTTCACCCTACAAAAGTTGGTCAGCCAAAACAGACTTCCTAGCCTGGGTACCAGGCCACACAGGTTACAAGGGTAATGAAAATGCAGATACACTAGCCCGAGAAGAAGCAAGACGTGCTCCTATTATTCCAGAACCTTTCTGTGATAGATAGAAAGCGCTGCAAAAGACAAATATCAGTACAGTAGAAAAGCAGTCTGGAAAATGGTGGAACAAAGCGCCGGGAAAGAGATAGGCAAAAGAGTTCATTAAAGAACAATCGCCAAAATTCACGGAAGCGAACCACCATGATCCTGGTTGGCCTCCTAACAGGGCACTGTAGACACATAAACAAATTGACAGACACAACTACATGCAGGTTTTGCCAAGAAGATAAGGAAACCTCAGCACACCTACTGTGCTACCGCGAAGGTTTGAATAGGCTAAGGAGAAAAAACTACAAACTTCCCGATACATGGAGGACCTGAGGTCTGGCCTATGGAGTCTAGTAATAAGGACGGGTCTAGACAAGAAACTCTAATAAAACATGAGGTTACACACAATAGATCTGTAAAGGTCGCAGAGTAGAGGCTCCTAGAAGCACATAAGCCACTCAGTAATCTAATCAATCTACTTATCGGATTCACGGTTAGTCATGGATTGTGAAGACCAGAACGGCCCTTGGTGGTTTGACTTGTGCCTGTGTGAATCGGTATTCACTCTTGAAGTCATTACTGGGATGCATGACTTCGTCGATATGTTATTTAGTTCCGTTGGTTTTCATCTGCACACCTATGATATGAATTTGTCTTCTTTACTCACCTTCATCTTTCATCTGGACATGTTTACGATCGGGGCTGACCGACGTGCTTTTTCTAACTTTTTTGTCTGGGCCTTTCTCCTTTTTATCAGGTGCCATGGAAATTCTTTTTTCAGAACTAGACTTGCTCTCGGAACTACTCGTTTTCGGTTCTGCGTTAGATTCTATAGCAGATTTTCTGGTTTCTGAACTGATGGAACTCTTCAGATTCGTCACTTTATTTTTGTCCTTGTCTTTATCGTTGAATCTTTCGAATATAGATTGTTTTCTTTCAGTGGGGGTTTTGGGAATGATGGGGTCGGAGCAGTAGAAGGGCTTCTTACTCTGCTCCTTTTTGCCTTTGAAGTGTATCGATACCTTTTTCCGAATGCTCATCTTCGAAGGTTTTGCGTCGTCTTTAGATTGTTGGGCGGTGTGTTGATTTTTGTCGTCTGTTCTCTCAGGTTTTTTCGTTTTGAATTTCAGGTTCTCTTCGTTTTCGCTTGAAACATGTTCGGATGACGTCTGGTCTAGTAGATTCGTCTTTGAACCTGATCTTGGACCGATTTTGCCTGTAACAAATTAATAATTAGCAATAATTTTTCATGCTTGCTAACGTCTCAAATAATTTGTGAACTCAACAAAAAATATCATTAATAGTGAGTCCATTTGTTATTGAACAGTTTTGTGTAAATGGACTCATGGACATTTTTGAGTTCCTCATGCAAATAGTGAGTTTATTACAGAGAAATAGAACTTACTCTCATTTCTTGAAATCATTCAAGGATTATCTACCTTCAGGACCAGCATCCAATTATGAAAAACCCTGTATTCAGTAAGAGTGAGACTCGACATAAGTCTTATTGAAACGAAACTAATAATTCTACAACATTGTAACATCGGTATTCGTTCAAAACCTTCATTATCTTAATAATCATCATTAATAACAAATTCACAAAAATAGTGTGAAAGAACTGCATTGTTTCTATGAATTAATTCATAATAACAATTAGACATCGCAATCCCGACGAATGTTTTTTTTTTGTGAATTAATAATCTGATAATAATATGAACCCTAGAGTTTATCATAAGTGAATTATTTTATGTTATTACAATGTATGGTTTCTACAGGTCGGTTCCTCTTGATTGAATTCCTATGGATTACCGATATACTTCAATAGCTATGCAAAGTATCTACTTTTCTTTCTGTAACGCTGTGATTTGTGGATCAATTCTGAGGGTTGTATAATTCTCACCATTAAAACATGCATAATTAGTGATTCACCTTCGTTTTCCTTTTGTCCGTTTTCTTTGGCGAAAAAATTGTCAGGATTGTATCTCATACTGAAATAATCGGCGTTGACGTAATTGTCCTTCAAATTTCCAAAAAAGAACGGATTTGTATCAGAATCTCGCATACTCATAACTGGAGCACTGCTGGGAATCACATTGTGATCTATGAGATGTTTGGGCGGTGGTATCAAACATAGATTTTGCTGTGAAACTGATAGTTCTTCTATGGGCTTCGAATCCAGGCTTTCTAAACTTCTGAAAAATAAAAGTAAATACAATCGGTTTTTTGTAATCCGACTTTAACAAAAAAAAACTGTTTCATATGTGAGGAATTAATGATATAAGGTATTTGCATTTTCTCACGTAACTGAACGAGGGGTTATAAACCAGATTTTTGTGGAAAGTGCGGCGTCAATCTGTATCTAGATACTGTAAATGTGATCATACCTTCTTCCTAAATTGTAGATAGTGACTCGAATTTGAATTCGATTTGAAAGGGCGGGGAGATGTGAGAAAGTGGCAAAGTAAAACTTGATTTAAAACTTAGTATCTAGCTGATTTCTGTTCCATTTCTTTCCCTGCTTCATACGAATTATGAATCGTACAACCTATGAGTCACTATCTACAATTCAGGAACTAGACTATACTATATTATGTGATTATGTTTATGGCATATACTGCAAAATATTCCTTACCAGATCTGTATAGGTACTTTATGTCAAATATTAAACATTTTTATGTCGTAAGGCGGTTGATGAAACTTTTCTACCTCTGAAGATAGGATAAGTTTCTAAAATATTCATAAATACGGGGTGGGGTTTAGCAAATTCCAAGACACTGTACGTATGTATTTCTCATAATATATAAGTTTAAACTTTTGAATTTTGAATTAACTTTATAATTATTATTATCAATCTTCTTGATCTTCAAAAACATGGAAAGCTACGGAAACACCAAAACTATACCACAATTTCTCTCGAAGCACGTTTCGCTAACAAAGGTATCGGGAGCTGTAACGCTGTTTTGTATCCATCAAGCATGACGGAAAAAGGTAAAAATTCATTACAAATCTCCAACAGTACTACTACAACTAGCCTGGTACAGTTCATCCATTATCAACTACAGCTACCCGTTTAAATTCAAAGGAAGCGCCTGTTCTGCCCTGAACTGGATTGACGTGCTTCAAAATGCAAAATCGTTGCTGTTCAACCAATTAAAACGGCGAATCGTTAGGTTGAACGCAGTGTATTGGCCGAGGGGCGTATGAGGCTGTAGAGAAAGAGCTACATATATAAATCATATTTTAAATGGGTTATCGACAGTTTAAACAAAATTGTCGGTAAGGGGTTTTGCAATTGATATTATGGATATACTACACATACATACCTCTGAATATTTTTGTATTTGTCAATTCCTATGAGCGGCATGGGATTTGGCATCAGAACGACATTGAGCTCGCTTTTGAATGGTTTCTCCGTTGAGTCTGTTCCGTTTTCACACACCAAACTTTCGAATCCGATCGGTCGGTCTTCCACCTGGGCTTCCGGGTGTAGGTTGTATCCGTCTACGTCGCTATTGTATTGGGCGGTTTGATTGTTCATTCCCTTCTGCAAATTTGATATCCTCAGAATTTCCTAACAAAATTTCGTTCTTTTGTATAGAATTCGCATTTTTGATGAAAATGTTTGGTTTTTGAGTGAAAAATCGTCTGCAGCTCATTTTATGAAATTCTAATGCTTTCAGCTTTATAAAATGTAAATTAACCATAGTTTATAGTACATATAAAGGGTGGACAATTACCAATTACCGAAAATAAGTGATATTCAGTGAAACCAAGCTGAACATTTTAAATTGCGTGTTACGTTAATGTTGAGTGCATTATCACTGGATATATTACGGACTATAATCCGTTGTGCCACGAGTACGCATCATGTTTTCACGTTTTCAGCTAGGTTGGTTTAATTGTATTAGCCCAGTGTTTTTTAACCTTTTTCATAGCGTGTTCCCTTTATAGTGAAAAATATTGCCGCGACGCCCTCGCCCGATGAAGAAGGAGAAATTAAGATTTCTATGTTTTTAGAACTATTAAAAACCCTTGAAAATGCAGCTATAAAATGGATAATGGGATAAGCAGTTATGGGTGATAAAAAATATCATTTACAGATCAAGACAAAACAGATCAGAACTATTTAAAGTGAGGTTGAGTTCATTCAGACAGTTTGTAAAAATAAGACGAAACTGTACAGTAAAGTTATTGTTACAAATATAGAGTGATATAATAGCTAATTATCTTGCAAGTTGGAAACAACTCGCCACGTTGTAATGTGTATTATACAAGTATTTTTGTAATTTCGTTGAAATCTTCATTCATGTAATATAAAGGATAACACTGAATACGGGCATAGGGCAATATCTACATTTATATTGAATTGGTCCAGGTCAAGCCGCATCAAAACAAATGCACGCTGTTACTTCGTGATCATCGATGTCGGATTGGTGAAATAGTCAGGGCGTGTTTTCCACTCAAACCTGCCTGAGAAACGTAGACCAATAGCGGCCCGCCTTTCCTCGATCACGAGCAAAGCACGCGTTGATCACGTCTTTACCACTATTGTTTACTGGCTTGAGTTTAACTTGAATTTACAGTTGTGATTATGTTGCCAGATAGTCGGTAACATTCAGTTGACTAGTTCTCACGAATAAATTA
Organism: Chrysolina haemoptera; assembly: GCA_958298965.1. Lineage (NCBI taxonomy): Eukaryota > Metazoa > Arthropoda > Insecta > Coleoptera > Chrysomelidae > Chrysolina > Chrysolina haemoptera. Next base: position 20,035,228 of record OY282584.1, on the reverse strand, counting down.
TCCATCGATCAATTTTTTTTAGTTTTTGGATATTTATTTCTTCAAAATCTGCAGCCAAAACAAAAGGAGTGATTCTGATTCAAGAAATAATTCCTAATTATATTTTAGCTGCTACAGAGAAGGTAATTTTGAATATATTTACGAATAAATCTGAACCAACGATTTCTATATTCACACTAGTAACGATATGAACTCTCATATTCACACTTGTGCTAATATACAGTTCAATATGTGGCATTTTACCACACTTTACTGCATAGTAATGTTACTGGCAATAAAACACAGTTTGATAGGAAATTGTTTATTTGGCATTGAAAATAAACAAACCGTTTCGGAAATTCTACAGAGACGGAAATTATACACAGGTACCTAACTATGAATTTTCTTAAATTTATAACTTTGTAATTCTTTTATATCTATGATTATTTGTTTATAATGACTGACACAAAATGTGAAAAAATACTATAAACAAACCTCGTAAAAAAGCAGTTTCACCAAACTCGTATGGCTACTGGCTGGTTATTTCGCTCGTACTGAAAATCTTTAATCATTTAGTAAAACTTTGCTTTTCGAAACATGTTGTTCCAGTGCGAGAGTGCTGAAAAAAAACGAAAGAAAAGTCGCCTTTATGACGACAGTTGCTTAAGATTTGGGTGTAATGTTATTAACAATAGACCGCAGTGTGTTATTTGTTTTGAAACTTTGTCGCGAAACCGTCCAAGCTAGTTCGCCACCTCAAAACATCCCAATATAGTAGTTCACCTAACAAGTGCGGAAAGTGACACTTTACGCTCGTGTTAGGTACACTATTTTTTCTACTAGCGGAAAAAACACCCAAAAGTTAACATAAAGAACATTTATTATTAAATATATATTAAACTATACAACCATACTTGGTAAGCTTTCTATTTTAACCTTCTGCGACGCAATATTGAAATATCAGTATAATCCGCAAAAACTAAACAAATCTACTTTTCCGCACTAAAACGTTTTTTCCGCACTAAAAAGGGTGCGGAAAAGACTTTTCCTGACTAGTGCGGAAAAGTGACTCTTTCAAAACTAAAATGAGTGCGGAAAAGTGGACTTTTCCGCACGCTAGTAGAAAAAAACCAAACTGAAGGAATTTGTCCAGAGAAAATTGAAAGGCTTCAACTATCAAAAAACTGCTGTAGCACTTATGTCAAACATTAATGAAGAAGCCTTGCTATAGAGAATCTTTTCCTGTGGCCAAAGGGGGAAAAACTCATACGATTGCCGAAAGTTTAAAAAACGTTAGACTTGGACTTGTTGGCATATCGGTCCAGAATAATTTTCACAAACACCCTGTATATTATACAACTATAATGAAATTATATGATGGTTATAAGTACATGAGGCCAAGCGAAGTGGTCAAGGTGTTAAGAGCTTTTGCTCTCACCCAGGCGGACCGGGTTCGATCCCCACTACCATCACGGAGCTAAAGTGGTTCGGAATTCACTTTTTAAGCTGTAGGTCTCGGGTCTCCCTTTCTATTAAAACCTGGGAGATTCGTAATAACAAATTTTAACAATTTTTTTTTTCAACATAAGCTATAATCTTTCTCAATTCAGTAGTTTTCGGTATGTGTGCATGAACGTTTGTAATTCTTACCTGAGAAATGGATTCTATATCGTTCAGCAGCTCCTCTAGGTTTCCCCCGTTAGAAAAAGTACTTCGACTTGGAGTATTGTTAAAAACAACGTTTTCCTCGATGAAGTTCTGATTGTCTATTTTGACGATTAAATCCGTTGCCGATTTTTCCATGGACTCCATTTCGATTTGCGGATTGGAGTTTGTCGGTACCAAGACCATATTTTGATAGAAGCAGTTGGCGTGAGTCCGCACGATTTTTTGACTCACACAGTTCCCGCTACCCGAATCGTGCTGGAAGTTTTCGGAATGGTTGCTTGGGACGTTTGGGTTCTCGTCCATCATATTCCCCGTGGAACCCCGGTACTGGTTTTCATAAAACTCTCCGGGATATATGACGTCCTGAACTTGGTAGAAACGGTTGTCGTCAAAACTTTTCGATTGTTTTATCGGTGAAAAAAAGTGCGGAGGCATCGATTCGGGTACGGTTTGAGGTTTTGCGCTGAAATCCGGGTAGCTTTGATCCGGTTGCAGAATGTTGTCTTCGCAGCTGGTCCAGTTTTCTTTGATAAGCGAAACTCTGGCAGAGTTCAGTTCGGAATTCTCCGCGCTGGTTTCTTCGGTGACCACGGATAAATGGTCGAATTGAACTTGCATGTTTTTCATGTTGGTACGCTGTACGTTCTTCAGGTTCTGCGTGGTTTCCACTTCTTCGCTTCCTTCGCTGAAAGAACCGCAACTTTCCTGAAAATACAAAGAAATAAAACGATTATGGAAATCGGTGGATTTTGGAATTATACATGCATACGAGGCAGCAATTTCGGATTGGGTGAAGAATACTATGGTGATAACATAGTATCTAGGACTATACCGAGTATCTTTGAACTTGATCTCTGTTGATTCCTTTGGTTATTGTCAAAGATATCAAATAATAAAATTCAGGGATTATCTATTCTTAGGATTTACTTGACTTTTGAGTCAGTACTTTAAATGAATCACCCAATATATTTTCACACATAGTCAGAATATATCTACAATTTTGGAATATTCGACAATTTCGTCAAAACATACAAGATCATCTAATTCCAATTTAAACGATCACCAATGACGATGACAGACGTAAGCTTTGGTTTGGATTTGTCTTTTATGTAAAATAACCTAACCTCAATATACAACTCCTTATTTTAAATACATTTTCTGCCACAGACCAAAATCTCATTTGAAATTAATCAACCATTTTTTGTACACTGAATTTAGCGTTAAATAATGTGTACCCCTAATAAATTTGGAATACCTCATTCCATGTCATTGCTTCCGCAATGATCGGAACAAATGCTGATCGTTTCTTAAATAATGAAAAGGCCTATTCGGCATGACTTATACCACGGCAGTTCTGTCAATACTGACTCTTGCACAACGTCGTACTTTCACTACTACTAATCACTAGCACACTTCCGAACAATGTCCTCTCAACTTTTCAATTTCAGAAGCTTGAAGAGAAAAAATTGTAAACCTCACTTAAACTTGTTTTTTGATTTCCTTGCGCGCCCCTGGCAAGTTTGCCCCCTCCCCTATGCTGCGAGGATCGCGGGGGTGTTATCTAAGCCCGAGCCTTACAGAGCCTAAGTAAGGCTTTATTTCAAGTGTATTGACGTTTCACGGCTCAAGCTTTTAAGAAAATATTAATATTAATATTAATATTAATATTTTATTAATTAATATTAATATTAATTAATATTAATATTTTTTATGGTTATTTCATTTTGTACTTCAGTGTTAAAATTTGTTTGTTTTCCACGTTCGAAACCGTCGGAAACTTATTATAATTTCTTATATGTTGTCTATAGCTTTCACAGGTGAAAAAAAATCCGATTTGAGCTAGTATTTCAAGAGGGCTGAAAAAAATTACACTTTCAATTCAATTTGACGGCTAGTTTGAGGCGCCGGCGCCGTATCGGTATGGCATATAACTTCTCTATACGTTGGATATTGTTGTAATCCAGTCTATATTTTTTGCCTGTTACCAACCTATATTTTTGCTTTGTTGTAATTCCAAACTGTATTGCTTCTAGAATAATTATTGCGTTTCATTTTTATTAGTCAATGCAAGGTTATATTATTAATACTTGTTTTTCTCAGTAGACATATGAAACTCCTTTTGTTATCAACCACAAAACTTATAAAGCTCACGAATCTTCATTTGATACGTAGGAAATATTAATCCAGTGACTTGTTTTATGCACATACAACTCATCTCAGCAAATTTCTTGTTCTTTGTTCAGAATAGGAAACAAGTATAGAGTTCTCGATTATATTGTCCACATGTAATGCATTTTATCATTTTGTTCTCCTGCTAGTTTTATATCAAACCTTTTTTTCCATAATTTGTGCTCTTTTAGCAAAAACTCACTTTAGTTAGTTAGTAAGAAAACTTGGACATGTAACAACGTATTTTCTGTAACAACTTGTTGAAAACTTTTGGAAGTGTCTAATAAACGCCTACGGGGAAACGCATTTTCCATCTATCATTTGGTAACCACTATAAATATTCATTATCAGAGTAACGTTCTGTGACCACTCACAGATCTCCCAATTTTCAAATAAGGAGAAGGATACAACAATATCTAATGAATCCTAAATTACAAAAATTTGCTTGCGCTCATTCTCTAAGGGCAAGGGCTCCAATGACACTTTCAAATAATTGCGCAGTGCAACACCGATACCTGGGCTCTGCCCAGTTTTCATAACACTAGGTAACTTCTCAAAAAGTTTTATCTTCCAGCTAATCAGTTGGTTGTTATTGCTTGCTCTCGGTCTAGTACAAGTTTTTGAAAAATTATCTATAGTGACATAGTGATTATTTTTCGCATGGTCATTAGTATCTTGATTTTCAGAATCTTCTCTCTCTTCTATGACATATGGCGATTTAAGCCTCTCTGGAGACCTTGACGTCACGCCCTCGTAGCAGTTAAAGATGTTCTAATGGGGGTTCCTTCTAACGACCAAATGCATGACTGAAATCTCATTAACAATAATCAGCGCTCTAATTCCTGACCAACGTTACCGTCTACAAGGATATGGCGGTTGTAAGTTACGAATTGGTCAATGAAATCTAGTTCTCTCAATTGTCGTGAGTGTGTATACCTTTTTAACACAGCACCGAATGAGATGGGGATATTCACAGTTAGGTGAACTATTGTAGGGTCGTGGTTAGCAAACTATTCTTGGGGGGTTTGAAATGCAACTTCTGTCTTAAATGGTCAGTGAAGAGGCGATTTTTTACAAGCAAGTGGTTGAGAGGTGTTTGGAAAAGAGCAGCCTTGAATTGCCTTGGGTCTGAATTTCCTGTAGAAAAACTTGGGTGGGTGGCTGTCACGTTGAGGAGGGTAAAGGAAGGGGGATTTTCTTTATGTCACAGAGTGTCAAAAAGTGTCAAAAACATAAATCGACATGTTTCAGGGTTTTTCTTGAAAATGACCAATAACGTAGAAAATGGATTTATCCGTTACTTTTGGACCTCACTATTTTATGAAAAATCATTACATTCTTACCGAATCACTAGATGAAGAACAGGTTGTAGATGACGATGAAAAATCTATTTTCTTATCTTTTATAATTTTCTCCAATTTATCGTATTCGTCTCTTAGATACCATAGGCCTTTCTTCAACATTTCATTTTCTCTCTTCAGTTTTTTTATGTCAGATTGTCCTGCAAGGGAAAAAGTGTATTATAGTATCAAATGTTACAACCTATCATAATTTTTATTCAGAAAGAAACTATTTCAATGGAAATTTAAATAGAAGTTATAAAATTGAGGGCTCTGTGAAAATGTGTCCCACTTGCATTATTGAAATGTTCATGTTTCAAGTCAACGGACCTAGAGAGATAGGAGCTGAATACTCAGCAGCCGTTCGATACGATTTCGAAAATAACATCTCTGGAAAGCCATAATGAACATTTGAGACGGAAATTATGAAGTGGAAAATATGGAATTAGAAGGTCCATTACAAAAATCGGCCTAATTTTTCATTAATATGAAACTGTCTTGAATTGTGTGTGACTTTTCATAACATACAATTTCGTACAAGGAACTTTATATAATCTTTTTATATATTTCGAGGAAACTCGAATTCAATAATACATGGCAACAGCTCTTGAAACTAATTCTAGAATCAGAAGAGTCATGGTTAGAGCTCCGAAACCATCTAACGCAATTGAAATTTGAAATATTTGGTTTGTTTATTTTCTAGAAGTCATTGCACTAATGTCAATTCCCAGTTTCAATATTTACAACGAATTCCCTGATAGAACATGATTTACTTTGGACGTAAAACAACAGTGTTTCAAATATTTGTGAAAAGATTACTCTGGCGAGTAAACAAAGTTCGTAGTCAATTATCGAACTCTGGCTATATTAATTCCGCCTGTTTATTATGAAAGATCAAGTCAATTCATCACTGGAGATTCAAAAATTGTTTTTTCCTTCACAGTCGAAGTGGACTCTCAAGATTTTCTCTGGTAACACTGGAAAAAATTGCATGAAGATCTTCGAGATCATAGGTTAGGTATATATTTAAAATAACTTCCTGTCTCGTGATAAATCAATGGGACAGTAAATAAACCGTTTCTTATATATTATAGTTTCTGTTGAAGTTATATTTTCATTCCATTCGTTTTCAAAAACCATGAAGTTATTTCAAATAAGCGGACTCTCTGTATTTCTCAGACCTAACTAGTTTTAATGTGCATTTGGTCTGCATTATAGCGTGACACAGGAGTTACACACGGTTCGAAACTATACCGTTCTTGAGGCGTTACGTTAACGTGTTGTTAACAGTGTATTGTTCCTTGTCCATTCGGTAAAGTCATCTCCACATTTTCAGTTCTGCAGTTTAGGTTTAAAGAAAAATTCAAATACGAATATTGTGTCAACTAAGGACAGGAGACTTTTTTGTTTATTCATTTCATTTGGCATTTTCGAACGACTAACCTTGGCATAGTTTATTTGGGGTCATGTTTATTGAATGTGGTCCAAAAGTGGAGCAAAATATCTGGCATCTTCGATATAAAAAAAATATATTTGTCAGGAGTCCGCTGATTTACTGTATACAATCCAATACAATCCAAGTGTTCTTCGCCAGAATTCAGAATTATATGATATCCTTACATGTCGTACGTTTTTTGTGAATTTTTTAAGCTTTTTGATATGGACAGAAAAATTAAAGACAGCTCAAAGTTCATACAAGTATTTATATAGATATTGTGCTAAATACATGCTATCTATAACTTGGTCAATGTCAATCATATATAGGGAATGAATGAATAAACATAATATTTTACCTAATTTCTTAATTTAGTCCCTAAATGCAAAACTGATTTTGAATTCAGGAATCGACAAAATGTTTTTATTTTAGAGAATAAAGCTTATGTATTACCTATCTGACCACCATATAACGACATTCATGTCGAAAACCATCAATTAATTATTCCCTCCATAAAATCGGATGTTTTTATACGATCCGTTCCGCTATGAATTTATATAAAAGATTGTTTGTTTAAGATATTTAAAAAAATATACTTACGGCTCTCCACTTCGGCGTTGATATTAATGGTTTTCAAACGCAACTCCTCATTCTCATAAATCATACCCCGGGAGGATTTCCTGTCGAGCCTGGAAGCAAATATATACGTATAATATTAGCCATTGGAGAAAAAAAATGCTTCACTGCAAACAGAAATTTCAGAATCTCAAATCGGTCTCGGTTTTAAGAGAGATGTTGAAAACGCAAGTCATGCTTCAAACTGGTCATTAGGAAGGGTTATTCAAAAAAATGTTCACCTGAAAACTTTTGTGACGGAATGTGACGAGGAAAAGTTTAAACTTTTTGGCGTCATGGAGTAAAAGTTACACTTTTGTGTCTAGCCATTTTTTACATTTCCAAATTTCAGAATTATCTATTTGGAATGCTTCGTAGACAGCACCAGATTTTGTTGGCATCAGTAAAGTTTTGAATTGTCAGCAATTTCTGGAGGGGTACGTCGTAAATAATCAGCATCCGATAATTTGTACCAGGGACTGCTACTAGCCAAATTGTTGAATCAATGGATACTTTCAAAATTCCTACACAAATTCCGATACTGACGTGTGAAGTTTGTTTATAAGCGCTGCTGATTTGGTTACTTGCAAAGTTTCCTGATAATTTTTTTCATTTATTTGCTAATTAGTTGTGGTCTTTACTCTCGATCTCGAACACTATTATATAAAGCAAAAAAATGAGTGAATAAAAAAATACCAAAAGAAAACCGATTCTGTCATCATTTGAAAGAGAGTCCGTAGTTACAATCTGTTATGTTTTGGACTTGCAACTATCATTTATTAATTCGTTATAAACTTTTAAATGCAAAAATGTGTTTTTTAGTGTTTTACTCATAAAATTAAAACTAACACTAACACTATTATGTGCACTTCATTTGTGTTCATAATTGCAATTTTAATTATTTTGCAGCGTGTCTGAATGCTGAAAACGTGTATTCTCATTTCTCGCTTCAATGCCGCAAAATGGATGAAAAATGCTTGCCTAAGCGGTCAAGTAGTACGAGTGACCGGGAGATTTACAATACGCCTCCCCTCATTTCCTGGTATCTCTTACCGCTTAGGCGGGCTCGGCCGTTTCCAGTCGTGTTTGACAGCATATTTCACTTTTTTCGCGGTATTGTAGCGAAAAATGACAATATACGTTTTGTAGTACCTGCTATACTTTTACTTTCAAAATCTGTTTGAGAAATTGAAATCGGGCTATCACTCGAGCATTCAAGTACAGGCCAAAAAAAAAATTCAAATTGCAATTGTACAAAAACTATTTGTCCGACAACGCCTGTTTTGCGCACAAATGAAGTACACATTATTCACTACTTTCATAAAAAGGGGCCAATCCTACAAATTCGCTAAATCTTTCGGTTTCAATTAACCTAATCTGAATATTTTTGTTACTAAAAAATGTTTCGTACTGTCAATAATTTTTCCCGCTTGAATTAACCTAATCTAAATATTATTATTCCTAAAAAAAATTGCGTAGTTGTTCTCCGTGACAAATGATCCGATCGGGTCGTACAAAATCTCATTTTGTTCGTATTTCAATTCAATTCTCTACAATTCTCATTGGAACAACCGGATTGCTGTTTTAGTTTTCATTTTATAAGCAAAATACTGAAAAAACACGTTTTTTGCATTTAAATGTTTGTAACAAATTAACAAATGACAGTTGGGAGTCCAAAACATAACAGAATATAACTATGGACTGTTTTTCATGTGATATGGTACAGTCGGTATCTCCCTAGTATTTTTGTTACGACAAAATCCTCTATTGATTGGTCTATTCATCAATGTTCAATTATAAAAATAAAAATCGTATATTTTATTCGGAGTAAAAGTGAGTTTATGTGGCTCAGCTCTGAATTATTTTCCACGCTATACTCCTAATAAAATAATCTAATTTTCTATCCGAAACTGCTTTGATAAAAGTGATACCGGTTGACAAAGATATCACTAGCACCTCTTTTTCCACCATTGTTTTAAAAGATATATCAGTAAAACTCTAAACGGTTAATTTAGACGCCACATTTTATCGTTTATGACGATTTTTCTGACTGCAGTTCTATTTTTTATATTTTAGTGAGTCTTAACAGCGAATTCAATTGGGTGCTGCGGGGAAATGCCATTAGAAAACAACTTTTCCGCTATAAATACGTTAGTTACTGAATTTGTTGCTTGAAGCTCTTCTTCTTGGAGGAGCATTGCACAAGTTGATGTCAGATGTAATTCAATGATCGTAGGGGGAAGTAGTTGTTTTCTAACCGATAATTGTCTCAAATTTTCCACTTTGTGGGATAGTAAGGAGAGATAAGGAATTCGACTTCGTCGAAATTTTTCGTTTCATTTATTTGAAACTCTCTGGCACACTTTTCGGACTTTATTCGAATTCATGAAGCTCAATATTCTATATTTCACGTTATTTTTTATCATTTATTCGAACAAAACTCAGATTTGAATAAATCAAGTTGCTATTAAAACTTGCTTATATAGTCCGAAATTATTTAGAATGTTCCTAGGATTCTGTAAATGCAATAATATAAGGGTAACGATAGTTGTTGCCGCACGATGTTTTACTCTTTCGCTACTCCCATCCACCTATAATACATGCAGGGTGGTATGGCAAATACCTGCCCGAAAACAACTAATTCCTTAACTGATACCGCGACGGGTATTGAATTATATAAAACAGATACTTGTGCAGTATTACTTATGGTAGAGGGGTTTCAATTGCAAGTGCTCCTTGTCAGTGGCGCAGTCAGGGGTAGGGCTTTGGGGCTACAGCCCCCCCAAGCCTCCAAATGACTACGTTAATCATAACATCCGGCTGACAAAAAAAAGCTCTGGTAACTGATAAATTGTATGTTCAGCCCCCCCCCAAACTGAAATCCTGGCTGCGCCACTGCTCCTTGTAACCAACAAGGGGGCCACTTGCAGACTAGTTTTGAAGTTTTGCTCCTCAAAATGATCTTTAACGCTTCCCCACTGGTGTTTTATCAGGTAACCTTGCGGTCCACCTACCTAGAAATAATTTGGAGCTACAATTTCTGATTGGACGTTGATAAAAATAGTATCAATGGATTTATTGAAAAATATTCTTTCAAAAATTATCTTCGTTCCATTTAAAAAAGAAAAGTACAATTTTTTTTTGGCCACCTGGAAAGCCGATTACAGGCAAGATAGTTGTAGAATAGTATTAGGACTAGTACTGTGGAAACTTAAACATAAATATTTTTTAGCAGTCACATCCACCTAGATACGACTCCAAAAATCGAAATAAAAATACTCATGAGGGTGTCTATTTAAGAATCGAAAGTTTCTGGTGGCACCGAAAGTAACTCAGTAAAAATTATATCAATTACCTATGCGGAATAAAATATTCAACTTAAATTTTCGAAATTCGATCGCAAACAACTCTAGAGATACAGAAGCGGCTCGGTTCTTGTGGCCACCTGGTATAAGCTATAGCCCACAAATAACAAGCAATATTAACTTGATTTCCACTATTCTGAGATGATTGAAGTAGGCGAGAACTATTACTTACGTCTGGTATAGGAGCCAAACTAATTTGGCAAACATTTCAACGAGAATAACACAAATAAGTTGGTTGATCAAACTTTTGGAAAAAACTGAAAAATAGTGATAGCTACCAAAATTTTATCGGGTTTCCCTAATTTCTTTTCCTTTGATTTCAAAATAGATTTGCTTTTATATCGATTTTTGTGCCAAGATTAATAACATTTAATTTTGGGTAGTTTGACGTATACGTAAATTGAAATCCGGTACTTTCATTGAGGGCAAAAAAAACCCACATGAAATTCCATATAACTGTATTTCTCGAACTAACCAGAATTAGTTTGTTGTTAATGTATGGGTTCTCTCTCGTTTGTAGTACCACAGCACATTTCGTTGACTGTGATTGTGTTCATAAAAAAACGAAACCAATTAATGCTGTACACAGGGTTATTCCTATGTTGACACTTTTTTTTAACTGTGTAATAAACTAAACAACTTTTTTCAGAAATCTGAAAAATAAGCGAGAAAAAAATCAAGTCTGGGCAATTTAAATTGTGGAGACGACTTTGCGTTTTACTGATTTGGAAAATTCTATACACAGTTTAAAAAAAAGTATCAACTTAGGAATCACCATACAACAATTTTATGTTTTAATTGGTAAACTGATTCGTAGAATAATTTTAGAGCGAGTTGATATATCGACCGTTTTTTACATTAGCAGTCAATAGACAGATGAGATATATTTCTAGTTGAGGGTTTTACTAGAAAATGGGAAGTATTAGTTATACCGTCGTTGAGTTGTTGTGAAGTAATTTGACAAATTTTTCGATAATTTTTTGATTGTATATAAAATGAAATCGTCAACATATATGTATATTCAGGGTGTCCCATGAAGATTGGGACATTGAATATCTTGGAATTCGGGAGTAGTAGAAATTTTGGCTTTGTGAATTAAAGCAATTGGTGCAGCTTTTTCTGATATCAGATTCAAAATTATTAATTGATGGACAACCCGTATATTTTGGTATTTCTATGTTTCTCCCGATAAAACGATTCCAAGAACACTCTAAAACGATTGATTTCAGAACTACAGGTACCTCAATATCGCTTGTCCCACGACGTCTGAAACGAGCAATTCCCAGTTTAGGGTCACCCTGTATATTTGGACAGTTCTTTATTTTTGTGATGATTGAAACAAGACAAAATTGTAATAATCATTCATATTTTATTAAAAAACGATGTGGGACAAAGGATATTGAAGTACCTGTAGTTCTTAAACGAATCGTTTTAGTGTGATAGTTTGTTGGAATCATTTCATCGGGAGGAACATAGAAAAGCCAAAATATACAGGTCTGAATCGGCCTTTACGAGCAACCCTCTGAAGTCTTCGAGAGACTTGTGCGTGCTAGGGAAGGTGTAGCCCTTACCTTTTGACGTTTGTTGCAATGCGCACGGGGGCGGTGGGCGCGCCGATTCGAACCCGCGTACCTTGCATAGCAAGCGAGAACACTACCTGCGCCCCACTAAGACCCTTTGATGAATATAAGATTTTTTAACAGAAATCTATGTCAAAACACTTTTGGGCAACTCTATTATCAGAATGATTCTATCTAATTCTGAAATAAACTATGTGGAAACAAATATTCTGAGATTTAATTTATGTTATGAATAAATGAACGCGTGTGTCAACCACTTGTAAATAAGAGACGAATAGTGGCAGTCACTATTAAAATAAAGTTGCCTCAAATACTGCTTGACGTTATTCAATATCACACGTTTGTCTCGTGGCTTAAAGGGTGCAATAATAGGTCAGAATTTTCATTTCGTAATAATGGGTCTTAGTCGGGTTTGCAACTATTTTTGGAAACTACCAAACGGCATTCGGGATCCTAATCAAATTCTCGCAGTCGGGATTATAGACATTTTCCCATAATTACTCCATCCTTGTTCTTACTCTGACCTCAATTGTCCCTTTCTCATGCCCAGTCCATACAGTTGTAATGTCTATGGTACTTATTTAAAGTGATAAATGAACCACAAAAGTTATGGACTACCAAACCCTTGCATACATAGTATAGTACAACTTCCTCTCGATGAGATCATATTTGCTACCAAATCGCTTTTCTCTTCATTGTTCGATATGTTTTCGAGAAGCTGCTAAATGTCTTGTGAAAAAACAAAATCAAATTGTTAATATAAAAGCCACCACTCCAAAAGTCTTTACCTCGTTAACTTGAAATCCCTGCAATACAAAATAAAAGAAACGTGGTTAATCTCGGTGCTCACTAAATTCAGTACGGTGTTCGTGATGTCATGCCCTGCATGTGAATGAGTGCTGGATGAAAGAGAGATGGTTGTTCTAACTATTTGCAATTAATCTATGAAGCAGAGGGTGATTTCGTTTTTTTTTTTTGGCTGAGAACAACTTCACCAACCGAAAGAGTCTAAGATTTACTGACGATCCATTTGAATGTTTTGTTACAAATCTTATTGTATTTGAAGTAGTCTATAATTCCCAAAGCGTATATCAATTTTTTTCTTTTGTTTGTTCTTTACGAATCCACCAGGTTTTCAGAGAAAATCCCCACCAGAGCAGAGCTTGTGCAAAAATGTCAAATAAATTACTTGTTTATTGCAAAGCTCGATATTAGAATCTAAAATATTTATTTAGGGCTATTCTGGACTTCGTCGTTTTAAAATTTTATGGAAAAGTTTTTATGAGATATCATATAATTATCTGAAGTGCACCGTCTTTTAATTAAGTAATAAGTAAATTTTTTTCGAAATGTTTGTCAGATGCAGACCTCCAAATATTAATACTATTGAGAATTGGTAAATATAATTATATTATTTTTAAGATATTTTCCACTTTCCGTAACGGTTCGGTAACTATATATTTTTTGACTTATAGGTAGCTTCTTTTTCTTTTGGTGTTATGGCATCGACTGCTAAGGCCATAAGCCATGTGTTCTGGGTAGGCTGTGTTACTAACACCCTACGCCAATTTAGGAGCAGCACTGCTAGTTTTAAACGCAACAGTGAATCTTGAAAGATTATTCCCAGTCGGCAACGAGATTCAATAATTCAGAAAAATAAAAAAGCTCGCCCCGGCATCGCGTCGTGCCCTTATAGTCGTTGCGAGTTCTTCAAAGGCTCACTTGTATCATAATAATAAATACCTTAGTGACCCGCCCCGTCTTCGCATGGATGAAATTTATATGTGGTGTCATTTATGTTGAAACAGCACAAGTTTGTATTTCTTGAATGAGGCACAGCCGAGTTCAACAAGCACGCAACTACAAAAGAACGTGTATCATACAAAGTTTTTTCTACGACAGTTATTATATTAAAAAATTGTAGCAAACTGTAATGATACAGTTTGACAAACCTAGTTGAACATCTGAAATTGCGTGTAAGTTCATGTTGAGAGCTTTATCACTGGATATATTACGGACTACAGTCCGTTGTGCCACGAGTGCACATCATGTTTTCACGTTTTCAGCTAGGTGAGTAGTTATTTGAATGTTTTATGTTATGAATTGTCATCGTTTTTATGAAATAATGACTTCCGAGTAAAATTTGACATAAATAACTCTCTTTTTTTGGAATGAGTAAATGTATGAATAGTGTGTGAAAAAAATATTTTTTCTACGGCCACATAGAAATATCCTCATTTTATGCGCTTTATCGATCAAGGAAGTAGGCCGATTGTATATACTTTTTCATTTCTACATCGCGAGCTGTACTGTAATGATGATTTCAGTACAGGATATTTCATTTCCCACGACTTTCATGAACTACTAGACTGTCATTATAGGTGTTAAGGTATTAACGAATGTTATGATCATAAATAATATAAGATCGAATCAAGTTTGTTTGAAAGAAATAAGTATTCGAAAATAAGTAGTGACATTGAGGATGATTTTACATTGACACGGCTAATTTCAATATAAAGATTGATTACAATCGAATTCTATATTTTCATATAGTTGGCAGGCAGTGTCTATGGCAGTTAATTTCACGGTCGTTGGAGGCGAGGGTTCAAATCCAAGTAACCACCTTTTTCTTTCTTTTATGAAATTGATTAGTGTTCGATTTTTATTATAATTTTCAATATTTGTATCTTCAATTTCTTTTTTTTTTAGGTTGTATTTGTTATGGGAATCATGACGTCAGGAAAGTTTATGATAAAAAGTGTTATTAAAAATATTACAGATTTGTTTATTATTCAGATTGTCGTAGAAAAGTGTAGTGTACAATATGTATGTCATTTCATTCATTGTACAATATACTATTGCAACCCATCTCAGGCGTATTCGCCTCTGTGAAAAACTTCATAAAAAGTATGTTTTATCCAATAAACAGATGAAGTTCGACCTCTATTCGGCTCTTAGACTAGAACTTTTCCGCCCAAGGCTACTGACAATGCTGATTGTCACTGCGAGAAAGAGCGGATTCTCAACTACAGATTTTCACATTCACAAGCTTTTATAGCCGATAAGATAAACTATGCAGACT
This sequence comes from Chrysolina haemoptera, assembly GCA_958298965.1. Classification (NCBI taxonomy): domain Eukaryota; kingdom Metazoa; phylum Arthropoda; class Insecta; order Coleoptera; family Chrysomelidae; genus Chrysolina; species Chrysolina haemoptera. The sequence goes on along the minus strand of OY282584.1, from coordinate 20,019,995 downwards.
TATCAGAATAATTTTGAGGCCTTTTGGGAAATTCCCGGGAAATATAAAAAATCTTCAATGAAAAACTTTGTTATCAGAGGTTTTTAAATACATATCCTGAAAGTACAGGGTCTTGGCAATAAAATGACAGGTACGCTTTTTCAGAAATCTCCACTTTTATATTTTTACGTCGATTGTAAAGACATCAGTCATGAAAAACGAGCAAACTAAATACCTAACAACGGGTGCAGAAAAATTTGATTAATTTAGGCCCAAGATAAATTGAGAAAGAATGTTACATCTGATTTGTTCAAATTTGAATTACTGAAACTTTGAGTAAACTCAGCTTGTCGAGCTAATTCGATAGGAATATAGGATTATTTTACCCTCGCATTTCTAATACAACCACTTCTGCCGCGACAACCGCCAGCTATATGCGATAACTATTGAAGGACTTTCTTCCCAAACACCTTTTAGTTATAACTCATTATCTCTCATATATAGGAAGCTATTTTCGAAACAACGCGTAAAGACCTTTTTTAGAAATTTTTACGCTGTACAAGTTTGTCCTGTACATTCTATCTACCTATTTACCGAATTTTCCCAGGAATTTTTCCCTCTTTCCATAGGTGTTCCCGTGCTGAACGCCACGGCAAATAATAATAATAGCCGTCCTCTACCCGCACAGGCTATGCCTTTGGGTACACTCTACGAGTGTTTATGAGGGAGTATTATTATTATTATTAGAAAACTTTTGTTTCTCAAAGTACTCCTCAAAAACTGCTCGTATACCAAAAGTGATTACTGTTGGTTTTCTTGTCAGGCTTTAGTAACATTGTGTCTATTGCGTCTGAGTTAATGGTGATTCATCGATATGTGTTCGTTCCATCTGCTAGATTCTATTATTAAATTTGGTGTATTTCAGACGATTAATAGATAATATTTTTCTTCTCAGTCTCTGAATCTTTTACTTTTATTTCCAGAATCCAAAAAATATTGGATGTTATATTTAACTGGCGAAATAAATAGAGGCTTCTAATGGACGAAGAAGAATAAAAACATGTGATGAAATTACAATAAAAAATAATTCAATATGTTAGACGAAAGTTTTGTTAGGCTGAACGATTTATATTCAAATATTTTGTTTATCCTAGAAAAATATGAGTATTCCGTGAAGACATATAATTTAATTAAAATGTGCACAGGTATTTGTATCTTATTTTGTAATTATTATGCGAATAAACGATATCATTATTATTAGACGGAACTCACTTTTCTTCAGATTCTTTAATACTGGGTGTTCCAAAAGGAACTGATTTCCTCAGATGAGTTCGAAGCTAAATATACGAAGTATTGTTTCAAAGGAGAAGAACATATTTCTCAAACCTCTCCTTCAGGCACTACCCCTTGAAAATATCAAATGGCAAAGGAAAAACACTTATATGCCCGAGAGATCTATTAAAGTAGCAACTACTGCTCAATTTTTTGATTGTTTAACAAACAAATGGGATGTGGGTTGTTTAGATGCAAATCCTGGTGTCACGTACTTGCATGAATTACCCGGAGTGGTGTTGTAGGTTTTCACGATTTTTCTAAAGCTCAAATGTAAATGCGCCTCCAAAAATCAGTAAGACGCCCGGAGCGCTACGGCCAACAGTAACAATAGTCTTCCTTTACCCGCACAATCTATGTCTTTATGAGGGAGTATTATTATTATTGTTGAAGAGGTCGTTTAATGCTCAACTTTATATTTTTTTCCTAATTTTAATATTTGTTATTTTGTTGTATTAAACTTTTGTCCGGAAGAAATCCACGCGAGCAACCCGCCTCGCGATAATAAACTCTCCTCCACTGGCTCGTTCCCGCACTACCTTTCCTTTCCCGACTCTTTCTCGGGCGCACTTTCAATTGTTTGGAGAAATTTTCAATGATATAAATTGTATATTTTGATCTCTACTTAGTATATACTACTACTACTACTAGTATATACTACTACTACTACTAGTATATACTACCACTACTAGTATATACTATTCTTGGGGGGGGGGGGTATTTACCCCCGATATTGACGCCCTTGATCCGCTCAAAAATCCTTAATATTGGTTTTTCAATTATCTACAGAAGCCTGTGAAAAGATTCCTTCAATACTTGAAAACAAAAAGGTGGTAATTTTTGAAAATATTCATTATTAAAAAATTCACAAAGCGATTTTTCTGGTGTCGACAGCGGGATTTTCATCTACGAACTATCTTTCAAAGGGTAGTATAGCTTATTTGCTTCTTTTATTCAAGTGTGAAAATAGCCCCTATTTTTGCTATATTGAGGGTTAAATCGACGTATCGCGTATAGTAAGGGAGACGATAATACTGTCGGGCATAATATAATCGTTCTGATGGATCGCACCCACATGAAACAATAGTTTATAATCGCATATTTACCAAATGGATGGGTTGCTTTGGTTTTTATGGCCGGCAGGTTGTTTAATAACTAATAATAATAACAATTCCTCACAAACACTCGTAGAGTGTATCCAAAAGCATAGCCTGTGCATGTGGGGTGCGGCTATTGTCATCATTTGCCGTGGTGCTCCGAGGTGACTCACCAATTAGCGAAACGCGCGTAGAATGAAATTTATCTAGTTTTGGTGTTTTGGGTATTTTCTATTCCTTGAGTGGTATTCAAAACAAAGGTTCCAAATATTCATTTATTCGAATGGAAGCCATAAATATTTTTGTAAGTGTCTTGAAGCATCAATGGAGCTTACTTTCCTAAAGTGTCATGGGCCTTGTTAGGCAATCCCCCTTATATTTTTGGACAGGACAAATGTAGGTAGAAAATTATATTTTGATTATATTTTTAGATTAAAATGGAGAGGACTCCATTTTTTATTTGTTATGGGAATGAGGTTCTTGTGACGCCTTTTGTTAAAACTATTATCTGCTCAACACTACTTTATTTTTCAAATACCGTAATACCGCAAGCTTTGAGTTGCTAGCAGCGGGTGAGTGTTATGAAATGATGTTAATAGTGGTAGTACTATATTAGTCATTAATATAATCCCTACCTTCTGTTCGGCTTGATATTACTGTCTTTCCGTCTGGTCCTCAGCATGTTTTGCGGTCGCGACATTTTCTCTGCTTTTCTGCGTATTTTTTCAAAAGTTCTGTCTACTCCCAACACTTACGTCACTCTGATCCGATTCCCTGGAAATAATCCGTTGCCCGGCATGGCAGTGACATATAGATTGTTTGGATGTTTCTTTATTTCTTATAAACATTTCTTACATTTAACGCGTCCCTTCGTTTATTTACACTGCATTCAGGTGGAACGGAGGTTAAATATTTCGTTGGCCCATCTGAAAATAGAAAAAATAGTAGGCTTTCAACGCTTTTATTTCGATCATTACTCAGTTGGGTGTTTCGCAACATCAATACCTATGAGTTCGTGTATACGGGGCGTCGAGATATATATATCAACATAATATGGAGGTTAGTAATGTACATATACAGGGTGGTTAAACTCCGGGCCTGGGCGGAACGCCTATTCACATATGCTACTATATTTCGACAATAGAGTGTTGAACTCAGTAAGCTTTTGTAAACGAACATTTTTATAGATGCTACTGTACGTTTAAATACAGTAGCATCTGTAAATATGCGGGCTTGTCAGTGTCTTGCCCGTCTTTTCCGAAGCAGGTCAGGTATGGTGCCGACATACAGTAGCATCTGCAAATATGTGCGATTTACAAAAGCTTACTGAATTCAATTATTACTCTGGTGTCAAAATACAGTACTATCATCTGTAAATGCGGGACTGTCACTCTCTATTGAAACACATATTGCCACCTACTCGCTGAGCCAAAAACATATATTTCACAACAATACGATTTTTATTTACTGCAATATAATTACCAACTAGAAGCACGGACGTAGGAAGTGTTGCATACATTAAGAGGGGGTTAACCCTATTCGTGGGCATTGGGAAACAAGGAGCAGGAGAAATCAAAATACTCGGAGCGCGCTCAATAAATTCGAGACTTTTTTTCAACATCTGAATCTGAGGGTACTTTTCAAATTTTTTCACCATTTTTTATCTCACTAGGTATTTTTTTTTTTTTCGAAAAATTACCCTGAGCCTCACTTATATATTCATCTTTCTTTTTAAAAAAAATGGCAGAAATTCATCCAAAATCGCACCGTCAAAGTGATTTTTGCTGAACCCCTGAATACTCAATATTGGATAATTTTTCTTCACTGATTTGAGCGCCCTCACATAAATGTACTTTTACATGGATACTATGGATATTTCAATGGATTGTTGATTCATTCATTGAATTTCGAAATAACACTGAAGCTATTCACGAAATTTTAGCACAGGAGATAAACCAAGAGAAGTAAATGGGTTTATTGAAATTTAGAATAATATGCCGAATTGGGTAACTTGAGGGTAACTTATATAAGAATAATCATGGCTTATATTATCAAATTATTTCCTCTATATATTCGATATTGCATGAGAAATATGCCAGGCATTCGATAGTAGATTTGCAAGGTATTGTATACTTTTTGTTTTGATTAACTACACGGTGAAACGTTCTGAGAACATGGGGAAATCTTATATGTATTTATGACTTGAGCAAATAAGTCTTTATTTTTACATTCAAAATTTAACTTGAAAATTTGCTTTCTGGAGAGAGGTAAATAAACAAAAGATTTATTGAAGGATCATGATTACATTCCTTGATCAGTTACCCAATTCGGTTAATAAAAACTACACATGTGTGTGCTAGACACAAAGACGCGATAACCCCGAAATGATATACCAGCGGATAGTGACATATTTTGAGATACGATTCCACTCAGTATGCCTTGTAGGGGACAATATTGTCCGTATATCTTCATGATAACGATGCATGAATCAGAGACCAAAGAGTCGTCTTGGGTTCTTCATATTGAAAAATTATTAGTAATTATTTCAAAAATTATGTGTTGTGGTCGAGGGGTGTGCCACTTCTCCTCATTTGTACACCTACTCTGTAATTTAATAAAATTACAATGAAATTCAGATATAATTCGTACTTTCAAAACGATTTTATGTATTTTATTGTACTTTTCGAAAGTAGACTTACTTTCATCTACTTTTTTCTACTTTCTTCTACTTTCTTCTACTTTTTTGTACTTTTTTATTTTACTTTCCTCTGTTTACATACTTTTTTGACATTTTCTTACTCTCTTCTACGATTCTATATATTTTTTGGGTTGTCTGTGACCTGTGGTCTTCTCATGAATTTTCTTTAATCTGAATTCGCGCTAACTAACACCTCGGTTAACACTTCAATAACTATATTTTTCACCAATTTTTCTTACACTTGGCATAAACAGAAAACTATATGGCTACCTACAGCAAGTGATGTTGTTTTGTCTGTTGTGTTCAATAAATTAACAAGGCTTCTTCCGAGATTCTTCTATATATTCGAATGCACGAATTAATTATTTGTCTAGTACAGTATATTTTCGCATAGAAGAAATTATCAACAAAGTTTTAGTTGATAAAATATTTAGTGGGAACATCGGCGAAACATAATATAAAATGTCATTTGGGAGGAACAACTTTTCTTCCACTTCTGGTGGTAATCTGGCCAATATAAGGCACCCCATTAGTTACTGCCAGATCCTCTTGGAAATCCGAAATGGAACTGAAATTCATCTCATCACTCGTTGAGTCACATAAGGATATTTCATCACCCGAGGCTTTCACGGCTGGCGTCAATGTTTTGGTTGGCTTCCGGGTTTTGCCGTGGTCTTCTTTGGTTGAAATCTCCAAACATTTCATAGAACCAGAAGAAGAAAAAAAAAATGTATTAGTTCATTAGTTTTTACGCGAAAACGAAACTACGATTAGGAGCTATCTACCTTATTGGCGCTACCTGCTACGTAGTTTTGTTACGGACAGGTGCTTCGTTATCTCCACTACCACTCCGCACACATATACATATGTCCATATATCCGGACACAGAAACGAAACAGAAATTGGCAACGCATTCTCTTTTACTGTCATATATACTATTTTTTCATGCCAAAAAACACGCGGGCTCCCAATCTGTTGTGAAGTTTTTAAGAATAAAAGAAAAATATGTTTATGAACAATTTTTAATGTTGATATCGATTCAAGCGTGAACTAAACGGTATATGTATGAATTATGTCTAGAAAACAAAAATGAAACTTTTTACTTAATCCTTTGTAATTTTTTGTTTTACGTCCCAAGTTTTAATGGCCGCAATTTCGATATCAGAAATAGAATTCTGAAAGCTAGAAAAGGTTGCCCTGAAACTCTTAAAATGAAGAACTTTTCGATTCCTATGTATATGAGGACGAGATGCATACCAATTTTTTGGTAAGCTCTGTATATCAAGTCCCAAAGCTAATAAAGTCATTCAAAACTTGTCATGAATATACCGATTTATCATATCACAAGCGAGAAAATTGCGTTTTCATCAGCTAACACACGTAATGAAAAACGAAGCGAGTGTTGAAATTCGTCGTCGTCAAAATAGGCTTGATTTGAAACTCTTATATTATTACAAATCCGACCTTATTTTTACACTGTTTTCCGACTATTTTTTGACGATTTTTAATGAAACGGTCTCGGAAACGGTACAGCCTGCGTTTATTACACGTTTATCACAGCTACAAGCTACAAGTCTGAACTGAATACCAGCGTAAGTAGGTGTCTTTGACTATACACTGGCGAAATAATAACGTTGGAGCCGAATTTCCGTCTGTTTTATATATGGGAGGAAAAAGGTAATTTCGTATATTTTCAGTTACTGTTGCATTACTTGTTATTACTCTAGCATACTTTTTCGTACTTATTCCTACTTTTTCATACTTTTACATACTTTTCTATACTTTTCTGTACTTTTTTGTACTTCTTTGTAATTTCCCTTATTGAAATTTACTTTTTTCTATTATTTGTACTCACATGTAAGTACTCGAATTATATTTCGGCGATTTGTACACCTACTTTTGAAGTGGCATACCCCTCGGTTGTGGTACGATTTTAATCAGGCCGCCATGTGTTTTGTGATGAAATAAAAAACATAGAATCCCCTGAAAACCATGTATACCAGCCCTTTGGACCCACCCTAAGTACCAATTTACTTACATACGGTCGAATGAAATTCATGAATAAATGATCATTGAAATTAACGAATATTATGAATAATGAGAAATAAAAATTCCTCTGTTTTTATACCATTTTATATTTGTAACACTTGTGTTACTGCAGTTTCATCTTATATATGGACATTATCTGTCCGCAAACTATATTTCAAACTGCTTCTCATATTTCATGATGATCTCCTACCACGTTGTAACGGCTACATCCATCAATTTATTGACGAATATTGTTTGTATTTACAAGACAATTTATTCTGGTGTTATTTTATCTTAGACAAACCAACATAATGACAAGAAAAAGTTCAACCCAAGAACTTTAATCCAACAACAGGTATCATAAGACTGACAACACACCGAAAAATCAAAAACGCCTGAAAGCAAAACGTTTTGCTTTACAGCAAAACAGTGCAAATAGAGTCGGCGCTTCAACGTGTTGTCTACAACGAGATTTCCCAAACGCTTTCATTCAAAATATTTTTTAGCAAGACAAAACATTTTGAAATACACCAATCACACAAAACAGACTCATTCAAAAACAGTTTATTTCGAGCAGTTTTAAAGAGCCTGAAGGTGTTTTCCTGTTTTGCCGTACCAGTGTATGTCACTTCATATAATTCGTGAAGGAAAAACAACTTTTACCTATATTAGTCAAAAACGTTTTGCGTTGAAACGTTTTTGATTTCTTGATGTGTCGTCAGCCCAACACACGGAAGTTACTAGAAATTGCTGTAAAATTCATGAATTATTGGTGAATGAAAATTGACTACAATTTTCCATTCTCACCTGTCAATAAAATTCGAGGCAACAAAATCGGTGAATTTATTTGATCGTGTAAATTGGCACTAACGGCATGCCAATGGTTTCCCGAGTATTTTAGTTTTATTTCATTACCAACCACATGTTTCTGATTAAAATCGTAGCCGAAACAAATAATTTTTGAAGAAATGACGATACATTTTTCAATATGAAGAACCTTGGACGACTCATCTTTATCAATATCAACAAATCTAGTGGATCTGACGGGATTGAACCGATCCTACTCAAAGAGTGTCCCCCGAACTAACACCAGTTCTTGTCCAACGGGAAAATTGCAAGAGTACAACCAGTCACAAAAAGGGGAAAAGACCCTACCCAGTAACTATAAAGACCTATCCCTCTACTATGTGTCACCTCGAGGGTCATGGAAAAGCCATCAACATCGAGCTCATGAAATATCTAGAATCCTCAGGAATTATCAATGATTGACAATATGGTTTCCGGCATTGTCATCAGAGATCAACTGGTGACCTGCCTGCTTATTCCTCATATATTTAGAAGCAATCAATTGAAAACTATAATGAAACTCTATCCGTTGCACTAGATATCTCCAAGGTGTTTGATTGCTTTTGGCACCAGGGACTCCTTGACAAACTTCCATCTTATGGCTTGCCTCCCCAGTTGTGTTCCTTGCTATCTAGCTCTCTCTCAGACCGATCTCGATGAAGTAAAATCCTACACTCTACCAATTAATGCTGGTGTTCCGCAGGAGTCTATTCTAGCACCAACACTGTTCAGATTAATTATTAATGATTTCACTTCCCGCCAAACTAATTTTGATTTATAAGGAACGACTCCGACGACCTGTCTTGGGTTTTCTTCGCTTGCTCACTCTTCTGGAACACCACATAAAGATTGGCGATCTGTATCTGTTTTATATCACTCTCGTAGTTTCCGTGATTATAAATGATGAACTCTCAGGACGGATGGAGCTTGTGAAAATGCATCTACCGGCTCAATGGTGTTGGCCTCAATGATATACACTGTCCGCCACCCGCGATGGAATAACCCATTTTAACGTTAAATCATATTCGAAGGCAAAATATGCTAAAATTTCGTAGCTGCATTTCCATCAGTCGTAAGAGTTTCATCGTTCTAATTCGATATTTACGGAGGTTACGGGGCTGCTTCCATGAAAAGTGAGACAAACTCGCGTTTTTCAGGACTGAAATTTTTTCAGGAAAAATGTGTATTTGTGGTGAGTTGAAAGTCCTGATCAGGATTTTGAAGAAAGGAGGGTATGCTTTTGATAGAGATATTTGGGATATTCATGAAAAAACATTTAAATTCTCCCAAATGCTCAGAAATGAGTAATATAGTGGTACATTTAAATTTTTTTCAATCCAATTATCTTATATGTTATGTTCTTATCAAATACTTTCAAAGAATGCAAAGTGGCAACATTGCTCTTGAATTATTTCAATAACTAATTGTCAAAACTGACAATTTCCATTTATTGTACATTGAAACCTAGGGTAAACACATACGCTTTGTTGCCAAAATGACTATTTTGTCATATTTTGCCTTACAAACTTTGATGAAGATGTTCCGGAATGTTTTGGAAGTTGAAATTTTAGAAAAATGTTTCAAATTATGGCCAATAAATACACGTACTTTTCATTACAGAACGGATTTTCGGCCTATTGAAATAGATATTTGGGACTAATCAAGTGAGTTCTTTTGACATACTTAGGTACTTGTTTGACGTTTAATTTCTATTCTATTAAAAATGTCAAGTAGTGGAGATTTATCTTGTACACCACCAGAAATTGATAACAAAGTAAAAACTGTCTGTGAAAATTGAGTTCCAACCAGATAAAAAATCTATGAAAACGTATAAAAATAATTGATGGACCGTTGAGAAAATGCAACCGCGGACTTTTTCATAGAAATTTTCCATAAATATCTGTAATGAAGACCCGTAGGGTTTTTTCTTCATATTTTTCTAAATAGCAAACCATTCAAGATATGATTCATATCTTGACAAGATATGAATCATATCTGGAATGGTTTTGCAGCGTTTGCTATTTAGATGTCGATAAACGCGATTTTCGAATCTCACTTTTGAATTATGTCTGATGTTCCAATATTCGAATCCTTTCTTTTAGAGAATACTGGACAATGTAATAATATTAAGTTGGCCAGGGTGGGAAAAGCGGCGAGCGTTTGAGTATTTAGACAGACAGTCGGAGCGTTCGAGGTTAACTTACTATGAGAACATCGAAATGAGTTAGAGTGACACGATATTAGATTTTAATTTGGGGTTCCGCCTCCATCACTTAGAATTCTTACTTCCCCCTTTATACCGCAGATTTACTTTGACCTTTTTCAGAAGGTGAACCCCTTCTTAAGATAATTGTCGAAAGCTTTAGTTTTAAAACCTAAAGAAACGCGCTTTTATAATAATATGGAATGAAAATTAGAAAAAAATAAATAGCTATTCGTTAATGCTGCTAGTAGGTATAAAAATGTAACTGAACCAAGAATGACGGCCTTCTCCATTCGTCCAGCTAGTATTTCTGCTGCATCACGGCAAGCCGATATAACTTTTAGATTAGAGAGTGTCGTGTCCATCATTCCACCAAATATCCCTATATAAACAGAATAACCATTTTAACAGAATGGTTAAGGCCTGCGGAGTTCATGGAGTAAATCTTGTTATTGTTCCACTTTGATGGTCGAGGAGGACTACATCAGACTTATTTGCTTGTATTTGTCTGAGGGTGGGGAATGAGTAGTTCCTATATATTCGGCATTTCTTATTTTCCACAACGAATTATATATCGAGTGTCGTAGGTGGTAGTAGAACAATCGTAGTTCCGCGTTATGCCTGTAATTGTAGGCTGAGACCACATAAGCTTGACAAGCAAACAGCAATGCGTTATGGCCTCAGGAGCCCCACGACACGATTTATTATTGTTTTTCTCCCCGACTCGTTCTATTACCAAAATCAAGCTCAGTGTGTAATTACAATCCTTTTGAAAAAAATATTAAAATTTTGATGTCTGGTAAACTTTGAAGCAAGATTTCAAATTACTGGGAACGATTTCAAAATACTAAGAATGATCTCAAAATACTAGGAACAATTCCATTTCTGCAGGAAACACGAATGATCAAATTTCAAGCTCATAAACAGCTGGATTATGTTGCTTGATTTCACGGAAACATTCATTTCAATGGGCAATGTGTTCAGCGAATTTCTTGTTCTGGTTTCCTCCTTTTCTTTATTTTCATTTCCACAAAATAAACATAGCTAGTTTTGAAATCATGTCGTTATATTTTCATAAAAATATATATATTACCAGTCTGTTTTCAGGTGTTCCTTGGCCTTACGAAAATGTCATAAATTTTCTCACGTTTCCACATAATTTCACACACTAGTTACTGCCACAACCGAAGTTATTGCCAATCTATCGTCGAACTCATTTGTTCCGTCACTTTTAGGTTAAAACTGCAACCTTCAGAACTTGACTCTGTCCGCACCACACATTGTCTTCCAATAACCTCGCGTATTTTTTTATGTCGTTTTGTCTTATTTTTCACGTCAGTCAGAGCTTATTTCATTCATTTACTAAATTACGCTAAACGGAACAGGTCTGAAATGAATTGCTCACTTCGATATGTTTATATCTTTGAAATCTTGATTCTAAATATATCGAAAATTTATTTTCGGAGCGTGGAGAATCGCCATTCCAAAGGCGAATCTGACCCGTATTCCACCAGCTTCTAAGACGATTTGATGAACTGTGAAATATCATGATAATAATTTTTTATGTTGCCACTAAATTTTTGCAATTAAAAGAATATGGTGTGTGCTCATTGGCTAGCGGTAGATTCAGTTAGTTGGAAGTATATGCTGCATTCTTTTCAACACATACAATGAATCCCGATGTTTTTATTCATTGAAAATGTATTTTCCACAGCGCTTTCTGGGAACGAGGTGTCTCATTCGTTTTAGGACAAATACCTGACCCGTATTAATTTAGTGAGTTCCGAAATAAGCTAATTTTGAGGTCGAATCAGCTAATTTGAATAATTTGCAATCCTTGATAGTGTAAAGTTGTCCACATGATATGCGGGACATAAAAAACACAAAGAAGCCAACATTATTACTGTTGATGTCATGATTGAATAAACAAAAAGGACCCCGCATGGAATACATGGGATTTTGGTTTATTGTCGAAATCAATGAAATTCTGGTATGTTGTAGATCATGATCTGTAGGTGATATTTTAAATGGACCATAATTAAATCGTATGATTAGTATCTGAGACACAGGGTGATTTTAAAAGTAGTTACACAAACAGAAAATAAAGTAAATTTATCACAAATTGAGAATATTTCTGGTTTAGTCTCGTGATTTGGATCAAAAATGTCATACCTTTGGAAATGCACCACTTTTATAATGCAAAGTAGTATTCAATTTACACAAAATGTTTGTCGGTGACACTTTATCTTTGGACTTTCTCTAAAAATTTTCATAGGTTTATTATATTACTATAGGTAATAGGTATATTTGAAGATGAGTTGGATACAAAAATAAAACTGAAGATAGGTGTTTGCTCAAAACGTGTGTGCTTGTGTCACATTTTTCGTAAATAAATATCGGATAAAAATAGCGTCGCTGGCAAACATTGTGAAAAAAGTGATAGAAAAGATAAAAACTCTGCCACAGGCGAATTTTTAGCAAAACTCCAAAGGTATATAACGAACTCTGGGGGTAATTACTTGTTACTCCCTCTCGTGGAACCCCTCTTCTGGATAATTTTGATATTTTTTTGTGTTCAATTACTAGTAATGACCCCCAGAGCTCCTTATATATTTTTGGAGTTTTGCTAAAAATTCGCCTGTTGCAGGGTTTTTATCTTTTTTGTCACTTTTTTCAGCATGTTTGCCATTGACGCTATTTTTATCCGATATTCATTTACGAGAAATGTTTTGGATAAACACCTCTCTCAATTTTTGTTTTTTTCTATCTTCAAATATACCAATCACGTAGTAAAATAATAAACTTATTAAAGTTGCGCCACATGCAAATCTTTAGTAGAGAAAGTAGTAAGATATAGTGTCGCTGACAAATATGTTTTGTAGTACCCTCGTATTTCAAAAATGTAGGTTCGGCTCAAGGTTTTTCACGTATTATAGCTTGAGGGTTTTCAAATATTAACGTTGAACATTAAAAAAATAGGGTTCTTCAAAGTTCCCATTGAAAGAATGAAGTAAGTAAAAAACTTAGGAATAGGATATTTTTAAGTACTTTTCTGATAACACGATATGGTAAAAATACTATGTTTGTAATAAAACAGTATCGCTTTCTCAAACTATCATTATTACTCAGGAAAATATCAAAATTGAACTAGAAAATATCTCAATTCTAATAAGTAAGGTAAACAACGTCGAAACGGTATATCTTTGAGAACGTTTGTGACGACCCCGGTAAATTAAATACTATTTTGTATTATAAAAATGGTGCATTTCCAAAGGCATGACATATTTTAGCCAAATCACGAGAATAAACCAAAAATATTCTCCGCGTGATAATTTCCTCCAGTATTCACAAAGTTAATACTTCTGAACAAAGAAAATATGACTTTTTGATAGAAACGCAAGTAAAAGGACGTATGTGAATTGTTTTGTAGTTTATGAGGTATCATGGTCAAAAATATTTGCTTGTAAATTGCACGTGCCAGGAAAACGGGTTTTTCAAGCACGTGCAATTTACAAGCGAATATTTTCTTTGGTTCAGAAGTATTAACTTCATTTATACTGAAGGAATTGCGGGGTCCCATGTATCTGAATCGGCCTTTAGAATCATTCGTGTAATTGCCATTTTGACAGCATTGGTATGACATGTTATGATGGTAGTGTATCAAATGAATAAGTTGGAGTCATTTTGTCCGAAGGCATCTCAGATGTGTCGGTTCTAGTGGTCACCATTATGTTGTAGTGGCCTAGATTGTTGCCTCCCCGTGGGCCCAGACACTTAAGTCTACAGGCTTCTATCCTCGCCTCCGCTACAGTATGCAAATTCAGAGGAGGAAAGTTCAATATCACCTCCAGGCCAATCGTTGATAACATAGCATCAGTGAGCCCGAGCGTGGCCAGTCTTTGTAAACTAGCCAGCTTCCCTCTCGTTGTCACTTGTTCGACTTCGACCACCACTGCATGGGTCCATACAAGGGTCTCACTATTGCTGTATATAGCCACAGGAGATTGTGTCTAAGTCCCCAAGTTTTGCCAATGGAGCATCTGGCCATTATTATTAATGTCCTTGCCCTTGTTAGCACTTTTGCCAGATGTTTGTTCCAGGTGAGCTTTGAGTCTAGGCTTGACCCCAGGAATTTAGTCTCTCCTGACATCTGTAGACTTTCACCAAAAATTTGGAGAGCTCTGTTCGTCTCTAGGTATATCTTCCTGGTGGAAGGAACGGTCGTGTTTCTTTTTATCAGAAGTTTTAGAACTTAACTACAACGAATTTCCGATTAATAATTTGGAATAAATAAATAACAAACATTAGGAATTTTATAAAATTCAATTGACAAACGAATCGATTTTCAAAGCATGGTTGATTTCATTTCATACTTCTTGAATTCGAGTTGTTTATTTCATTTTTACAAAGTGAATAATTATTTGATTTTATTTTTTTTTCAGTTTTTCTAGCTTACACACAAGAGTATGAAGAAGATGACGATGACTACGAAGATTTTTCCAACATAAATTCCACCTCAAATGGTAAGCGAAGTACCCTCACAATTTTAATTCTCAAACTGCAATATGCGAAGTATAGTATATATGGTTTTCACTTTATTATGACCGAAAACACTGATATTGAAATGGGGAACTTGAACTTTTTTTTGTGCTTTTTTTTGTCTATCTATAGAAACAGCACATACTAAATATCAGCCCTCAATTCGCAATATTTAATTTGCAATAAACATTGCGAGCTATTCATTTCATGAATGTTTGGTTTTATACAGTGCGACACTAAATTATGGAATAAATTCATTATTTCGTAAAGTTATGAAATTCCAGAAAAGTTTCAAAAACTACAAACTACAAAATCATATATATTTTCAATAGCAACAAAAACATAAAAAACAAAAACTATGAATTATTCAAGGAAAAATGATGAATTGATTTATTTCTCAACATTTCGGAATATAAAGATATTTTGAAAACATCTTCGAATAGGTCGATTTCCTTTTCTGATGGGACAATTTTTGAACCCCACCCAAAATATATAGGGTTATCCGCATTTGAGTAAAAATGACTTTGGTGATATTTTTAAATGAGACACCCCATGTATTTTCTATATTTGGTTAAGGTTCGATATTACGAATCCAGTGATACCAGGGTTGATGGGAATATGTCAAACGGCTGCGATGATATGGGCAAAAAACTTCCCCATATGCCAATGAGTGCGACAGAGACTTTTAATCTTCTGAATTGTGTGAAGTCTCAGTCATACTCATTAGACATACGAGGAAGTTTTTTTGAAAACAAAGCATGTTTTTTATTCTTTCTCGTATAGGGTCGTAAAAATTTTAATTAAAGTGTTTGCATTTAGGTTTGGAATGAAGTCAAAAATAATCAAAAATTTTTTTTTTTTGAGAAATTAATAATAAAAATAGTTTTCCATATGCTGCGAACTTTATGCCGGACACTGTATATAATTAGTTAGTACAGTAGAAGTATACTTCTGCTTGAAGCAGCTTGTATTGACGAAACATATGTCGCGGTTTGTAAACCAAAAGTTTGTGAAAATCAACATAAAAGTTTTTTTGTAAACGTTTACATGGTTTTTCATCAAGTATCGGCTACATCGATTCCTTTTATGGAACATAAACAATTATCATACAAGATGGAAAAGACGCATGAAGAGCCCTATCATTGCTGTCAAGAGGGCAAATCTGATACCCTGAAGACAAGCAATGGGGTGGAAAATAAGCTTAATGGAAAGAGACCGAGGCAGGACTGCAATTCCTTGGCAATCGAGCCTATATACAAGCAGAGGTAATGGTTATTTCAGTTTGCACGAGAAATATTATATGGAGGAATCATCCTAGAAACCAAGCCATTGTCATTATCTCCGACAAGCAAGCGATAATAAATAAAGGCTCTGCGATCATGCAGGTTTTCTTCCGAAAAGTGGTAAAATTCGTCTGAATACCAGGTCACAGAGGCATCCAGAGGAATGAGAGGACAGATGCTCTAACAACAACTCTCAGTGGACCAGAACAATTCTGTGGAATCCCGTATGAGGACATCAAACAGGACACGAAGAAATGGGTTAAGAACCATCAGAAATATTCCTGATGACACAATGTCTCAGACAATACTCATGGAAAAACGATGATGATGATGGGGCCAACCGACCGGCTATCAGATACCTATTCGCGCTGAGCCCAAAATGTTTCGGGTAGGTGGTTTCGGTTAAGGCCGCATTCGCACGGGAGTTATTAAAACGTTGCGTTAGAACTAGGCGTTGCGTTTTTAAAACGTTCACAGCATGGTGTGTTCAAACGAGTGCTAAACAATTACTTCAATTTGGTCATCGTTGAAGTAAGACGAGCAAATAGTTTGAAATGAAATCCAGGAAAACGTACCATTAGCTGTTTATATTGCAAGAAGGCAACGGAGGAAACAAAATATACTTGATACATCCATTGTATGATCAACGGTATGTAAAAGTACAATTTGTGACGCTGCATGAAGAGTTGAGGCAGTATTTTGAGAATTGTTTTAATCATTTTCGAATGCCTATAAGTACATTCGACTAATTACACTCCTATAATGGTCACGACCTACGACGAATTCTTCATTGTTGTCATTTTTTTCGCCAACTCGTAAGAAGTCATGTGCACAATGCTTGCGGTGCCGTACTCTGAAATGTACCTCCAGCGGTTTTTTAACTCTCGTCGGAACGGACACATGATAATTCTATATGTGGGCAGTATAAACAAATGTACAGAAACCCATTTGTCTCATTGCGGCAATTTTTTAACGGACGTTGGAAAAGCTCTCGTAGGTGTGATTTCGCTGCGACGTCCAGCGTTCGCGGCTCGTCGTGACGTCCAGCCGTCAAGCACTTCTATAATGCACTTAAATGGCAATAGTTTCGCTGAGCCGGCTCGTCTCGGAGACGTCAGAAGCCGCCGTCGAAAACAAGTCTGGACGCGAACGTCACTCATTATTCAATGAGCGCGCATTGCAGTGAACGACCATTGAAGAAAATAAGTACCTAAAGCAAAGTCTCAGGAGCAAAATGTCTGAAAAAAATTCGAGTATTGATGACGAATTGTTAATGACCAAAAAACCAGTAATTTTGGACCCAAAAAATGATTATACAAAATTATTGATGAGACATTACCACAAGAAATTCAGACATAAGGTAGTTAAGTCGGTGTTGAATGATGTACGGCAAAAATATTGGATGATAAATGGTCGAACCGCTGTGAAATCATTTTCACATTGTCAAAAATGTAAGAATGAAAGAACAAAACCAACGCCAAAACCAATGAGGGGGTAAATTCTAAAAGTGAGATTAAATTAATTTTATTTATTTATTGAAAATACATTAATAATAAAATTAATGAAAAAATAACAAATTGGACCTTTCACTAACGATGGATTATTCTGGACATATTCACGTCAAGATTGGACAAAGAACAAAATAACGTTGGGGTAAGGCCAATCACAGAAAATATATTGTTATAATGATACAAATATGGTAGCTGCTGCGAATACAGGTCATCGATCCCTCGGAAATTCTAAATTCTAAGTACGCCAAGGGATAAAACTTCAAATTAATTCCTCCCAAGTGCCCCCATATGGGTGGTGCGTGGAAAAGATTGATTGGATCCGTGAAACGGGTAATTGTCAAAAAATCACAAGACCAGTCATTGAAAGAAGAAACCCTACAGACCTTTTCTGCCGAAGCGGAGTACCTGGTGAATTACCAACCTTCTAACACGAGTATATCTAGTGATATAATGGAAATTGAGGCACTCACGTCGAACCATTTTCTACTAGGTTCATCAAGTGGCAGAGAAAACGGATCCTTGGTTCACCTCAGTCCAGATAATAACTGTCTACGCCGAGAATGGAAAAAATCGCAAATGTTAATGGACAATTTCCGAAAGCGATGCCAATAATTTTCAGACGCAGACGTTTCAACGAAATCATACGAGCGAACGCTGGACGTCGCAGCGAAATCACACCTAAAAGGCTCGTTTCGGAGACGACAGCGGCCACCGTCGACGGCTACGTCTTGACTGCTCGAAAACAAGTCTGGACGCGAACGCCACTTGCATTGCATTGAACGACCATAGAAGAAAATAACTACTTAGAGCAAAGTGTCAAGAGCAAAATGTCTAAAATTTTTCGAGTATTGATGACGAATTGTTAATAGAACAAAAAACCCAGTAATTTTGGACCCGACATGAGGGACAGGAATGAGTCGAGTTGGTGATGAAGTACGGCAAAAATATTGTGTTGAATGGTCGAACCGGTGTGAAATCTGCATTTTCACATTGTCAAAAATGTAAGAATGAAAGAGCCAAACCAGTGCGACAAATTCCAAAGTTCAGATTAAATCAGGAAATAAAACCTGTCACTAGTAATGGATTATTTTGGACTCATTCACGTCAAGACTGGACGAAGGACAGAAAAAAACGTTCGGGAGCCATAGACCTAGAAAAAGCCCACACGAAGAATAGTCAGTCAGCTATCACGGCAATTATGAGGATGATATCTAGGAGAGGCCAATAACAGACAGTATATTATGATAAAATGGTATAAATATGCAGCATCGAGAGAATTAAAAAAAGCTGTACAGGTCATAGATCACTCGGAAATTCTGAATTCCATGTGCTCCAAGGGAATAGACTTCAAATTCATTCCTCCAGGTGCCCCCATATAGGTGGTACGTGGGAAATATTGATTGGATCCGTGAAAAGGGTAATTGTTAAAAATTACAAGAGCAGTCATTGAAAGAAGAAACCCTACAAAACTTTTTTGACGAAGCTGAAAGATGGATTTTGATAAAAATTTTGTAAAATCCTTCCTGGTTTTTGTATTTGTACAATTCGTTGGAATCTTCTCTTGTTGTTAGAAGTAACTTCAGAATCTCGTCGTTTTCTTCATCCTCCAACATGTTCCTGAATTTATTTCTCACTTAAAACTCTCCACACAACAGCCAATTTTCAGACGCAGACGTTTGAACGAAATCATACGAACGTAACGGCTAAGGGCTGGCCGTCACTACCTGACGTCACGGCGGTCCGCAAATGCTGGACGTTGCAGCGAAATCACACCATAAGGGTGTCAGCCATCAGTGTTTGGCTTAGGTGTCTCACAGACTTACCATAGTACTGTGTCCATGTCCTTCGATTTGTCCCAATATGTCTGATGTCTTATTTTCTTCCACTCATTTAATAGGTTTCCATATAAGATTGTTCTAAAGTCAGTAGTTGTATCTGCTGGAAAAACACCAAGACTCCACAATATGCAAGTTATGTGAATAATTAGACAAAACAGCCTCCAACGTATTGTTTAAATTCGAAGCTCTTGACCCCATGTGAATGAATATCTTCGGACACTATAATGCATCCATTCCATAAGAAAACCTCATGAGAAATATCCAGGAGTTCAACAGAAGATCCAGAGTACTCACGAGATAAAACTGACAGCAGAGAACATAAAGGTTGTGCGCAGAACTACAGCTCGGCAAATCTATAAAGAGATATGAAATCGGCACGCCTATCGATGCGCGGTAGCAGAAGAACTCCGTATACTTTCTAACCGAATTTACAATTTATACTGTCCTCCTTATCGTCCGAATACTTCCTCATTTTAATTCGCGCAGCTCATACGTTTATCGATATTCCTTTATAGATTTGTCAAGCTGTACACCTTCATTTCTACCAATGGCCAGAGCGCCGAGCAATAACAATAAATAAAAATAATATATAGTCAGGAACTATAACAATAATAGCAAGAGAAAATATGACCAAATGAGATAAAAATTACTTTCTCAAGGTTTCTGTTTTTTAAATATTATGTGGGTTTTATTATTACTTAGTATGCCTATTATTTTTTTGTTTGTCATTGAAGGCAAATGAAGGCAATTCCTCATTTTCGTTTTCTTTTATTTCAGGTTCATTAGTTTTTATTAACGAATTATACAATATAACAAGGGATCCGGGAAAGCAGGCGAAATTAGTTTGCGAAGTTAAAAACTCCGACGCTAATAACACTAATAGCAGAGTGTCTTTTAATTGGAGGCATAACGAAGTTCCCATTGATTCGAACGATAGGTTCAAAATAAGAAATAAGGTGAGCAATTATGGAAGAATTTTTCTTCAGATTAAATTGAACATATACGTTGTTTCTGAAAGAAGTATCTTCAGTAGTTATTGTTGTGTCCTGTAACAAAATATACAGTAATGCATATTCAGATATTGATAAACTAAGAGGAAGGATCATTGGTCTGAAATTTTCCAAATTAATATTTTTTTTTATTTTTAGGTAGATTGAATAATTCAGATTTACAGAAAAGATCCAGGAACATGGTTTTGGGAAGCAAATAACGAAGTAATAGAAAAATATTATAAAACGTTCCGAAAGCATCATCAATATTTTCAAGCTATTAAACGCTGAATCAGTCTTCATTCAACATAAAGTTCTCAAAACCTGTTATGTTCTGGTCGTTGAAAAATCTTCCTCGTCAACTTGTCATCTCTGACTTTGTCATTTTTATTCATTTTATATTTATATCCAAACAGACCTGATAGTCTAATTACTATGGATATAATATGTTCTGGGTAGGCCTTGTTACTTACTCCATACGCCACCTTAGGAGCAGCAATTATTAACGAAACGGTGAATCGTGGAGGATTATCCCCAGCCAGCAACAGGATTCAATCACTCAGATTTATATCTGAAACTGAAAAAAATCTTGCCCTGCCTGGGGATCGAGCCCGCGACCTTTCGATCACGAAGCCCCGGCGTTACCACTGCGCCAATCCCCGCCCTCTCCATTTTCCCTATTGTTTTTCTCTTTGTCGTCATTTCTCGTCTATGGCTTCAGGTGAATCGAATCCGCGTACCTTGGCTTAGCCAGCGGGTACACTACCTACGCGCCACCAAGACCCATTTAATGACTATTACCTCAGAACCAATTGTCGCAAATACCTTGGGCCCACCCAGAAGTTCCTTGGAAGTCTTTATACTGTGATCACTACTTTCGACACTATTTGTTGCAATACTTCTGTGGTTGCACTGCACTGTTTGGAACCTTTGGTGTAGTAATGAATAAATTTACTGGAGTTTTATCCCAACACCCAATAATATATTTTTTTTAAGTGGTTGAAACACGTTTCTGAGGTGATTAAAATAGCGGTTTAGTGTTGGGAAAAAACTCTAGTATATTTAAACTTCTGTAGGTTTAAATTACTCACATTGAAATTTGTTACTCACGGTCAAATAGTTTGATCAAACTGCCTTAAAGTGACGTCTTCAGATTGTGTGAAACAAACCAATTCAAGAAAAGGGGAAAAAAGGGGAACATTCTCCATGAAAATTGAATACCTTGAACGATGGAAAATATCGAATAAAGTTTGTCTTTCAGCCGCAGTTGATATACCACAACAGATTTTATGAATATCCCATTCATATTTTCGAACAAAAATCAAACCAAACCAAGAGAAATGACCTTGGTCACCAGCAGTTAGCAAATAGTTTGATCAAATTGCTTTGAAGTGACGTAATTTCTATTAGTTTGTTTGACGAAACTTAAAACAAACCACCATAAATGACGTGTCTTCAAAGCAGTTTGACCAAACCATTTGATCAAACTACCTTGAAGTGCCGTTTTTTCATTGGCTTGTTCACACAATTTCAAACAGTTCAATGGAAATGACGTCACTTCAAGACAGTTTGATCAAACCAAAAGTAAAGTAAAGTAAAAAAAAACTAATAAATAATTGGATCAATGATTTTTATTTGATAAATGAAAAATATAACGATCCGCTGTTTGTTTTCAGGGAAAAGACTCCATTTTCACTTCGACGTTACGAATATCAAAATTGGAATATTTTGACAGGGGGTTTGTTGAGTGTATAGCTAGTAATGGTTTGGAGAAAATACGGTCGGTGAGCTTCCTTGAAATAAGTCAAGAAATACATAAGTTTGGTAAGTCTATTATAATTTTCATATCAGTCTTTGCCAACTTTTTTACCGTTGTTTCTCTATTTCGTGTTTATCCCGTTATTCATTATGTTTTAGGTATTACCGATATAAATGCGCTCAAAGTGGACCGTGCGGATCTTGAAAGGTAAGAGTGAAGCGTGAAGTGCTAGAAATATTCAAACTGGATAGTATGCATCAGACTGATGCGAAATTCACAAACTTGTTTTATAGAAATATTTATAGAAAAAGTGGAATGTTGAACTGGGTTTTCTCTAAGACTTCCTAACCCCAACAATGTCGTCTTTTAAATATGGTTATCATTACTGCAGCACAATGTTTATTTCTTACTAGGTCAATCAGTACTAGGGACCTAAGATGTACAACAAGTAAACAAAATGAGAGTCTACCACCTCAATGATACAGTAAATTTCAAAATGTTTGCACAATTCGGGAAACTTTTTGTTTGCACCAATCGATTTGTCAACAAATTTTATTCTTCAAAAAAATTGGTGTATTATTTCTAAACGGTGTACAGAGGAGAACAAAGAATAGAATTTTGATCAAGTCTAAATTAACCTGGCTGTGACTCCATGAATATTGTTTTCAATATTCTTTCAATATTCTCCAGCTTCTTTCAATGAACTTTTTTGATAATGTCAAAAATAAGGGAAGTTTACACTTGATCAAAATTCTATTTTTGTTCTCCCCTGCACCGTTTAAAAGTTTGAAATTTTGAGAATTAAAATACAAATATCTCGCAATGCACCAATTTTTATGAGGCATAAAATGTTCTAACAAATTCATACTCAATAAAATTACCGAATGGTGCAAACTTTTCGAAACTTTCTGTATATGAACGCAGAATCATTGGGGTGGTAGACTCTGATTTTGTTTGTATCATCGAAACAACAAACTGACAAAAGGCTAGCTTTGTAGGAATATGTGTAAATTTTCTGTTGCTGCCTCCGGGCTATAATATAGATATGCATTTGATTAGATTTTCACAAATTTTTACTTTGTCATAAAAAAAACACATTTTGAAACATCTCTATTTTAAAATCCGAACTCTACTAGCATTAAAATAGTGTTCACACCTCTTATACATTTTGAACATTTTGAATTATACTGTGAGATTTGTATTATTTCAGTCTTGGTGAAGTAACTACGTATTTACCGAACGCCATCGTAAAATCGCACAACAGTGATGATTATTCACCACCTCTCAACGGCAATTCGAAAACCTTCTCAACTCCTATCCAGTTCGATTTGGATTCCAATGGAAAACTCACGGACAACGTGCCGGTTATCTACAATTTTTCCGAACCGTTGTGCCAGCTGTACAGAGGACAGAGGTGCAGAAATTATTTAGCAAATGAGTACGTTTTCGTTCAGCCCCCACATACTCAGAGGGACATAGAAGCGAAGCTGGATGCTGCGTTCTTGGTTATTTCCCAATCTAAGTAAGTCGTCAAGAAAATTTTTCTCACGTAACTCGTATCCAGTTTTCGGAATTTCGTTTCATCAATTTATCGAGTTAAAAATTATTGCAAACGCCAAACTAAACTAACGAATTCAAACGATCAGTCACAGAAGACAAGGCGGGAAGCCGTGTGTCATTAGTGCGCGAGTAATTCTGATTGGTCCCTTTCGGCAATGTCGGCGTCATTCCGCGTCTTCCCAAATTTCAGTCAGTCATATCACCACATCTGAGAAGCGTTTGCATTTACACATATTAAAATGACGTTTTAAATATTGAATAATGAATACATTTTTCAAAATTTAGGGTGGACAAATGGTTAGGACTATTTTATTTATAAACTGTCCTACATTATACGTCATGTGAAAAAAATGCATATTTTAAGATGTTAAAAATGTCCATTCTGAAATCAAATTTGATAACAAAATACTAACATTCAAACATTCTGCTTCTTTAGATTGAAGAAATATTCTACAACCCCTCTGTCCCAATGCATCTTAAATATATTTCATTTTCTCTTCAGTGATAGAAAAATACTCTCGCACACTTGTAGCAATAGTAATATTAACTTGAACTGGCATCGAAGAAGGTAGATATAGTCTTTAGAGTTTTAAATAACTTATTCATCTTGAATGATTTATCGAGTAATTCAGAAATGAAATGTGGAAATAGGCCACTCAGAAACTAGGGATGATCTATGATTTTTATTTGAATTTTCATTCCACCGAATGTCGGGCTGTGAGTTACAAGGTCGTGAGTTCAAACCAAAGCGAGATCTAAATAACTTTTTTTTCATCAAAAATTAAAATTTTTATTATTGATGAAAATTTTGTAGGGTGTATTTTATGTATTATTATTATTATTTCATGCATTTTTCTTTTTTGTAGTATAGAGGTTCCATAATGGAATGCTGAACCTGAAGGCTAATAATAAAAGTACTCATAAAATACATTTTTTAAATGATGAAGGTTTTCTTATAAAGTGTTGAATGCTTTTCATTTCATTCATTTAAAAATGTTTATCGTGGAGAAAGTATAGTCTGTTACTTGGTAGATAGATGCCATATTCAAAAGAAATTCAAATGACAAGCCACATGATCTCCCCCATGCGCTTCCCTGCTCAACCCTTGGTCGGTCGCACCACTAATTTTTTTTACGTAATCGGTCGCGGTTGGTCATTTCTGATCTCGGTTTTTGACTTAAGATTTTTGGCATTAAATTGTGAGGAAATTTTAAGACGTAAACAAATTGCGTAGGACTAATAATAAGCAAAAACAAAATACACTAACCACCATAATAATAATAATACTCCCTCATAAACACTCGTAGAGTGTACCCAAAGGCATAGCCTGTGCGAGTAGAGGACGGTTATTATTATTATTCGCCGTGGCACTCCGGGGCGACTTACTGCACTGTATATAGAAATGTGGACACGTCAGGCATGTAGGGACATCTGTCCCTTCACAGGCATGTAGGGACATCTGAAGGTTGTACATTACCAGTAATAAACTTGGAGTTTGGTCTGAGCTTGACTATATTATTGATTCAAACATACAACAGTTGGCGTATTCACTTTTCAGCTGCAGGAAAACCCGGAATACTTACAGCAGCACCTCAAAAAATAATAAAGCACTGTCAAAGAATTTGTTTTGAAAAGAAAATTGTTTTTTTGCGGTGACTAGTGGTTACTTTTGATTTTTCTGATCTTTACTAATTTTAGTGATCCTATTATTCGATAATATTTTGAAATACTCTTCGCTGTTAGTTTTGCGATCTTTGACAATATATATCTACTAGTAATGTAAATTAACTGTAAATTCCCAGCGTTTTTTTTTTGTTCCACGTATTTTGGGAAGGTACATGGTCCGGATGTTCGGAACGATCTGACTAGTATGTTTCTGTACTCCAGCAGTTTCTCCCTGTCTCTGCCTTGTTTGTAAAGAAGGAAATTTGGAAATTTCACGTACTGGTCTAGATCGGGTCGGTTATAACAGCACAAGTCTTCATGATTTATATGTCCTCAAATCTAAAAGAGAAAACTGTTAGTATGATACCTATCATCATAACAACGTATTTTTGGAAAATCCATGTTTATAACACCTCTACAGACTTATGCCCTCAATTCAGACTGTACACAATGAACTAATACTCACTAAAATTATGGAAAATGGCTTTTTCTACGACAGTGTATAAACTAAGTGTTTACGTGTTGTTGACAGTGCATAAAGTGTCACTTTTGCGCACTAGTGTAACTAGTGTAACATGTAAAATCATCAACACGTAATGTAATTTTTTTACACACTTATCATACATTTATGCATTTTCGAATAATACAGAATGTTGCGTCAAATATAACTCGGAAGTCATCATTTGATAATGCGACGACAATTCATAACATAAAACATTCAAATTAATGATACAATTGCTACAATTTGGCATTATAATAATTGTCGAAGAAAAAACTTTATATCATACACTTTCGTAAAGGGCTTTTTTCGGCAACCCTCCCGGAAGTACCTACTTCCCGGACGATTTTTCTTTGAGAAAGTATCACTTCCCGAACTAGTCCGGGAAGTACGTACTTTCCGGACTAGTCCGGGAAATGCTCGAATTTCAATATAAATATTTATATAAATAAGAATTAGAATGTTTCTGTTAGTGCCGATCTTCTGTTAGAATTTCGATATTTAATACAAATAAGAATTAAAATGTTCGAAAATTTCTTCTACAAAGAAATGTAAAAAATAAATGTGTCTCGATTTGTTATTCTACACGGTTGCCGAAAAAATTGTGTACGGAACACGTCCGTAAACAGTTTTGTTGGACTCGCAGACTTCCAGGACTCGCTACGCTCGTCCTAGAATCTTGTCCACTCGTCCAAAAAAACAGTGTTTTCCGGACTTGTTACGTAAATTACTATTTTGTACTCGCGTGTTTGTTGAACTCGGCTGGGCCTCATTCAACAAACTTCACGCTCATACGAAAAAGTCATACTTTACAAACTTGTATCATGAATAGCTATTGTTCCCCCTGTCGAATGTTTGACAACTGTCAAATTACGTCACTGATAATGCTCTATTTTAACAAGTTTTCGCTGTATGCTCTAGGCAGAAGGATTTTTGAAAAATGCGGCAAGATCTTGATGTCTTTATTGTTCCAATTTGAACAAAATTCACATCTTCCTAGTGTGGTCTGACTGGTCCTCAATATGCTTCTTCTTTAACATTCACCAGGCGACAAGCAATTGCACCCAGTACTTTTGGTCCACGTTTTTCCTGAAGATGTTGAAAAATATGGTCTTTGGTTAAACAACCAAAGAGTTCTTTCAGATAGTTACGGCCTGTTTGCCTATTGCTATTGATAACAGCAATATTCAACAAAGAGAAACCTACTTTTCTTGATATGCTGTAAGTTACTTTTACTTCTTATACGTTATCGACGCCACCTTAGGTTTATTATAACACATTATTTTAGGTTTCATCTTTTCGCTTGAAGTCTCATTTATTTCATGTGCGTGGTGACGGGTTGAGAGGAAAATTACAGTTCTTCCCTTTTTTGTTACATAAGAAAAAATTGTTAGACTTTTTTGGAATCCAAATAGACTGCTGTATTGGTTCCTATACTTTGAAACAGTAAAATTTTCTGAAAGATTCGGTTTGTTCTTTTTTACTGCCCCAACAGTAGTTATTTTATTGTCCAGTAAATATTTGGCCAAAGGAAACGAAGTAAACCAATTCTCAGTAGTTACATTGCACTGTTATCAACAACAAATGGCCCTGTCACTGCATACTAAAGGAAAATATATAAGTGGGATAATTCCCAACAGATATAATAAAATTTAACCGTGTTACAAAATAACCAAATACTTTAAAAAAAAAACGACAATTTGACATACGTTTTCCCTACCTCTTCACAATTTTTATCTGAACCAGTTCATGTAAGCTAAGCGATTTTTATCTGAACCAGTTCATGTAAGCTAAGCGATACTGTATTTAGGAAGTTAGATGGAAGATGAAAATAGCGACCATTATACGAAACTATAGGTCGAAAAGACTACGGTGCGACCCATCTAGGGATAATCTAGAAACCTATCCAATATTATTACTTAGTTTCAGGTGAGAACTATTGGTTCCATTATAAATGATGATACATTATTAACTCTTTCCTAAAATATCTAAGGCTAATAATAATTTTCAATCAATGGGTCTCCAGAACTCCGAATGAAGTGGCAAATTTATTCCCTTATGTTACTATAACTCAGGTATTTTTTGTAGCGACATATCAGCAAGCTGTTCCAAATTTGCTGAACCCAGCTTATGTTTCTCAGCATTTTCTGTATGCATGGACCCCAAGCGAATCAACGAATATCAAACCAGTCATCAGGAAGACTTCATGACTGTCACCACCAAAACGAAGCATAAGTTCAAAAATATACGTACCAAACTAACGGGCTATCTGAGAAGAATCTGTAAAGATGAGTGTCTTCTTCTGGAAAACGAACTATGTACCAAGGAATACAGCATAGCAAAGAGACATTTGGTTATAAGTGAGCTTTCCAAATTTGTTTATGAAAAATTGGAGTTTTTAATATTAACATATTTCAGGTCAGATTCTGGAACTGGAAGCGTGTGAACAGTTACCAAAAGAAACCGAAGAAAGTTCTCAAGATTGTTTGACCATGGGTGTGGGGGATTTGAGTGTGAATAGAGGTAAGTTCAAATCGATTGAATCATTACAAAATAATCATGGGATTTCTAGAGGAGAAATGTTATTGGGATACCGGACGTCTATACAGGGGAGATCAAGATAAGTCCTTCACTGGTAGAAAGTGTTTGAGATGGTCTCATCAGTTTCATATCCCTCCTTCGGATTATCCAGAATTAGCTGGCCATAACTATTGCAGGTATAGTGTTGTCATTGTCGAAGCAGTGGGTTTTTGTAACTTATTATTCAATTTTTAGGAATCCAGGAGAAATAGAACTGGAACCTTTCTGTTTTGTTGAACAAAACAGAAAAGAAATATGTGGAATTAGTAAATGTGGTAAGTAATATAATGATGGATTTATAGAGTAGTTGTTTTGAAATCTCTTGCTGTTTCTAATAAAATGAAAAAAAAAACAATGTTCAAAAACAAAATGTGCAGGAAAAGCTCCTCCATGACATAGAAACAATGCCTCTAATATGTTGTGATTTTTTTAGGGTATTGTAAAACTTGACAATGATATATCTATATGACTCTTGTGTTTTTTTTTTCTGCAAAAAGGTGTTCAGATTTTGTCACAATTCCTAGTTGAATATGTGAGTATATTATTGCACCGTTTGACACCACCAGTTAAGCATTTTTTTATGAATAATAGGCACTCCATGAAGTAACAACAGGGCAATGGCAGAAGAGACCTACAGCTGTTTTGACTCATGTTTCATAATACTGTTTTTTGTGCTCTGAATACTTTTTCTATGTTGTTACAGGTTCCCTAGATTGTTAGACCGTAAGTTAGTATGTTATGAAACAGAAAGAAATATGTCTTCTCAGATATTTGATATCTAAGTTATTAAAAAAAAAATATTGTTTAAATTGTTATTTCCATCAAACGGCTGCCCCCTTACAAGCAACCCTCAGAAATCATTGAGAGACTTGTGCGAGGTCGGTGGGCGCGGCGATTCGAACCCGCGTACCTTGTCATAGGAAGCGAGAACACAACCTATAACCAAATAACAGAATTTCCTTTTGATTTGGGCAGGGGACCACCTGTAGACTAGTTTCGAGATTGTTGTCATCAGTATAAGGTAGGTCACCACAGACAGCTCTGAGGTCATCTGTTACCTGTCCGAATCATCGCATCATTCTGTCTAATTGGTCACTCTGGTCTCACGCTGGTGAAACGGGTGTAAGCTGCTCCACCTCGTGAGCAGATCAAGAAGCCCTCCGATTCTCCGGGTCGAGAGATTCAGTCAAATCCAAACAAAATTCTGCTATTGGTTACAGGAAAGTACTTGCAATTGTTTGCTCTGCAATGAGGTACATTGCACAAGTGCCTGTTAGATATAATTCAATGCCCGTCGTGGTATTAGCCAGGGGAGTAGCTCTTTTCTGACAGGTATTTGCCACAATGAGCCTACGTGGTAGGTGAATATGGAAGTAAAAAAGGGTAAAACATCAGTCGACAACGACTATCGTTATTTAACGATCTCCCGAAAAGAACTCTGAGATTTGTGTTCAGATATCTGACTTTTGAGTTTTCGTTTCATTAAGAGTACTGCAGATGATACAGAACCAGTCTTTGGATATGACCTCACACTGTTCTTTTTCTGACTGGTTTTACAAGTGGCTAAGTAAGTTGCTGAGTAGA
Source organism: Chrysolina haemoptera (assembly GCA_958298965.1). Classification (NCBI taxonomy): domain Eukaryota; kingdom Metazoa; phylum Arthropoda; class Insecta; order Coleoptera; family Chrysomelidae; genus Chrysolina; species Chrysolina haemoptera. The sequence continues at coordinate 19,990,005 of OY282584.1, read as the reverse complement.
AGACACAGTTTGGCCTAGATTGGTAGGCAAGTCATTAAAATAAATATGTAGAGTAACCGTTCAAGAACTGATTCCTGTGGATCTCCATATTAATGGAGTACCTCTAATGCCATATTTTAGTAATTTAGTTTTAGTAATAGAGTATCATGACGAGTTAAGTCACAGAGTCTAGCATGTTATAGTGATTGGGCATCAAAACTGCCCAAACTGCGCAATAGTAGACGTCCCAGTTCTGTAACCAAACTGATTAGCAAAGAGAAGGTTGTTTGTTTCAAAGAACTATCTTCAAGACAATTTTAAAAATTTTGGCCAATATATGGGTATGATAGAGATGGGTCTATAATTAGCTGGTAAATTTGCATCACATTTTTTATAAATTGTTGATACTCTATATATCAAGGAATATATCCTCATTCATGCATGTATTTATAAGGATTGCAATTGTGCGATTTAGTGTATCAGCAATTATTTTTATCAAACTGGCATTTAAACCAAAACAATCTCTCGATTTGAGGTCTTCATATGTCCAGTATTCCAGCATACCTCCTGTGCCTATGTTGGATGCAAATAAAGTGACTTGTTGTTTTTTCCACTTATTTTTTTTTTCAGTATATGTATTTGGAACATATGTTGGAGTGATAATCGTTTCAATAGCTGTAGTCATTGGAGTGATATTTACTTACTGTTACTGCAAAAGAAAGAGCAAAAGTACCAGGAACCTGCAAAATGTGAGGAGAGACATAATATATTCTTCTTCAATACTCACTGTTTTTATTGTGAACTCTTCTTTTCCCAGAAGGACCTACCACAAGTGAGCAAAAATATCTACGGTAGTCCAGGACCGGGACCAAGTGCTCCAATGGAAATGAACACCTTACTACCACCCAATCTGCCACCGCAGAGAAACCACCACAGTTCCAGCAAGAATGGTTTTCAGTCTGTACCGCAATATACCTTCAAAGAAGTCCGGTTAATTGATGAACTGGGGGAGGGAGCATTTGGTGAGATACTCATTGCTTATATTTCAAAATCTTTAACAAATTCTTTATGCTTATTTCAACAGGTAAAGTTTATAAGGGTGAGGTAAAAACGAAAACTGGAAAAATCTTCGTAGCTGTGAAATCGCTCAAAGAAAACGCTAGCGCTAAAACCCAGGCAGATTTTCAAAGAGAAATCGAGCTGATTTCTGAACTAAAACATCCTAATATAATATGTTTACTGGGAGTTGTGATGAAACAGGAACCAATGTGCATGTTGTTCGAATATATGTCAGAGGTAAGTACGAAGTGTTCTAGAGTATGATAAAATTGGCAACGAAATTATTTTCAGGGAGATTTGCACGAGTTTTTGATTGGAAATTCTCCAGAAGAGGGAAAATGTTTGACACATGATCAATTTCTTGACATGGCCATACAAATTGCTCAAGGTAAATTACATATTGTATCCTGTATTGTGACTAATATTTTAGTTGGATAGTTATTGAGAATTTTATAACAGTTAATAATAATAATAATAATAATAATAATGTCTTTATTTCCACATTCCAAATAATTAATCAAATAATATAATTAAGAAGTTATGAAAATAAAATAAAATGAATGAGGAAGTCTCAAGGGGAAGTTTACCGATTGGTGCTCTGCCACTTAACCGTTGTTGTGCTAGAATCTACTAAAATTTCATGCCTATCTAACTTAACCTAACATATCCTATTTTTTTTTGTTTTCATTTATTTATTCATTTTATTAGGATCACTTTTTATTTTGTTATATAAACATCAACTATGTAAATAAAGTTTTTTTTAGAAATATCCAAAAAATAATTATTGTTAATTGTTCAATAAATATGTTTTGAGTTTTGTTTTGAATTTGAACATATTGTCTTAATTCATGAGGAATGGCGTTGTAGAGTTTGTACACATTGAACTGGAAACATCTTTCAAAAATAGAGGTTCTGTGAGGAAGACAAGTCAGTAGATTTTTATTTCTGATATTGTTATGGGCATCAGTTCTGTACTTCAATTTATCATATAGGTATGTTCGGCTTTTATGCAATAACTCATCCAGTTTGTAAGATGCATGATCATATTTTCTGATACCATATATGAATCTAATACATGAAAGCTGTAAATGGAAGAACAATAATTGAATTGTAACAACACTGGAATTTCACATAAAACTTTCTCTCTTTCTCTTTCTCTTTTTGAATTGTTTCTGCTGAAAAGTTTATTTTGTTATTTAATTTTACAGGTATGGAGTATCTTTCTGACAACCATTATGTGCACAGAGATTTAGCTGCAAGAAATTGTCTTGTATCCAAAGATTTAGTTGTTAAAATAAGTGATTTTGGTCTCAGTAGAGACATGTATAGTTGTGACTATTACAGGTAAGAAATGACAATTATGAATTGTGGAAAAATAATTAGGTATATAATGGGTGGTATGTATAAACCTGGAGCAAATGCTTTTACTCGAATTTCTTGAAAGAGAGCTATTCACTTCGTTAAACAATGACAGAGACAAACCTATAGTATAAGCATTTGCTACCTTTTATGAATACCACCCAATATCTGGTGATAATTTTACTGAATGTTGTTACAGTATTGATACAGAAAATATTGTACAGTTATGAATTGATTATTTATAGTTTAACAATCTACAACAAATTTTGAATTTTAGGAATTGTCTTGTCAATGGTTTGCCTATTATTGTCATGTAGTGGCGTGTGGCATAGGGATTTTTGTATCAAATTTGTAATATAATTAATTCACTTCATTGACATTTCTAAAGGCTATAACACACATTCCATTTTATTCTCCCTGAATATAGAGTTTGTCTCACTTCTCATTGAAACACATCTGAAACTACCGTATTGTTTGAAGTAAATTTGAGAACTTTGCAGAATCGATAGATACAGCAAAAATATACCAAATGACCTCGAAGGGGTCGTTTCAAGTTATATACACAGCACGATTGCTTCAATAAAACCTCCGACATTTTCGAAAAAAAAAAATCATAGGAGGCAAAATAGTAAAAAGTTTCTTTGGATTCCTAATCATGGAAACACCCCGTAACTTATATAATTTTCAACGCATGGCAATGAAATTGCAGGATCGATAGATAGCAAAAATGAACAGTTTTAAGTCAAAAATTACGGAAGATACGAGGGTGTTTTTATGTTTATATGCCAAGTGAAGTAAAATTAGATTTTTCAGAAATGTATATTTTTTGAAAATGAAATGAATAAAGTAACAAACAACATGACATGAAACATCTTCTGTACGCTAAAACATTATGTATGGCATCTCCAAAGGCTTCAAGTCCAGTTTGAAAGAAGAAACTCTATTTAGGCCACTTCCATCAAATTTGAACCAGTCCGTTCTGTCTTTGGCCAAGGTGTTGTTTATTAATTCTCACAAAGTTCGTACACATGCTCTTCAAACAAAAAAATACAGAAGATTGTAACTTTTCACTGAGAGTAAATGAGAAGAACCAAAAATGTTAAAGACTTCAACTAAATATTTGGGACTCATCATTGACTACAATCTAAACTGATGAACCTATACTGAAAACTTAATAAAAAAATTGTACCAAATTGCGTAATATGCAGATGCTCACCATTCTTAAATGACATCAGTCAGAATGGGAAATTAATTTGTAAAGCCTACATTGTTACCAATTCAACTTATTTGATAACATCTGAGGAACTTGTGAAGCCACCAATTTTAAAACAGTTTGGATAATACAAAGTATTAGGAAAATTCTATTTCGAAAGGGCTATAGAACAACCAACTAACTCCCTTTATACAGAAACACATATCACGCCATTGAAAGATTCATTACAATTATCACAATACAAACAAATTCATTAAAACTTGAACAAAACTCATAAATGCAATGCTGAGATAACAACAAACGATCTACAGTATCGGAAAGTTTTCATCGGGGTATGCTGGTTTCATACGAGCGTAAAGAATAGCTTGCTATTATGTATTTCTCCTCGACTCGCTCGAGTAAGAGATATCGACGTGTCTGTTAATTCGTCGGACGAGGTAGTAGGGGAGTTATACAGTAGTGCTTCTCCCTTATTTATGTGGTATTATCATATCATTGCGTTCCTTGTTGCTCGCATAGATTTGTCTATACCACCGATGACGGCGATGACAACTTTCCGATACTGTATATCATGAATATAATATAAGAGAAGAGAAATATCATTTAAATTTCGTACCAATAAAACTTATAACAATCCATATAACACAGGTCATAAGTATTGACTTTTATTTCAATTCCACAGTATATCAGTTAGAAAACAAACTTCATTAAATTTGCAAAAGAATTAAACTTTTTCTAGGAACTAATTCATATTTTTAAAGTCAACATAAAACATTTTTTATAGACACTTCATCTAGCCACTTCATGAGTGGAAGAGAACCCACATTAGCAATCCACTATACATAATTTATATTTTAGAGTATTGCTCCACCAGAAAATATTTTCTCAAAAATTTTTATTTGGACTTGCAGAACTAATTACAAAACCAGCGACTAAGTGATCTTATCACAATTACATCTCTCTTGCCTTGGGTTTTCCAGCTTTCACTATCTACTTATTGTCCTTCATCTAGTCACGTTATGTGATTCTATTAATTTCATTCAGGTGATACCAATCCCATTTAATTTTTATTCAGATATTATGATTTTAGTTGATTCTTAATAAAAAAAGAAAAATAGTATGAAACTTTGTACTGTACAGTCAAAAAGTCGAAAATAGAAATTATGCCTTTGAATTTAGTTACAAATATTGGACTTCTGCGAAAGTTGTCAAGTTTCCCATTATTGCTTTTCTATTTTTTGGTGGTAAATATTGGACTATTATATTTTAAATTTCAGAGTACAGTCCAAATCTCTATTGCCAGTGAGATGGATGCCGCCAGAATCCATTCTGTATGGCAAATTCACCACAGAGAGTGATGTTTGGTCATATGGAGTCGTTTTATGGGAGATATATAGCTATGGATTACAGGTAGTCATACATTTTGACATGACAATTACTTGGTACTTATCGTTCATCTATTTTTATGTTTTCAGCCATATTATGGTTATAATAATCAGGAAGTCATAAGCATGATCAGGTCCAGGAAACTTCTACCATGCCCTGATGCTTGCCCCAGTTATTGTTACGCTCTTATGGTAGAATGTTGGGCAGAACAAGCCAACAGAAGGCCTAATTTTAGTGAAATTGCACATAGACTGAAGGTTTGGAAACAGAGCGGGTGCACAAATGGTAAGAGAAGTAGGAACTATTTTTCTAACTGTATCTATATGGAGATATCATTTCAATAGGTTATTTCCAATCTAGAATACACACTGTACAACTTACGAATTATAAATGCAGTTTTCTATACAGGGGGTTACATAAGTATTGTCATTATTTTGATGGGGTGATTCCTTGTGATGCTGTTTTCTCATAAATATATGTTCAAAACTGAGGTTCTACTAAAAAAGTATATTTTTTAAATACTTATTGAAATTATTGAAAATGAAAAGTTCATATTTGAGTCCATCATGGTAATGTCGGAAACGGCAATAGATACAGTTTAGTTCAATGAAAAAAAAAGTTGAGTAACAGAAGTGCTATTCATAAGGTAGTTTAAAATTCACAAAAATATTTTGAATTCATAAATATTTGCACCAATCAGTAAAACATGTCAACCTACATTTTGGATTTTCTTCATCTTTAGGACTCACTTTCTAATTTTATTTATTTTTTTCAATTCGGGTCTTTGTCTACTCTTAAAAAAACTATCTATTAAAATGGCATTATTTAAAAAAAATATGATAGTTGATCGATAATGAAACGAAGAATCGTAAAAAGTGTTTAATACGAAGTTGTTAAGAAAGTCTTTAGATATATTGATTTTGATTTTCATTCATCTTGTATAATGTATTTTTAATATAATTTTTTTTTAATTTTGGAAGAAGAAAAGTTGAATAGAGTGAGTTGTGAATAACGTGAAATAAACGATATAATAAAAAAAATCATTCATAAAACAAACAGTAGTACAGTTTCCTATTTTGTTCATACATCAGGAAAACATAAAATAAGAAATTGAAAAATTAACTCTTTCTGAAAGAAAATAAAAATAAAAATAATTTTTTTTTGGGTATTTTACTTCCATGTGAATGGGCCTTCTGATGCTTTATTGTATAATCCAGTAACGACAGACAAACTCGAGCAAAAAGTGAAGAATCAATTGTAGCACTCTGAAACTCGGCACATGACGTCTCGACATCATGTATTATTAGAAAATCAGGGGTGGAACCTAAAAATTTTTCATTTAAAAAAAATATAATATTTTTTTGTTGTTATTTCAGAAAATATAAGATTTATCAAAAAATGATTTCGATAGGTTGAGAGATAATTCAATTCTCCACAAGAATGATTTTTAGTAATTATAATACCTTATGAAATACGCTCGTTTTCTCAGAAAACGTCGTTTAACGCTGACGTCACATTTCATGCTCGCGCTAACACGCCTCTGCAAGTTCAGGCAAGGCCGATAATTAGATTTGTCATAACTTTGCTAAAAATTATAGTAGAAGGAAAAGAAAAAGTTCATATCTTTCCTGAAGACTTCTACTTCCTCATGCAAATATAACATATGAGTATTTGAGTACCTAAAATGTGTTTTGTCCCACTTCACATAACCCTTCTACGATATTTACGGAGGATCCGAAAGTCATGGATATTTTAGTTGATTTGAAATAATTATACTGAAGCAGGAATCAGTACCCCCTTTGGACCATATGCAACGATTTAAGACTAGTTAGACAAGTCTCACTTATACATGCCAAAGAAAAAACTAGGTTTTACTCTTGCCTCAGTTTTCAACTCACCCATAATCCCGGCAATTTCTTCAGTAAATGTTGAAACAATCGCTCATACACATCCTACATAAAAAATGAAGTATGTGATTTCAAGCTTGAGGTTTGCACTTCACAATAGTGTTATCAAATATATATATATATATATATATATATATATATATATATATATATATATATATATATATATATATGCAGGATATGAATAAGCGATTATTTTCAACATTTAGTGAAGAGAATGCCGATTTTATGGGTAAGTTGAAAATGAGGCAGGAGTAAAACAATTTTTTTTGGCATGTATAAGCGGGACCTGTCACACTACTTTAAAATTGTTGCATATAGTCCAAAGAGGGTATGGGTTGCTGCTTCAGTATAATAATTTCGGATCATCCGCAAACATCTCCGTGAAGTGCGACAAAACACATTTTAGGTACTCAAATACTCGCATATTATATTTGCATGAGAAGGTATGAGTCTTCAGAAACGATATGAACTTTTCCTTTTCCTTCTCCGATCATTTTTAGCAGAGTTATGACCAATCAAATATTCGGCTCCGCCAGAATTTTCAGCGGCGGATAAGGGTGAACCTGAAATTTGATGTCGGCGTTCAATCATGTCTTCTGAGAAAACGAGCGCATTTCATAAGAAATTACTGGGAATAATTTTTGTGGAAAATTGAATTGTTTTTCACCCTGTTGAATTGTTTATCCGATAAATCATATACTTTCCAAGATTACAGCAAAAATCTATTCATATATTTTTAAACGAAAAAAAAAATTATTTTCCACCACTGGATTTTGGTAAACAATTTTTTTTCGTGTTTATCATGGTTCCAACTACTAGCATACCAAGTTTGGTGGTGCTACAATCGATTCTTGTCTCAAAACCCAATCGTACACTGGATTAGTATAATATGATATGAAATTTAAAATTTTACGTGAAAGATACATTTTGTTTGAGGACACGTGAATAATGGATAATAGACACCTGAGGTTTCACATAATGATCCAAGTAATATGTTTTTCGGCACACTTTTTTGTGAATACTACTCAATGTGAATTTCAATAATATTGTTATCTGAAAATCCTAGTGATGAAGATAACTTAGTTATTGAAATACACATTTAGGAGTTTGTACCAGAAGGAGTGTGCCGTGAAGATAAAACATATTGATATGAAGTATAGTTTTATGTCTGTAATTGAATTAAATTTGAAATTGAGTTTATAGTATAACAGACGGGAAGATAGATCAACCGGCCGGAATTCAGAACTGAATTTGAAATGTGAATCGCCGGTTTTTGAAATAGGATCGATAGCGGTCTAAGGCACATGGCCGGAAACCGTGAGATCTCCGGTCTGAATCCCTGTTGATCCACATTTTTTTACATTGGTTCCGATTCTCATCTTCCTTCCAAACTTATTATCTGTTCTTAGCTTAAAACAATTTGTTATTATGGAGCACTTAAATGAAAATATGTTGTTCATTAATGTTTACAGGAGCTTATTTCAAAACAGCACCGACTCCTCTTAAGCATAGTCAAGGTTCCAAATCCAGTCACACATCGGATTCTCAAACCTTATGTCCTACAGTTGAGAACCAACAGATGTCTTTCACTTGGGAGCGTGATCGTCATAAACCTACATCAAGCCGGTTGCACGATAGTCAGAGTAGTTTAACATCCAGGTATGTAATTTTTTTTCGTTTTGTTTTGTTAGAATCCACTGTTTTCGCTTCCAAACCATCAGTGAAATTAAAAAAAAAACAAAAACTCAATATCCTGAATAAAAAAATATAACTGACCAAAGTATATTAGAGAGTTTTAGTTATTTTGTGTATTTTATTCTGAATTTCAAATTAACCAAAATTTTCACATAGAAAGTTTGTGGGCAAATAAATGAAAAATTATTGTTATTATTGACAATAGAAGAATCTACCATTATGAATTCACACGGAGTTGTTTCAGTACTTATATTCTACCAAATGCCATGCTGAATAAAGGAGAGCAGTTCATGTCAATACACAAAACATGTGAGTTGGTTTTTATTGAAAGAAATTTTTAACATGACTATTGTACATACAGAACATTTCAGGAAAAGGGAACAGGGATTAGTTTTTCTGAATGTTGGGCTTTCGGGTATTTGGAATTAAATGAAACTATTTCAACAATTTTGTCAATTTCAGTTCTAGTATATGTATGCATCGGCTTCGTTACTTTCAATAATACATGTATTTTCTGTGTTATCAAAACGATCATATTCTGAAATATTGGCGATTGGAAATGTTCCTGTCTAATTTCTAAAGTGATTATTTTTTACAGTAAAAAAATGTTTTCCATCAGTGTTAATATTGACTGTACGTTTCATTTCCTACTACAAGATGTACAAGTTTGTATAAATTAGACGAAGGTTACAAAATCCAAAGTATATTTATGTGTCCCTTGCATTAATAATATAGTATAAGTACATTGATGTTGGATATTTTCCTCATATTTGTTACTTTGTGAGAAATGTGAGAAGTGAGAGATATTTTGACTTCATGGAAATTATTCTTTTTATTTATTAACTTTACGACTCTAATGTTTTCTGACCTATCCTACTTTTGATGAGAGGCAAGAACCTTGAAACATGTCTGCAGGTGGTCATTGCCAACTAAATGAAAGATAATTTCCAATGTTTGATTACAATTGCAATAGTGTTCTCCATAAGGAATGTTGCACATATAGATGTCAGATCATTTCAATCCGAAAATAAAAAAAGTTAAATTTTGGTATTATGTAGCTATGTTGAAAAATACGAATTACTGAAATAAACTTGACAAAACAGTTGTCACTATATTGGTTCTCTCATTGGTACAGCTTTTGTTTTTTCTGTCATTTTGTTGCTGCTATAGGCTTTGGGATGTCAGCATTTGTATTTTTATTTTTCTTGGTACAGTGGAAGCCTTCTATTTTATATTAAATAAAGAAGGTGGGAATTGATCTGGGTCTCACCTTGAAGTGCAGACTTTTGGGACAAAGTGTGAAGAAATCTTTGAATGATCCTCAATTCAAATGTTCCAGCACCCTAGATTTTCTTTTTGGTCATTGCTTTGCAGTTTCCAACAACAATGTTAAGAAAATAACTCTTGCCGATTATTCAGATTTAAAAGCGCAGGAGGACCACAAGAGTTTTTTTCATCATTTGACTTTAATGTCAAAATTTCAAGAAAAGAGTTGAAATTTAAAAATTTACAGAATATATTATAACACTAATAAATTCCCTCATTACATTTTTATGAGTATAACCAAAAAAAGGCATAGGACGGCTATTATTATTAAACAAAGTGCATCATCTACGAATATGTAGAAAAAAGTGTGTGGTTAATGGAGAAACATATTATTTGATCTCATTATTTGATTCCTCAGAAACTACTGACTCATACTTAGGACAGCTTTCATTATTTTCTGTTGTGATTGATCGATCTCCAGTACCTCTTGAGCATATAAACGATACAATTTAACGAAATTAACTGACTACCAAATAATATTAGTAAATCAGATTGGGTAGAAATAACAATTTTTCTACGGCTTTCAAATCAGGAATATCACTTATTTCGTAAAAAGTTAATGTGTAATGGCAGGAGATTTGTTACAGATTTTTTAAATTTTGAAATTAGTCCTTTTTCAATAAACTCCTATTGGTTTTCTTGTTTTCAGATCCTCAAGTCTAGGTAATACAACTCAAAGTACCAACATAAGTAGCGAAATTAGAAGAGAGAAACGGACAAAGAAAAGTATGGATTCTTTAGAACGGCTCAATCCCAAAAATATGGTAGTGAGTAGTAGCGGCGATGGAGTGGAGACGAAAATAACCTTGTGAGTTGTTGACAGTACTTTTTTTCGAATGTAAGCTGAAACAATTCGGGAATGGCTCATCGAATATTTGTGAGTAGCCACGAGTGCACCCATCTTGCCCTTTCGATGAACTCCTGTGGAAATACGTATTGTTATTCACATTCATTTGTGATCCAGTGAACCATTTCGGAAAATCTGGGTCTTTTGAATGCTGTTTGTTAACTGTTTTTATTCAATTCATTGAAATGTCTTTTTGTTAGTGGAAACTGAAAAAGTTATCTTGGAATAGGATGTGAAATAATGTTCTTGGGACCATTTTCTTTTCAATTTCCCCGACAGTTGGTTCTTAAAAAAAATGCATATCTTATGAAAGACTTAAATCGCTATGAATGTTGATAACTTTATCTTGGGAAGTATTTGTTTAATTTTATCAAATAAATTGCATGAGATAGTAATAATAAATAATCATGGCATGATTCCTAATTTCATAGCGGTTAAAAAAAAGCCATTTTAACAATATGCAAAGCAATCTTTGGTAGTGGTAAGTTTAGTTGGCTCCACCTAGAAATTGAAAAAAAGTGGCATTACTTACGTAGTTTGATCGAACATGAATGTGAAAAAATTTCGTGGCCGTCTCAAGACTTTTCGAGTTATGCCCATTTTCAAATACGATGTTGTCACTCAAAAATGGCACAAAACGCCTCATTCTTTTTGTCTACCTTTTTTTCTGACGCTAATCAACTGATATTTCACAAATACAAGCACCAAAGACAACAGTTTTACACAAAAATTCGACCTTCTCAATGAATATAAACTAACCTACTGGTTGATTGAGAATTCTGAAAATTTTGAAAATTATTTGTATATGAAATAATTTTGTTGTTTTTATTTATGCAAAATGTAACCATTATTTTGGATGCATACCTTTGAGTTCATTTTACTATTTTTCTTTATTTGTATATATATATTATTGATATTTACTATATTTGCCTATTATGCTATATTATTATTGTATACATTAATTTCACAGGATCATAGACAAGTTTTTAACTTATTTGATCATGTTTTCATGAGAGATTTATTATTATTTATTATATTGACAATGTATTTGTTATTTTGAACACCAATAAACAAATAAATAAATAAATAAATAAATATGTCGGTAATTTTTGTTCTTTTTGGTTGGTCAATAACTTCCTCTTCATTTATTTGCTCATATTTGAATTTGAATAGTCGGCGGTGCGTATTGCAGGGAACCAACTTATCAAAAGAACAAAAATTACTAATATTGTAGGTTATACCTATCTGAAGGTCGATTTTTTTTGTAAAACCGTTGTTTTTGGTGCTTGTATTTGTGAAGATCAGATGAATAACGCCGGAAAAACATGTAAACACAAAGAAGGAGGCATTTTGTGCGATTTTTTACTGAAAAAAAAATTGTTGATTTTCAAAATTCAGAAGGGCATATCAGAAAGTACTTGAGAGCGCTGTGAAACCTAAGTAACACCGCTTTTTTTTATTTCAATGTGGAGCCCAATAAACTCATTATATTTCATAAATAGTTTTATTCTGAAATAAGGCATAAATCCGATAGTCACCACATATTAGTTTTTTTGGTGAACCTAATCAATTTTATCACATATCAAAGAATTTGAATTTCTTCCTGAACAGAACCAATGGAACTTTGGAGAATGATAATAATAAACAAAATATTTGTTTTCCAACTACACAAGTTCAAAAAAAACAAATTTTATAGAAAAAAAATACCAATATTGAATTAATTCAGTACTTAAAAGTTTTAATGACTCTGATGTTTCTTTTTTGTACAGTACATAAAATAATAATTGTTTTTGTATGACAGTGCGTAAACTAAGTTGCTACAATTTCGAGATATAATTACTGTCTTAGAAAAAACTTTCTATGATACACTTCCGTAAAGACCTTTTTGACCTTTTTTGTACTCGCGTTTGTTGAACTTGGCTACGCCTTACTCAACAAATTTAACGATTCTACGAAAAAGTCCTACTTCACAAACCTGTATCATAAATAACTATGTTGTACAGCTGTCATAAATATCCTACTTTTGGTATGAAAAACCATGGAATAATAACGACATGTTAACGTGGTTGGAAAAAAATGTTATGGAAGAATTTCATTGACAAAGTATTAGATTTCATTCAAACATTTCTTGTGTGTGGAATGTTACCCAAAGAATAGATCATTTGATTTATAGGTCAAAAAAATGGTCTCAAAGATAAACATTTAATGTAAAAAAAAAACTTTTTTTATAAAACATTATGGTCTGATAGAGCAGCTTCTTATTTAAGCTTTATATACATTTATGTACTAAAATGAATCTTGATGTATTTTTGTACATTGTTTTTTGATATTGAAGTCACTTTATGCCAAATTTTCTTGTTTATAATTATTATGTAATTATGAAGTGTTTTTTTTATATTTGAGTTTTATTATTGTTTTCGTATAATTAGGATTTATATAGTATCAGAAACTTTTCATCCGGGGTATAGACAGAAATCTACATGAGCAACAAAGAATGCAATGATATAATAACACCACATAAATAAGAGAGACGCACTACTGCGCCCCTCTCCTGTTGCCTTGCTCGACGAATTAACAGCTCAGTTGATATCCCTTCCTCGAGCAAGTAGAGGAGAAATTGTAATGCTCTCTCAACATTATAGCAAGCTACTCTCCATGCTCTCTCAACATTATAGCAAGCTACTCTCCACGCTCTCTCAACATTATAGCAAGCTACTCTCCACACTCTCATAAAATCATACCCCAGATGAAAACTTTCCGATACTGTATATAAAATATTGAATAATTCAACGATGTGTTGAGTGTGTCAGTGTGAGTTTATATTATGAAAAATTATTGATTAAACAATGGTTTATTTCTTATAATTGTATTACTGTGGGTGATATGAGCTCATTTTGATTTGTTATTGTGGTGAGATATGAAAAACTACTGGAATAATTACTAGGCTCCACTTTTAACAAATCTCTCAATATATTTCTCCTACTCTCCTCTTTCCTGCCTTGTATTACATTCTTCAAATCATGGTATGTATTTGATAATTGTTCTTTAATTGGGACAGGTTCAGCTGAAATCGTATGTCTTGGACATAACCAGTTCTTAATTGTTTAAAAGCGAGCTTTGATTTATTTTGATGACATCAACTTTTGAATTTCAAATCAATAGAATGCCTCCAATTTGTTGTTCATTGAATTTTTTCATTTTGTTTTGAATCCAACCCATGATATAATTTATTGTTAGTAGATATAATTTTAAATTTTAAAGCTTTCTAGAAGTTTCCGGATATATGAGTAAAAGTATTATTGATGATATTGACAAAAAAAATCTGATATTTTATTTTTGTCCATATCTTCATTAATACTTCGATTCATATGTCCTGGAACTTCTAGGAATCTTTAAAATACGAAATTGTATCCAAATCGTACTTTAATCATACTAGAAAACGCTTAGAAAATGTCAGTAGATTCAACCAGAAAATTTTTTGTGGCTACACTGGTTAGGGGTACTAAAATCTTCCATTGGACAATGGAATGTAAGATATAGTTCGAGAACGCCAAATCAAACACAGGTATCAGTCAAGTAGGCATTGGAAATAAAGAATACGGCACTATTCTCCAAATTGTACATCAAATAGTGACCCTGACAGGACAAACTATGGAGAATCTATTGAAGGTTAAGAAAGAATGAGACATGTTGAGAAAAATGTTACCAATACTTGCAATGAGCTGGAACTGAACGCCAAGCCGCCGAAAAAACGATAATATATTGTTGTCAGATGAGCCCAGCTTGAAGATAAATGGTCTAAATATTTATCCATAATGAGCAGATCCATATGATGATACAAGTTAATGACGAATTCGAAGAAGAATATGAAGCAATGGAGAAGTTTTGTGAATATTTGACAATTTATAGGTCTAATTTTGAATTTGTCTTAGTAAATAAACGGAATTTAGATGGAGCATGTTCCAGTACAGGATCATGGATAGGAGTGTCAAACTCCAGAAGACATTTCAAATGCGATAGTACGAGTGTATAGAAAGAATGGTCAAAAAACGTTTGACGGGCAATGTAGGAAAAAACACAGTCGCGAAATTTGAATGTTTTGCAATTCCATATTGCAGAATGTGACAGATTGCTGGAGATCAGTGGTGTTTTGGGTGAGTTGCTGTTGTTTCCAGGCACCTTGTATTTTTATTTGAATTCAATTATTTTATTTTATTGAGTGTTGTTGAAAAAAAGAACGTTAACAATTATGTAAAAGGCATCACTAGAGAAAAGTTAGAAAATTTAGTATTCCTCATCAATTCTCCATATTCTACATTAAGGTTCCAATAGTGATCTATATGCACTGGACGAATTAGCAATACGGTTTGAGCATTGCTATTCCAACTGCACAACTCATATTACCACTATCAAGTCCTTGGTGAATGAGGGGAACTATCAAATTGACTGAAATTGATATTTTTGGTGCAATGGCTCCTAGACATATCTAATATTACATTCTCACCAAGCGACAACACTATTGTAATTCAAAATATATAATTCGAGTTATTTTATATACATGTTTCCTATTAAAATAATGCACTTCTAGTAAGTAAAAACCCGATTTACCCTGTTTTGGCGTTCTTGTAGATACAGGGGTTTTGCTTAGGACGGCAGAATAATACGATAAAAATCAATACACATCAATAATTACATCAAGTACCACCTCATCTCTGCTACTATTACAGCTTGAGTTCCTCAGGAAAGGTTCATCATCACTTGAAGAGTTGTTATTTTTTTTTTGCTATGGTCATTAGCCACGTATTCTGGATAGGCCTTGTTACTAACTCTATACACCACCTAAGGAGCAGCACTGTTAATTATTAACGCAACAGCGAATCGTGGAAGATTATCCCCAGCCAGCAACAAGATTCAATCACTCAGATTTACATCTGAAACTGAAAAAATCTTGCCCTACCTAGGGATCAAGAGTTGTTGTTAAAAGTGTGGATGATAAAGAAACAATAAATAGCAAAGATAATTTTAAAACTATGCTCGATTCAGTTCTAAAATTTTTACTTTCAAACTATCATAAAACTCTTGACTATAATTCACGTTTTCTGATAACAAATGTTTCACATCTCTCCTGAACTGATGTGATACTTTTTATATTTATAAGTAGGTGATTAAACATTTACATTTATTATAAATTATTGATCAGTGTACTTATAGGATTTGGAAGTTTTAGATCATTATTCTGTCTGGTATTATGACCAATAGTGAACTTTGTTGTATCAAACAGGTTCCAGTATAAAAGCTGCAATAAATGTTAGAATTTTGTAAGAAAGATATTTCATCAAGAATATTGATATCCACTTCACATAAATATCACAAAGCACGCTTCTGTGAAACTACTAGTCGGTGAATGATGACCACAGCAATCTCCCCAAACTTGTTTACCATATCGTAGATGTTTCTGTAAAGAATGTGTTCAATATAAATCTTTCGTATCTGAAAATGGTTATAATGAATATAATTATGGACAATCACAAAAAAACAAACTTCTAAAAAAATTTAATCAATAAATGAAAAATACTATAAAAATGGGCAGATGGTATTTTCTTGTGTGTGTCAACATCAGAAAAAAATGCTATTTTGAATTTCTCAGGATTAAAATACATTAAGATCTATATCTGAAACACAGGAAACTAAGAATTGAATATTTCTTTAATGTCTAGGAAAAGTATACACAAAATTGGAAAAGATTTCTACTGGGAGGGTAGTAACTCCATTCCAGCACATTCTTGGGCTATTCTGACTCCAAGGGCAAACAGTCCTATCGATTTTACGAGTGACCTAAAAATGGATTAGTAATATTGAGAAAATAGGACAAGACATTGATTTTCTTCACCATTTGAATTCGTCTTGGTAAATACCCTTTATAAATGTCGCAATCCCTTGTTTAGCCATTTCTATGGAGTAATTCGTATGGTGCACTGAGAAACTGTTTTTATAATGTAAAATAAGCAAATGATACTAAAAATACCAATATTCGTTTTGAAAAATTGTACAAAATTCTAAACTCGTGTTTGTCGGAAGAAAAACTGATGTTTGACATATGTCGTATGTCAGTTAAATCGAAAGGTTTTGACATTCGACCACAGAACTCGTAATTATATCTTTCATAAGATATAATTATGAGTTCTGTGGTTCCACTAACTGAGTCTTTATTGAAAATAATATCAATTATATCCTTATTCTCGACGGAATTATGCAAAATCATCAAATCAATAATTCCTTATGGGCTTTTTAACACGTATTACCACTATTACCAGTTTGTTTGGAAAGGTTTCATAAGCTCCGCCCACTCGTGACGTCAGAGCTTAGGTAGTCTATATATAAACTAGCTATAGACTAATAGATGCATGATTTTGCATAATTCCGTCGACAATAAGGATAATTAATAAAGACTGATTTAGTTTGAAAGCTTTTGACAAAATAAACAATTTCAATGTTTGGAAACCTGGATTGCGGTAGTTTTTGACGTATTTGAAAAAAAATGCATCTTCCAGTTTTTTCGGAAATGACATTAACTTTCGATTTCCAAATGGGACGTCCATTATATTGATATGATTGGTTGGGAATGGTCATAACGAATCCATCGATACTAGGTTTGAGGGTGTTATCTCTAAAGACTACGGAGGTACCGTTATTTATTTTAATCATAAACTCAATGAGTGGGAGAAACTTTCTGACGGGATAATTGAAATCTCTCTCCCAGTCCTATATCCTATAGCTTTTGGATAAAATAAATAGATATCAAGGTCCACTCTTGCGCATGCGCTTAATATTGAGGTTATTTATAAAGCGTCAAATTATTGTTTACTACATACTTTACATATGATTACGTGATCCTATCAGCGAATTGCCTTCTCAAAAACCCATAAAAACGCATTTCTTTGAATGACTGTCTTGAAAATCCTATTATATCAACAATTCTGCCTTCTTTAAAACCCGTAAAAACGCCATCATACAAACGTTGATGTTTGGCCACTGGAAGTTAGCTGGTGTAGTTAGTACTCTTTGAAGGAAAAAGCATTTTTGGAAAAATTCCTTATTTTTTTTTACTTTTTGAAAACTCCTAGCCCGGGACAAATCCTAGATTCGTCTAAAGAGAGGTATTATCATAAGTACTAAGCGAAAATTATCCATATGCATGATGATTGTGGATAAATAAACCACAGAAATCACGGTGTATAAGTAATGTGACATTAACTCATACACAATGAAATACACTCTCTATTTTTGTCTTGAGAGGTGTCGATCCTTTAGGACCATCAATAGATGTAAAACTTTCAATCAAGAAGTATACATGACAATCGATTAGTTCAGTTTTGTTAATCAAACTAAAGAAATACCGATATTAACAGCAAATCAGATTTGAAAACATTTTCAAGTCTGATATCTGAAAACAAAGCTCCTTTCGGGAGATCATTTGGTATAACAGTAACGATAGTCGTAGCCGACCGATGTTTTCACTTTTTTTTACACCTATTCACCTTCAACGTATGTAGGCTACAAGGACAAAACCCTGTCTGGAAATAACTACACCCCTACCTAGTACCGCGGCGGGTATTGAGTTATATCGAACTTATACTTGTGCAATGTTCCTCATTGCAGAGGATACAACTGCAAGTGCTTCATGTGACCAAATAGCAAAATTTTGTTTTGATTCGGACAGAGAACTACAGGTTACAGGTTTTACCCACCATCTAACAAAAACTGATTCGGCAAAACCTCGTAGCTAGTCTGCAGGTAATTCCTCTGTCAGAATCAATCAATCAATCAGAATAGATAACGAACTGACAATAACATATAAAAATAAAGATATTGTATCAGAATCATCAGTAACATTTCTAGGTGTCAGACTTGATCAGAGGTTGGACTGGAAAGACCAAATTGAACAAATGTCAAGTAGTATATCAAGGTACACAGCTATGCTCTGAAAATTATTTCATCCAATATTAACAAAAATACTGCAATAATGGCATATCATGCTTATGTACAGTCAAGAATTAGCTATGGAATAATATTCTGGGGAAATTTAGTTCATTCTGAACGAATTTTAATTCTGCAAGACGTGTGTATCAGAAATATATTTCATTTAAAACAAAGAGACAGCTGTAAAAGCATTTTTTTTTAAAACAAAATACTAACTACAGTGTGTATATACATCTTAGAAGCAACAATGTTTATGAAGAAAAATGATGATCTATTTGAAACGAGTATATATGATCATCCTTATAATACAAGAACAACAGGCACATTGACATCTGACATACATAGATGCACATCTATTCAGAAAAATGTTGAGTATTCAATAAAAAAAAAATATGGAACAAATTACCCATGCACTTGAAAACTCTAAAAACCAAAGCTTTGAAAACAAAATTAAAATCTGTTCTATTCTGCAAAGCATATTACAACCTAAATGAGTTCTTCTGTGACTTTTGACTAGAATAGTTTCTACATTGTGAAATTACTGTATTTTGGTTTTTTTTTATTTTTGATATTCAAACTGTGTCCAATATCAAATGCAATAAAATTAAAAATTATTTTAATTCATTTGCACCTCTGAAACACATCTGTCATATTTGTTTGTCAAATTATTCTCACAATTGTTTGCTATTTTAAGTAGATTGAAAACCTCTCTATATTTATACAGTGTGGAAAGTCTAACTGGAACAAATTCTGTAACTTGATAAATAAAGGTTTATCGCAAAATTCCCGAAACACCATTTTTTACAAAGAGATTTGTTTATCTTTTCAATTATCTGGGGGGTTGCAGAGACCTCCAACTTTTTTTTTTAATGAAAGAGAAGATTCAAGTGCAAATACAATTCCATTTTTTTTGTTACTGTTTATAAGCAATGTGTCGGAAAAAAATTAAATACGGAAATAATTACTGAAATTATACGGTCCGCGTACGCACCTGACTATGACGTGGACAGTATAAGATTTTTTGCTGTGTATAGGTACACTGTTTCTTACCTGATAAGCCTAATAAAAAAGGTTTATGCCACTAAACCTAACGACATCGCCGAGCTCCAACAAAGAATCAGGGACGAAATTAGACAAGTATCGCCGGAAGTGTTACAAAATGTTCGGAATGCTACTTATTATCGATTGGGATATTGTCAGCAACAAGGTGGAGAGCAGTTTGAACATTTATTGCATTCAAGTAATTTCAGTAACTATGTCCTAATTGTTGTATATGATTCACCCCGTATGATGGTGAAATGGGTTTGGCAAGGGTTGTCAAAGAAGACATAGGTATAGTTAATTTTAAGTTATGTGTATTGTCATATTCCACGACATAATTTTCCAAATAAAGCTTTTCAAAAATAAACATCCTGACAAATACTGGGAATTATCATCTCTGAAGATATTTCCTACAATTCAGAAGTGGTCCCGATTGATTAGAAAAGTTTTTTTTTATTATTATTATCAAGTTTGTTCGGTGAATTTCCGATCTGTTTTGACGAATCTTCTGGTTCCTGGAGCTGGTTATTAGCAAAATGGCAGAAGGAGGTAGTCCAAAAGTAGCACACAGGAAACTCTGATGGAAAAATTCATGGATATGATGTTAACTATGGAGCGGAATAGGTTGGCATGGGAAGAAAAGTTTCTCAAATGGCTGGAGAAGTCTAAGACTGAGCAAGAGAAAAAGGTTTTTCGTGCTATTCCCGATTTCAGCAAAAGTATTGATGACTTCAATGGTGAACACCTAGGAAAACCTGCTATGAATTGGCTCGTGAGTCTATAGAGTGCAGCTGTTCTCCATAACTGGCCGCAAGAAATATACTTTAGAAACGGCTAAGGTCCATATGACAGGCACAGCAAAGAAATGGTTCACTGAAAGAGCTTCAAATATAAAGACGTTCGATGACTTATTCAAAGTAAGCTTTAAGAAAACATTCGATTTCAGAATGAGTAAGGATGAGATGTGGGAAAATATGAAAAAGCGAAATCAAGGTAGAATCGATTTATTCTTATTTTCAAGATAAAGTTACATTTTGGGTACAAAAATGAAGATCCATTCAGGTCCATGAAATGGAAAGAGAAACAGCACAAAACAGAGGTTCAGAAACACATTGAATTTCGTCGACGTTTGAGTTGGAGATAGAGCTGAGATACTGGCTGTGATGACAGATCAAGATTTCAGTTTGAAAGGTGGTGATCGATTTGGTGAGATACGAGGTAATTTCGAAATCTCTGATAAATCGACAACTTCATCTGAAAGTGAACGGGTTCCTATCACTTTGAACATGTTGAACTTGGACGATGGTGTTTGTGAACAGGACAAAATGAAACTCTTGGACTTGGTTAATGAATTTCGCGGTTGTTTTGCGTTGAATTAGGTTGTACTGATTTAATGACAGTTAATATAAAAGATAATGACAAACCCGTCAAAGCAAAACCGTATCGTAGTAACTTTTGGAGAATCGAAAGACAATCAAAGACACTGTCGATGAATGGCGCGAGTGCGGTATAGTCCGTGATACGATTTCATCTTACGCGTCTCCGGCATTTCTCGTACCAAAGGCATCTGTTGAAAAGAGACTTGTAGATTTTCGTAGACTAAACGCGCAAACCGAGAAAAAGACATTTCCGATTCCTCATATTGACGATTGTTTTGAGTTGTTGACCGGTTGCAAGTTATTTTGTGTATTGGACTTGATGTCAGGTTACTTGCAAATACCACTTGACGAAGAATCCAAATCAAAAACTGCTTTTATTTATCAGGATGGTACTGCAGAATTCGAAAGAATGTGTTTCGGCTTGGTAAACGCACCTTTCGAATTTTCGAAGCTCAAGTGTTTAGCTCTAGGACCTTTGAGAAACACTGTTGCGGTCTCGTATCTTGACGATATTTTAATCGGTGCGGTAAATTGGACAGAAATGTTAGACAAGCTCCGGCAAGTATTTTCCGCGATTTTGAAGGCAAAATTGACATTTAAGCTTACTAAATGCGAATTTGGGAGGAAGTTTGTGAAATTTCTTGGTTTTCAACTAACTGCAGATGGTATGTTACCAGGAGGAGGAAAGTTGAGAGCTATTAGCGAATTTTCGGCACCAAAGAATAAACATGAAGTAAGACGTTTTCTAGGTCTGACTGGATTTTTCCGTAGATTCATCAGGAATTATGCAGTGATAACGAGGCCACTATCAGATTTGACAAAAGGAAACGTGAGTTTTTGCTGGCAACAACAGCATCAGTCAGCTTTCGATGTACTGAAGGATATGTTACAAAGAGCACCAGTCTTGCAATTGTACAATCCTAAAGCGAATACAGAACTCCATTGTGATGCATCAAGTTTGGGAGTCGCAGGTATGTTACTACAGGAGGGCAAGGATGATAAAATGCATCTTGTATACTGCGTGTCCAAGAAAACAAGTGATGCTGAGAAAATGTACCATTCTTCAAAAATGGAGTTATTGGCCATAGTTTGGTGTATTGAAAGGCTGAAACCAATGCTGTTGGGTATAAGATTCACTGTTGTTAGCGATTGTCAAGCTTTAGTGTATCTAAATGCGAAGAAAACTCTTCTACCACAAATTGCTAGATGGTATATATATACTACCCTAGCTGAATATGATTTCGAAATCAGGCATAGAGTTGGTGATAAAATGTCTCATGTGGATAGCTTGAGTTGAACACCTGTAGAAGATTCATCAAAGGAAGGAATGATTGAAGAAATTTATGAAAAAAGAATAAATATGTTTCATGATTGTATCTGAGGAAGATAAGATTTTGATGATCCAGAAGAATGATGAAAAATTAAGAAATATTGTCAAAATTCTACAAAAACAGCACAGAAGCAAGGAAGAAGAAAATATGATTGATAAATATTTGATAGAAAATGGTTGACTGTACAAAGAAGTAAAGGTGAACGGTGAAGACAAATGGCTGTATGTAATCCCAGATTCAATGAGAAAGTCGATAGTTGTGAAATACCACGACTTAATGGGACATTGGTCATTGGATCGTACAGTTTATGCAATTTTGAGGAAATTTTGGTTCAAAGGAATTCGAAGATAAGTGAAGAGACATATTCAGGGATGTTTTGAGTGTTTATTCGCGAAGGTTCCTGGTGGAAAGAAAGCTGGAATGCTTTATCCATTAAAAATTCCTGAGAGACCGATGATAAAAATTCACATTGATCATCTTGGACCATTTCCTAAGAGTACAAGAGGAAAAATGTACATACTTGTGATTGTGCTTTCTTACGGTTCGTCAAACTGTTTCCTTTGAGAAGTACAAAAACAGATCAATCAGTATGGAGTTCCCAGAGTACTAGTAAGTGACAGAGGGAGCCGTTTTACCAGTACTGAATTTGAAAATTTCTGCAAGAAATTCGACATTGATTTGAAACTTATTGCTGCACATTATCCACAGGCGAATGGAATGGCCGAGAATAGAATGGAGTCCATTGTACCATGTATTATAACTTCGATAAATATTGAAAACGAAAAATGGCACAAAACCCTGAGTTCAGTAGAGAGAAAAATGAACTGCGCGGTTAATAAAACTACAGGAGTTACACCTTTCGGAGCTCTTTACGGATTCCAACCAAATTTTGAAGACGTAGGAATAGTGAACAATACTGAAAAGACAGTAGAGCAACCAAGACATGGAGAAATAAGGAATAAGGTGAAGAAAAATGTCGAAAAGAATCAAAAGAAATACAAAGTATATTATGATAAAAGGCGATATGATGGAATTAAATACGACGTAGGTGATATTGTAGCTATATGTAAGCCACATAAAGCTGATGGGAAACCTACAAAAACACAACCAAAGTATCGTGGTCCTTTCGTTGTGATTGGAACACTTTCCGGAAATACCTAGATTGGAAAGGCTTAACAAAGATGGAGGTCGAAATTTAACTACGGTAGCTCATGTTTCTCAAATGAAAATATACAGAAATGCAGAGGAAAATGATGATTCGGAGGACAAATTTTCATTAGAGAATGAAGAAACGGAATTTGAGATTATTGACGTATCGTCAGATAAAGAAAAAGAAGAGGATACAAGTGAAGATGACGACAGTAACGAAGAAGATGACGATAGTAACGAAGAATGGAAACCTGATTCGGATAACGAGATTGATGAGCATAAAGATGAGCGTAATACTATTACTCGCAACAGGCCGAAACAATTAATCAAAAAACGAAAAAGGTTCGACAACTATGTTTGAGGACAAACATAACGATTGTTGTATATGATTCACCACGTATGATGATGAAATGGGTTTGGCAAGGGTTGTCAAAGAAGACATATAGTTAATTTTAAGTTATGTATTGTCATATTCCACGACATAATTTTCCAAATAAAGCTTTTCAAAAATAAACATCCTGACAAATACTGGCCATTATCATCTCTGAAGATATTTCCTACATAATTTTTTTTCTGACATGCTTAAAAACAGTAACAAAAAATATGGAATTGTATTTGCAATTGAACAATCTTTCAAATAAATAATTAATCAACCTACCCTTCCATTAAAAAAAAGTTTGGGGTGGCTGCAACCCCCCAGATAATTAAAAAGATAAACAAATCTCTTTTTAATATGCCCCATTGAAAATGAAAATTGACGTGTGGAAATGACGCATAATTTATTTATATCAATTACTACTCATAAAACTTTTAATGAATGACATGCTCTATACCTTTATGTAAGGTCTTTGTGGAGTTAATAAAGATTTTTCTTTCTTTCTTTCAAAAGAAAATTCTGCTCATACAGAGCACTTGCAATTTTAACGTCTGGAATGAGGAACACTGATCCAATACCCATCGAAATTTTTGCCAGAAGATTGGTTGTTTGCAGACAGGTATTTACCATAAACCCTTGGGCACATTGTAGGTGAATGCAAGTAAAAAATGGTTAAAAATTGGTCAGCAACGACTATCTTTATTTTCAAGCCTGTTTCATTCCTAAATCAATTTTTTTTCGTTTGCTGGTGCTGATTATACTTAATTAAAAATAAAAAAATTTAGGCCTAGGATAACATCAAATCACGGAATACAAAAAACGTTCTGTAAATAATACTACCAGTTTAAATTATTTACTTTTATTAGGTACGTTACAATATAACATATATGTTGCTATAGTATTCATACACCATACGCATGTAAATCATTAACAATAAAAAAATGACATGTCTAAACTACATTTTGAAAAATCTGCACGTCACCTATCCAGATGGATAATCCCATTATAAGATGTACATGCTTATATATGCGGAAAAATAAAAATATGCGCCATATCAAGAAGATGTAGAATAAAATTTGTGCCTCGAATCACTTGCTGTTGCCTCATCAATGAAACAGCAATATGACACAGCTATGCAGAAAACTAGATCAGCTCGAGAGAAAATCAAAGTCGCTACATCAACGCTCATTTTATTGTGCCCCAAAGAAGTAAAATTAAAGCGGCGATTTTTACAGATTTTCAATTATATTATTTGTGACATTACCTATTAATATAAAACCATCCACACTAGACCCAGAGTAATTCTAACCTAAGAACTTGACGATTAAGTTAGGGATTGGGGCAACTGATAACATAAGTAGAACGCAAATCACAAATCATTCTGCTGTAAATTTTCTAGAGTTCATAAAATCTATATAAAAAAAATCATGGAAAACGCACAACACAATGCCTCTTATGGTATCACGAACAGTTTTGAGCCCTTACAATTTGAATGGTTTTTACTTCCGATTCAGAATAAAATAAATTGTTCGCAACAACATAATATTTTTGTGATCCGTTTTCAACTTATAAACCCTGTCTCTAGGATCCCTCAAACACGCAATATCTTATACTCTCTCACCTCAATAAATAATTAAAAAATCAAACACTTAGTTTAGATGGCAATATGCCCCGCGATATGATAAGAAATTTTATAAAAGATGTTTGGAATATCACGGGAAATACACCGCGCAATGTAATAATTGTGCAATGAAATAAAAAAATCACGTGAATTTAGTTCTTATTTGTTTAAAAAATGCTTGTTCATACCACTTACATTCAAGCAGAAGCTATATTATTCATACAGTAAAACCTTACTTTAATAAAAAATAAAAGTAAAAACAAGAACATTTCAGAGGAACATAATATTTACATAACTGCGATGTTACAGGAAAATATCAACACAAATAAAACTGTTGATAAAAAAAGGTTGTTATCAAAATGGAACACTGTGTTCTAAACGGCATCTGTAGAGGCAGTATCTCAAAATAATTTGATGCATTGTATCTGCCCGTTGCTTGTTAACCAAAAATGTAACACAAACGCCACAATCCACTATTTTTGGTCTCTTGTTGTGACGTCACAGAAATTGAGGTTATGGCACACTTTCAATTTTTGGTTAATATTTTTAGACTAGTTTTGCCATATTACTTTTGTTCGCCAACACATTGATTTTTATAGCATGAAAAAGGAAAAAAAAAACATTTTCACAAAGTCGTTTCTTAGTTAAAAATGATTTGATGAAAACGAACTAAAGCAAAAACGCTTTTTTCGGATCGAAGAGTACGGTAATTCAACTAGTTTGGTCATATTTTTTTGTACTTGTAACTAACAAAAATTAAAACTGGTATGCCCAATGATCACATACGTACTGAACCGACTCCTCTAAGGGTTCTCACCCACATCACAAACAAAAAGGAGATGATAAAAAAATAAAATAAAAAATGGCAAACAAAAAACTAAAAAATACTGATTTATTCAACTAAATGACATTAAATACTATACACAACATACAGGGGTAAGGTTAAATTTTCTGGAATAATCACAAATATAACAAATATCTTAAAGAACTAAAAAAATAAAATAAAATACATCATAAAGCTACAAGAAGTTTACAGGGAAAGTACTATGAAAGAAGCATTGGATGATTAAAATACAAAACTTTTC
This sequence comes from Chrysolina haemoptera, assembly GCA_958298965.1. Classification (NCBI taxonomy): domain Eukaryota; kingdom Metazoa; phylum Arthropoda; class Insecta; order Coleoptera; family Chrysomelidae; genus Chrysolina; species Chrysolina haemoptera. The sequence goes on along the minus strand of OY282584.1, from coordinate 19,963,269 downwards.
ACATAGAGTTGGATAGAAAAATGCTTTGTTCCTGGTAAATGCAAAAAGAAAATGGAGAATGAAAGTTGTGATGCGGGTGAGAAATATGATAGATTTGGCATCGCTATCTTAATTCCAAATACGTAGGAAGCTGTCCCAAGAACCTGTCCCTACTGCCATTCCATTTTCAGTAACCCCTAGACAACTGACACGATTATCGTGGCCAGCTAGTATACCTGTAACAAACACAAAATTATAATGAAAATTAATCACTATTTAGGAAATTTAATTAAAAATATTTAGGGACTTCTACTTTACAGAAGATAACATTATTATTATTTTTATTACTTTATTGATCCACAGAAACATTTCTATTTAGGGGGATGAAAAAATAATACATACACTGGATAAAAACAATACACGTGAAACAAAAATATAAAGTTCTGTGAACTATATGAAATTTTAAGTCCATAATTGGGTCTTCATTGTGTCAAATGTTCAAACAGTAGTGCTACCTGTATACAGGGTGTAATCTTGCACTCCCGTGAAGGACGGGTGTATAATATCATTTTATAACGAATGGCAGATGTAAGAATTCGAAAAAAAAATTTAATTTTAAATTTTGTTGGATAATTCGGAAAATCTTGGAAACCGTTTTTAGAAATTACAGTTTCTTCCATCCGGCAGTTCCAGTATTATTGCGGCTTTGCTCCGGTCAGCTGACGTTCAGCGGACAGCTGTCCTCAAAATTTCGACGAATTCTCCAACACAATTAACAATTTCCACAAATTTTTTTCGATGTTTTCACACCTGCCATTCGTTATAAAATGGAATTACCCTGTATAAAGAAAAAACGGAGGATTTGACTATCCCTTATAGAAATCTCTTCTCTCTGATTGTGAGCTAAAGCCAGAACTGAATTTATAGTACATGTATGTGTAGTCTATTTCAAACCATTCAAAATGAATGCTCATATAGTGACTTTTCAGTTTCCTCTTCGCCCTCTCTATGACACTATGATTGACATATACTTCCATATGTGTGTGACCAGCAAGTAGGAACTTAATATTGACTTCTTCTAGGGTCGGTACTTCCTTTAACAGCCATAGATAACATGAATACCATATTAACATTATTATTTTGGCCACTACAATTATCTGTCCATACTGTCAACTTCTCAGTAGATATCTATCAGGATTTCGGAGTTCTTCCATCGTCAAGTGAATGAACATGATACTATTTCGTTATCATACACCAAGTTTTTTCAACGGTTGTGTCAAAAATTTTACTATTCAATGTCCAGAGCTTTCTTGAGTAAAAACTTTGGGAATTCTTCAAATCAGTCAATGGAAAGACATTTTTGAAGATCAGACAAAATGACTAAGATAAACGAGTTTTTCATCATTTTTTCAATTTTAATTTCACAGTGCAGTTTATCTCACACATCACAAGTGTCATTGTTTGGTAGGTGGAAAGACAAGTTGAAATCTTTATTGAGAACTTTAGAATGAACCCACTTTTTTTCTGGTTTGGTTTATTCTTGTTGGAACTCATACTGACATGCTATAACAAGTGTGTAACTGGACTTACATATATTTGGCTAAAATACAGTTTAGGACTTATACTCTTATAGCTGTGCTTAAAATAAAATTATAAATGTTTGAAGGACATAAGTTGTTATGGTCTGATGGGGAATGAAATTTTATGTGCAAATCATTAATAACCTGAAAATCGCTATTTTTTTATTTTCGTCCGTCTGGTTCTGAGGTGCAGATATTTTCTTCAATTCTATATTAATTGTTGGAATGACATTTGAGTTTTTCAAATTATCCTGCAGTATATTTCACTGAATCTACTACTTCTGTAAACTAGAACATATTCGAATTCCGTGCGTGCTCGCCCCGCGTGTCATGCACGCCGACAGGCACCGGTGTGAACGTCGACAGGCATGCATTTCTCATGCAGGGTGGGAACGCTTGTATCTGAATCGGCCTTTATAAAGACTAGCACAGAAAATGAAGAAACAACCAGATTTGTAGGAGGAAATATGAGAAACTCAGTCATATAGCGTGTGACCTATTTTAAGAAAGAAGCAACCTTATAAAAGTAAATATTTCAACCGATTGGATTTTTTATTTTATTTTTTTTCAATAGGTAGACATTCAAGAAGTCCATTAGGTCGCCAATTTTCATGAATGAGTCTTATTCTTATTTTTCAATATAAAATATCTGACGACACCACTGCATTCGCGACATTTTCAAATGATTTATGTCAAAATTACATTAAAAAGCGTTCATCAATAAAAAAGTTATAAAGGAAAAAATTTGGAAATAGCTATTAATGTAACGAGATTATTATGCGATTTATAATACTCGAGGATGTCGCCTGTGCCTCCGAGATTTATTTAAATTGCATAATAATCTAGTTACATTCAAAGCTTTATCGTATCATTGACATTGACAACGATGATGTGAAAATGAAATCAAGCACTTTGGTTATGTCACGTTATTGTCATTTGAGTGTGCCATTTTGTATCTATTATAAAGTAACTGAAGTATTATATTGTAACTAATGTATTATGTGTTGTTATGATATTATGTTAATAATGTGAGACTCTCTTGCTGCATCATACGTAGTCTACTCACATGAGCAGCCTGTAGTGTGTTTACCTGACATGAATCCCTTTCTCAAATTATTACAAGTGCTAATTGTAATCAAACAAAACAGGGGAACCTATTTCAATAAATATTGTTTCTTATATAATCACAAGAATTCCTCATTTACAAATCAACCTAAATGAAAGGGAGCAGCACCACTATAATATGAGCTCTGATACAACTTAATAAAATTAGCATTCGCTTTTTCAACTCAAGAAAAACGTATCATCAAAGAGTCATTGATGTAAAAGTGTGTGCATGCAACAGTACAAGGGTAAAGAAGAAATACAATATGCACCCATCATCACACTAATGAACCATCATCTGTCTCAGACACACCTAATACCCCTGGAAAACTGACCTCTGCACTATTGACCATATGTCCACAATAAAATATTATTCCATATGTAGTAAATATGACAACATATATGGTAATCTTACCTGCTCTTTCTGTCTTCATAGAATCCCAAACATTACAGTTAAAGTCATCATAACCAGCCAAGAGTAATCGACCAGATTTGCTGAATGCAACACTCGTGATACCGCAGATGATATTATCGTGACTATACATGGCCAATTCTTGATCGGCCCTAATGTCAAACAGCCTACATGTAGCGTCATCACTACCAGTAGCGAATGCAAAGCCATTGGGAAAGAATGTGACCGCGTTTATATCTGACTCGTGACCGGGGAAGGTCTGCTTGCAGAGACCCTCTCGTATGTCCCAGAGTTTTGCTGAGGCATCACATGCTCCTGCAAAAAATATTCAATGTTAGAACAACTATAATTTATTCATCATAGATATTTTACACACGAGAAATATATCCCCAAATAAATAGACCAGAAAATTTTGAGAATAGAGAATTGGGCAGAGTCCTTGCCTACATTGTCGTTAGAATATAATAATTAGAGAAGTTTGGAAAAGATTAGACGTGACTTGAGACGAAGCAGCGGAATAATTTTCTGAACAAAATGGTTGAAGAAAATTTGTGATTACTAATTTGGTCTTCGTAGTATATTTTACCTCAATTTCTAGTTTGACCCGATAGCATTCACGTTGGAAATCATGATATCCTAAGGAGTTGAAATTTCACATGTTGGTTCAGTTCTGATGACATGTCAGAAGAATTACCCCGCCACCCGAAAGCTAGATAGAGAATGCATAGGGTTTCGGAATTTCTTTGACAAATTTAATTACTAATAAAAAACATTGTTGGGGGAGCTTTACATATATCTAATTTAACTAATTTTATTGATCCATCTTGCTTCAGGCATCATTCTGACAACCAAATTCTGTTTTCTTGGAAAATCAATGATTCGTATATTGGATTCAGCAGACTATTGACTATTGCAATTGTATCTCTCTTTTATTGAATGTATCATACAATAAGACGAATTCGACATTGTTATTTATATATGCCAATTCAAAATATTTTAATTTATTTATTTATGTATAACTGCGTATTTTGTATAAACATTATTGTTTTTGTTAACAAGAGAATTCTCTTAGAAATAATAAACCTACACTCTCTCTCTCTCTCTATCATTTTTCTGGCATGCACAGTGAAAGAAACCACTGAATTTCACAGCTGTCATTTTCACACTGCAGAATAACTAGGCTATCATCTGCCTTATCACAAAGACACAACTTTTGCTCTAAATGTTTCTTTTTGTGGAATAATTTCCCAGAAGCTATGCTTTGGGGAAATTAACTACCCAGAAGTTTTCCTTTGGTAAACAATAAGTATGTTCAATTTTTCGTGCTTCACAATCATGGACAAATCAAGCTTTATTTGTAGCCTGTCAAACCACTCTAACTTTTTCTGTGTATCTTGATGCAATGTATTTGTTTTCTTTTTCTAATGATAATAAATAATCATTTTTATTTGAAACAGCCACAATGGCACTTTTTTAACTAAAAAATCAAACACAAACAATAAATCTTGTGTGCCTGCAGACGGCCATTTTTAAGGAGCCATGGTCTCGTGTTCTAAATTATAATGAGAATCTGACACAGACCTTTTATGAGGTCTGTGGAATTTGAGATTCCATGATGTACAACTTATAAAACGTTGCGCAAAGTCTAATTTTGATGAATGTGACGTCACAAAATAACTTTATTCTTCCTTATAGAGAAACTGGCAGTGACAAACAAAATTCCTGAATATCAGGTTATACACTTTGTAATTACAGTGTTCCCTCATGAGTCGTGAAAAGGTCCATTGGTAGTAAAACATTTTTATGTGGGATAACATTCAATGGTTTTGACGAGTTGAAGCCAGATTGATTCTTGAAAACAATGGAAGCTATTTGTAAGATAAAGACTGATATTGAGATGTTCACCTCTTTAAAATGTTCCCTACAACTATCATTGTTACACAAATTGACCAAAGTATGTATGAAGTTTTTTGAAAAATGTACTGTGGAATATCTAATGAGTATGAATTGTCGAAAAATTTAGTTGACGTAATATGTCTTGAAGCAACTTTCAGAGTATCCTACTGTCTTGAAGCAACTTTCAGAGTATTACCGTCCTGGCCAATTTAGTACAAAGATATTCAATATTCTTACACCAATTAGGATTGCAATCAATGGTAAGCCCTAGCATCTTACTGTATTTTTGGCATTCAAGTGTCTTGGTTGCATTCAAAGAAATTGTTTTATCACAAATTATTGACTGAATAAATATAAAGTACATACTATTGAGTCTTCATTCAAAATATATTTGTTGAGTTTGGAGAACACATTCATCATAATTATCATGTGTGATCAAGATATTAGTATCATCAGCATTATGATGCTATAATAGTACAACACATGTTGTTGCTCATGATGAGGAGGAATAAGAAAGTTTTCCCAAAAGATTTATTTTTATAAGTCTAATTTAGGGCTGAAATTACTGAATGTTACGTAAGTATGGGCTGTTTTATTATTTAAGAAATAATAATAGGCTTACTAATGCTAATATTTCCCAGTATCTGAAAGCTCTACAGGATTCAGACCATTTCATATTTTTTATAAATATATTTGCATATTTCTAGAAAGTGAAAATGCGTTTAGCAAGAAGACTTGTTCACCAGCTTAGTATAGGTAGCATATTATCGAATTTGACAGATGAGACTTGCATAAGTACATAGTTAGAAGTATATTTATTAGACATACATTTCAGTGCATAACTCTTAGAGAGCAGATAAGCTCTCTAAGAGTTGAGATCATTCATATAAGCTTTCCACATAAGCCTGTAATCTAATCTAATTTTTATCAATATTTAGGGTCAGCTGATTTCCTTCTGATCATTTCACAATAAAAGAGTGTAAAACCTGAGTAAGGCTCATTGTTATTGCCTCTAATTATGACATTGGTATCATCGTCATATGAAATAATTTTTCCATTGGAAGAGATTTTAGTGAAATATATAGGTAGGTCTGTGATGGTAGATTATGAAGAGCTAAGGGCCTAAAATGTATTCCTGTGGTACACCTCTTGCTAAGAGACATTTTTCACTTGTAATGTCATCAATATGAATGCATTGCTTGTTCTTGGTCTTTCAAAAAGAAGAAGAGTTCACAAACTTGAGGCTACAGCAATACATTTTTTGAAGGTATAGAATGCCGTTTCTATACTTGATTAAATTTCTGCTATAGTCTATTTCAAGAATAACGTAGAGTAAATTCTCACAAATACATAGACATATGCACATCAAATTAGTTTGTTTTCTTGAGAATTTACACTACGTTATTCTTGAAATAGAATATAGTGACAATATATTCACAGCTCTTTAGATATATTTCTCAATTGTATGATTTTTCAAGGAACTCATCTAAGAAGTAGATGGTACGGGAGAGCATATTACTTTCAAATAATAATCCTCCTGGTAGAAAACTGCTTACCTGATACAAATGTGCGCATGTCCGGAGAAAGCGACAGTGACATAACGTCTCCAGTGTGTCCTAGGAAAGACGTGGTCTGCTGACCGGTCTCAATGTCCCACAGGGCACAAGACATATCGCCTGAACTGGTAACGATTTGATTATCGTCAAGAAAACGGCAACAAGACAGATATCCTGTGTGGCCGGGCAATTCTCTGCTCACCCGTACATTACCTTCTCTAGTTTTTAGGCTATAAATAGAGCATATGTTATCTAAACCACCGCACGCTACGAAGCTTCCAGATGGGGCATAAGCGCAGGTCATCACCCATGATGATCTGAGTGGGATTGCGTGAACCTGAAAAAATTAAATAATTTATCATTACCAGAATAAGTAACCAGCAGAAATCATTAATTGATAAATTCTACTTTTTGCAACAAATCAAGTTTTCACTTTTTGACAAACACATTGGGCATTTCCAGTATCTTAAAATATGCACTTTTTTACATGACGTAATGGAGGGCAGTGTATAACGTAGTCCTAACTATTTATTGATTCTATATTTTTAAAAACGGATTTATTATTCAATATTATTGAATACGTGTATTCAATATTATTGAATATAATATTCGACTTACTGTTTTAAGATTTCGTTTGTTTATTGTGAATTTGGGTTGTGATTTCGACAATGATCGCAAAAAAAAAATTTAGTTCCGATTTGTCGGAATACGACGGATACTCCGAATAAAATATTTGTTAATGTGCCAAGAAATTTAGGCGTACAAAATAACTGGAAGATAGCTTTGGAAGATCCTGATCTCGGTAGAAACGATGTTGCCTGAGAAGACTACTTTGTGAGTATTATCAGAGTTGAGAAGACTACTTTGTGAGTATTATCAGAGTTGAGAAGACTACTTTGTGAGTATTATTAGAGTCTTTCAGTAATTCTCTTGTATTCACAATATTAATTAACGAGTATACACAATCAGAATCACTCGCGCACTGACGTCACACGACTTCCCGCTCTTCTGATCTTTTGAATTCGGTACTTCCTTTTGGCGTTTTCAATAATTTTTATCTTGATAAATTGATGGGAAAAAAAAATTAAAAACTGAACAGGAGTTACGTAAGAATGCACTATATCGAAATATAATTTTCTAAAAATTACTGTAAACGCTCATTGACTAACAGACTGCAAAATGGTTTATAATATATGAAAACATTCATGGTAACCTGAGGAAGACAAATAACCAATAATTGTTATTATTACGATTGCACCATTCTATCGAGAATTGCTATAAATAGTCACTATCTTAAAACGGAATAGCCTGAGAACACTCTGCAGAGCCCAAAGAGCAAATCTCAATATTCTGTATGTTGCTCTACTTTTCGGACGACATTATTTTTGCCGGTAGCCGAAAATAGTCTTGCCTCAATTTCCACAGTATTTTTAAGAAATTTCCAACATACTCAATGTCTTCTGACCTCTCAAGCCGATACTTTTTTTCAATCTAACAATGACTTTCTACACCTATGCAGTGAGTGGTTACTGGTTAGGTAAGGAACAGAGTGGAATATAAAATCCTTTCAGTAACCTAACATTCCCGTTCTCGTGTGTCCCTCACCACTCGAGCCACGTTATTTATTTAAAAATTACAAAATTCGCTGAGAAATTCAACTCTCTTGTTAGGAAAAATAATAAACACTTCCATCATTTATTGATTGACAAATAGTTTCGTGTTTATTAATAAAATAAAACTTCTATGGCTGGATATTAAATAGTTGAAATCGATGAACCCTAATGAAATTTACTTTGCTCTATCTTCTATAATAAAAAAAATCTTGAACGAAATCCAGCAACAGAAAGAATATCGAAATAGAAAAGAAAGTGCAATCCATTTCTTTGGATCAGTAGGGTTTCTATACTGGTGTAGGTTGGTTATGGGAATACGGAATTTTACCTATACCGATGACGATAATGTGGTTATTGAAATGCCTATCTAGGAATATGTACTACAGTGTAAAGAAAAGGGCAAACAATTATTTGTTCCAATTGTGACCCCGCAAGTGTACAATATCCCTTAGGATATATATTTTCTGAAGGCTCATTTTCTATTTTATGTCATTCGGGGGTTGATTTTAGCCCTTCACCCACTTTACAAATTAATGAATTGACATAGCACGTTCATTTCGGGAATAAAAATGTCTTCTGTGAGTTTCATGTTGGCAGGTTTTTTCTGAAGGCTTTTCTCTATTTTATGTCATTCGGGGGTTGATTTCAGCCCTTCAACCCCTTTGCAAATCAATGAAATTGATACGGCACCTTCATTTCGTGAACAAAAACGTGTTCTGTTAATTTCATGTTGGCAGGTTTTTTCTGAAGGCTTTTTCATTCGGGGGTTGATTTCAGCCTTTCATCCCCTTTGCAAATTGATGAAATTTATACGGCACGTTCATTTCGTGTTTATAAACGTATTCTGTTAATTTCATGTTGGTAGGTTTTTTTTGAAGGCTTTTGTCGATTTAAATTTTTTTGGAGGGTTGATTTTAACCGTTCCTACCCCTTGCAATTGAATGAAATTGGTGCAGGACGCGCATTATGTGAAAACTACTCATTCCGAATATTTTCACAGTAATCCAAATTTAATCCGAACCATTGAAAATTATATTTTTACCGACGCCACTGGTGGATTCACCGCTGGATCGAAAGTTACTGCTGAAAATTAACTGCCAAGTTCACATCGGTGCTTCGCGGTTGGTTCCATTCAACTGTTAAACTGACACTTTTCAACATGAATACCTCCCAAGAGGTTATCTTGAACGATGGAAAATAGCGACTAAAGTTTGTCTTTCAGTCGCAGATGATTCCACAATAGATTTTATGAATTTCCTATTCATATTTTCGAACTAAAATCATGACACTCTTTGTTTGTAATTACGCAACAAGTTATCGAGGTATATTACCCGAATATTTAGAAATATCTACTTATATTATTACTACTTATTATTTTTTTCGCATGATTTTCCAACCAATCAAAACGTCCAATTGAGTCAAGTTACCTCGTATAATTTCGAATAAACGTGTATATACATAGAGTAAAGCCGGATTTTCGTGCATACGATATCCGACGATCCGATGGTATTAAAATGTTCTGATTGGTGAAAACATTTTCTGATTGGTTGAACTGTTGTCACGCCTACCAATTCAACCAATCAGAACATTTTCGTACCATCTGATCGTCGGATATCGTATACACGAAAATCTTGCCTAACTCCACCAATCATAAATGTAGAAATACTTGAATTTCCATAGTAACTTATTCATATTGTTACATACAAAGCGCGTTGTAGAGTTTTAACGTTTATCTTATCATTGTTTCATTCACAAAATAATCGCATCAAATACAATTCGCACTTCAAAATATAAGCTTTATACATATCAAACTTCCTGCACAATTACAAATCGTGTCAGTTTGACAGAATAAACCTCCCGCTTCGCGGTCGGTTTATTTCAACTGTTAAACTGACACTCTTTTAGACCATCAGATAATGACATATTTTGCTGACCTATTTTCTCGTTTCAGGGATTTTAACCACTGAAAATTATGTCAGTGTTGAGCTCAAAAAATTAAAATTTAGCGATCGGACGTGTGCTAGGCATATGAAAAAAAAAATTTACTTAAACAGCTGATTGGCTTATGGGAATTTTCTGTCGGGTTCCTAACGATATCAGATTTCATTCTGTCATAAGCGAGAAAATGCGTCAGCGACTAAGTATTCTTTTACAAGATGGCTCCCTTATTTCCACCCTTTAAGGACATTCAAACCTTATGGTTTTTCACTATTAGATTGTTCCTACCTGTTAATGTGTTAAAATTACATAAATGAGAGATTGAAAAAAAAAATAAATTTTCCATATGCCTAGCACACGTCCGATCGCTAAATTTTCATTTTTTGAGTTCAACACTGACATAATTTTCAGTGGTTAAAATCCCTGAAACGAGAAAACGCGTCAGCAAAATATGTCATTATCTGATGGTCTATTTGTAACCAGCTTAGCTTTAGCCGTGAAAAGGTATTGCGCACTTGTCGGACAACGGATTATAGCCCGTAATATATCCAATGATAAGCCACTCAACATGATCAAATGCACAATTTAAAATATATCGCTAGATTGGTTTCACTGTGCTTATATTATTACTACTGATTTTTTTTGTAGATTTTCAATCGATTGGAACATCCAATGGATGTAATTTCTTATATATTATCATATTGCATTTCATTGACTTCTACCATGTAATTTTATAGGTGAATTCATGTGGGAATGAAATATCCCATGTAAATTCTGAAACTTGTAAAAAAAAACAACATAAAAAATACTCATGTTAAGTTAGGTATTCAGAGACCAAAGATTAGTTTATTCTCTCTTTGTGAATACGCAACGATGCAGCTGGCGAATATAAGATAATTACGTCACAGCACGTTCGTCTTTGCATAATTAACTGGAAAAAGTGGATATCAGTTTTTCTAAGTAAATACCATAAAAATTGGTATTCATGTTTTACGTCAATGGAGACCTTTTAAATAACAATCTGTTTTTTATAAGTGAAATAAACATTGATATATTTTCTTATTTATACTCTCAGAATATTGAAAAAAATTTGTGATCTAGATAAAAACATTGCTAATTATTCTCTAAACTGAGATGATTTATCTGAACAACGCATTGATTAGCGAGGTTCAAGAGATTATTAATATAAAAAAACAATAAAAATACTATCATACTTGAACTATGTATTTTAGCTGAACCCAATCAAAAATTTTATAAATCAAGTATAGAAAAATAAATAATGAAAAATTATTGCGAAGGAATTCAACTTAAAAGTAAATCAATGATGAATCACGAAAATTGTCCATATAATGGTTAAATTATCGTCATAGTCATGTGCATTATTTGAAAACACAACAGAGCAGTTGTTTCTTCAACAAATGTTCGTCTTTCAAGAAATCTATTGATTCACACATTTCATCAGATTTTTCATTTCCTAGAAATTGTTCATTACGGTGTACTTCAATATGATAACTGGCGATTATTTCGAAAGAAAACAAACAAAACACGTTCGTTATCAGGCTTCTTATCGATGATACGAGATGTAATTACATTCCAAAATACAACAACAAATATTAATATAGTGAAATTGAAAAATCTCTATGGGGACATATTAAGGTTTGTGAATTTTGGCAATTGAGTATAATTGCATTCTCCCTATATTTCATAAACATTTTTTATTCTCCTAATATTATTCTTTCAAACACAAAATAGCTGAAAATATTTAGTTGAAATAGTAATTGATGAAAAAGTTATTCACAAAGCTTATTTGATAAATTCAAGGTATATCAAAATAAAATCTCTCAAGACAGCATTACTCACAGTCGATGGCAGGTAAAACGTTTACCGAAAACAATTATTATAAAAATTTGTTTGATTTGATCATTAGTTCTGGTCTATCGATCTAAATTATCTTCAGTGCTACGGCGGTGCCGCTTATATTGAAAAGTAGCAACAATTTCAAAATTTTAAATGAGAAACCCTGTATATTATGGCATTTTTTGCTTCTCTATTGCTTTCTGGTGAGTTTTTGCAACTTTTTTCGTCAGAGCCCACCAACCGCAATTTTTTTCGCCATAATTTTCCACGTCCGAATCGTCGGACACTTTTCCGAATTCGTTTGTGTTATCTATCTAGCATTCGAAGGGACAAGTGGGTACAATTTTTTGGATGGTCAGATGCCATTCACAATTTTTACGGAATTTTCCGACTTTATTTTCGCGAGATTTCACAACTTTATTCGAGGTGGAGGGTACTCGAGCCTCCCAAATTATTTGACGGTCTAATGTTTTTCAACTATTTCTGCGGATTTTTTTAAGTTTATTTTTGCGAGTCTTCAGAACTTAACCGTCGGATAATTTTACGAATTTCTACACGTTCTCTTTCTAGCCTTCGGGGAGGAAGGAGGTAAGTTTTTTTTAAATTATTGAATTGTCATCCGTTCTTTATATGTGTGCACAATTTCAGATCAATCGGATTCCACCAAGTGTTTGAAAAATGAATTGCAAATTTTGTATTACTCCTAAAAATGAAATTTTTCTCGGGAATTTTTGGATAAAAATACCATATATTGCAGTGCTATGCCAGCCTTTTCCTAGCCAAATTTTTAGACTATTCGCTTGTATCTACGTGAAGAATTAATACCGCAAGAAGAACCACGTTTGTTGAGGTTATGAGCGATGCATGATGGTACCTGACAGGGTGACCACCACTCCGTACGGTCGTACTACGCACAACCCAGTGTCGGATCCAGGGTACTGGTATGGGGGGGGGGAGTAATGCATATAAATATTCTCATTTAAGAAAAGTAAAATATGAATATACTCCCAATAGACATACGAAATAATAAAAACAAGCAATAAAGTGGTTCGGTATGTAAGAATTGCGAATAAAAGTATTTGAAACACTCAATTTACAATTTTTGAAACTTAGTCCTCAGACCTTAGAAAGGCATTATGAGTATTTTGGAATAGGCTGGGGGGAGCTAATTCATGTTTACTTCTCTGCCCTGTATAATAACTTCCAGATTTTTTGAAATTGTATAGTCAGAACCTGAGTTTTAATGGAGTTTTTTTTTTATCAGAAATGAAAAACTTTGTATTTGAAAAGTTTTCCATATGATACGTACTTTATAGTAGGCACAGTATATTTGGCAAGCAAGAGCCAAATAAATTTTTTAAATAATCCCGCTCTTTTTGCATATAGTCATAGCTTTAGCCAAGAGATGGCGCCACCAAATATTCGCAGTAGATTCCTACATGAAAGAACCAAACGGCAATAGTTCTAAGAACGGATAACTGTAGCGCTAGAAACTGTGGCCCAAAAACCATAATTCCATTCTAAGTGTAAGTGTTCTGTGCTCTTTCTGAAAACTGTTGAATTCCAAACGACTTTCTTACTTTACCCACCTTATTCGTAGTGTGGCTGTCCCAAACGATGAGTTTGCCGTCCTGCGACGCGGACACGAGGTTCCTCGAGTCCGAACCCCAGTGCATCGCGTAGATTTTCGCCAAGTGACCGCGCAGAGTACGTCTCGTTCGCATTTGCACTCTGCCGATGGGCTCGAGGCTGGCAGTGGCCTGCACGAGGGATGTGTCGCACGCCGCTTTGCGGGCATCCTGTAAAAAAAAATTAATTTTTATTTCGTTCATACAATACAGGTTATATTGTTTATTAGAATCAGGTGCTTATGTTCCAGTAGCCTTTCAGTAGTTTATCTATTGTTGCTGTCTGGCAAGTCTGAACTCAAAAGGCTGTCGGGGAATCACACAAGCAATAAATAAAAAATAGAAATAAAGACTTTTAAAAAACGAGCTTTTATTAAATGCGCAAACAGTAAATAATGATTTCTTCAAATGTGTAATGTGGGTTATTCTGTGAATTACAGATACAAAAGCTTGCTGCGCAAAGTTCTCATAGTAGGTACAGCTCCCAGAGTGAAAAAATCACTAAAACTGCAAATTAAATTGGAAGTCCATAGAATTTGGCATGGGGTTAGTCAATAGAAAACCAGGTATCCGATGAGTTCCGGGCCCTACTTTGTGAAAATCGAAAGAATATCCGGTTCAAAGAATTTTCCGACGCTTTTTCGGCCGTAACTAAGAAAAAACTTGATAATTGAAAAAATATAAGAGACCAAAAATGAAGCTAAAAATTGGGAACAAAAAAACTACTTACACATTTTTCGGAAAACCTTAAGTTTGATCGAAAAATTAAAGAGGAAAGGAAAAAATTTATCCACTCCGATTTTTGATCAAAAATCCAAAGGCGAAAGATGAAAAATTGTTTCTACAATATATTTTTTTCTTTACATTTTTATGGTTTCAATTAGAAAATACACAAGAGAGAATATTCTGGTTTATATTTATATTGATATATTTCACAATTTTAATGGCTTTCTGGTCAAAACTTACAAAGAAAATTTCCATGCCTATCTATTGTGTTCAGCTGCATATTTGAATACGGTATATGTAGTGTTAATACGGTTACTGGGCGTAGAATTCACAAGTGATAAGCAAACAACGCGGCTTTTTTCGAAAGGAAGGTCGCTGATTAGCGACCCCATAAATCCATTCCACACCGGCCGGCACAACAGATTCCGTATTGCCCCCTAAAATACTTTTGTCGAATATCCAAAGAAATTCGGAATTCGACATATTAGTAGCATTAAAATGGCATGATGATAGGTATTACTTTAATATTATTTTATTATTATTATAGACAGCATCTGGGAAGGGCATGCGCAGAACGCGCCCGTCCGTGCTATTCAAAAACGTGGTTCCAGTCCGCCCAATACTCCCTGAACCTCACAAAAGAAACACCTCGCCTTTCAAAACCAGTGAACGAAAACTCATACCACTATATGGGATTTGAAGAGGGAGAAATCAGCTTTCATTTTCCACCGAGAACGTATTCAGAAAAGTTGTATACAAAATTAACCAGGAGAAAAAGTAAAATATAGATTTTTTGGCTGAATATTTAAATAAATTAATTATTCAATTTTTTCCTGCTATTAACTCACATGGTGAAAATTACAAATTGCACTTGACGGATTTCGGATCATCGCGGAATATTTTCAAAATTTTCGCAAGCATTTTTCACTTTAAAAAAACACTGGAGAAGAAGGAAAATTCTGACCTCAAAAAAAATGTTTTACTCAGGTGAATGTCAGAGTCCGATTTTTTAAAAACGAGATCAGTAGGGCAAACTTTCCTTCGCTAAAATTAAATTACATAGTATGATCTTCAAATCTGATAAGGGACTGAATGAGATACTGCGTGGATTTTCTGTATAGTTCCTTCAAATAATTTTACTAGAAAACCCAATAGTTGCGGGAATTCATAGAAGTTTCCGGTTGATGTAAAAATGTATTCCAGGATTCTGAAAGTTCAAGTCTTACCCTTCAATCCCCCGTTTGATTTATCAAAATTTATTTAGCAGAGCCTGAGTGATGCCAGTTTTAACTTTGAAAACATTCTTTCTTATTTAAACACGTGAGCATATGATTTTCCGAATTAATTTAAGAGAAAATCTTCGATTTTTGTTCAAAATTTTCACAGCTTTATTTTTGATTCCTTGATATTTTTTCAATGTCCATGTTTTCAGCTGGAAAAGCGTAGGAAAATTCTTTAGACCGGATTTTCTTCCGATTTTCAAACTAAGCTCATACCAAATTTCATTACCATCCAATTTTTTGAGCAGAAGAAATCTCTGGTTACTGTACTATCAGTTCCCTATTTTTGATATCAGTTCGAATACGAAAGCGGCAAGCTTTGAATCTGTAATTCACATCTTAAGATATTATTTTTAATAAATGGTTTGTTTTATTATTTTCTAATTTCTAGAAGTGAGTGGATATTGAACACATACATTCTTCGAAGAGAAATTATTTAGCCTGAGAGCCTGAGAAATTCCCCACAAGTGCTGAAAGTATTTTTTGATTTAATTGGGAACTAGCCTTCGCTAATTATTGGCAAAGTTGGTGTTCCCCATTTGAATAAAAAAAAAAATTAATTCAGCCATGTATTTTAAAAGCACTGCAAAGTTGATCTTGTAGAAAACTGTGCCAACTATCAAACAGATCCAATTCAACGGTCGTAGGGGCAGTAGTTGTTTTCTGTTGGATACCTCCACTCTCTTGGTGGCCAAAACCGTTAAAGGTGTATGGCCAAAGGTGGTAAATTTTGCAACTCAATATATTAAAATTAAAAACTTTTTAATGGAGATCTCAATCTGATGAGCACTGCATCTTCGGAAAAACATACTTCAAAGTTTCAATATTGATTTATTTTTTTTCAGTAAAAATTGATGAAAGAGTTCTTAAGTGATCTCAAGCAGATCTTCTGCCCTACTTATTTGGAATAAAACATAATTCAATCAGTCGTTAGTTTCAATCAATTTAATTTGCAAAGTTTTGTTACTGTTAATGTGATCAGAAAAAAATGGATTGCCGACAAAATACGAATAATGGGACTCACTACTGAAAATATAAGGCCACTGAATAAATGAAGATAACATGAAAAATTCCCAATAAATGAACGATATCTATGTTGGAATTATTTTTAGATGACCGCCTTTTTGTCTTTCGTTGAGCGAGTTATTAGAGATATATTGCAATAACGCCAGGCAGTATTTGAGGCAACTTTATTTTAATAGTGATTGTCATAATTCCCTGATTAAAAACAGCGATATTGCAAGTTTCCTATATAATCCAGTCAGTAGGTATGAAAAAAAACGTTTGCCCTACAAAAGGTGGTGTAGTAACAATTTTGGAATATGTTGTTTAGGTTTGTGATCTGATGAAAAATCTAAGTTTGTGACCTTGAGGAGTGGTCGCTCGGGCTGCCATCTTGGATGAAAGGTGTGTCAAAATCTGGTTTTTTCAATATAATAACGGTATGGGGTAAACATTTTGTTGCAAGACAAAAACATTTTGAAATACACGAATCACACAAAACAAATTTATTGAAAAACAGTTTGTTTCGAGCAGTTTTAAATAGCCTAAAGGTGTTTCTCTGTTTTGCCGTACCAGTGTGTGTCACTTCATATAATTCTTGGAGGAAAAACAACTTTTATCTAAATTAGTCAAAAAAGTTTTGCGTTTTTGATTTTTTGATGTGAGCCCAAGTCCAATTTCTTCTGTGTGCAGACAATGAGTTAAAAGATGGCATTGAGGACGAAAACTATAACGGAAAAATAATTACTTATATTGAAAATACAGAAAATGAGTTCAAAGAAATATGAGAAAATTTGTGAAAAATGTTATAGTTATCATTATTATATAAGAAATAACTAGAAATAAAAAAATAATCCAGAAAATTGGAAAATTAATGAAATGATTTTGTAAAATCTTTACGCTTCTATAACTTGATACATGTGAGACTTACAAAAAAAATGTTGGGATTTATTTTCTTCAAGTTTGTATCGAACGTTTTTCGTCGTAGGATCAAACGTTGAGGTGTTATATTAAAAAAGATTTTGGCACCTTTTATCCAAGATGGCGGCGCGAGCGGTCACTCCTCAAGGTCACAAACCTGGATTATCAGAGTACAAACCTAAACGACATATGTGAATTGTACTACTCCACCTTTTGTAGGGCAAAAATCCCCACTGACTGGATCTATATTCGTCCCTTATTTACACGTGATTGACACATGCGTTCATTATTCATAATGAATTAAATCTTACAATTTTCGATTTTTGTTCCTACATAAATTATTTCAGTATTGGTTAGAATTATTCTGATAATAGAGTTGCCCAAAGGGGTTGTTTCGACATCGACTCCTGTTGAAAAACCTAAATATTAATCAATCATGTTTCATGTCGTATCCACGATAATTTACGATCTGGCCCGAATAGAAATGAAGGAACGTTAATTCTCGCCCTTAAACGTCCACTAATAAAGAGTTTTAAAAAGTATAAAACCTAGTGCAAACTAGAAAATATTTTTCAAATACTTCGAGAACCCCATTAAAAAATGTGTATTTCTTAATAGCATTCAATCGTTTTTCTACGTCCCAGTCTCGCGGAGTTTTCGATATTTCCATGGTGAGTGTTGAAAATGGCAATCCAAAAATATATCCAAAAATACTATAATCCAATATTACACTAAAACCGTGCTTATCATCTTAGCATTACAATAAGTAGAATGGAAAATATAAATGGCAACGCCGCTTGACACTCCGATCGATGAATTGTAGAAACGTAACGTTGTAACGTACCTTACTTACACCATACACTGAGCCTATTTTATTACGATTTACGGGGTTAGAACATTTGGGATTTGGGGCGTACTGAACAAGACCTCATCAAATACACTGTGCATTTTACTGAAGCTAAAATCATTCTTGCATAACTAAATGAGGTCGTATGCATGTGGCTACATCCATCAATTTACTAAATGAAGTCTTCAAAATACAATTCGATCAAGAGAATTTCACATACTCATGCACAGTCCCACAGTGGGAAAGAAAATCATTAAAAGCTCCGGAATTATAATGCGTAATGCGTCGCTGAAGTATTCTTTCATTGGGGTGCCCCATCAAGTTCATATGCACTGAATATTTGTTATTCGAATGGATTTATTATTTTGGAAATTTTATTCAAATATATGTACAGTTGTGTGTATAAATTATCGACTTTGACAAGTAGAGTCAAAATTCTACTAACTAACTAACCTAACTAATTTTGTCAGTAACGCGCTTTCAATTTTTTTTTTAGCTCAAATATTGCCAAATAGTGCAATGCCTCGTACGACTTTTTTATGCATACAACTGTACTCGGCAATGCTCTTTGAATTACATAGCTGAAAATAATTTAAGAATTACATGGGGAACGCCTACGTACCGGTGTCATTGTAGGTAATGGCATATAGAGAAAAATATCGAAAAAGTTATAAACAATTTTATGATAAAAGAGGGGTTTTAAAAAATTCAAAGTAAGCACTATCACAGACCTGAAAACTGCCCATGAAATATGTAATCAAATAATACTCACTAACTAACTAATAGTTCGGCAGATACCGATAAAAAGAGACAAAAGATCTTAAGTTTTCCATCCTTGTTGCAGTGGTGATTAAATTTTTTAAATTTTTGTTATTACGATTGGTCACTATAATGGCGGGGTATTCAAATGTCATTCCCCACCATTATAAATGACAAGACAAATATTTCATTTCCCCATCATTATAGTGGCCAATTACAACTGCAACAAGGATGGAACACCATTAGAAATCTCAATTGGCTGTCGTAATATCCACATCTTCAGAAAGCAACAGATCTTCTCCCGATATAAAATGTTCCAAAACACCAATTAACAGTACGTGAGGGAACACCATTAAAAATCTCAATTGGCTGTCGTAATATCCACATCTTCAGAAAGCAACAGATCTTCTCCCGATATAAAATGTTCCAAAACACCAATTGACAGTACGTGAGGGAACACCATTAAAAATCTCAATTGGCTGTCGTAATATCCACATCTTCAGAAAGCAACAGATCTTCTCCCGATATAAAATGTTCCAAAACACCAATTGACAGTACGTGAGGGAACAACGAAAAAATTTTGGAATGAACCTGTCATCGGAAGTATCTTGAATATAGACATAGGTCTCTGCTTTGGCGCTGAATGAGTTTAACAAATGCGTTTTTAAGAAACCATTTTTTTTATCAATGATGAGGTTGCCAAAAAAATATTGGATTGTCTGATAAACAATGCATTTGTTTATGACAATTATTTAAACAAGGATGGGAGTAAAAAAAACATGTTTAGGTTTAGGTGGCATTCAATAATGAAAAGCAACAACGACATATTTGGATAAAATAAAAGAATTCTCAATGCTTTATTTATGTTCTTCATTTTTTATCAAAAATCGAAAAATTACAATTTTCTAATTTTTCCAACGGGGATCGTTTCTTGAGCCTTTGAAAAATAGCTCCAAGGAAACACAAAAAAAAATGAGCTTTTTTGATTTAACAATTATCAGGTTTTTTATGTTAACAGCAAACTATACCTTTATGAAACGGGGATCGGTTTTGAGCCTTCAGTTTTTTGTGAAAATTTTGCTGGTGCAAATGATTTAATTCGTTTGTGAGTCGTTTGCGAGAATTCGAGAATTTATCTTATTTTTGGTTTTGATGATTTGAAGAAAAAAAAAAATGGTTTGAAAAATGAAAAATAATAGGTAAATTCCCGAATTCTTGAGAGTATTATAACAAAATCATTAGTTTTTACGCAAAATTACGATTAGGAACTATCTGCCTTATTCGCGCTCCCAGCTACATAGTTTTGTTACGTACAGGTGCTTCCTTATCTCCACTATCGCTCATGAAAAATATATCCACACACAGATGCACGTCGCAATGATAAAATAATTAGTTAAAAAAAAATAAAGAACACACTTCATTTCCGACATGAACTAAAAAGTAAAATATAATCAACAATTCAATTACTAAAATGTAAAAAAAATCGATCAGTGTGAAGACAGCCATGAGTTTCAGCCATGAATTTGTCGCGGTTAAATTTGCATAACTACTTCACAATTTTCGTAGATTTTTTGGCATAAATCTATGCTAGTGAAGGTGCTCTACAAGAACTACTTGCCAAAATATTGCCCTCACAACAAATTGTTACTTTTATAAATATTAAATAATGTGAAGATATTGCAATAGAGCTACTACTCGTTTTTTTTTTGTTTCGCTGTCACTTGTCATTCTGTTGCTACTTCGGTTGCTACCGGAAGAGAATGAAAAAAACGCAACCAATAAAAAAACGAATCGTCGTCGTTTTTCATTTGATAAATAAAATTATTGAATATATCGGATATATATCATGATATATATCGTGCTATATCATGATAATATCTGCAATTACTGAGTCAAGTACACATATTGGCATATTCGGGATCAGAATATATCTTCTGAATCATACCTTTTTACTATGGCCTAATCACTTCAATGTTTTTTTTTTGATAAAGTGTATGTTCCAGAAAACGTCAATTAGTAGTGGTAGTAGCTTAAAATGAATTGTTAAATTTACGCAGTTTCCCGTTATTTAAGTGGCCATAAAAAATGTATGGTCAATTCTTCATCCCAATGGAAATCGACAATAATGATATAAGTGACAACAAAACAATTCAAAATGATCGATAATGTAAAGGAACTATCAAAGGTTTATCCAACGGAGGCGATCCATAACATACAGTGGAGGTGAGATGATACTGGGTAGGTAAAAAACTTACAGTCGAACTCCACCAAATAAAATCTTTATTGTATTATGTGGGTGTGTAGAGGACACACATCAGCACATTAAGGGATGTAGTCAGAAGACTTACATCAGCAGTAGGACATGTTTCGAAGGATTCATCCTTCATCTTCAGCAAAAAGGTTAACAAGAGATCATATGTGGTGGAAAAACTATTGAGACATTGCTTAAAAAACTTAACGACTAGTCAACATGACGTATCCCGCATGAGAGCGGTTCCCTAAATGTTAGGGGTTGTGGTTTGACCTCGCCAAAAATATCATACTTAAATTTAAATAATTTTTCAGAAAATTGTGACCATGCACGTGTATTTAAATTTAAGTATGATATTTTTGGCGAGGTCAAACCACAACCCCTAACATTTAGGGAACCGCTCTCATGCGGGATACGTCATGTTGACGACTAGTCGTTAAGTTTTTTAAGCAATGTCTCAATAGTTTTTCCACCACATATGATCTCTTGTTAACCTTTTTGCTGAAGATGAAGGATGAATCCTTCGAAACATGTCCTACTGCTGATGTAAGTCTTCTGACTACATCCCTTAATGTGCTGATGTGTGTCCTCTACACACCCACATAATACAATAAAGATTTTATTTGGTGGAGTTCGACTGTAAGTTTTTTACCTACCCAGTAACTATCAAAGGTATTACTGCTCGAGTTGGAAAACGTTATCTCGCACTTCCTGTATTTGTGGAATTGAAAAATGTCTTTGTTGGAGTATGAATAGTTATCATCAGTACACCAACCGCATAAAATATGATTGTTTTCACATGGCTGATCACGCTAATGTTTACGATATAATTTCCGGTTAACTTCTGATTAAATGAAGCGTAGTATGTCTGGTCTTGATGACGATTTTGGGGAAGATACTTAAGGTTGTTATGTCGTCGCGTGTGGACGGCGTGGACGGCGAAACAACGTAACACCGTAACATAGTAACATCGACGCGTCCCACCGGTTGTCAGTATTTTCACGCCGCATCAAAGAAAATATACGCACTGATGTTGCACCAATTGTTCGCATGTCTGAACAGATCTGCGTTACACAGTTGCGATTTATTTTTCGTTTTATTCATTCAATTGAAGACATTGCTATTATCGAGTGGACGGAAGAATCTACCATCGAATATCGATTTCATAAATAGTTATGGTAATAAAGAGAGATTTTGTGGGATACAAATCTTCCCAAATATTACATTAAAATAAAGAAGCATGATGCTTGGGAAGAACTTGCTGTAGTTTCGGACAACCGTAGATGAATGCAGACAAATTAATGTTTATCTGTCAGCAATTAGGTAGGCGAGAGAAATCCAAAATTGAAAACAGTCACGGTTTGAAATTAGAGAATTTCAAAAAGGTATTGTGGACTGGTGAAAGAATCACCAGTCGCCATAATCCGAATTGTTACTGCCAACCTTTCTTGAACATAAATTGCCGTTCTCCATCTAGTATCTTTTTGTGCCATTTTGTAGGGGACATTCTGCCACCACCGTCTTTCTGTGCGCCTTATTTTTTTGACGAAGTAGTTGAAGTAATGCAGCAACCTCCATTTCGTTATTAAGTTGCACACAAGAAAAAGACAAAAGGTTCAGGTTTTAGTAAAGATGGAACGGCAGCATGTTCCGATTATGAGATACGCGACGATGTATTGATACGCTATATTGATGACACACCGTATAATCGATACGTATCAAACAAATGTTACGCGTAGGTTTTGTTCTACAGGGTTTTTCCGAAATAGAAGGAGCAATAAATGAAATGGGGAGTAGAAAATTACAAAACAAAACTACATTTTTGTCGTAAAAAAATTATTTTTTGAGATATTGAATTTTAAAGTTTTCAAAATTTTTTTGGTAATCACTAATCAGAGGCCTGCAGCCTGCGCAAACCGCGCTGAAATACTGCCAGCGGGCAAACACGCTGTGGCCTGGAGAATCAGTGCCTCCCAACAAAGGTAACTGAAAGCGATTTCATAAAATTTAAATAAAAATTCGAAATTTTTTTATTGCCTTAAAAACGTAAATTCTTGCCATTTATGGTTACATTATGTTCCAAATAACAAAAGATTTTCTTAATTGCTCCAATTTCGGCGGGTATATCTGTTCGCGCACATTTAGAAAATTAGAAATTATTAATGAAATAATTAATTGGAGATTTGAATTGCCGGAATAAGGACAATAAAAGTGATCAAAAATACCGACGTTTCAACGTTTATTTGACGTCTTATTCAGGGCAAAAAAAAATACATAATGGGTTTACAAGACTTCTTTAAAAATCCTTAAACGGTGGACCGTAATATGACACAATAACGAATAAAACGAATTAACAAACGGTAATGTGTTAAAAGCAGATCAAAATTTGTAAAAATATAACAGAAGTTATTGATTTTAAATAAACGAAACAAATAAAGACCTACCTGTATGTATTTATACAGGGTGTTTCCGAAATTGGAGCAATAAATGAAATGGGGTGTAGAAAATGACAAAACAAAACGAAATGAAAAAATATATTTTTGTCGAAAAAATTTATATATATATGTTGGGAGATATTGAATTTCAAAAATGTGTTTCTACAGCCTGGGCAAACCACGCTGAAACACTGCCTGTGGGCAGACACGCTGTGGCCTGGAAATCAAACTGTGGCTCCCAAACAAAGGTGACTTAAAGCGATTTCATAAGATTTTTCGAAATTTTTTGACTGCTTCAATAACGAAAATTCTAGCCATTTATGGTTACATTATGTTCCAAAAAAACACCCTGTATATATACAAGTTCGTAAAGTAGAACTTTTATGTATGAGCGTGAAGTTTGTTGAATAAGGCGCAGACTAGTCCGGGAAGTACGTACTTTCCGGACTAGTCCGGGAAATGTTCGAATTTCAACAAAAATATTTATATAAATAAAAATTAGAATGTTTCTGTTAGTACCTATCTTCTGTTCGCATTTCGATATTTAATACAAACAAGAATTAAAATGTTCGAAATTTTCTTCTACAAAGAAATATAAAAAATAAATGTGTCTCAATTTGTTATTCTACACGGTTGCCAAAAAAATTGTGTACGCAACACGTCCGAAAACAGTTTTTTTGGACTCGCAGACTTCCAGGACTCGCTACGCTCGTCCTAGAATCTTGTCGACTCGTCCAAAAAAACAGTGTTTTCCGGACTTGTTACGTAAATTACTATTACATTCGAGATGCAAACAATATTTTTTTGAAAATAGCATTAAAACTAATATAAAAATAAAAAATGTATAAATAAGTATCTGTCATTGTTAATTGACATTTCGTGACATTTCGTGTTTGAACCAAAACGAACGAACGAGGTGATATTGTTTGCATGACCTTCGTATGGTAGCAACGTAATAAATAATAAACAGGACGCAAAAGTCTTTTAGATCCTAGAACGAAAAAGAGATACTTTGCTGAGATTTTTAACGAAAATGTCAACATTTGACTTCACTTTTCGAAAAAACTTTACACAGTTGATGATTTCACGCAAAGGTGATTTTTTTAAAGCATTTGTGCGTTAACACTTAGTTTACGCACAGTCGTAGAAAAAAAATTGATAGAATTCTTATACAAATATTTTGACAATAGGCGATTAAAATACGTTAGAATTTGAAATGTTTACATGGAAACTTGACCATAAATATGCTTCAATGGATATGGTTGGTATGCCCAAAAATATTTATTTTGGGATTTGTTTTCTGTAAAAAAAAATGTTAGAAAACGGCAAATTTTATTACCAATAAAATTTTTTGTTGTTGGCATTAATCTAAGTTATTCAGGAAATAATCTAGCCGTATACGACTCAACCTATAAATTTAAATAAATATAATTATCAAAGTATTTGTTGCATGATTTTTTTTTTAAATAAAAACTTTCGACCGCATCGCGGTCTCGGATTTTCATTAAATTATTGTACATTCAACTGTTTTTCAAGCAAAACAATGCTCAAAATATGTTGACAGTTTAATTGATTACATTCGTAGATCTTGTGATATATGATAATACTTTTAATTTGTAACACGACATATTTCTTAAAACACCTCTCGAGCTAACTTTCTCGCAGAATACGTCTCGTGACTCGGAAGTATAATCTATCAGTTTCAATGCTCTCGTGATATTATTACTGACTATTTCACTCACTTGCGAAATGAACCAATCAGAAGCTCTAGTCAAGTTCGGATTACCGATAATATAAAACTTGTTTTTTACAGTGCATGTGACAGTTAAACGTCAATTATAAGTGATTACGCTGTACACGCATTAGAAAAATGTTTGTGAAATAGTCTAATAAAATTCCACTCGTGATTGAATTTTTGTCATAAGTCTGTCTTTCATTTGTGATCTCAACTGAATTGATTCGAGAAAACACCACTCGTCCAGTTTCGTTCGGAAATGATTCGACAGACTTATCGCGAAAATTCAATCACTTGTGGTATTACTACTGAGAATACCAGATTTTGGCTCGAAAAACACAGGAAAACTCAAAACGTCAACTTACTCTGATAGCATTTTTGAGAGTTTCTGCTTCTTGCCTGAGAGAATCCAATTCGTTCATACTGCTCGCCACAAACTAAATTGCACCACCTGGAAAGAAAAAAGTTATCAGTTTTCAATGGAATCTCGATGATTTGTAGTTTTTCGGTGAAATCGCACCGGCAAAATATTGAATTGACAACTTTTCTGTGCAGATAAAATCAGGACGCTGTGTTACGTCGCTCTTCGAGAAGACAACATCCACACTGAAGATGCTAACGGCAGTTGTGAGCGAAACGTCCGAAGAAACAGTCTCCATGGAGGTGAACCGACCACGGCCCTAAAGCCCGGAAATCATACTCCTTGATTATAATATTCTTTATTGCCTGAAGATTTACAAAGTCTAAGAACAGTTGCGACGTAATAAAATTAATACATATAACAGTAAAACAAATTCATGCATACATGGTGTTTCCGAAATAAAAGCAATAAATGAAATGGGAAGTAGAAGATAACAAAACAAAACGAAATGAGAGAATACTTTTTGTCGAAAAAAATTTATTTTGGGAGATAGTGAATTTTGAAGTTTTCAAGACTTTTTTTGGGTAATCACTGACAAGATGTCTACAGCCTGCGTAAACCGCGCTAAAACACTGCCAGCGGGCAGACACGCTGTGGCCTGGAGAATCAAACCAGCGCCTCCCAAATAAAGGTAACTGAAAGCTATTTCATAAAATTTCATAAAAATTTTCGAAAATTGTTCGACTGCTTCTGTACAAGCCACAAATATTTAGTACCCTGTATTAGATTGTAAGGAATTTCCTAGGTAGCTTAGGGTATATGTCGCCATGGAAACAAAATATATATATGTTGTAATCAAGAAAAAATAATAAAAAAGAGTCAGATTCGAATCCCTTCAGATTCATTTTTCAAATAAAGAAAAGTACATAATAGCAATTCAATCAGAGAACACAACATGGTCCTTCTAGTCAGGATGTTCGTATCACCGGCATCGAAAATACAATAAACGGTTGTCACTTCAGTTCAACCAATTTTCAATTTAATCGATTCATTCATTCGGCAAGCAGTCAGCCAGGGAATTCATCCTTATAATATTTATAATCGGTACACAGTCCAGGAAGAAGTTAAAAGGTTAGTGAGCATTCCTTTCAATCCTTACTCCTTTCCTATCCTAATATTCAGTATTGCTTTGATTTGTCGATTGCTTTTGAAATATCTTCGAAAGTCATTTGATTTTTCATATTCTGCAAAGCATGGAAGGAGAGCTAAAAAGACTCCGCGTAAAGCGCGGAAGTTTGAAATCACAACTAACTATTTTCAAAAACTATTTCGATAAATGTCAATTATTAGATCTGTCTCAAATCAATTTTATCGAACTTAGAAGCAGACTACATCGTGTTGAGGGTGTGTTAAGACATTTTTCAAGATGTTCAATAGGCTAATAAAATTAAATCGAAAAAAACCGTTTTGAGGAATTAATTTCCAGCAAACTGGAAATCGTTTTAATACCTCTATTTGGTCCTAAATGCGTGTAATCTGAGTTTGCACCATCTCAGGTGGTGAGCTTAACTTTTGATAGCCAAAAAACCGCCACATTTTTGCACTTTTTTTATTTTTTTGCTTATAGCTGCAAAACGGTGCGTCGGACGGAAAATGTTATTCCATTCAATAATACGGAGGACAAAATTCTGCGTCGAATGACATCTGAAAACATCAAATTCCGTTCAGAGGTATAGCCGAAATCGAATGTTAAAAAAAGGAAAATTTCGTAGTTCGGTGCAAACTTACATTTTGCGGCGACATTTCTTGAAAACAGATAGTCTTATTGAAAAAATTCATTGAATAAAAGTTGTAGAGAATAAAATTTCATAATCATAGTTCCTAATAGTTAAGGTGCAATGAAGGAACGAAAACACTTCATTGATGAACAGTTTGTGGCATAAATCAATATATAATAGGCATGCAACACAAAATGTGGCAACATTCATGTTCGCATTTTCTTTGATGTCGATGGTCCTTCATCTGAGAAGCTCAGACGGCGCGATTGCATATCGAGGCCCCCTTCATCTGGATCATCTTCAAAGGGACTATCCTCACCTATTTCTGTTTCTACGGCAATGAAGGTCACATCCTCATCCTCGAATTGTTCTGAATTCGAGCATGACTGGCCGTTGCAGTTGAGGCATATTGTTGAACATTTCATGCCTACTTTTCGGCAGCTGCACTTGCCTGTACACTCCTTTGTACATTTGCAGGACACAGTATTGAGAATTTCAGGTGGAGCTGGATCCTTTGTGTTTATGATGGGGAGAAGACCAAGGTCTGTCCTCCTCCAACCCCAGCTCAGAGGATCATTTGATCTATCATACCAGCACTGGATTTGAAGGTACACCCGCAGAATATGTTGGGCGGCGGCTGCATTTGTTGGAGGTAGAGAGGCCAGCTCGAAAGTTGGCTTTGTTACGGATTTGGAAAATATCTCGTAGCGGATTTGGTCCAAGGAGGTCTCATCTGCCTTAGATGAATAGAGGGCTGCCAAGAACAGTTGACCTGCTGAAATAAGAACCTCAGGATCTGCATCTTCATGATGAAAAACCTTGACAGTCTCTTGTAATGTCGTGTTCTTTTCAAGAAGCTTGACAAACTTCAACTTCCCTTGGCGATAGAATGCAGAGGTTGTATCACATCCACTGATTGCATGCAGGAACAGGAGATTCTGTTTGACAACAGACGAGAACTTGAAATACTTGGGAGAGTAGAATGTGTTCTGAGAGGTTCCCTTTCCAGGTTTCATGACGTAAATGTTGGATGAATTTAAACTCTTTTCAAATTGTGACAAAATTTTACACTACCTAATTTTATTTATTATTTACAATGAATTTTGTTTGGCGTTTGTAAAAAAAAATTTGTTTGCAACTCGTGCGCGAAATACTTTGGTGATTTCGACAATTTTTTAACTTGGCTGCGCCTCTTTAAAAAAATCAGCTCTCGATCACCAAAGTAGCATTTCGCGCACTAGATGAAAAATAATTATTGATGCAAAATTTGGGACCGAAGCTGAACCGGGCATTCAGATATCCGGATAATTGGACAAATCAAGAAAACTTAAACATTTGGACATCTATCTATATAACGTAAAATTTTATTCTCTACAACTTTTATTTTATGGGATTTTTCAATAAGACTATCTGTTTTCAAGAAATGTCGTCTTGGAAAGCCGCAAAATGTAAGTTTGCACCGAACTACGAAATTTTCTTTTTTTTAACATTCGATTTCGGCTATACCTCTGAACGGAATTTGATGTTTTCAGATGTCATTCGACGCAGAATTTTGTCCTCCGTATTATTGAATGGAATAACATTTTCCGCCCGACGCACCGTTTTGCAGCTATAAGCAAAAAAATAAAAAAAGTGCAAAAATTTGGCGGTTTTTTGGCTATCAAAAGTTAAGCTCAACTCCTGGAATGGTGCAAACTTAGATTACACGCATTTGGGACCGAATGAAGGTAATTAAATGATTTCCAGCTTGCTGGAAATTAATTCCTCAAAATATAATTATTTGATTGGCCTACAATCAGAAATTGAGTGTTTATTTGAAGATACTGAACTGGTGGACGAATTCAATTATCGTGAAGAATTCGAAAACTTATACCATTTACTGCTTTCATCTGCTTGTTTGTTCATGTCAAAGAATGTCAAAAATGAAAATGTGCCAAACATGCCAAACGATGATCAGGTCAATAGTTGCCATAGTGACAATGACAATCGATCATTTACAGCATTGGATCACAGTGTGATCGTTTCAAATAGTCCGAGTATGGCAAAAAATATTCAAAAGAGCATAATTCAGGATAATAACCGATTTGAAGCTACAAATGACCTTGATGCTGCAGGTGTCAAACTTCCTTTGATCAATTTACCAACATTTACAGGGGATTCACGAGATTGGTTACAGTTTCATGATGCTTTCGACGGTCTGATAATAAGAAATTCAAAAATAAATGATATTCAACGTTTCCATTACTTAAGGGCCGTATTACATGGCGAGGCATCTGAAACTATTGCCAATTTGAAATTAACCAATGAGAATTTCAAAATAGCATGGGATACACTCTGCGAAAAATATACAGATAAGCGAGCATTATTGTATGATCATACCAAAGCACTTTTTAGCATCGACGTCATTAGAAAACAGTCTTCGAGTGCTTTAAAACATTTGGTCGATCATGTAAAAATGCATTTACGTTCTTTGAAAACATTAGGCGAACCCACAGATAAATGGGACGCGCTTATTATTTTCTTAGTCACTAGCAAATTTGACCCAGTTACTACTAGAGAGTGGGAATCTAAGTCATTTGTGAAAAACACTCCAACTCTGGAAGAACTTTTGTCATTCTTGAGAGAAAAATCAAAAATGCTGAAAAAGATTGATGAAAAGCATTCAGATTCTAATTCATCCAAAAATATTTCAAGTTCTTCACAATGCAATTCAAAAAATGAAAATATTCCGAAAACATTTCATACATTTTCTCGTTCATGTCCAGTTTGTCAATCTGCACACAAGATTTTTCATTGTCCAAAGTTCTTGAAAATGGAAGTCAGTGCACGAATAGAGTTAGTAAAAAAGTTGAAACTCTGCAACAACTGTTTAAATCATGGCCATCAATTGGATAGCTGTAAGTATAACAATTGCAGAAAATGCTCTGCAAAGCACAATTCATAATTACATATACCATCTGAGCCTAATTCAGAGAGCTCAGAGGCAGGTTGTAGTCGTGATACTACAACCGTACATCATTCCATGGCAAGTGTCAACCTGTGTCAAAAAAATGTCTTGCTGTCAACGGTAATAGTTCAAGTGGCCGATTCAGACGGTGTTTTTCATGACTGCAGGGCGCTGCTTGATTCTGGAAGTCAATCCAATTTCATTAGCTCAAGATTTTGCAAACGACTCAAGCTGAAAACTGAGCAAGTCAACATCACAATTTTGGGTGTTACTAAAGTTGAATCTGTGATCAAATTAAATGTCAAATTGAAATTCATTCAAGACAAAACGCATTTTCAGCTTTGATTGACTGTTTAGTCGTACCTGAAATAGGTGATAATTTGCCCGACAAAGAAATAAAATTATCTAACATTTCCATTCCTCCAAACATTCAATTGGCAGACCCAAATTTCCATATTCCTAATGCCATTGATTTACTTATCGGCGCAGATTTGTTTTGGGAATCTCTGTGTATTGGTCAAATCAAATTAGGCCAATCTCTTCCGATTTTGCATAAAACCAAGTTTGGTTGGATCGTATCAGGTCCACTTCACGACAGTGCATTTTTGAAGAATAATACGCTTCATTGTAACTTTTTGAAGAACCTTGACGTCCAAGAGCAACTTTCTCGCTTTTGGGAAATTGAGGAATGCTCTGAAGGAAGAGTTTATTCAAAAGAGGAGAAGGCTTGCGAGATGAATTTTATTTCCACACATAAACGCGATGAAGAAGGTCGTTTTGTTGTTTCTATTCCGCTCAAGGAGCTAATTGAAAGGTTGGGTGATTCAAAAGCCCAAGCTCTCAAAAGATTTTTGAATCTCGAACGCAAACTTCAGCGTAATCAGAATTTGAGAGAATTATATGTTTCTTTCATGAACGAATATCAAGCAATGATGACTCAAGTTCAGTTCAATTTTTTCTTCCACATCATGGAGTTCTCAAAGAGGAATCATTGAGTACAAAACTACGAGTAGTGTTCGACGGTTCTTTTCCTTCTTCATCAGGTTGGTCAGTCAATGATATTCAGATGGTTGGTCCAACTATTCAAAATGACCTATTTGACATACTGATTCGTTTCAGACAGTACAATTATGTTGTCTCGGCAGACATTTGCAAAATGTACCGTTAAATCCTTGTCAATCCAACTCAAAGATGTCTACAGCAAATAATTTGGCGTAAAAATCCTACGGAGCCAATTTCTACATTTCAGTTGAATACGGTGACGTACGGAACTTCATCAGCTGCCTTTCTTTCAATTCGATCTTTGTTTCAGCTTTCTATTGAAAACAAAGAATCATATCCAAAGGCATCAATTGTCATTCAAAACGATTTTTATGTCGATGACTTCTTGACAGGGTCGGATTCGTTAGAAGAGCTGACAACCACTTGTAAAGAATTATCTATAATTTTGAAACAAGGTTGTTTCGTTCTGAGAAAGTGGATTTCGAATGCACAACAAGTTCTTGTCCTTGTCCAAGATCCAACAACTGATTTGAATATCCTTCACATAGGTTCAAATGAGAATACGAAAATGCTAGGATTACTTTGGTCATCACAATCGGATTTTTTGATGTACCATATAAATATCCACAAACATACAGGTCATATCACCAAACGAATTATCTTATCAAATATAGCTCAAATATATGACCCGCTTGGTCTACTGAGTCCTTCTATTGTGGTTGCAAAAATACTTCTTCAAAGACTTTGGCTTGAGAGACTTTCATGGGATGAATCAGTTCCTGTTGATATTCACACTAAGTGGATAAAATTTCAAAACGAACTCAGTACTATCAATAATATTGAAATTCCTAGACACGTAAGGTGCAATAATCCTATTCAAACGGAGCTTCATACCTTTTCCGATTCAAGTATAGATGCGTATGGTGGTTGTGCATATTTTCGTTGCATCGACACTAATGGAATTCCCAGCATACATCTTCTATGTGCCAAATCAAAGGTGGCACCTTTGAAAGCCACAACAGTACCTCGACTTGAGCTTTGTGGTGCTGTTATCGCTGCACGACTCACATTCAAAATAATGAAAGCATCTAGAATGCAATTTGATGCAATTTTCCATTGGTCAGATTCCACCAAACGATGCACAGGGTATTGCTTGCGTTTCATTCACAATTTAAGATATAAAACGTCGAGAAGGACTGGTCCATTATCTGTCAAAGAGCTTAACACTTCAGTTATGAGTATTCCCAGCTAACCAAACAAGGGCATATACTCAAAAAATGTAGAATTCAATCCTTATCTCCCTTCATTGATGATAAAGGACTTATTCGAGTGGGTGGGAGGTTGAAAAATTCTTCTTTAGATTTTTAGAAGAAACATCCCATTTTATTACCCCATAATGACAATTTCACGAAATTAATTTTTCGCGACATGCACATCAATCTCTTTCATGCAGGTTCCAATCATCTCTTGGCGTCCGTCAGAGAAGAATTTTGGCCAATTTCAGGTCGCAGTATAGCCAGAAAAACCGTGCATGAATGTGTGAGATGTTTTCGAGCAAAACCAAAAACTGGTTTTCCACAAATGGGTGATCTACCCAAAGATCGTATAACTACTGCTCTTCCTTTTTATGCAGCTGGTGTAGATTATGCAGGGCCCTTCCTCCTAAAGGACAGAAAAGGGCGTGGATGCAAAACCTACAAGGCTTGGATTTGCTTGTTTATATGCTTGAGCACAAAGGCCATTCATTTATAAATATCCACTGATATGACAAAAGACGCATTCATTGCAACATTGCAGCGTTTTATATCAAGGCGTGGTAAGCCTGCAAAATTG
This sequence comes from Chrysolina haemoptera, assembly GCA_958298965.1. Taxonomy (NCBI): domain Eukaryota; kingdom Metazoa; phylum Arthropoda; class Insecta; order Coleoptera; family Chrysomelidae; genus Chrysolina; species Chrysolina haemoptera. The sequence continues at coordinate 19,929,829 of OY282584.1, read as the reverse complement.
TTTTCTGACAATGGCACTAATTTTACAGGGGCCAAAAATGAAATCAATGATTTGATAAATTTTCTTAAAGATAATAAAATCACTTCACATTATTTTGCGCCAATGAAAGCATTGAATGGAAATTCATTCCTGCATACTCTCCTCACTTTGGTGGTCTTTGGGAAGCAGGAGTCAAATCAATGAAATTTCATCTCAAGCGCGTATTAGGTAATGCACTTCTTGTTTATGAAGATTTTCAAACGGTGCTCGTGCAGGTTGAAGCAATATTGAATTCCCGACCTCTTCATTCTATGAGTTCCGATCCTAACGATTTAAATCCCATCACACCCGCTCACTTTCTTATTGGGAGACCTATAACTGCCTACTGCTGACTTCAAAGATATACCAGAGGGGCGACTTAGTAGATTTCAACGACTGCAGCAACTTCAGCAACATATCTGGAGCAGATGGTCCAGAGAATACCTTGGAGAATTGCAGCAGCGTCAAAAATGAAGCAACAATCAATTTCATATGAAAATGGGATCCTAGTTCTCATCAAAGAAAACAACATTCCACCTCTCTGTTGGCGCATGGGAAGAGTCATCGCTCTGCACCCTGGAGAAGACAACATAACCAGAGTGGTGACACTCAAAACGCAAAAGGGTGTGGTTCGTCGAGCTGTCGCAACTTTGTGTCTGCTTCCTGTGGACAATCCAACCTCGTTCAATGTGTGAAAATGAACCAATTTATTTTATATATTTATTCATTGGTGTTATTTTGAATAATATTTGCACTATTTATCAAAACTATTCCAAGGCGGGGGGCATGTACAAGTCACAAATATTTAGTACCCTGTATTAGATTGTAAGGAATTTCCTAGGTAGCTTAGGGTATATGTCGCCATGGAAACAAAATATATATATATATGTTGTAATCAAGACAAAATAATAAAAAAAAGTCAGATTCGAATCCCTTCAGATTCATTTTTCAAATAAAGAAAAGTACATAATAGCAATTCAATTAGAGAACACAACAGCTTCAAAAACGATTTTTTTGCCATTTATTGATACATTATGTTCCATATAACAACCCATTTTCTTAAATACTTCAATTTCACCCTGTGTATAAATATAAACACACACAGAGTTAACTTAGCGGTATAAAAAATACAAGAAACGAGAAACGATTGACAAAATTCACTTTCAATTATAATTCTTGAGCAAGTCAAGTATCGCCCATGTTTTTGTTAAAGTATTCACTGACGTCATAGAATACCTCTTCTTCGAGAATCAACTTCACTGACCTGAATAAAGCTAATGACTCAATGACTGATATTTGCTGGAAGGTGGTTGTATAGTTAGTTGGAGGCATTATAAATTAGTGAGTTTGTTTTAACTCTGTACTGCGATGCATATGAAGTTTGCGAAACAACTTCAGCAATTTATACTTCTTGATGTTTTAAAGTATCCACAATTTGCCGCTTTTTTGTCGTTGATTAGTTGTGTAGAAAAAAAAGGGTCGCTTTTTTTTATATGCTAGTTTGCTAGTAGTTTTATATTTGGCTAGTTTGGCTAGTAGTTTTTCCCCGCAACTATTTAGCGACTAATAAATAGGATAGAACCTCTTCAGCTGACAACAAACTGAAAGAGAAAATAATCATGGAAGCACAAAATCACCCTGCAGGAAGTGGTGCTGATGATGAAGATACTTCAGATAATCAGACCATTATCAACATTTTCAGTGATTACTTTTCAACTGTGAATAGTAGCATATCCAAACCTGACACTGATAATGTACATTTTATTTCACCCTCCCTACAGAGTATTTAACTGTACCCAACAACTATATTGAAGAGGTAATAAAAAAAAGTCTGCAATAATATCATGTCATATCTTGAACACTACTTTCATGGAGGGGAGTTTTCGAGATATCTTGAAGTTATCAAAAATTTTACCTATTTACAAAATGAAAGGTTCTCGCACGGATTGTTCTTCTTATAGACCAATATCCCTACTTAATCAGTTTTCTTATATTATGGAATATTGTTCGGAATTTTCTTTCTGAGTAACAGACTGTGCTTTCTCCACAACCACAAATATTACATATAATCAAATGGAAAGCCAACGAAAAATTATTTTGACATTTCATTTCACATCTTGTCACTATGATGCGCCAGTCAAGGCTAACGTAATTATTGCTACAACAATGTCAGAATATTATTCTTATACAAGTAATTGAATGAAATACACGCAAAATGAATAAGACAGCAAGTTTTGTAGAATATTTGTTTAGTATCAAGAATATTACCATTCTTTTATCAAATATGATTTCAGCATTGGTAAATTCTGTAACGGTTATGGAGAAAAAATAAATCTACTATTACTGCAATAGATCAACTTATTAAACATGTACTAGAAATGTTAGACAAAAAACAACAAATTTTAGGCTTATTTTTTGACATGAGCAAATCTTGTAGACCACGATGTGCTATTGCACAAACTACAGATCTATGGCATACGAGGTTCTGCACTGACTTGGCTAAGTCCTTACCTAGATGGTTGTAGTCAGCTGGTCAGTGTAATTGGGACAAGCTAGAGTTTAAGAAGTGTATCAATTGGTGTTCCACAAGGTTCTATTTGTGGACCACTTTATATTTCAATTTGTATTAATGATCTACCTAAATTATACAGGAAAGCCTCCATTACTGTGGTTTTAGCTGATGTTACTTATATTTTGGTATCTGCTGGTAATATATCTGAAGTAGTTGATAGAGCTCAGGAACTTACAGCTGAAATTTCTGAGTGGTGTTCTCTGAATGGCTTGCTGCTAAATACTGCCAAATCTCAAATGCCAAACCTTATTCCTACAAATACTACCATATATAAACGCTATTTAGTCAAACTAAATAATGAACAATACATCAAGTGGGGGTCAATATTGATAACAAGCTGTTCTAGAATTACAATATCAACAGTGTTAAATTAAAGCTTAGTAAACATATATATTTACTTCGTCAATTAATACTAACAGTCTATTTTGATGTTCTCAAAATTCTATACCATAGTTTAATTCAGACTGTGATAGCTCATGGTCTAGAACAATGGGGTTTATCTGGCAAAGCCCACAAAGTATTTGTTGTACAAAAAAAAGCAATAAGAATTATGGCAGGTGCATCCTCTAGAGATCATTGCTAGTTAGTTAGTTCCTAGTTTGAATATCTACCTAAGTTTGATTTATATACAGTGACCGCTAAAAATTATGTACCATATGGGAAAAAAGTTTATTATTAGAGTATTAGAAAAAAGATTCTAGGGAAAAGTTTGTGCATGTCCGATAACCTATAAATCGATTTTGGGACGTGGGTTGTATGGAAGAGCAACCTTGTTGAATACCGCCCCCTCAATACGAATTGTATTTTACAGGGTTTTTTGATGAAAAATAAAGACACATATTATTATTATTATTATTATTATTATTATTATTATTATCGCTGGTATCGCGGTAAATTTAAAAAAAATTACTATGAAAAGGCAAAAAGTGGGGTAAAATGACAAGATATCAAAAAAAGTTATTTGAAAAAGTTGCTTAGAATTAAATTTTATACACATATACAAAGTTTGAAAAGACAATGAGAGAAAATTGAAAATAGTTATTTGTTTTTAAATATTTTCCTAGCTGTAGAAAAATATCAAATTATTATCCTATGAATAGTTTGACCATACTGAAACATTTGTATTTCAATGATAATGACAAAACTTTCTCATTTTCTCTACACCAGTGAGCACTAAATTAAAAAAATTGGATTTTGTTAAAACCCTGGCTGTTACATTGGTTCGTATCTAACAGTTATATCAGAATTCCACGACCATTGTGATGACATGACACTCCAGAAACATGGTGTTTTCCAGATTATAATCAAGTTTCGATGATAATCGTGCCAGAGCGTTTCACTTCGCATGCAATGTTGAAAACTCTAGCCTCTCTAATTTGACGCGCTATTTTTAAGATTATGTGCGAAGTGAACCGTTCTTGCACGATTATCATCAAAAATTGATTATAATCGGAAAAACACCATATTTTTGGATCTCCCTATCATTGCAATAATCGTGGAATTCTAATATAACAGTCAGATAAGAACCAATGTAACAGCAAGGGTTTTGGTGTGGAGAAAATGAGAAAGTTTTTTTATTATTATTGAAATACATATATTTCAGTATGGTCAAGCTATTCATGAGAAAATAATTTGATATTTTTATACAGCTAGGAAAATATAAAAAAAAATTGTTATTTTCAATTTTCTTACATTATTTTTTCAAACTTTGTATATGTGTATAAAATTGAATTCTAAGAAACTTTTTCCAATAACTTTTTTCGATATCTTGCCATTTTACTCGAATTTTTGCCTTTTCAAAGTAATTTTTTTCAATTTGCCGCCATACCAGCGATCACGTGACATGTGTCAAAATCGATTTTTAGGTTATCGGACATGCACAAACTTTTCCAAAGAATCTTTTTTCCAATACTCTAATAATAATTTTTTTTTTCCATATGGAACATACTTTTTGGCGATAACTGTACAATATATATGGAAAATTATACCTGCAGTATACCCAGAAATGAACAAATTCATGAGCATTTTACTAGAAGTTCTTCCCAATTGCACCATCCCATATGCTTTATAACATTAAAATCATCTTCAAATATGAGTGCCTTCAAAAGACAACTTAAATTATTTTTATTGCAAGGTGCATATTACTCTGTCCTGGAATTCTAATGTTATTGGTTAATTTAACGATATTTCAATATGTGTATATATTTGTACAGTGTTATTATTGTATTTATCTTATTATCTTATAAACGAATACCTAGTAATGAAAGTTTATTGAAGTGGCTACCAGTAGATAAAATGTTTTTATAATAAGAACAGATGATGCCCCAACTTATCTCAGGGAAAAAATATCTTCTGTTTCTGAACACCATGATTATAACACCCGATCTAGAAATATCATATTCATTGAGCCTGGTAAAACAAAGAAAACAAAATTCAACAAAATTCAGTTTTTTCCAAACATAGATAATGAAAAGTATTCTCCAAACATAGATAACATCTTTTAAGTGTTGAGTGTAAAACTTTATTCAACATATTGGGTGTAATTCTTTTGAAACCTTCAAGAACTAGTCTTCATAGTTCCTCTTCCGTTTCGAAAATAGGTATGCTGGTAAACGTTATTCTTGACGTACCCCCAGAGGAAGACGTCTAGCAGAGTGATGTCCGGCGAACGTGTTGACCAGGAATCTGCTGAAGATGTACCTAACCATTTGTCCGAAAATCTACTCGATCAGTATTCCTTTACCATTTTGACATTATATGTAGGCGCATCCTTTTGTTGGAACCAACAGTTACCATTTTGAAAATAATAATAATAATAAAAGTACTTTATTGGTTACCCAATAGGCTACCGACCGGGGTCCTTCAGCCTGTTATACATTCGTAAGTCATTTTGCAGGTTTGAAAAAAATGAGATTTTGTTAATTTCCTGGCCTTTCTGCTAAAGTGGTGAGGCATTCCATCAGGGTGTTTGTTGGAAACTTGAATCTTGGGTTCACTGTCGGGGCTCTTCGAATGGATTGGGTTTGGATAATTTGAATATTGTTTTGATTGTTGGCAAACTTCTGGGATAATTTTTTCAGTCTCTCTCTTGGTTGTACATTAGTGCGTTGATAAAGGAGATGGTTTGGAGGATAATGAAGGGGGTTTTGCGGGTGTCGCATTTTGGTGATTGTTCGCAGGCTAGATCTTTCCGCTACGTTCAAGTTCTTCAAAGGTGGATTTCTGACGTTGAGGTAGATTGGGTGAGCATATTCAAGGATTGGGCGGCATATGGTTTTATAAATGTGTGCAGCTGTTTTACTGCTGATTCCTCTGTTCTTATAGGTAAGGTTCCGGAAATGTTTAGCTTTTGTAATGCACTTTTTTTTCATCAGCTGAGTATGATGATTGAAGTTCAATTTTTGGTCTATGTGAACTCCTAAGTATTTAACTACAGTGCTACTTCTTAATGTGTGGTTGTTTACATCTGATATTTTATGGTTGAAGATTATCAGTTGAGATTTTTCGGGGTTTGGCTTCAGCCTCCATTTGTGACACCATGTCATAGTGTCTTCAATCGAGTCTTGTAGCTTACTTACTGCTTTCTCCAGGGTTTTGTTGTGGCTAATTATGGCAGTATCCTCAGCAAATTGCATTCCATAGGTTGAAGTGAGTTGTTCTGGGGGGGGTCTGGATTGTTCTGGATGAATATGTCGCAACAGTAGATGTTATACAAAAATGGGGATAGGGGTGAACCCTGTGGGAGACCTTGTTTTGGATGAAAGAAGTCAGATGTCTGGTGATTTACTTTCACTTGAAGGGACCGTCTTAGTAGGTAATCTTTTACTAGATGTATCATGTATTTGGGGCAGTCTAATGTGTACAGTTTGTACATAATTCCTTTGTGCCAAACACTGTCTACCATTTTGATTTTAGTTCGAAAATATGAATAGGACATTCATAAAATCTGTTGTGGAATCATCTGCGACTGAAAGACAAACTTTAGTCGCTATTTTCCATCGTTCAAGATAACCTCTTGGGAGGTATTCATGTTGAAAAGGGGAACATTCTCCATGAAAATTGAAAAATGTGATTTATTTGTAATATCTAACAGAAAACAACTACTTCCCCGGCACAAGCCACGCTGGACATTGAACTACATCTGATAGATATTGTGAAAAGACTAACTGAAAATGAAAGAAACACTCTGAAAGTGAAAATTCGCATTTTCATTCAAATAGCTGATTTTTCTTTTAATTCTCCCTAGTTTTCATTGAAAAAATCATTAAATGAATTAGATAAGGAGAATGTTATTAAAAAATATTACTCACAGGCCTATGTCAAAAAATAATTTTCACCGCAGAAGAAATATTTCCCTCATATCCATCCCTGATGTGTATGCTTCTGAAGAGCCTGTTTTATTCCAATCCTTTATCAATCCTCCTGAAGAGCTTGGCAAAGCGAAATAGATTTTCGTCGACCAAAATGTATTGTGGATTAAATGCGAGAGAAGCGAACCTTGCTTCAATGAAATGAACGGTTTCTGTGAGTGATATTTTTTAATAACATTCTCCTTATCTAATTAATTTAATGATTTTTCAATGAAAACTAGAGAGAATTAAAAGCAAAATCAGCTATCTGAATGAAAATGCGAATTTTCATTTTCAGAGTGTTTCTTTCCTTTTCGGTTAGTCTTTTCACAATATCTATCAGATGTAGTTCAATGTCCAGCGTGGCTTGCGCCGGAGAAATAGTTCTTTTCTGTTAGATATTACAAATAAATCACATTTTTCATTTTTCAATTTTCATGGAGAATGTTCCCCTTTTCAACAATTACCAATTTTGGCAAGTGGCAAGTTATCCAAATTGCGTTGAAGTAATGCGCAATAACGCTCCTTGGTGAGTTGTGGTAAAAATAAGGACCAATCAATCGTGTGCCAAAAATTCCAGTCCACATATTGAAGCCAAAACGGAGTTGATGTCTACCCATTCGGTGAACCCTGCAGTTCTCTCTTGAACAATAATGAGTATTTCGCCAGTTGAAAATACCATTATTGGTTACCTCTCAAATAGCTCTTTTTCACATTTCCAAATAATTTTGTAACATGGTCAGTAAAAGTTTTACATTGAAATATAATTAGAAGAAGCCAATTCATATTTGATGAACATCTGTTGAAACTGATTTTATAATTTCTCAAAATTGTGCATTTGTTTACTTCATTGTTGCTAGCGTAGGTGTGTAATTAATCAATGGTTGCTCTAGGTGTGTTTATTTTAGCAATAATTACAAAAAGTCGACGTGAACTTTTGATTTTCTTGATCTATAATCGCCATTTTAATTAACGAGTTTGTTTCAAAACTTTTCCGTCGACCATAGATAAAAAACAATCCTATTTTCTATTTATATCAACTCTAATCAAAGATAGTTTAATTTTCCTTAGTGGTAGTTTTGTATTATTTTTTCAAATTGAAATTAAAAAAAAATTGCCTTCATGTTGACCTCACTGTCACATCTCTCGGCTGTTAGGCCAACGTTACCATTACGCCACTTGACTTCCTATGATTGTGAGTGATTTTCTAAAATTTTATTTCAGAATTGACAAATAAATAATGTCATAATATACTAACCAATATAAAATGTATTAGAGCAATAAAATCGTTGATTAATAAAAAATCAATGCATGTTTAAGGATATTTGTACAGCATTTGCTCAGTCTGAAGTAATCTTTTGATAATATCCAAATTGGACAAAACTGGAGTAACGTTAGTGGTAAAAACAGAAATGTTATAAAAATAGGTATTATTATGTCTTATTTTCATGATTTTCTACCACGTAGCTACATCCATCCATTTATTGGAACTTAGTATTCAATATTTAACATAAATCTAACAAAAACTAAACGAAGTTATAATCAAAAGTTCAATAAAGCTTCCGAAGTCTACAAGTAGAAAAACGTGAATTTCTAATGTCTGCCACCCGAGTGCATATTGAATTTAATGGTACAGGTATTTGGACTATCAGCATCATCCAAGCATGTTTTGTAACACTTAATTATTGTGTCCAGTGTAGACACAGTTATTATGCAAGGTGTCTTTAACGTTCAAATTTTGGAGTGCAAAGTAGACTTCAAGTGAGAGAAAAGCAAAACTTGTATAACTATTTTCATTTGTTTAAAAGTTACAGGTCTATTAATGTGATAGTCAGATCATGAAAAAAATGTACTCCTAAAGTCATAAAAACGGTTAATAATATTTTCGAAATGTCTACCTGCTTGTAGAGTGCAGGCCTGTGCTCGTAAGCCAGCAGAAGAAGTCGTTGTTCAGGAAAGTGTAAGGTTGGGCAGTTTTTATGATAGCATTTAATCATGCGCCACCAACAATCACAGGTCTGTTATTGAATCATTTAACTTTTTTTAAATAAAATCAGTTTTAATTGACTAAACGACAATATTTTTTTCAAGATCTGACATTCATAAACCTGTAACTTTGAAATGAATAAAAATGGATATACAAGCTTTGAGTTTTTCGTACTAAAAAATGAAGACTACTTTGCACTAATAAAATTTGAACATAACGATGGGGAACACCTTGTAGAAATAGATTCCCTAAGTATATAGTACCAAATTACAGTGATACAGAATTCACAATAGTAATTTAAATAATATTGTTTCAAAGGTGAACTATTTAACTACTTGCAAAGAACTAATAAGGGCACTGTACATACATGAAACATTCTATAAGTAGGTAACATCATTTTATATTATTCTATCTGGATCAACTTCCTATAATAATAATGAAAATTAGTCATTTAAAATTCAATTGAACTATGATTTGTCAATTCACCTAGTGCTCTAATAAAATGCCCTCTATTGCTAAAAAAACAAATTTCACATCAACTTGATTGTTATAATAGATCCAAACAAATTTAAAGAAAATACCTATTACAATACAACTTCACTACCGAATTTCCAGGCATTTAAAAATAATTTGGTTTTTGGACACACCTACAAACGACAACACTAATATAAACATTTGCAGTGGGTCATGAACTCGATTATGTGCCCTAATATTAAGTAATGAAACATTACCGTGATAGAAACCCAGAAAACTATCAGGGAAACTACGTTAACAACAAAATATTCCTGCAAATAAAAATAATTTGACAGCCGCCATGACAGTCCTTGCACCTGCTGTAGGACTTGGTTTAAATTATTGGATTTCACGATATTCCACTGTTTTCTCACTTTTGTAATGAGCTCACTGGAATGCAGTGCTACGTAAAAAAAATTTATAACTTACTTTCCAAACCCTTGTAGCCTGCCTCGACCGATCACCTCTAAAACTATCCAATGGTGCACAGAAAATCACGACCACATCGGTTTACATACATAGAAAATAGATTGTCCACTGCTTATAATCATGTAGAATATCTTTATACGGGTCTCATAGACAAGAAAACATCACCTGCACACTCAACACATCAAAAATTCCAAATTTTACTGGGTTTTTCACCACTATCGTTCTTTGGGCGCGGTGAATACGACCGGTACCGTTCCTTCCCTTCTGTCGTAACGATTATGGACCTGATTTGTGACGTCAGTTCAGCCATCTTGAAACCGATGCCATCTATGATTCTTTTGAGGAACCGTTGCATGATCTACTTCTTAGGTGGCAGCAGTATTGACAAATCAATAAAAAAATTATTTTATAGGTAATCATCTTTTAGCCTTATAGAGGGCAGCTCCAGTGCTAGTGTTGGGTTTTCTTGAGTGTTTTATAATTTTATATGGTTTATATGCTAATTATCGAGCATTCCAGAACACGTGACCACTACACTACCCTTTAAAAATGGCAACTCGGAGTTTGGACCATAACAAACCCAGTCTTATTTGTTGGTGGATTCTAATTATCCATATATCAGTTGATTTAGATTAGATTAGATTCTAATTTACCAGTTACCAGTTGATGAATACTTTATAAACTATTGTGATATAGGTATAGGTATATTCTTATTAGAACTTAAGAAACAGTAATTATGTTTGTAGTGTGATGAGGTGAATTCTTAAAATTTTGATTATATCGAATGTCTGCAGGGAAAAGTGATTATTGACGTTGGAGAGTTGTAGCAGTGATACTGCCCAGCTCAGCTGTCCAGCGATATAAAGACAAAATCAAAGCCATAGAAAGCACTGATCTTCAACCCACTGTAAATTGAGGGTTTGAATATGGACGTGAAGTACTACCTATTTCCCAAAGTTATCCAATAATTAAATATTTGGTGTGAAGCAAAGCTTCTATACATACTGAATACTGTGCAGTTTTGTTTCTTTTGCCTGGAATTGACAACTCAACAGTGTTTTTCTAAACTAACTCATTTGGTATAATTTCAGGTTTGCGATTATATGAACACTTGATCCGTACTTAGTTGAAAAAATTGTTTTGTTAAAATATTGTCGAACGAACGGCAGCCCTCAAAAGTTGAAACTTGTACGAGCTAAGGATTAACAAGGTCGTACCTTTAGTAACATGTGATTCCTAGCAGGAACTGAAACTGACATTTCTATATGGCAAACCCAATGTAAAACTATCAATTTTGCTATGGACTGAGTTTTCATGATCACACACCAGTTCTGACTCATGGTTTAATACTAAAGATTAAATGAAAGCTACATTTTTCAACGTCAGCTCAATATTCTACTCTTACCTTTCTATTGAGAGCTTTTTGGGATTTTCCAGTGGTGTTACAACTGTAGCCCAATAATAATAAATATGGACCCAATCACACATTTAAAATATATTCAATATAATCTTTATTTCAAAACGAAACAAATAATAACAAAACAACACAACAAAAATCACTAAGCGCTCAACAGTGTCTTATTGTGATATAGTGGTCCATTTGCATTTAGAATTGCAGATCTGTTAGACACATTCTTCGATCAGTGAAACTCTTCTCTTTTATAAAAAGCAAGTAGAAGGAAGGTCTCCAGACCCTTCAGTTTATCCAAGGCATCTGATGAGGTTATTGCCACACACCTATCATTAAATTTCAACCAGTTCGTTCTGTCTTTGGCCAAAGTGTAGTAATGGCCCGTATCAACTTCAGATTCTTCAGAACCAGAGTGCACGATGACTGTATTTCTACAACTGCAGTCGGCTAGGATGAGGTCTTCATCGTTTGATTCATTGTACGAGTATGTTGCTTCAGTCAGTGGCAAGGTCGAAACTAAGAGCTTTTCAGACTTTCAGAGTTATTATTACCCCAGTATCAGGTATCGGCACCTGGTATTGGCCAAGTTCGCCAATTGGGTGGGTAACCCCGGCCAGTTCGCTTGAGAATTGGATGGGAGGGCCCAACTCAATTTGTGAGCTGGTACGACACTGGCGTCCACGTCGCGGGTGGTGGACTTTGGTTCAGAGGCTACCTAGGAAGCAGCTGAAGCGAAGACGAATAGTGTCAAAAGATCGCCTAACCTAAGGTGGGAGGTATCGTGCTGATGGGTGCGTGGCACATAGGGTGATGTGTCATTAACGATCCCTCAGGGACAACGGGCGACCTCCCTGAGTACTACAGCCTTACCATGGCAAGGCGGGGCTCTACCATGGCGGACATTATTTCCCCAGCTACTCGTGGGAACAGAATGAGTAACAAAAATAAAAATGATAATCCCAACGGGGGGGGGGTGAAACCCCTGATCCTCAGGAAACTGAGGAACAAATGGAGATCGGAATTCCGACTCCACAAGAGGGGCTGGGCGTTGGTCTAGTCTCTCAACAAGAAGAGAGCGGATCCATACCGCCAGAAATTACTCCAGATCAGGAAAGGGAACTGTTAAAGTCCCCAAAACCTACTGGATCAGATCAGGATGAGGCAACCAAAGCTATGGATGGCCTCAAACTGAAACGCACTCGACTTCCAGGGTCAAGAAGGAAAGTGCTGAGTCGCTTGCTCAAGAGCGGAATAGCTTATGAGACTGCCTTAGAGGAAGCGCTCAAAAACCTAGGCACGCCAAAACAGCAATCGGAAGGGGAAAAATCCCAGTCCGTAGCTGCTGGAGTAAGCAAACGCCTCAGATCCGACGACAGTACGCCGGAACATAAGCCAAAGAAAGCTTGCTCGGGGGTACCCAAACACTCGTACGGAGCGGTGACTGGGGGCAACAGGGTGGGCTTAATCCACCCTGAATATCCTACCACAGCTTTCAAAAGCGAACAGCTGAGGGCTCTTCAGCGATCCATTATGGAAGCTGTGAGACTAATCCCAGATGATGGCCCTCAGGTGAGGTTCCAGAGCTGTACTCTTCGGCCTGGATGGTTACAAATCACCTGCGTGGACAGCATCAGTGCCAACTGGCTGGAGGAGGCATCAAAGCAACTCCAACCATGGGAAGGGGCGAAAATCAAATTCGTCCAAGGGCAGGACCTTCCAAAGCCATTCATCTGTGTGGCATACATTCCGGACGATGAAGCCGACGAACGACTTACGGCCGGGGTGGTGCTCACACGGCTGAAAAAAATGAACCACGGTCTGACCACTCAGGATTGGGTAATACTGAACCGAGAGGATTCGGGCCGTGGCCAAACATGGACATTCGCCGTAGACGAAAAGTCCATGTCATCCTTGGAGGAGATGACCTTCAAGCCCTACTTCGGCTTCGGACAGGTTCAGTTCCGTCTGAAGGGCGGCCGTGGAGGGATAGAACCTTCCCGGACGCAGCCGAAGGAGGGGGAGAAAAGCACTCCTCCACAAACAAAAATGGTCGTAAAGGAAGCACCGCAAGGGAAAGGCAAATCCTTCCCGAGAGGTGCGTCCCAGACCAAACAGCCTGAGAGGGTGGTCGTGGGAAAGGGTAAGTCCATCCCGAACAGACCACCACTCAAAAAGGGTACCGGCACCTCCAGAGGGAAGGAGAGAAAACCGCCCTCTGAGAAAGATGGCGGGGGAGGACCGTCAAAAGACGGCAAACAAGGGCCTGGCTGATACAGTCAGACTCTTGCAGGGAAACCTGCAACATGCCAAGGCCGCCACCTACGTCCTTGGCAAGACATTCATAGAGGAGCGGATAGATCTGGCCCTCATCCAGGAACCCTGGACCTCCAATACAGGCCGAGTTACCGGCCTGAGTAACACATCTGGTAAGGTAATTGCGGTCAGCTCTGGGGTAAAACCTAGGGCATGCATCCTAGCCAGAAACAATATTAACTATTTTATTCTTTCAGATTTCTGCACCCAAGACATGGCAACCATCCATGTGAAATTTCCAGAGAGGGGAAGCATGACAGAAATGATCATCTGCTCAGCATACTTTCCTGGAGATGTGGGGGCGGAACAACCTCCTCCAGCGGCCGTGCGAGAATTAATTGCCTTCAGCAGGAGGAACAACACCCAGCTAGTAATAGGATGTGACGCCAATGCGCACCATGAAGCGTGGGGCAGCACAAACATCAATATGAGGGGTGAGTCTCTTTTTAATTACTTGATAGGGTAGGAGCTTACAATTAACAATGTGGGCTCTGAGCCAACCTTCGTCAATAGGATTAGGAGAGAGGTACTAGATTTAACGATCAGCTCAGAATTTCTAAGCAACAAGATATCCAACTGGAGGGTGTCCTCTGAGCCATCATGCTCAGATCATAGGCATATTCAATTTCACATTGAAATAGGCCCCAGGCCAGTGGTACAATACCGAAACATGCGGAGCATGGACAGGGACGGATACAAAACCTCCCTGAAGAACCATCTCCAAAACGGATTGACCACAATAAATGGTCATGATCAAATAGATATTGCTGCAGAACACCTACAAACTGCACTTATCTCAGCGTATCATGAAAACTGTCCACTAAGGGAGAAGAGGGATAACCGAAATGCTTCCTGGTGGAACAAAAATCTGGATAAAACACGAAAAGAAGTTCGAAGATTATTCAACCGAGCTAAGGTATCAGGTGAATGGGACAATTACAGGTCTGCTCTAACCACATACAATAAAAATATCCGGAAAGCAAAACGAGAATCATGGGAACGATTCTGTGAAAATGTGTCCAACACATCAAGCGGAGCCCGTATCCACAAGATTCTATCCAGAGAGCCGACACAGGAGCTGGGATCGCTCAGACGTCCAGACGGCTCCTTCACGGCCTCCAGGAAAGAGACACTAGAGCTATTAGCTAATAATCACTTCCCAGGCGGCCTGATTCTGGACAATCGACCTCCAGTCACAAATATAGGCCGGATTAAACGACCCCACAGAGATGACTGGGTGGTTGCCAACAAAATAATCACACCGCAGGCGATAAGATGGGCGGTTAACTCGTTCCACCCATACAAATCACCAGGAGAGGATGGCATAGCTCCAGCTCTGTTACAAATCGGACTGGAACAGATTATGCCTATCCTTATAAGACTCTTTAGAGCCAGTTTAGCTTGGAACTATATACCATCTAACTGGACCGCGACTAGGGTGATCTATATTCCTAAGGTGGGTCGGACTGACCCACACCCAAAATCGCTCAGACCCATCAGTCTGACATCCTTTCCGTTGAAAAGCATGGAGAAAATACTGGATGGGCACATGAGGTGTGGTGCACTAATAAAGCACCCCCTCAATGTTCACCAGTATGCCTACCAGGCTGGAAAATCGACAGAACTTGCCCTCAATAACCTTGTCTCAGGATTAAGCGTTGCCCTGGAACACCAGGAGGTAGCAGTCGCTGCATTCCTGGACATAGAAGGAGCATTCAATAATGCACTACCTCACTCCCTCTATGAGGCCACTGTCTCTAGAGGAATTGAACCGCTACTATGTGACTGGATAAGAACTATGCTTCATAACAGAACAATAACGACCTCTCTACAGGGAGAAAGTGTCAGCTTCAAGCCAGCCAGGGGCTGTCCCCAGGGGGGGTCCTCTCCCCTCTGCTATGGTCACTGCTGGTGGATGATCAGCTGGCCATTCTCTCACTCTGGGAGGTCGATCTTCAAGCATATGCTGACGATCTGGTCCTAGTAATAAAAGATAAATCCGAAAAGACGATCTCCTACGTCCTTCAGGATATACTGGATACCATATATAAATGGTGTGAGAGGGAGGAAATGTCCATTAACCCCCACAAAATGGTCATAGTACCGTTCACCAGGAAAAGGAAGCTGGAACATTTAATACCTCCTTCCATCAATGGTGTAACAATTTCATTTGCGAGTGAGGCAAAATATCTGGGAATAATCCTAGATAAAAAGCTGAACTGGAACTCGCATTTGGAAAAGACTATCCGAAAGGCTAGCCTATCATTATGGACATGCCGCAGAATATGTGGCAAAACATGGGGCATGTCACCAAAACAAATTTACTGGCTGTACGTGACCGTCATACGACCAATGATCACGTATGGCTCTGTAGTCTGGTGGAACAAAGGCCAACAAAAAATGGCCCAGGTTAAACTTAACGGACTACAGAGACAAGCGTGCCTGGCGATTACTGGGGCCATTCGCTCCACGCCAACGGCAGCAATGGAAGCTCTTCTTGGACTACTTCCTCTCCACATAGTTCTGGAGAGAGAAGCAAGATGGGCAACATACAGACTCTACCAAGCGGCCATTAGTCTACCGCAGGCATGTGTCATGAGAGGCAGCAGCATGCTGGAAGGCATAATAGCTCACAACATTCTGGGAATGCCCTCAGACATCATGCCTAAAACCACTAACCTCAACATGTCCTACACCGTGGTCTTCCCTGAAAGAGAAGACTGGGTTCGGAATGAAACTGACCTATGTAGGGCAAATGAAAGGTGGTTCACCGATGGTTCCAAAACTTTGGAAGGTGTCGGAGCCGGAATATATGGTATGAACCCAGTAGTGAAACGCTCATTCAGTTTGGGTAAATTAGCTACGATATTCCAGGCAGAGGTATATGCCATTGAAATGTGTGCAAGGGAGCTGGAAAACCGACACCTCACACGAAAAACAATAAAAATATTTTCAGATAGTCAAGCAGCATTGAAAGCGCTTGAATCCAACTGCTTTAAATCCAGAGCAGTATGGAACTGCAGACACCTTGAACCGACTAGCACAAGGCAACAACGTTACCCTAGTTTGGATACCAGGTCACACGGGCCTAGAAGGAAACGAAATAGCGGACGCCCTAGCAAAAGGGGGGGCCGAAACAACGTTCACTGGGCCAGAACCGGTCATCGGTTTAGCATATAGCACTGCCAAGAATGCTACAACCGCCTGGGCAGACAATAAAAGACTTGAGTATTGGCTCAGTCTACCAGGACTAGCCCATTCCAAAGCATTTATTGCTTATACAAGGAAAAAACAGGACTCTGACAAACTTCTAGAACTCAGTAGAGCACATCTCAGAGTTATAGTAGGTTTGCTCACTGGCCACTGCAAACTCAAACACCACATGCATAAAATCGGACTTGCACAGGATGCAGAGTGCCGTCTATGCATGGAGGATTATGAAACGGCTAAACACATCCTGTGCACATGCCCTGCAGCAGCCAGAACCAGATTTTCAATATTTGGCAATACAAAAGTAAGGCCAGAAGATCTGGTAAACTGTTCTCCCAACATGTTACTCAATTTCGTTAAGAGATTGGATATGCTGGGAGAAATATAACCATAGGGTGAGCCACAATAGGCCATTGGCCGCAGTGGAGAGCCTGATGTATGGGCTCACTCACAGTTAAACCTAACCTAACCTAACCTATTATTAAATTGGCAGGAGCTTCAACAACTCTGGTTATCCTATGATTGTCGGCTAGGTAGGCGTATATCACTAGAATTGTAAATGAAAGCTATTTCTAACACCAAACTCGAGAACAATTTGAAACCAAGTCGAAACACAAGTAATTCAATCAGCTGTTATGTTCGATTTGGTCCAACATCCATCTTGAATTTACGTTGACAGCATCTTGGAATGTCATATAAGACATGAAATGCAATACAAGATTTTATCCACAGCTGGTATGTTGTAAACACGAAGACTTTTCATGAATTTAGGCATTTTCAAATTCGTTTTAGGTTGAAATTAGTAATCATTGCAGATAGAAACATTGTTTTTTGGGATTGCAAATGAGGTTAATATACCCACATAACTTGAATTTTCGTTCCTCTTCTTATTACTCAAAAATCAGCCAGTGTTTTATAACTCATCATGATTATATAACACAGGTGTTTTATTGACCTCATACCTATGTTTGTGAAACAAGCATTGAAACTTTATAACTGACTTTTGTTATGAGCCACATAAAATACGAAAAAAGAGTTTTTCGTCGGCCTTTCTTGTTTCATAGGCTTTTATAACACATAAAATACAATATATTTTATCCACAGCTGGTATGTTATAAACAAGACTTTTCCTAAATTGAGGGCTTATTTGACGTTTATATGTTCACATTCGAGATTTTCCAATTCGTTTTGAGATATTAAATCTCGAACAAACTTGAATAGTTTGAAATCTCGCCCGTGCATGATATCAAACGTAAAAAGGTGAGGGCTTCGTCTTCCCTAGCGTGCAGAAGTATCTGGAAGACTTCTGAACGTTGTTCGTAAGGGTGCAGTCGGTTGTCGTAATAAAGACAACATTTTGACTTTTTTTTTTTTATTTTTAATTAGATATTCCAAGAAGTTTATTATTGTTTAGTCAATCCTGAGGATGACGTCACAGCCCAGACACAGTAGGGTTTTCAGAGCTAAACTAAATGTGGCAATATACTGACCGTGTACCAAAGACGATGAAACAGTAACAAAAACAGAAACAGAAACACAAACATTAATAACAAACAGAAATCACAAACAAACACGAACACACAAACACGAACACACCAACGCAAACACCAACACCATAACCACCAAAAAAACATAAAACGGGAAAACAAGAAAACGGGAAAACAAGAAAACGGGAAGACGGGAAAACTTGAAAACGGAAAATTGGAAAACGGGGAACGGGAAACGGAAAACTGACACAGAAAGGGGGATGGCAACGGCAACGGAACATCATAACATCGCATAACTACTAACAAAATGAATTGTTTTCCCTGCCTTTTACCATTCCATATAATATCAAAACTTGTAGAAGAAGATATGTGGAATTGAAGGGTTTGAAAGACCGCATCATGAGCTTCTTCATAAAGTTTCAGTAAAAACAAATGATTTCGATACGAGAATAGATAAGCCTTCCGTATCTAGTGAACTAGTTGAAACTAATCGTCATATTTCAACGAACTATCTTGTACTCTTGAAAATATTACCGATTGAATACTACCTACTTATACTCACCTTGAACCTTGACAAAACCTTTTATCTACCATTTAGCTCCTACCGTTCCAACTCGCCATCTTTCAATTGCCTCACATTCACTACAAACGAAAAACAAAATACAATTTTACCTCAGCAAAAAGTTAAATACCTAGGTGTATTCATAGACACTCACCTCAGATGGGACTCGCATATAAACTTTGTTTGCAACAAACTACGCTCGATCATCTATAAATTTAAATAACTGAAAGATATACTAACATTTCATCAGCTCAAAATTCTGTATCATGCTTTGTTTGAAAGTCACTTACGATATGGTATAGCATGCTGGGGAGGGGCACTGAAGACTCATATGCGCCCTCTAGAAATATTGCAGAAAATACTACTGAAACTGATTCTCTCAAAAGAATATAAATATCCCTCAGATAGACTCTACAATGAGGCTAATGTTTTCGATCTCCGACAACTTTATTATTATAATGCAATACTAACATACCACAAAAATAAAAACACTTTTATCTTGCCATCTCACTCTTATCCCACTCGAAAAAAGCATCTCCACAAAGTTCTCCAAACACAAAAATTGGTTGGACGCTCTTATCGATACTTAGCTCCAAAAATGTATAACACCATCCCTCTACATATACACAGAATTGGTAACTTAATGCTGCTGAAGTCGTTTATTCGTAGTGAAACAAGACAAAAAATTGCAGATTATGTGAACAACAGATAAATTGTTATTGTCAATAATGCACTGTTGATACCTCACTCAAACCCTGCTCGTGTAATTTATTATTCGAGATTATGTTAAAAATTTTCCTCCTTTCTCCAATCCAGTAAACTCGAATATATCAAGAATCTATTGGCCCATGAACAATATTATAACATCTGCACTAAATATTACACACAAAGAAAATGTTCTTGGAATTGGTTCTTGATAACTGATACAATAGTCCTTGAGATTCATTAATGTCTAAATAATATTCAATGTAACAGTGTCCACTCCTTCTCGGAAATACTTTATAATATGTGTCAGCCCTAATAACTCACAGGTATTTATTTGTTTATATATATTGTTGCGTCTTCGGGTTCAAAAATAAGTGTACACTAGTGTGGACTTGCCTTTATTATTCAAACTTCGCTTGACAACACTGTAATACAATACTAACGTCACTGTCAAAACTGATACCAAAATACTTGTACACCTTGAGAAGTCTTTATCAACTTTCAGGTGTCTAACATTATGTATATATACAGGGTGTTCCAAATAAAGTCGGCACCATTGCCAACTCCGTTATTATTGATGCTACGAATTCGGTTAAATGGGCAAACTAGTAGCATTTTTAATGACCTTCTCGACGCCGAAAACAAAAAAAATTGACAGTCGCGTTTTCGAAATATTTCATAAAATGATATTTTTTTAAATGGAACACTCTATATTTTATCATGCATTTTGACTCGTAACTACATTCTCAAAAACAAAGCTCCCATGACTTTTTTTCCTAAAGTTGAAAATAAGTCAGTTTTGTCAATAGGAAGCATTTATAAAAATCGGATTTGATAAAGCGCTATAAAATATCGAGTAAATGTTCAAAAACACCGCCTTCTGTTTGGTCTAGAGGCCAAGGCTCCTTCACCTCACGCCGTGTTCAAATCATGGTCGAGCCATTTTTTTTTATGTGTTAGAGATATGTATTGCCAGTAATTTGGATACCGACTTTGGCTATATCTATTAAAAATTGTCAGAATTGCACATTCAATTTTAATCTAGTAAATAATAAAAGAAATGAATATTATTATAAGCTAATCAATGATCAATAAAGTATCGAGTGTATTGTCTGTATCTGAGATCTGCGTTTGTCGAAAAAATATTGTGTGTATTTCGAGCACAAAGTGTAATTGCCGCTCTCCAAAGATTACAGCGCTCTGCTTCGCGTCGCGCGGTAACTCTCTTTGTTCGAGCGGCAATCCATCACTTTGCGCTCTAAATACACAAATAGCTATTTCCAACCGCATTAATATGACGCTCCAGTATTTTCTGTTTTGTACAAAAACGGCTTCAAAGTTATCATTATGGCAGACATATTTTGATTCACAAACTAAATACGGTTAGTGGAATGGTTTTAAGATGGAAATTATCGTTTTGTAAATTAATACCAAATAGCCCATCAGTTGTGTCAATTAACGGGTTTCACGAGTTCAAATCCCAGCGCAATTTTTTCTTTTTACTGTCTTATTTTGCTGTTAGTAATAAAATATTGTCATTCGTATAAATACCAAAATTGGGTGTTTGGACAATCATGAGGTTTTATTCGCCAAAACAAAGAAATTTTTTGTACTAGTGAAAAAATAAATATTTCCACATAAGTCGCTCATTTTCAACTTAAGGAAAAAAAGTCATAGGAGCTTTGTTATTGATAATGTAGTTACGAGTCGAAATGCATGATAAAATATAGAGTGTTCCATTTAAAAAAATATCATTTTATGAAATATTTCGAAAACGCGACTGTCAAGTTTTTTTGTTTTCGGCGTCGAGAAGGCCATTGAAAATGCTACTAGTTTGCCCATTTAACCGAATTCGTAGCATCAATAATAACGGAGTTGGCAATGGTGCCGACTTAATTTGGAACACCCTGTATAGGTGTGTATTGTCTTCTATATGTGTATATATTTTGAATATTTGTAAGTACATGTCTTTTAACTTTGACTTGTTTAGGTCCATTTTTAATTATAATAATAATAATAAGCCATTTATTTCCAACAGGTACACATACCCACTTGTAGGAAAATATACAAAAACTACATAGTATTACATAATCAATGGTGAAAAAAAAAAATAATTGAACATTAACAATATTTATATAAATATGAAATATAGACGGACAAGTAAAGAACAGAAATATGTATTGAAATATGTTACACAAAGACAGACATGTGAAAGGTAGGGCATACACCGACAAATCAAGGAGTAATGATGCGTTAGAGAAATGGACGAAAACTGATTCCAGTCACCAACACACAAGCTCCACCAGATACGACAGCGAAAACCCAAACTTTGACCTCACAATACTTAGGCTAAAAATACAAGTCAGTGATCAGACAATTCATTCAGTACTAATGTGGTTATCGATTTTAATGAGTCGAAATTAATATCGCATATTCCAGAAATACGATTAAAGTTTTGGCACATAGCACATAATAGTTATAGGACTCTGAAGCGTGATATTGGTACGTGAATTACTGACATAAAATGTAACACAACGTCTGGACTCTAAACGGGGAACAAACCACTTGATTTCATGCAAGAGATATGGACAATCTATGTTGTTATGAATTAATTTGTAAAGAAATGAAACAGCAGCGATAATTCGCCTGCTTGTCAGAGAGATAACATCAAATCTATTTAAATAAATACTGTTATCTAGTCCTCTAGCTGGATAATTATTGTCCTCACGAAATACTAAATATTTTAGAAATCTTCTCTGAACAGATTCGATAACTTTAGAATGACATTCGTAAATCGGGTTCCAAATCATTGACCCGTATTCTAATTTTGAGCGTACAAATGAAAAGTAAAGTATTTTCAGTGTTTCAGTGTTTTCGAATCCATGAGAATTTCTGATAACGAAACCGAGAACTTTGAGGGAATTTGACACCGCTTTGTTGATATGTTGAATAAATGAAAATTTCTGATCGAATACAACTCCTAGGTCTCTTATCTCAGTACATCGTTCCAATACGTTTTGATCGATAGAATAACTGAAATTTACCGGATTTTTGCATCTAGAATATGTCATTACAAAACATTTCTCAACATTAAGGCCCAATTTGTTTTTATCACACCACGAAATAATTTGATCTAAATCAGACTGCAATACTAAGCAGTCATGAGGGGAAGTTATCACCGAATAGATTTTTAGGTCATCTGCAAAAACAAGCTTTTGACAAGCCAATGAGGTAATCAGATCATTAATATAAAAAAGAAACAGAAGTGGTCCAAGATTGGACCCTTGTGGTATGCCTGACGTGGGAACAATGAAACGAGAATTGAATTTTTCATATTCAACGAATTGTCTGCGATTACTCAAATACGATTTGAATAGTAAAATAAGATTTGATGAGAAGCCGAAGCTTCGCAGTTTCTCTAGTAGGACTGAGTGATCAATTTGGTCAAATGCTTTTTGAAAATCATTATATATAACATCGACCTGCTTACGTTTATCAAGGGAATTGGTGACAAAGTGGGAAAAACAAGCTAAGTTGGTGACACATGATCTGTTGCTCATGAAACCATGCTGATGTGTCGATATCAAGCTTCTGGTTGGGGCATAAATTGCATCATAAATGATGATTTCTAGAATTTTAGCAAATGAGCACAAGATAGATAACGGACGATAGTTATTTAATATGGAGGGATCACCTTTTTTCATAACCGGACATATTCGGGCAACTTTCCAAATGTTTGGAAAAATATTGGATGATATGACAAGACTGAATAGATAAGACAGAGGTTCAGCTAAAACAAGACGGCAATCTTTCGCAAAAAAACACGAAATTTGATCAACTCCTGAAGTGAGTTTATTTTTTAGCTTACTGCAAGCTTTTATAACTTGTTCCGGAGTAATGGGTGGAATGGTAATTGATTCATTGCTAATTTCTTTCCAATCAGGGTAGTATAGTCCGAGTTAGACTGGGGTTTGTAGACATTCTCAAAATATGTGGCAAAAGCATCAACAATTTTCTGGGGCTCATTATAGGTGACATGGCCATCTTTCATGCACCCAGGGATTCTGGACTGTCCTTTTTTCTCTCTAATAATGGACCAGAAGCCTTTAGCATCAGTTTTAATAGAATTTTCAGCATTTCGAAAGTAATTTTTGTAAGATACATTTATTTGGGATTTAATAATAGTTCTTAGTTCTCTATATTGATTTAGTAGGGTAATGTCATGTGATTTTTTATATTTGCGAAAAGCCTTTTCCTTTTTACGAATGTTAACAATAATTGGTCTGTCAAACCATGGTGGAAAACGACGACGACGCGGTATTTTCAGTGGAACATAAGAATGGAATTGCCCATTCAATGTTTCATAGAAGACTTCGCATGCTTTATTCACATCCTCATGTTGATATACACATGTCCAGTCCACGTCAATCAAAGATGCGTTAAGAGCTGGGTAGTTAGCTTTTCTAAAATTGAACGAATTGGTTTGATTACTGTTCACACCAAATTGTTCATAATGCTTATAGGAAGCCGAGAAATTGAACTGAAGAGCGGGGTGGTAGCTGTCCTCGGTAACCAGGATTTCATCAGCTTTGGCTACTGAACACTCAATGCTAGAAAAAACCAAGTCTAAGATTTTACCGTTCGTATTCTTAATCGAGTTGAATTGATTCAAATTCATAAGTTCAGAGAAGTTTCTCATTAAAACAGATTTTGTATCATATGGGCGTTCAGAACAAAATGAGGAATTGTTGAAATCGCCCACAATCAGAATATTTACATTACATTCAGAGCTGACAAGTGAAAAAGTATCTAAAAATAATTCCAATACTTCTAACGTTGTAGGTATCAGGTGGTATATAAATTACAAACGAAAATATTACAAAATAACCTAGGGATAATTTGCAACCTACAACGTCGATCGATGGGCAGGTAGAATTTAATTTATTGAGATTCAGTCTTTCCACAATAAAATTCGAATTATTTACAGCAATAAGTACTCCACCACCGCGCGATTTATTCGTAGTAATAAAATTTCGGTCTTGACGATGAACAGTAGACGTAACAGGAAAAATTTCACTGTTAGCTACGTTTGAATTCAACCAGGTTTCACAAAGGCAGATGATGTCACAATCACTCATTAGTGCAGAGAGCAAAATTTCATGTGTTTTCGTATAGAGGCCACGAACATTTTGAAAATAACACTCGATTATTTTGGAGGAATTATTGAGATGATTGTGTGAGCTGCTAACTAGTTGCTACGAATGGGAGACGGGGATCTCTACTGATGAAATATTACTGGAGACATCTTGCGGTATAATGGGCAACGTTGAACTCGAAGGGCTTGTTGAATTATCGACGTTGACAATAGTTGGAATCCCTTTCGAATATCTGATTGTCAGGTTTTTCTCGCCATTTGTTTGGCGTAACGCTAATTGTTTCCTTACGGAATCCAGGTAAGCCCTCTGAGAGGGAGAGGAATCATTTTTCAAAATGAGAGATTCAAACAATATATTATTTTTCAGTGACGATTTACGACGCAGCAAGAAATTGGGCATGAGACCATCGTCGAATGACACTTTAATGGGTCTTGGTTTATTTCCAGAGACTTGACCAAGTCTATGAATATGTGTTATTCTGTACGCTGGTGTTTCATTCCTGTGACAGGTTAACAGAAAGCTGATGATATTAGTTATTATATTGAAATCTTCAGCGGTAGACTCTTCAGCTAAGCCAAACACCAGTAAGTTTTTTTCTCGGTTGAGGGAGTCTTTTAAGTCAGCAAGGTTGAGGGTAATCTGCGGGTTGGTTTTAATACTATCGACTTCAGACTTGATGGAATCTAATGACTTTAGAACAGCTTTGGAAACGTTCTCAACGTGGCATATTCTGGTATCGTTCTCTTTTAATATATTGGAATGCTCAGCAAGTGTGTCACGACATTTGATTATTTCCTCGTTCAAAGTTTTTTGATATTCTTTAATGGTGGAGACGTCAGCAGCCAAAGACTTCTGAGCCTGAGCTAGCGAATTATGTTATATATTGAATTTCATTAAACATGTTTTAGTTTACAGTTTTACATATTTTACAATATCACATTTATATACTTCTGAATTTTTTCTGTCTATTAATTTTGGGAAACAAGTGCTTTGCACTTATCCCTAAATGCTTTATTCACTGCAAATTGTAAATTTCGTTAGAATTATTGTATTATTATTCTGAATAAAGTTATATTATTATTATTATTGTCTAGTACGGGCACAAAAACATTGACACTTATGATAAGTGTCAATGTTTTTGTGTGTGTTTTAAGTCACTTATCCTCATTTGGATGACGCCTCTTCCGTTACATTGATAGATCAGGACTTTGCTAATTCATCACTTGGTCTTTCTGGACCTCTCCAACCACTTTGTTTGCAATGAACAAATGACGATGTCACTATTCAACAAAATGATTCTTGCGTTGTCAGTTTCATAATTTCTAAGAATCGCTCTTTTCAGTTACGTTATGTTAGAACTGCCGAACTATCTCTCCCAACACAAACTATTGAAATCGAAAAAATTGTTTCAAATAGGGTTGAAAAGTATATCGATTTTGAGTAAAATGAAGATTTTTTTACGAGTGGCTCCTGGGGATCGAAAATCGATATTTTTTGTTTCCCTCGTGTTTCATAACTATGGTACGAAACTACAGTGGGTGATTCATCCGGTCGTTTTAAGAAAAAAGTTTCTATGGACTTAGGTCCGGAGTTGCTTCTTTTCTGAGATTCAGGGCGTTCAAAAAAATCAACGCCCTCTCTGTTCTCTCTTATGTTCATGGGAACTTTTTTCTAAAACGACCTAACGAATCACCCCCTGTAGTTTCGTATCGTAGTTAGGAACACAAGGGAAACAAATGAACACTGTTCTGAAAAATCGAATTCTTGTTGTATGTTATCCCCAGGAGCCACTCGTAAAAATATCTTCATTTTCGAGGCTTGTATGCAAAAATGAGGCACCTAAATTTGTCACTATCTGACGGCCTATTATTAATGGACAGGATAATCGGCATCTTCTAGTAACAGAAAATTAATTAGTAAAAATTAAAAAACATGGTGAAAACCAACTTTTTTAATATAGTTAATATAGTTTATTCGCATGTTTCTTACTAGCAAAGAGTCAACACCTATATATTTGCTCCGCAATAAAGTGTGAATTTCTAGTGGTTTCAAACATAATTTATTATTCAATTTTATATGAGTGTGTGCGGAATTTTTTGCCCTACATCACTTATCAACATTTGAAATAACATATTCGTGCAGTCCCACATAATCTGGACCAAATTGACTGTGGAATAAAATCAAAACGGTTAGTGCAAAAACTCAATTACTCTTTTTTGTTTGGTGTAAATGAAACGTGCTCTGCCGTGTACAAAAAAGCCACAAAAACTCCTCTTTACAAGAACAATTCACTTCTGTCCACTGGCGATAAATAAAGTGTCCAGGACCGGCTTCCACTCAAGATGCCACTAAAATGCTGCAAATGCACAAACGACATAAGAGATGAGGCTTATTTTGAATGTGATTCATGCAAAAGGGCCATACACTCAAATTCGCTCTGCTCAGAACTATCAGCCACCGAAATCAAGTGTATGCAATTGAAAAACAGGATTCTTCGCTTCTTATGCAACGATTGCACCAATGGCCTACAGCAGATCCCTGCTATAGTAAAAGCACTGGCAGATCTAAAGAACGAAATTGAAGCCTTGAAAAATAGGCAACACAATCCCGAACCTCCAACCTTCCAAATGAATGAAGTGATCTCTGAACTCGCAGATCGGGAATCCAGGAAAAAGAATGTGATAATTTTTAATCTTCCTGAGAATGGAAATAATCAAGAAGACAAGGCAACCTGTACAGACATCATCAAATCTATTAATACCAACATCGTCTGCAATGATCTGAAGATGTTTCGAATTGGAAGATTGAATGATAATAATACTAAACCCAGGCCCTTAAAAGTAATTTTTGCGTCCTCTGAGAAGGCAAATGAAATTATATTTAATAGCAAACACTTAAAATCCATAGAAAGATTCAAAAACCTATTCATCACCACTGACAAAACTCCATACCAAGTAAAACTTTATCAAGACATGAAGAAACAGTTGGCTGACCGCATTAGCAATAGTGAGTGGAACCTGAAAATAAAACATTTCAATGGAGAGCCAAGAATCGTAAAAAACCTCTAAGTTCGTCTAAACAGGAGTCTTTCATCAATTTAAACTGCTATTATCAAAATGTCAGAGGTCTCAATACAAAAACAAATGATTTCTACAAATCTGTCTCTGGATGCGATTTTCACATCATTGCCATTACGGAATCCTGGATCCAGCAAAACATTTTCAACTCGGAACTTTTAACTACTAATTATGTGATCTTCAGAAAAGACAGGTATCAAGAGGTGGTGGTGTTTTGTTAGCAGTGAGAGATGACTGTCAAGCAATTGAAATTGATCTATCTGATCTTGCGGAAAACTTTGTAACTATAGACATCATTGGCTGTAAAATTGTATCCAGCCACAATACTTTTTTTATATTTGTTTATATATACCTCCTAAAACTAGTGAAGCCCATATTTCTAACTTATTGGAAGCATTAGAAACACTTGAATGCTTATATGAAAACAAAATTCTCATAGTAGGTGACTTCAACATACCAAATTTTGTAAATGATAATCCTATATACAGAGATAACAATTCAGAGAATCTTCGTCAATTCAATAGCTTTTATGATCTAAAACAATTCAATTCCTTGAAAAATATTTCAAATCGCGTACTTGACCTAGTTTTATCCAATTTTGATTGCTCTGTAACTCACGACGAAACACCATTTTTAACCGAAGATGGCTATCACCCGGCATTAAACATTGTTCTAAAATTTGAATCACCTGAACAAGCGATACCCTATAACCCATCAGAGGTCAGGTATAACTTCCGTAAAGCAAATTTTCCTCTTTTATATACTCTTATTCAAAATATTGATCGGTCACCACTTGATCATTGTACTGAAGTCAACGGAGCCTTAGACTTATTCTACTCAATCCTTACCCCAATGATTGACCAATGTGTTCCCGTTATTCGCAACTTCACTAGTAAATATCCTCCATGGTTCAACAGTGAAATAATCAGAGATATTAAAATGAAAAATAAAATATTTAGGAAACTGAAAACCACCAACTCTGATATTCTCAGAGAAAATTTCCGATTCCTTCGTCGCTCCATTAAAACAAAAATTAATGTAGCGTACAGGGAATACGAAAGTAAATCTGAAATGGCTATAAAAGAAGATCCAGCCAATTTTTGGTCCAGCATTCAAAACAAGAAAGGTACATCAAGAATCCCTAGCATACTACTCTTGGACGACGTAGAATACAGTAATCCCTCAGAAATTGTAAATGCATTTGCACGATTCTTTGAAAGTGCATACTCTCCACCACAACAATCATACGAGCCCACTAATGTTGCATCAAACAATCCCACCATCTCTGTCAGGCGGTTTTCAAATATCGAAGTTTGCAACTCTCTTAAAAAATTAAAATCGAAACGTACCAGCGGGGACGACGGCATACCTAGCTTCTACGTCAAAGACTGTGCTCACGTTCTAACCACACCACTACAGGTAATTTTTAATCTAGCGCTGAGTACAGGATGCTTTCCCGACAAATGGAAAATTTCAAAAATTTGCCCCATTTTCAAAACTGGTGCTATAAATAATATTTCAAACTACCAACCTATAACCCTGTTGTCCAATTTTGCTAAGGCTTTCGAGATGTGCTTGTACAATAGGATCTTTCCTGAAGTTAAAAATTTGATCTCCAATAATAAACACGGTTTCTTCAGTAAAAGATCTACAATTACCAACTTAATGTGCTTCACACAAACAGTCAGTAATGCATTTAATCAAAACCTCCAAGTAGATACTGTTTACACTGACTTCTCGAAAGCTTTCGATAAGTTAGATCATAGTATTCTCATCATTAAACTTCATTCCTATGGTTTTGACACCCAACTTTTGACCCTATTTCGCCCCTACTTAACTAATCGTATCCTGTTCGTAGACTATAGAGGTCACAAATCTTTCCAGTTTGTAGCAAACAGCGGTGCCCCCCAAGGAAGTAACCTAGCACCTCTATTATTCTCACTTTTCATCAATGATATAGGAACTAATGTCTCAAGGCACTTCTTACTCTTTGCAGATGACCTGAAAATATTTCGACCCATTGT
This sequence comes from Chrysolina haemoptera, assembly GCA_958298965.1. NCBI lineage: Eukaryota > Metazoa > Arthropoda > Insecta > Coleoptera > Chrysomelidae > Chrysolina > Chrysolina haemoptera. The sequence goes on along the minus strand of OY282584.1, from coordinate 19,900,016 downwards.
ATCTGAGAAGGACTGCTACATCCTACAAAAAGATCTTGAATTCTTGCATGTTTGGTGCACCAAAAATAATCTTTCTCTCAACATAAATAAATGTAAATACTCGCAGTATACCCTGAAAATCAATGTTACACAATATGACTACCATATAAATAACACTCCCCTTCAAAAAAGTAATCAAACAAGGGATCTTGGTATCATTTTCGACTCAAAATTGAGCTTTTCTATCCAATACAGTACAATGACTTGTGCAGCCAAACGAATGCTTGGTCTCATATATCGGAATTGTAAAAACTTTCGCAACCAGGACAGCTTTATAGCACTGTTTAATGCCTACGTGAGATCTCGACTGGAGTATGGTTCATTAATATGGTCGCCTTTTTACAATATTCACACAAACAAAATAGAATCTATCCAAAGAGGCTTCATGAAATACATCACATATAAATTAGACAGAGTCTACCCAGAACAAGGCTTCGACAATAGATTATTACTAAATAAAATCAAACTACTGTCCCTTCAAAACCGAAGAACCTACTATTCAATAATCTTTATTTTCAAAATAGTAAACAATCTAATCGACTGTCCCGAATTACTCTCCTATTTTAATTTTCATGTTCCGAGATTACACTCTAGAAATGAACAAACTTTCTACTTACCCAATTCTAGAACTAACATACTTCTCAAATCTTTAATTGTAGCAATGAGCAAATTATTCAATCAATTCTGTGCAGATATTGACATCTATTTTAAGCCAATTGGTCAAGTAAAAAACCATATTAAAATACTTTTGCATAATAGCCAAATTAGCTGAGCCCAATCTATATATCTCTATCTACCTTACTATATAAGCTTATTCAATTTATAATGATTCAGTCAAATTATGTTTTTCCACTTTAAGTTATTATTTCACTGACAATTGAAGTCGAATGGTATACATGTAGCAATAGTAACATAAATATGTGTATATGTGTTTGTATGTATATGCAGGTATGTGTGCCTATGTGGTGCCTAGCTTATATATGTATGTAACTTTTTGCTTATCTATATGAATGTATGTCTTGTTATTGGGATTTACTCCTGTTTAGATATTAAACATTTTTTTTTTTTTTATAATCAATCAATACAGATACAATTAGATAAAAATTAAATAAACATTAATCGAATGAAGTAATAAACACTGTGAACACTAAAGGCTAGGCATTGAAAGGGTTATCATTAGTTTGATACCTTCTTGTGTGAAATCATCATTATAGCTATTAATATAACGAGATTATTATGGGATTTATAATAATCGAGGATGTTGCCAGGCGACGAGGCGCGCATTGCATAATAAACAAAGCTTTATTGTTTTATCGTATCATTGACATTGACAACGATGATGTGAAAATCAACAACTTTGGTTCTGTCATGTTATTGTTATTTGCGCGTGCCATTTGGTATCTATTTTAAAGTAACTAAAGTATTATATTGTAACTAATGTATTATGTTATTGTTATGATATAATAATGTTAATAATTTGTAAATTTAACTTTGAAGGAAGCTTAATATCCAGTGATAAGATAAACATTATAAAACTGAAATGTACATAAACAGTTTTTTTTTAATTATCCATGAATAGGGGTAGATAGAATCAATTATAGAGACCAAAAAAGTATTACCAGTTGAAGACAGAAGAGCACAAAACATTTTGGATTCGACTTTGATAAGAGTAGGTGAGAGATTCGACGTTGGCCTCCTATGGAAATCTGAGAACTTGATTCTTCCTGATGAGAGTGAAACGACTACCATAGCAAGATTGAAATGCACCGAAAGGAAAATGGACCAGAATGAATCATTTGGCAAGATGTATTGTGAAAAGTTTGTAGATTTAGAAAAAAGGGCTTCATAAGAAAGCTCTAAAGACAGGAATCGGAAATACATCATGATAAGACGTGGTAAGTACTTACCGCATTTTGGGATTGTTAATCCAAACAAACCAAACAAATTATGAATCGTTTTCTATACCGCGTCAAAAAACCACGGAGTGAGCTTGAATAGTCCAGATTTGTACCATTTCCTATATACATTTTTACTGAATTTCATAATTAATAATACGCTTCTACATCAGATATTAAAGAAATGTTCCGTCAGTTAGGGAAGAATACCGTTCTACACAGCGTATTTTATGAAGGGAAATGAATAGGGACGCGACGCGGAGCCTGATATACTCATACGAAATCGACGTGGTATTTTTTGGTTCTACTTGTGGCCCTTGTTTGGCATAAGAAGCCAAAAAGAGAAATGCCATGGAATTTCAGAAAATGTATCCTGAAGCTGCCAAAGCCATAGTAAAACAACACTACATGAATGATTACCTAGGAGGAGCAGACATGATTTAAGACGCCAAGAAGCTCGTTCATGGCATCATTCATGTATACCGACAGGGTGGTTTCGTTATCTGTGATTGACAACAAACTCCTTGACTTTGAAGTCGGAATTTTATTTTTCCGACATGAAAGTCGGAATTTTGGACTTTAACTCGATATTTCTGTTCTTTTGCTTCATACAAGTCACACATTGTTAATCTTCTTCAGTGTGACGAAAAGTTATTTTTGTGTACTAAGTATCAACAATCTAATTGAACGATAGTCGATGCCGACCGATGTTTCACCCTTTTTACTCTAAAAGACACACTTAGGCTTATTATAGCAAATACCTGTCAAAAAATAACTACTCCCCTGATGGCTAATAAAACGACGGGTATTGCATTATATCCAACATATACTTATGCAATGTCCGTCATTGCAGAGGAGAAAATTACAAGTGCTCCCTGCAACAAACTAACAGAATTTTGTTTTGATTCGTACAGGGACACCACCTGCAGATCAGTTTCTCTTATAAATGCAAGGGTAGGTAAACACAGACGGCTCTGAAGCCATCTGTTCCCTGTTCGAATCAACTCATCATTCCTTGGCTACTCTGGTCTCGCGCGATGAAACTGACAAACATCTGACAGAAAATAGCTACTTCCCTATTTAATTCCACGATGGACATTGAACTACATCTAACAGATATTTGTGCAATGCTTAATGTAATTAAACAGTAGATTATCCTTCATTTGACTGGAGAAGGCCACCTGCAAATGCGTTTCTAGGTTCTTACCTTGACGTAGGTCGGACAACATTAGAGTCGTCCTGCCCCAGCCGAATGAATTATGATCCACTGTAAAACTAATATTACCTCATAAATAAAGCAGCGACTTACAGTAAAGTCATTCGCAGTGCCACCCGCGGGGAAGATCCCAAAAGCACTCCCCGGTAGCAATTAAAGCGTCCAGGAAGTGAACAGAGTTCAAGAATTTTTGCCGGAGAGTATCAAATAAAAGAAATAGTAAAATCGACAATGTCGAAGTTCCCTTCTTTCTAAATATTTCCACTGTGATGTCGACACCATGTGAAGTGATTTTTTATGACCCTATATATATATTTTGGAATGTTTTTTTTTTGTTACGGTAATGTCAGTTTGAAAATAAAAAGTTTTTTCAGATACTTTTGAATAAAAACGAGTTTCAAAACGTTATTTACTTGAGAAAAACACGATTCAACATTGGTCCTTCGAGCCGGATCTGAAACAGGCATGGAAAATATAGTAGGAGAACGTCAAGAAAGATTTAGAAGAAATAGTGCTGGTGTGAATAGAAATTTGTCAGATGACTTCGAGTAGCCATCTGGATTCGGTACAGGAAATGTTAGAACCTTACCCACTATGATCAATAGCAGCTCAACTGTTCAATCAACTAATGTATCCTCAAGACCTAAATCTCAATCAGTCATGATGGAAACTGTGATATCTTGTGACAAGACAGTGATTGAGGCATGTTCAAAGTCAATGAAGTCCCTCGAATATCGCTTTGATCAGAATAATTCTCGTTCTGCTCATTCTTCAAAGAAATCTTCAACATCAATGGATCTTCAGAAGAAGAGACTTGCTATTCAGACTGAAAAGGAAAAGCAAACGCTAGAAAAAATTAAGGAAGATCTAGAAATGAAGCAAAAATAACTAGATAATAGAATGAAGCTACTGCAAATGCAACATGAATTGAAAGAAGCACAAATAGAAGCAGAAGGGAATTTCGAATGTGCTAGTCAGATATCTAGAAATTAATATTCACAGAGTGGAAATGAAAACAGAAATGAGAAGGCTTCCGTTGTTGAATGGGTCGAACTCCCGTATAATGAAGTATTTCCTGATGCCCAAGGAAATTCTCGTGACGAAATCCAGATGCTTTGCCAAACACTCACGAATGTGATCAAAAGCGTTGCTCCAGCAAGGCAAGATACCTTGTTAGCCCGAAATATATTAGACAAAGACTTTCCTGTGTTCGATAGAAACCCTGAAAACTGGGCCTTATTCTATCAAACGTTTCTACAAATAACTAAAATGTGCAACTACAGTGCCGATGAAATATTAGTAAAACTGCAGAAATGTTTACGAGGAGATGCCAAAACGGCGGTTGCGTGTCTACTGTTGTCTCCAGAAATACAGATTTGATTCTTGACAAGCTGAAGAAGAGATTTGGACGATCAGAATACATTATCGAGGTCATGATAGCCAAGATTAAGAATATTCTGCCAATAAGAGAAAACATTGATAAATTGATTCATTTTTCAAATGAAGTGTGTAACCTTGTAGCCACTATGGAGTTTGGTTTCTTTAGATCATCTGCGGAACCCTCAACTGCAAAAAGACTCACTTGCTAAATTACCCGACATGATGAAGCTTAGATGGGGAGAATTTATAATGAAAAATGAGAGAAATGTATCTTTAAAAGATTTTGCTTCTTGGATAGGTGAAATGGCAGAGGCAGCGTGTTATGTGAGCAATCCTCAGGTACCCAGCAGTCACCCAGACAACAAATTCATATTTCCAGAAAAGACATGAAATTGTCCTGAACACAAAGGAAATTAGGAAAAATTCCGATGGCAGAGAATCAACCTGTTTGTATTGCGAGAAAAAAAAAACACCGAAAAAATATGTCCACAAATGACGTCTGATGACTTAGAAACCAGATGGAAAATCATAACTGAGAAAAAATTGTGCTTTTCCTGCCTTCAAAGAGGTCATCATAAATTCAAGTGCAAGAATAGACGAGAATGTGGTACAGATGGCTGTAAATTTCATCACCATCCCCTTTTACATAAAGCTCGATCCTCTCTACAACTTTTCGAGGAGGATCATGCTTGTCTCCCGAGCACTGAAAGTAAGTTAGTATGTGCTGTTAGACATCAAACTAAGCAAATTCTTCTCAGAATGCTTCTAGTACTGGTACACGGACCAAGAGGAGTACTGAGAGTGTTGGCATTGTGTGATGAAGCCTCAACGGTTACACTGATGGATGGGAGTATTGCGAAGAAACTTGATCTACATGGCTGAGAGACTGATACACTATGTATTCAGTGGACCAATGGACAAACTGCATGACACGACAAGTCAGAAAAAATAGACTTGAAAATATCTGGACTGCAGAATTCCACGAAATTCGTACTAAAGAATGTTAGGACTGTTGATTCGCTTTTATTGCCAGAACAAAACGATGATCTGCACGAGCTGATTAAGCAGTCATTTTCTGTTGAAGCGTTTGGGGTTTGCATAAATAAGCCACCAAAACCAAGCAGAGATGACATTAGGGCCATGAGTATTATGGAATCAACTGCAAAACGAGTTGGTAGTCGTTTTGAGATAGGTCTTCTGTAGAAATTTGACGTCTTCAAGTTTCCAGAAAGTAAACCCACGGCACTTCAAAGACAGATGCGTTGAAAGAAAACTTCAGAAGGACAGAATTTTAGCTGATGATGATTACTACAAGAAAATTGATAGTTATGTAGAGAAAGGGTACGCTAAGAAACTAATACCTGAAGAAGCTGAAATTGAGACCTCACGAACGTGGTACCTACCGCATTTTCCTGTCCACAATCCTAGGAAACCAGGCAAGATGAGATCAGTCTTCGACGAAAGGATCGGCTCAACGAGTACTCGATATATGGTGGGACTCGAAAACTGATCAAATATTAAACTTCAACCAGACTTTGACATATGACGAAAATGTCACAAAGAGAATTTTCATGAAAAATGTCATGTCAGTATTCGACCCGCTGGGATTGAAATCATTTTATGCAGTAAGGGCAAAACTCATCATGCAAGATTTATGGAGGAGTGGAATTCAATGGGACGAGAAACTCCCAAGTGATCTCCAAAAGACCTGGAAAAAGCCTTCGCCGCAGTAGCGTATAGTCAGAGAATCCCAAGTAAATGTAAGCTTAGTAACAGCAAAGAGCAAAGTTGCTCCGTTGAAGCCGCTATCAGTCCCCAGAATGGAGCTGCAGGCTGCAGTTATGGCGAGCAAGCTAGCTTGTAGTATAAAAGAACATGTAGAGGTAGATAAAGGATGATAAAGGCGGACGGAAGAAAATGCCAGCAGTTTGTGGCACATCGTATAGGAGAGATACAAGAATTGACTAATTCAAGTGACTGGCATTGGGTGTCATCGAAGGAAAATATTGCCGATGAAGCAACAAGACCAACTTCGAGTACTCCATATGAAAACTTATTTGTAAAATGGATTGATTCATGGTCCAGAATTTTTTACAATATTATAAGTACTTCGGCCTGTTTCAAATGAAAAATACTCTGGTGAGTACCATGATCCAGAACTGAAAAAGAAAAATGAATTCGTTGCATTTGCTTCCCACTGCGGAGAATATAATTTTCTTCTTGCAATTGAACGGTTCTCCCAATGATTCGTTTGATAAGAACTGTTATTTTAGTAGATTTTGTGAGACTAGGAAAACAGAATTTACTTGTAGTTTTTTAATAGCAAAAAACAAACTACTCTCATATATAATCAACAACATCAACAACCTTTCTAGTAACAAGATTTTTCAGATGTCACACTTCATTCATGTCATAACACTTCATTCATGTCATAACCTAAAGGTGGCTTCACAAGTCAAAGTCACAATAAGGATGATATTTTAAATATATTCCAACATCCCCTCTATGTAAAATAACTCAAACCCTGACTTTTGGTACACAATAAATGTTTCTTTTTTTCAACTGCTTTTGTGAGAGAATCTGCAACTTGCCTATCCGTGGAAACATATTTCAAATCCAATAACTTTTCAGCTATCTTTTTTTTTCAAGAAATAGTGCCTTACATCTATATGTTTTGTTCTGGCATGGTACGATCTATTTTGTGCTAGATTTTGAGCCCCTTGATTGTCCACATGGATCACCATGGCTTTTGTAGAGTGTTTGAACTCCTCATTCAATCTTCTCAGCCAAAGAGCTTCTTGTGCTGCCATGCTCATAGCCATGTATTCACTTTCAGTTGTTGAAAGAGCAACTGTTGCTTGCCTCTTCGTTGCCCACGATATGGCTGATCTACGGTCTTCTGAGTTGCTGGCCCAATCACCATCTGCATAGCCAACAATTTCACTGTTTGTGTTTTCTGAACCATCAAATTTTAATCTGTACCTCAATGTACCTTTCAGATATCTAATGATGCGTTTTACTGCAGTCTAGTGTAGTGGTCCTGGATTTTGAGTAAATCTACTCACATCATTTACAGCATAGGATATGTCAGGTCGTGATACTTATGCTGCAAATAAAAGACTTCCTACTACTTCTTGATAAGGTACATTTGCCCCATTTTTTCAACGTCGGCCTCTGTTTTTGGTGACATATCCTTGGATAACTTCTCACCAAGTAAAACTGGGCTATCAACTGGATTACATTTCCACATGTTGTATTTTTTAATAACATTTTCTATATACAACTCTTGGTCTAACCATATTTTCTTATTCTTTCTATCACGTGTAATCTGCATCCCAAGTACAAATCTATCTTCTCCTATGTCTTTCATCCTGAACTGCGACATCAACTGATTCTTGAGAGTAACTTTAGCTTCTTTGTCATAAGACAGAATTATCATATCATCTACATAGACTGCTAGTATGATAATTATTGACTCGGTAAACTTGTAATAGATACATGGGCCTGTTTTTGATTGAGTTAGGTCACATTTCTTCTTGAGACAGTCATCGAGTTTCAAATTCCAAACTCTGCTGGCTTGTTTGAGACCATAGAGAGATTTCCTTAACTTGCAAAATTTGTCAGATTGCGAAAAACCTTCAGGTTGTATCATGAATATCTCTTCAGTAAGATCTCCCTGCAAAAAGGCTGTGACAGCATCTAACTGATCAATATCTAGGTCAAATTTTGCAGCTAAGGCAAGTAAGTATCTTATAGATGTATAACGAACGACAGGAGAATAGGTCTCCTCATAGTCTATTCCTTTATTTTGACTGCAACCTTTTATCACCAACCTTGCCTTGTGTCTGACAACAGTACCATGAGCATCTTTCTTTGTTTTGAAAACCGATTTGCATTTTAATGGTTTCTTGTCTCCTTTGTAGTCTACCAAGTCCCACGTTTTGTTTTCAATTAAGGCTGAATACTCTTCTTTCATCGCTGCTTGCCATTTTCACTATCTGGTCTACTGAGGGCTTCTTCAGTTGTCTGAGGATCAGAAAAATCAACCATAGCTGCATAGCTAACTTCAAAATCATCAAGATTTTTGGGCAACTTCCTGTCTCTTCCACTTCTTCTTACTACGTCAGCTGGAACCTGTGCAACTTGGTTTGGAACAAAATCTGGATCTAGGTCAACATCTGAATGATATTCAGAGTCATTTTCCTGCTATTCTTCACTATTAGATTGAGGTGAAGAAAATATTGACTCATATTCATTGTTCTCAGAAACTAGGTCACTTTGATCAATGTCATTAACCTCTGGAACTAGACCTTGGTCTTCAGACTGTGCAGATTCGTGAGGAAATACAAAAAAATGTTCATCTTGCCTTTCCTGAACTTTTTCGAGCAATAAACTGCCTTTTTCTTCCTCAAAAAATACAACATCTCTTGCCACGAAAACTTTCCCTGTGGAAGGGTTATATAATCTGTATGCCTTAGTTTCAGTACTATAACCAACCATTATACTGGCAATAGAATCTAATTTCACACGCTGTTTGAAATGTAGGAATTCCAAGGCGAAGCCAAGCATACCTATAATGGGACAACTGCGTGCTGTACGTTTGACTCCAGACATTTGAGCTTTTGTGAATGTGGGAATGGATTACTTCGGCCCACTGAAAGTCACAGTTAGCAGAAGAACAGAAAAGAGGTGGGGTGTCTTATTTACATGTATGGCAGTGCGAGCCATCTACCTAGAAGTCGCTCACAATCTCTCAACCGATTCTGCGATTATGGCCATAAGACGGATGATGGCGAGAAGAGGAAAGCCATCAACAATTTATTGCGACAATGGTACCAATTTCAGAGGAGCTTCAGTGGAGCTGAGAAAAGCATTAGTAGAGTTGGATACCATGGTTCCGGAAGGCATCAACTTCAAATTTTTGCCAGCTGCCTCACCTCACATGGGAGGTGTTTGGGAGAGGTTGATTGGTTCAGTTGAAAAAATCATTGGTGTTACCCTATATGACCAGTCTCTGAAAGACGAAACATTAAAAACATTTTATATATGTTTTGTACATAATAGAGTTATTTCATCATTTTGTGAATATGATATTCGTGTTTTTCTCGTAATTTTTTTACCTTAAATTGAAAAAATCAATATACTCATTCGATTATATGAAAGTACAACTCTTACAGAAAATATAAACCCTGAATCGTTACTGTAGCATCATTCCCCGAGCAAGAGTAGCCAAATTAAAAGAGCATCTTTTTTGAGAAAACTTCATATATTTTGAAAAATAAACAATGCTTATCAATTTTTCAAAAAAATAATTTTTTGGCTTGCGATAGGCTATACATAACATTAATTGACAAGTTTTAATATCCTACAGTTAACGAATTATAGAAAACCCGATTTTTCACGATTTTTCCGATATAACTCGAAAAATATCAATTATATCAAAAAATTATAATCTATTCAATTGATAGATCTTTTTAATACCTACAATTTCCTAATTTATTTTTTTTTTCGACAGGAGCTGTAGTTTTTTAGTTATCAACAAAAAATCGCTTTTCACAATTTTGCGAATTTTTAGGTTATGTTCGGTAATCACGATCGAGTCGCATGAAATAGAAACTCATTCTGAATTTCGATTTCCTATACGCTCATATTTTTTGTTTTCGGATATTAATTTCTGCACGCACTTTTCCCTATTGCTTGGACTATTTAGACTAATCACCGAATTACCAGGTTGCTGATTCAGTTTTATCATAAAGAAACACATCATCATGGACAAGAAATAGTCATCATCAACTTAAGACAGAAGTTTTGGATATTGAGAATCAGACAGGCAAATCCGTATAGAGCCATATTCGATATTCATCAGTATCTAATAGTATATTACGTAACAAGTGTTGTAAAAGGCGCGTAATTGCTTTACAACACGCATTACGTACTATACTTCACCTACGGCCACTGCAGAAAATAGGCAAAAACACACGACTCACAGCCTCAGTAAATAGCTCCTTACGCACGGTAAACAAATCGCACAGTTTTCACAAACAAAACGATATATCTCGGAAACGGTTAAATCGATTTGGGAGAACTTTTGTATGTTTGGTTTAGTTTAGTTTATTTATTCATTTACCCAAAAAAAAACGAAATATATGGTAGTGTACAATTGCATAATAAAATAGGGGTAAATATGGTCGAGATTCAACTAAGTTGATCTTCCATCTCGCCATTTGCAAGATATGCTTAAAACTACAAAATATACAAACATAAATATGGAACATACATATATAAAGAGGTAAAAAACTAGATAAAGCATAGATACTTACATAAGTTCAGTATTAATAAATTTCAGTAGCCTGTTGTATTAGAAGAAACTCTAATTCTTTTTTTGAAATTATTCAAACTATTATTTTTTATGTCATTTGACAGCTCATTCCACATTCGTGCAGATGCACAAGTAAAGGACTTATGATACGAAGCTGTATGGTGTCGCGGTATTCTGAAGTTGTTGTTGTCTTGTATTGTAATTATGCATATGGGGGTTCAATCGGTCGAATAAATACCTGGGTTCCCTACTGTTCAAAATATTGAAAATGAAACAATAATAATGCAGTAACCGTCTGTTCTTCATATTAAGTTTATATTTTATATTCAAATGGGGAGTTATATGCTCTCTATATTGAATGTTGTATGAATATCTCATACACACATTTTGCAATTGTTGTAGATAGGGTTTCAAAATCATACGATAATTTTTGGATCTCGAAAACGGCTACAACGATTTGCATCAAATTTTGTATTTAGATAAGGTATTGCTACTTTAGTGCATCTATGTAGGCCCTTTTCATGAAAATATGTGATTTTACTCATAATATTAATAATAATAATATGAATTTTTGGATCATGAAACGGTTCTAATGATTTGGATCAAATTTTGTATTTAGATACAGTTTTGCGTTTAAAGTTCATCTATGTAGGCGTCTTTTTTAGAAAAAGGCGATAATACTAATAATAATAATAATGTGAGTTTTTGGATCTCGAAAACGACATCAACTTTTTGGATCAAATTTATTATTCAGATGAGGTATTGCTACTTAAGTTCATCTGTATAGGCGTCTTTTATGAAAAAAGGTCATTTTACTAATAATAATAATGATATGAATTTTTGGATCTCGGAACCGGCACAATGTATGTGGACGTAGGTAAAGTATAGTACGTAATGCGTGTTGTAAAGCAATTACGCACTCATGGAATTACGTAATTTTTCCATTCGTGGGTAATATGCCTTTTACAACACTTGTTACGTAATATACTATTACCTACGGCCACATACAGTGTGCCGTTTCCGAGATCCAAAAATTCATATTATTATTCTTAGTACAATGACTTTTTTTTTCAGAAAAGACGCCTATATAGATGAACTTAAGTAGCAAAAAGTTTTCGAGATCAAAAAACTTACATTATTATTATTATTATCATCGCCTTTTTCTAAAAAAGACGCCTACATAGATGAACTTTAAACGCAAAACTGTATCTTCCGAAATCGACGTGTTCGAAATTTTGTAAAATTCAGTGAAAAGGAACTGTCGGATTTCGTCCGTAATCAGACAGGTTCGGAATAGTTAAGAATAATTGAAAAGGGAACTTTCTTATGTTTATAGCCAGAGTATTGCAGGGTCGAATTCTTTGTTATTAGTTCAGAAGAACTATTTGTAGGCTGGAACCAATCTAGCAAAACCAACCACTGAAAGAGAAAATATTTCATCGGGATTTGCCCGGTACTCAATATTCACCATAAAATTAAGTATAAAGTTTTTCTCTTGAAAAAGAAAAATGTTCAAAGTCCTGAAGGGCTGCAAAGTATACAAAGTGTATACTGGAAAATTGTTGAATTCTTACTTCCTATAGCAGTATGCAGGTCGTCCAAAAATATATTTAAGAATGTCTTTACTTTGAATATATTCACACCTTTTCTTATAGTCACCTAGTGACTTCTTTTTGGAAAGGGAGTTGGGAAAAAAACAACAGGATTTCCAAACACAACTACTTGAGTTCGTCTGCTTCCAAACTAGTAGCGGGCCTTAGATTCCTCCAAATCTTCAATGTTAAAAAAAAACAATTTTTCTTCAATTTCTCTCGGGAAATAAAAATAATTTCTTTTTGCTCAAATAAATGATTTTAAAAAGCCTTTCAAAGCCAAGCTTCAAAAGATCAGGCGACTAATCGCAGGTATTTACGTGAAATATATTCCAAGAATGATAAGTTGAATAGTCTTGATAGTAGCTACTCAATTCACCACTTCAAAGACTAAAATTTACAGCAAAGTTACAACGCGATAGCTTAAGCTGCCAAAATAGAACTGGATAAGTCGCTAAAACGACTTATATTTATACGTTGGCCGCACATTCTGTCCGGCCAATCAAGTTCCGAACCACTAGTGAGCGGGACCTAACGGAGCTCGTGGCGGAGATATATTCTCCGTCGAAAATTTCGAGAGGATTTTTTACATAAATGTGGACATTTGTCCCGAGCCAAACGGCGTACAATGTACTATCCTAAGGTTTACAATGCTAATTTATTACAATAGGTCCTTAAAATTAAATATTTACAAAACGTTGCATTGTAACTTAAAAACGACAAAGATTTAATTATTACTTATTTGCAAGGGGAACTCTGAGCTCTGTCACTTGTTCTTCCCTCAGGGAATAAATTCGGGGAAAAAGTGTTGTATCTAAACAACCATCATCTTCTACGAGAACGGAATCAGGGTTACATTTGCTATACATTATTCATCGTCACTACTGTCTCCTTTTGAGGACCCACTGCCCGCGTCGGAAAGTTATAGGTTGGTTATCCGGGTCAGGGTAAAGTTTACGTTGATACGCCGCAGTAGCCGTTGCTGCTCCGGCCACTCGAGCTTCTCGATTACTATTTCTAGGTGCCCTGTGCCGCTGTGCTGGAGAGATCCACTCTCCGAGTTCAGGGAGTTCATACCTAAGCAGTAGCATGCTTGGGCTAGTACCCGTGGCAGCATTGTGACGTATACGCAAATTAAATATTATACTGGGAATTTTTTCTTTCCACAAATTTCCGGGTTTATTTATAAGCGCTGCTCTGAGCATCTTTTTGATTTCTTGGCATCCCCTTTCAACAGGATTTGCTTGTTGGTGATAGACTGGAGACCACTTCAGTTCTATCTCGAATCTTTCAGCAAGAGTTTCAAAAGTGCGGCCTTAAAACTGACTGGCACTATCTGAAATAATCATGCGAGAATAACCCCATCTATTAAAGACGTCCTCCTGTAGGAATCGCGCTACGGAGACGGCATTGGCTTGTTTAACTACCTTAGCTTCCATCCACTTACTGAAGCAGTCTGTAGCTACTATAGCATATTTGTTTCCGTTCGCGGAAACAGGATAGGGATCCATAACGTCCACAGAGACAACATCCCACGGTTTCTCCGGGCAGTTAGGTCGCAAATTAGAGGGTTTTTGGGGTTTAGATGCCTTCGACGTCGCACAAACCAGGCACCGAGTGCAGGCGATTTCGAAGCGGGGTGAGTTGATAAGTACGAGCTACTTGTCTGTAAGTCTCGTCAACTCCAGGGTGTCCTATGTCATCATGGAAACGACGCATTACGTTTGGAAAGAAATCCTTCGGAATTACTAATCGTCGCTCATCGCCATTAGCTCCAATATAATATAATTGTCCTTCATCTAGAAGAAACTCACGCGAAATTCGTCTCTCATAATCAGAGGGCTTCGCAGCCTTCCTAGCTTGCAAGATTCTTTCTATAAACCGTTGCAAGTTCGGACACTTCAACTGCCTTTGCATAACCTCCTCGTAGAAGGTACGAATTTGAGACAATCTTTCAGGGACATATTTCTCCACTGTTTCCCGGAGAATTTCTTTCCGAATTTCCTGTATTGGCTCGTGCTCAATAATCGGGAAAAACATTCTCTCAGTATCTTCAGAAATCTCCTGACCGGTTCTCTCGTCAACGGGGTTGCACGAGAGATAGTCTGGTAGTTGGTTTAACTTGCCAGGTACGTGAATGATAGTAAAGTCGTATTCTTGGAGCAATAACGACCACCGAGTTAGCTTCGCTTTCTCGTCCTTCATTTTCGAAAGCCAAAGTAACGCGGAATTATCCGTGTACAATTTAAAGGGTTTGTCTTGCAAAAAGTGTTTGTATTTGCGAATTGCCCAAGTAATTCCCAAACACTCAATCTCATTGACATGATATTTACGTTCAGTGCGATTCAGTTTGGCGTAAGCTATGATGTCTCTTTGGCCATCGTCCCTCTCCTGGAACAATACGGCCCCGACGCCTACCAGACTTGCATCCGTTTGGACGCAGAAAGGTCGTGAAGGGTCTTGCCTAACCAACTCCAATGGTTGAGACACCAATTCTTTTATTTTTGTGAAGGCTGCTTCCGCCTTGTCGTTCCATTTGTATCTGCGCTCTTTATCTATCATGTCAGTAAGGGGTGCAGCGATTTCGGCAAAGTGTGGGATGTATTCCCTCAACCAACTTGCGGTTCCCAAGAACGCGCGAAGTTGTCGATTAGATTTTGGGGACGAAAATTCTTTTATATTCAAAATATGGGATTCCTGGGGTCGGTTACCCTTGGCAGAGACAATTCGTCCTAAATATTTTAGTTTGCTCGAACAACAGCATTTTGCGGGGGAAAGCCAGAGATCATGTGATCTGAGTCTCTCTAATATCCTACGAAGATGATCTATGTGTTCATCTATATCGTGGTAATACACCATCTAAATAGATTTTGCAAAATTGATCTGTGTAACCCACCAACACCGAAGACATCAGCTTCTGAAAAACGACTGGCCCGTTTTTCAGTCCGAAGCTCAAAACTTTAAATTGATATACTTGGCTATCCGGGGCTCCGAATGCCGTGTATTTTCGTGATTCTTTCGAAATGGGAGCTTGCCAAAAACCATTTCTGAGATCCAGGGTTGAAAATATTGTGGCACGGCCCATTTCTCGCACAGTCTCTTGAATAGCGCCTCTGAAATAATGAACTTATTTATTTCTCTGTAGTCTACGCAGAAACGGAGTTTTCCATCCTTTTTCGGCACTAGAACTAGAGGTGAACAGTATCGGGAATCGCTCGGAGTAATAACTCCTGCTTCAGACAGTTTTCTATCTTCATGTACGAGAGCCTTCCTTCCCTCGGACATCTTCCCGTCCCGGAGTTGCCTAAAAGGTCTCTCTTGATGTATCGAATTTCATAAACTGCAGCTTTTGTTATAGGTTGGCGAATAGTTTCCTCGCATCAAGGAAGTCGGCTAAAACGGACATAACCTTATCCTTTGTGTCTAGTGAAAACTGTTCGGGGGAAAATTCAGGTAACGCTATATTCTGTACTCGTCTCTCCGAGACAGCGTTCCAGAATATTATTTGTCGCGGTTTCGAACCCACAAACATACACTTTCGTTTGAGGTCGAGGATACCCTCTTCCTTCACCAAGAAGGGCATCCCTAAAATAACAGGCTCATTTAAGTTGTTTAAAATTGTGGTTGAAATATCATATTTAATATCATCGAGGGTAATCTCAGTTTTTAGCTGTCTCAAGCTATAACTGGAATTATTCTGACAACCAAGTGGCACAGAAGTAGGGCATGAAAAATTAGTTAAATCTTTATTTTCAAAAAGATTTGCACGGACGAAGTTAGCACTCGCACCGGTATCGATCAGTGCTAATACCTATTGGCAATTGATTTCAATCTGTACACGTGGGAGTGTTTTATTTATTGGAACTCCATCACTGAGTGTGATCAGAGTTTCAAGCCAAGGGAAAATACTTCTGCGTTTAACGCCCGCTGGCGAAAGGGGTTCAATTGTTTCGGTGCGGGTTTCGATATTTCAGTACCACGGGGAGTGTTTATGCGTTTAACGTCCGCCGACGAAAGCTGGTTAATATTTACAGGAGGAGAATAATTTACACGAAGAGAATTATTTACACGAAGAGCAGGGGGTATGTAGCGACTTAGTTTCGCTGGAGATGGGTCCTCGAGAACGGTTTCCCGATTGTTGGGATTCCATTTGATTGAGGCGAGGTTTTCTCTGCGGAGAATTTCCTTGATTAGCAGAGTTTGAATGATTCGGTTCGTAATTACGGCTCGGGCCATTATTATAAGAGCCACGGCCTTGATGAGAGGAGTAATTTCCTCTATTAGGGTTGTTGTTATTCCTCCAGGAGTTCTCCTGACTCGAGGAATTTCTATTAACATTTTGCGCAGGCCCCGAGGATCTCGGTTAAGACCTGTTGTTAGAAAATCTATTATTATTCGAATTATTGTTGTTAGAATTATTTGGAGGGTTTGGTTTATACCCTGAAGAAGAGGTCGATTTCGGAGAACCATGTCCGTTTACAAAGTCTTCCTCAAGTAGCTCACAGAAGCTAGAAGAAGATTCTACATCAGAGAATACTGCTCCTCGCAGATAAGGTTTTATTTGCGGAGTGAGAAGTTCAATTATAATGTTGATGCAATCTTGTTGCATCATAGTGGGCATTAAACGGCGTGCTAATGCAGTTTTCTTAGCTATAAAAGCACCAACGGGTTCTTTAGCTTGTTTTTGCCCGTAAAATTTGGACAATAATTTAGAACGAATTTCGGGGCTATCAAATTTTTGATATAATTTTCGGAGAAAATCTCTCCACGACATGTCAATTCCGCTTTAGGAATTTATTCACGTCTGGGCATCATCTCGAAGTTGATTTTTCGCGTATAAAACCCAATCATCTGGATCAATCTGAGTTTTATTAAATTCACGTTCGAGTTTATTAATAAATGCCTGGGGGTCTTCGTCTCCGCCGGAGAAAACGGGGAGTCGAGTTTTGTGGATTTTTTTTACGTTCGAGGAGTTGTTCTTCACAACCTCTCGGAAAAGTTTTACAAGATCCTGCATCGAGTTACTCTGAGCAGGTTCTTGTTTATTATTCATAGGGGAAACATTGAAGAGTCTCATATTTCTTCCTGTAGGAATATTAGGGTTATTATATTGATTATTTTGATATGAAGGGCATACTCTTAAAATTACCGTCCTGAGCATGGGGGGACGTGAGAAGTTGTTCGAAAGGGTTAGGTCTGCTTTTAATGTGATTTCTCACAGAAGAAAATGGTAGTGGATTTCGAACGAAGTCGTCTGATACTGTATGCCAGTTATCACCCCCGAACATGCCTGCGACATTTCGAGGGCTTGAAAGAAATGCATTATTTGCTTCAAAATTATATCCACTAACATCAGGGGAGTATTGAAACTTTTCACGTATATTCCGGTTAATAGGACTTCTCTCAACTTGAGAGTGCGAAGCAGTCAGAGTATCTTCAAAAGTGAGCTTAGTAGCCACTCTGTGCTGTGGTAACCAAATTCAAAGTTTCTGAAAGTATTGCTGCTAACTTGCAACGCGATATTTTAGATACGAGGGAAATAATAAGTGGATAAATTCATTCTCGGCGATTATGATAAAAAAATGTATCATTGGCAATTGAAGTCATTTTGAAATATATAGGTTTTCCTAGTGTGATAGTGATCTTTCTGAAATATTTTTGAAATATTCTGGCTTAATATGATAATAATAATCTATTCGATGGCTAACTACCATACCAGCTGATGCCAAAACACCAAAGAAAAAAAGTAATCTTTTCAAATATTTTGTTAATATTCTTAGGAATATTTAGTTTAGAATATTCCATTTGTTTTCGTAATGTTCTTACTGTTGGATCTCACGAAATCTCATAGGATTCGCATAAGATTGGATACAGAATTCCAAATACATCAAATCCTGAACCCAATTTTTTATACCGAATAATATTATAAATTGTGTCTTTTATCCTCATTCAAAATATTATTGTGATTGAAATTGGAATACCTCATCGAATCGGGTATAGTCTCTTTGCACCACCACTGCCTAAAATAAACTCTTATACTTTGTATCCTTCTTTTCTTATCGAAACTTGTGAATTCTCAGTTATTTTGCATTGTATGGAAACTTATAGGAATCGCATTATTTAAGATAAGAAATTCTTGATCCAAACCACCACATCCTGATCCCACTGTTTCCACAAGATACCCAGTAAAATTGAATACGGAATTCCTGATACAGACCATCGAATCCTGAATCCACTTTCTTCATACGATACCCAATAAGATTATAAATTGTGAATTCCCACACATTTCTCATACGTTGACAAGCTTGTGAATGAGCTTGTGATCGAAGTGGAATACCTCATCGAATCTTATAACAATCACTGCCTGATACAAACTCGTATGACATGTATTCGTGTATGCGTATAAATTACATCTGCTTGAAAATCCTCATAGAACCTTCCAAAAAGTATATGAGCCAGGGTTACATACTTGTAGGTTACAGACTTTCCACGTAGATCCTTATAAATTCTCATAATTAGTCTATATTTTTTCATGAGATTTCAAGTGACATTTTTGGCAAGGGAAGCCACATAGGAGGCACAGGGAAGGCGCAACGGGGATAGATTAAGATCAACCTCCAATGAGTGAGAAAGACAAACTTTTTCTGGCGGGTCAATAAATCATCTCTCACAACCGCCAGAAACTTCTTAGATAGAGATAGAGATAATTTATTAAACCGCCAGAAAAAGTTTCTCTCTCCCACTCATTGGGCTTATGGATAAAATAATAGGCAATATCTCCATAGCCTTTGGAGATAACAGCATCAAATTTGGTATTGTTGTATTTCTTTTGATCATCTCTAACCGGTCATGCAATGATACACAGGGTGTCCTATTAAAAAAAACTTCTAAGTCGCTGCGCTTTTTTGAGACATTCTGTATAAATGAAACCTAAACCATTAAAGAGATCGAATGAGACTCCACAACCTATGTAATTAACATTTTTTTGTAATATGTAAAATAAAGAAATTATGGGGTGGGGGCGGACTTTTGGTCCTCACTGTATACTGAAATGCCTGGGCCAACGGAGGGGCAACAACCTAGGCCACTGGCAACGTAATGGGGGCAACGACAATCGACACATCTAAATATGGAACATACACCAGCATCATACAAGATGGGCAAGTCACAGATATGGCCCTACAAATACTGTCAAGAAGGTAAATCTGGTATACTGGTGACAAGTAAAAAGGGGTTGGGGCTGGAATGCATTGGAAGAGACCAAGGCAAGACATCAGTTGGTACTCGAGCCTCTATATTCCAAGCCAAGATAATGGCTATTGCCGTCTGCACGAGAGAGATTCTGAGGGATCCTGGCAACCAGCCTATAGCTATAATGCGAGAGTGCAGGTGGTCTTGCAAATTCGTTTGGGAAACACAAAATAACCTCAATGATCTAGGAGCACAAAGCAGGGTGAAACTTGTCGGAGTTTAAGGTCAGGGCATCCATCAGGGCAGCAACAACTCTCATTGGACCAGAAGCAGCCAGTGAAATCCCATTTGAGGTTATCAAGGAGTACACGAAGAAATGAGTTGAGAACAGACAAAAGCTTCCTGGGAGAAAGCCTCTGTCAATACTCATGGAATAATAATGATTATGGGACCAACTGCCTTCTCAAACCGCGCCGAAGCACTTTCGGAAAAGTGGTAGGAGTTCTGTCAGGGCACCGCCATCTGAGAAAACATCTGTATTTGCTGGGACTACGCTATGCCGGTTCTGATGTTTGGAGGCCGAAACAGACTCTCACATAATGTTTGATTGTGAAGCTTTCTCTCATGAGATATACTTGACAGGAGGAAGTAGAAAGGTTCTGCGTAGAATTACCTGCATTTCGGCTGATCTAATGTGTTCATGCTTGCTTACCCCCACAGTATGGATAATTATATGTATAACTTTTCAACAATTGTTATGGTTTTTTGATTGTATTGTCATGAAATGCCCCACGACACAGCATAGCAAACGGTTGCCTAGCAACCAATACCCTTCCGAGAATTCAGTTAAGGGTCTTCAGCCCTCAAAATATGAAACTTATATCGCTAGATGGCAGTGCATGTCCGAACGATTGAATAAATTCAAACTCTGCCCATTTCCAGCTTGTCAACTCTCGCGCGGTACAGGACCGAATAAAATAATTCGGTGATTGTTTTTCCTATTCGCTTTCGTGGTAATCTGAAAATTTGCACGAGCATTTCAGATGGAATATTGCGCTCCAGTCACAGAATGAATCGAAAATTGAAAGCAAAGCATTCAAAATATGTTTTGAATGAGAATTTTAAGAAGAAAAGTGTACCGCAAAAAGATATACTGATGTCAGTTTTTCGAAATTTTTCAATAAAAGGAAAGTTCTAGTGCTTTTTGGCAAGATAAATCAACGACAATATATAAATACACAACAATAACAATAATCAGCCTGATTGAAACAGTTATTTGAAGAAGCAGTTATATATATTAACCACGCAATTATAAAAATGCTTCTTGTAATCTGTTCAGATGAAACTTTCCCAAAACGATTCATATTGTGTCAATAATACTGAACAGTGATTGCTGTCATGAAAAAATTGAAAGGACTTCCGCTTACTAGATGAAGTCTGTTTTTGAGGAACAGGCATTTTTATCGCGATAAAAAAGGTTTTCATCGCTGTCAAACTGCTGAGACGTCATACTTTAATGGGTTTATTTCTACAGGAGTTGATTTATCAAAGGTAATACCACGAGTCATTCAAATTTTATCGATAAATTTTTATTTTCCACGAAAACTTTTTTATTTAGCAAAAGTATAATTCGGTTTGTTTGAATGCTTTTGCCTAAGAATAAAAAAGTTTGAGTGTTTTGAAAATGAAAATTTATCTCATTAAATTTGAAGAACGAGTTGTATTTGGAAAGATTATTTATTGTACACATCAAAGGAAGAACAACTTATTTCATTAGTAATTCGTTAACATGAGGAGAAAAAAAGGTAATTTAATTTAACCAAATTTCAAATATCAAACAACGATATAGACCTATGATCCAGAAGAGATATGATGCTTATGCGATGCATATGATATAGATATCTAGAAATTATGATAGTTTAAAGCAAATCTTAGTAATTCTTTCTGACGATACCTAGGGATGGCGCCACACTTCTTCATTGTACAGAAAATTTCTTATGAATTGAAAATCGCGCCAGAAGGAACATAAAATTATTCATTAGGTTGTTGTATGAAGATCTTCATACAACGGTTTCGTCTCAAACCACAAAAAACAAATTGAATTTAACAAAAATTAATCGTACGCCATCTTCATTTGAGTTCAGGAATATCGGTCTACAAGCGGCTAGTCGTCGTTTACGATATCTGCCTCTGCAGTCTGCCTGCCATAAATAAACTTGGTTATATTCATGAGCTATTTACGTGTTTATTGAAATGTGTCGTTTGTTATTATTATGGTGAAAAAGTGAAAACTGAAAGACTATTAAAAATAAGGTAACTTTTCATTCATGATAGTTTTTATTTTAACCTTGAATATAAACCAGTTCAATAGAATCGACACGGTAAACCTTATAGTTTTGACAGTTCAAAGGTAAACAACGTTTTATCAAGGACCAGGCAGTTTTATCAGTATAAAACCGAATGATTGGCCAGAATAACACGCTGCTATTGGTTGAAATACCAAAAACGTCACATTTTGACATGTGAAAAAAATAATCAGAGAAAAACACAAAGTAGCGGACGAGATTTGTGATTATGGTCCCATTCAATTCAAAATTTGTATGAGAGGGTTCTCGGGGGCGGAGATTAGGAATCGTTTGTCAAAATTAATGAATTCAAGATGGCGGACGAGATTTGTGATTATGGTCAGATTCTATTCAAAATTCGTATATGTGAGTTTTCGGTCTAGGAGATTGTGAATCTTTTTTTTAAATTATTGTTTTCAAGATGACGGCTCTAAAATGGCGGACGAGCTTTGTGATTATGGTCAGATTCGATTTTATATGCTAAACAATTTATTGGTTTTTCACATTTTTCATAATTATAATGTTATTAGTGATTCGAAAACATGTTTTTGATTTATGTTTGCTGCAACTTTTTGACAAGTGATTGCCAAAGCGGCGTTGACAATATCCCCTCCCCACTCTAGGGTGAAATATATATTGAGGAGACGACTTTGAGTTTTACTTAACTTCATCATACTGAAACTCAACTTTGAGTAAGTATGCATTACTTCCTTCATATAAAAAATTCAAGATATCGGACGATATTTGTGATTAAGGTCTGATTTCATTAAAAATTTGTAAGTATGTGGGGGTTTTCGGGCTCGGTGATTTTTAATATTTTGTTAAAATTGATGAATTCAAGATGACGGCGGACAAGTGTTGTGATTATGATCCGATTCGATTCAACATTGGTATTTAGGAGTTTTTGGGATCAAATATCATGTTTTTTTTTTGACGCAGAATTCAGAATGGTCGTTTCAAGATATGAAGTAAGTATCCATTTTTTGATTCGTTATCCGATTCTGTTCAAAACATCAAAACTGGTACATATTTATGGTTTTCCATGACTATGATTTTCCTGTAAAATTTGAGGAATTGAAGATAGCGGACTAGTTATGTAATCCATTAATCGATTCTATAAGTACAATATTGGTATTTAGGGGAATTCAAGCAGGATATATGTGTTTTGTGATCTGTGGTTGTATTTTATTCGAAATTACTATTGAGATGTTTTTGAAAATGCATGAATTTATTCAAATTGTTTCGGAAATAAGAACAGGGCGTTCAGAAAATCAGATGTAGAATCATGTACAATAAAAACTTGAAAAATCAAGTATCTGAATGGAAATGCTAATTTATTTACAACCACATATGTAATGCTGTCATTACTGACGTCATTGAAGGTTGGAAAGTGTCACATTACACACCTCTACTTCCCGACCTCACTTCCCGCCCTCACTTCCCGCCCTCACTTTCCGCCCTCATTTCCCGCCCTCACTTCCCGCCCTCATTACCCGACCTCATTTCATCTATTCTAGATAAATATTTTTATGACATTTATTTATATTGGTGAAAATTGTATACCCCGTAGTCACGGTAACAATATATCTACTTGAGTATTCTGAGAAAACCACGTTCTTGGTAATTTGTCGTTAAATGTAATATTTTAGGTATGTTCAGAACGAAACAGAGATTTATTAATTTTGATCGGAATATGGTGGTTGTAAATAAAATAGTATACAAACCTCGGTAGGAAGTTTCATTCCTGTCTCGAGATCATAGCTAACCTCGACGCTTATCTCACGACAGGAATGAATCTCTTCCCACCTCGGTGTGCGTAATAATAATATACTATTTCAGCATGAACTCAAAACGACGAAAAGATTTTGTGATTAACATTCTGACTCTCTAAAGAATTCCATCTTGGACTTTTCGGGGTAGATACGATTTTTTTCTCAAAATTCACACTGTCAAAATTATTTTTTAAATTAAACGAAACAATATTAGTGATCAATAAAATATCATCGAATTTTTTTTGAAAACCATTTGATTTAATTAATTTAAACCACTTTCAAATTTGACATAAACGTGTACACCCACACACACACACCCACACACACACACACACACCCACACCCACCCACACAC
Organism: Chrysolina haemoptera; assembly: GCA_958298965.1. NCBI lineage: Eukaryota > Metazoa > Arthropoda > Insecta > Coleoptera > Chrysomelidae > Chrysolina > Chrysolina haemoptera. Next base: position 19,875,912 of record OY282584.1, on the reverse strand, counting down.
CCAAACACACAGAAAGCTAGTAATTGTGAAAATTATAATATTTCGAAGTTCCATTCGACCAGTGAATTTTTTTTCCAACCCCTGAGACGAAGCAAAATTCGTCTGTAGAGTTTATATCCAAATTAATTTGAGAAAACATTTTCGACCAAGGTAAATGGAATGTACTTTCATTCAATATCATAACTGGGAGTTTCAAGTAGTCTGAAATCCGACCCTATGTCAGAACTGTATGATCCCTCTCACCACGTTTCACGTTATCAGCCGTATGAGAGGAGCAACATGAGGTGCGTAAAAAAACTCATTTCTGTTTTGAAATCGAGAATTGTAAGAACATTAATTTTCACTAGTCGACAGCTGAAACATTCCTTCATTAACGCTGTTGGATATTTCCCAATTCGAATGGAATAATGCAACGAAATCCATTTCGCGAAAACAACACTTTTTCGTAAAATTATTTTCAAATAAACGGAATTTTTTAAAAGGAAATGAGAATGGCGTTGAACTAAGTGAATGATAGACTTCAAGAAAACAAAGATAACAAAAATATTCGTTCATTTTGATGGTGGCAATGATAAAAAATGCACAAAAATAGGGGGACATATCCTTTTTATTCATTTAATTATTTTTTTGTTATTTTTATCTTTATACACTCATACATGCCTTCATTAATTAGAAAAAAAAAATCGTTTCCGACTCCTTTTTTTTTCAGTGATGAAGACCCTTAATATGAAAGTTATTGAAAAAAAAATAGATGACAGTTGAATGGTACTCTACTTATTTGTGAAATCGAAGATTTCTTTGATGTTGCATTGGTAGGGGAGTTTTTAAATGGAACCATCTGTCATGTTTAGTATCGCTAGAAAGCTTGTTTTTTTCCCATTTCAGTACTACTATCCCAAGAAAAATTCTAACATAAGATGTATTTTCAAAATTGTATCCGAACCAAACTGAACACTTTAATGATTGCTTCCACACAAGATAATGGTGGTCCAATGGACCCGGCCATGGCCAATATATTGAAACATAACCGATGGTTAATTCAACACGCATAAATCTGAATGCATAATAATGGTGATTTCCATTTGACCTGTATAAAATCCTCCCGACCTGGTATTCCTTCTCTATTCAATTTTTTATGAAAAATCAATCATAGTTTGCTGTTTTTAAGTTGCTGTGCCCGTTTTAAAATCTAAGTGTCATTGGTGTTTTGGCTGCGTAAAGAGGAAACCATCAGAAAAAGGTAGGAATGAATAATAATATTAACAATAATAATATATTTATTACTCATCGATCACAATCGATATTGAAACAATGAATGGCAAAGGGTAGTTTTGTTCAGTTTCCGGCCGAGGCCGAATCTGGTTGGCCAGCGACACCACATCCAAAAAATAATTTAAATTAAAAATTAGAACATGAATTAAAGGTGATAAAACAAAAATATATTCATTACAAATAGAAAAAGTGAGAGATACATTAAGAGAGAAAAAGAGAGAAGGTATAAGAGAGAGAGAGAGATAGAGATAGAGAGAGAGATAGAGAGAAAGGAAGAGGAATAGACTGAATCAGATGTACATCACTGAATGCTGACCAAATATCATTTAAATTTTCTTTTGAATCACAAACCACTAATATCCAAATACGTTTTATTAATTTTTGAACATATTCTTGATACAAGCGACTAAAGTATAGGTGAAACTCTGAACAGTGCCTTGGAGTGCTTGGGTATACCTAATAGTGTTTGTCGTCGGATATTTATATAATGGACATCAGTTCGGAAATATAGTTTGATGGCAATGGCAACACATTTGAGGATGCGAGACTCGGAGGTCTGGGTAAGTGAAGGAGAGACGATAGGGCATGAGGAAATCGCAAAGTGGGCGGAGCAGGAGATTCCTATTTCCACCTTCACTGCGATGGAAAAGGAAGTTTGCTCTTACTATTTCAAGCAGAGAACAAAATGGGGAGGAAATACAGTGGGGCTCCTACCAGGAAACCTATTATGTTATACGGACGGTTCACGTCTTACTGACAAACATTCTTTGGGCACAGGCACCTTCCTAGAAGGAAGAGGTGTATGAGGAAGCTACGCTTTGAAAACATACAAAACAGTTTTCCAAGCTGAAGTGTTCGTCATTTTAACCGTAGCTATGAGGCAAGAGGTGAAAGAAGGGCCAGAGCAGAGTATTTACATCTGTCAGGCAGCGCTCAGAGCCATCTGCCATCCTAAACCAGGCTCAGTCCAGGTACATAAATGTGGAGATGCTCTTGAAAAATCAGCCGAAACAAAGAAAGTTGAGTTGGTAGGGGTTCCTTGTCACAGAGCGGTTCCGGAAACGAGGGGACAGACGAACTTGACGAAATCGGTTCCGCGGCGCCGTTCTGTGGGCCGGAGCCAGTACCAGGCATTGCAAGAAGACAAATCTCTTCTGCCCTCGACGATTTGGCGGAAAGAGAACTGAATGAAGTCTGGAGGAATACTAACAGGTCACAACAACAGGTAGACACCTATCAATAATTGGCCTAAAAGAAGGCAGCCCCACTTGCCGTATGTGTGAAGAAGACGATGAAACTTCGTCCCACTTCCTCGGCGAGTGTGATGCGCAAAAACTCCAACAAGAGGAACTTATTGAACTAATAGAGTGGACGGACATACTGACCTCCATTGGAAGGTCACTCAGGTTCGAAAAGGAAGACTAGGAGAGGCAATGTAGTTATGTGGAGAACAGGGGATGGCAAAAAGGACCCATTGGGGCCTACTTGCATGGCTGCGACAACGGTCTCCCCACGAATACTTCTACTAGTACTAGTTCATTATAGGGATACGGTGGAATACTAGTTTTAAGTAAATTAAGGCACATGGATGCTAAATGGAGGTATTCTCTCCCTCTCTCTCTGTGAAACAGGTTGTCGACTTCTGATTCCATAAATAATGCGAATAACTACATGAGTTCTGTACTTTTTGAATGCCACGACATTCAATACTACGTAGAAAAGGGTAAAATGAGAGGGAACTAAACTATCGTACAGCATATTTTTTACTTTGGTTGATAAAAAAATGTCTTTGAGGATAAATTAACTTTAGGAAGTATATGCAGCTTTCAATTTATCAGAAATGAGGCGTAAAACGCAATTTGGTATCATGAATATTTCCTTGCTGATTTTATTTGCAAAATATTAGAGCAAATAATCGAGTCAATTCTGTTTCTCATTAGCAAGATTGTTATCATAGCAAGACAATTTTCACAGCAAAATATATCTCAATTGTGTAGAAATTTCTTTTTACTATTCTCCTCAGTTGCCATATGATTGCAACCGACTCTTAAATGTTTTGAGTCCAGTTCCACCTCCAGGAATTTGACTTGTTGAAATATTTCCAGCTCTTGGCCAAACATGGTGGGCGGCCTAAACTCATATTTTTTCCTTCGTTTGGAGAACAGGGTCATCTCTATTTTTGTCGGATTTACTGAGAATTCTGCTTCACCGCACCATCGTTCGATTTTCTGCAGGCAACCTGCAATACGGTCGCAGACAACTCCGATAAATCGTCCGCTGACTAGGACAGCTCCATTATCCGCGTATGCCTCTACCTCGAAACGTTCTTCTGTGAGTTTACCCAGGAGTTCGTCCATGACTAAGCACCATAAATGGGGAGAGAGGCAGCCCTCTGCCACTTCGGCTCTCAGTCTGAGGTCCTTCCAGGATACATCAACCTTTTTCCTCGTTAGAGAAGATACAATCCAGCTAACCACCAAGTGAGGCGTTCCTCTGGTCATTAATGCTGTTAAGGTCCTGCGGCCTTATATGGGTTGAACTGCCCAAGTTATGGCGTCATGCGAAACGACCATCTCTGCCAATTGTCAGTCCCCTTGGTGGACCTGATGTATTGGCAGAGCCTGTTGATCAACATCGACACCGCCTGGGAAGTGTACCTCCAACAGATCTCTGAGCAAATCTTCGGAGGATGTTGTCCACGTACCATCTGGTTTCTTCAAGGTTGTTATGGAACCTTCTGTCTTGTTACTCAAAATTCTCATGAGTCTGGCGATTTCCGTTAAGGTGTTGATTTCTCTACAGTAAGACCTCCATCAGGCTCTTTCACTTTTCCTCAGATCTTCTTTGGACTCCCTTCTCGCGGTTTTGTAGTTTTTCCACTTTTCTTCATCACGCTCCTTGATGGCTTTGTTATGAGCCTTTTCGGTTGCTTTTCTCAGGCCCTTCAATGCCTGGTCCCACCAGTGAAGTTCGGGGTATATAAGGTGAATAACGTTTCCTTAGGGTACTGAATAGTAAAGGTCCTGAAATGGTTCCTTGGGCTACTCCAGAATGAACTGTATCCTGCTATCTTGTAAATATGAGGATAGTAATAACGAGCAGGCTGTCACACTGAACCCAAAAAATGTTAACATGCACATAAGAATTTTATGATTTATTATCTTTGTCTAGGGCATGCATGATATCATCGGTTACGTTAGCAAGAGCGCTATTGCAGTCCTTAGGGTACTGAATAGTAAAGGTCCTGAAATGGTTCCTTGGGCTACTCCAGAATGAACTGTATCCTGCTATCTTGTAAATATGAGGATAGTAATAACGAGCAGGCTGTCACACTGAACCCAAAAAATGTTAACATGCACATAAGGATTTTATAATTTATTATCTTTGTCTAGGGCATGCATGACATCATCGGTTACGTTAGCAAAGCGCTATTGCAGTTATAGCCTCTTCGAAATCCAGATTGTTCCGTTGGCCAAATACTCTGACTTTCAACGTATTCTCAATTTTGTAATTTCATTATTTTCTCCATTATTTTTAAAAAGTTTGGTAAAATAGTTATTTATGATATAAGTGTTAAAAGTTGCATTTGTCAGTGATGAAGGACCTTTTACATTTGGACTGAATACTACTTAGTTTGTAACTCCAAAAGGAATTAGTATTACCAAATGCACAAACGGCCAAATATATATGTGAACTTTTATAAATGATTCCTCTTGAGTAGGTATTCTGATTATAATATCTGATTGAAGTATTTCTATTAGAGAGATCTATATTACTGAGTATCCATCATATCATTTTCACTTTTACACTAGTGATAAAAGTATTTTTAACACTAGTGTTAAAAGTGATTCTGTGAAAACTTCTGTTTTTAGTTCATTTGCCAATGAATTAAAATCGTCATTTGTAATGACAGTTGTACAAAACCACTAATTAAAAATATGAATGGGGTGTCATTCGATTCGGAATAGCGTCTAGATGATTTTTGAAAATTTGCAAAAGTTATAAAAAATGTAATAAAAATTAAAAAAAGGGGTTTGGTTTTTTGCAAATATCCTAAAAACCAATTGAGCTTTTTGGAATCTGAAGAACGATTCAAAGAAAAGAGAAAATTTACTAAAAAATTTCCCAACTCTCGGAAGTGTAGAACCAATATTTATAATTTTCCCAAAGTGTTGAAAATATGGTCACTTTCACAAAAATATTCATTTAAACATATTAAATATGAAAATTGAATGAACAATAACCCGCCGGCAAAACATTTTTCAGAATAGATCATTTTTCTGTTTTTTGTTAACAATTTACGTAGTTGAAAAATTCAAAAATCATCTAGACTCTTCCGAATCGAATGACACATAATTTATATTTTTCCGAGACTGCTGAAAAAAGTTGAAAAAAAAGCACTTGTGAACCAGACTATTAGATCATTAGGGAATTACTTTGGCAACCTTCCATTCAGAAGGGAAATAATTTCGTAATAGTCACGTAATTCAATTAATGAGAGGGTGATAACAGGAACTAATGTATCATAATTATTGATATGTTAATTTCATCATTTCCGAATACCTTGGAATTTGTTTTTTATTGTCTTGTAAATGAATGCTTTCGAAACTCCATGATTTATTGATACCTTGCTTCAAATTATTCCTATGATGAATGAATGATGAATGATGCATGATTATCATTCTGAAACATTTTCGTACAGGGACATTTTTTGTGCGAGGATATTCGACAACTAGGTATTGATTCGCAATTTCAGCTTCGGAAGTATGATTTGAGTCACCAGAAGTTAACAGACTAGTGAAAACTGGAAATCATCAAAACATTTTTTTGAAGTTCTGTTTTCCACGAGAAGGAAAATCCTGTATTGTTCAATGAACATCGTGGGAGTGGAGGAAAAGTAGATAGGAATTGGGGATCTTGAGTTTTGGAAGGGTATATGCCTCAGGAATATCCTCGAGAAGTTCCAAAGATTTACCGTTTGGTGGAAGAACGAGCCATGGGAAAGAGATGGTCGGCATATCTTCAAAGTAACGACATATGGATGTGAGGACTGAGCTCGAAGGGTCAGTCTCGATGGGACCGCTGATTTATGAAGCAGAGACAGACATTTCTGCAATGTTCCAGAGAAGTGAGTAAGCTTGTGAGCAAAATTTCACCGACGAGATGATTTACTCTCATTTGGACAGAATCTAAGAGTTAAGTGGCCTGATTTATGCCTTATAAATGATAATCAGTTAACGGAAAGTGTTTGTCGAATTTCCCGATTCACCATGAATCACAGATATATTCAACTGAGAGAGGCGGACTGTATGTTGAGATGTAAAATGATTATATAATTGAACAATAATAATTGCGAGAGAGTTTAAAGTTGGTTACCTTTGGCCTGATAGATCTGGTGACTGCAGCTCTTGCGGGGAAACAGCCGGCCGGTGTTATCGTTGTCCAACAGGAAACCAATGGTGTGACGCACAAACACTGAATTTGTAATATGGAAAAATAGTCGAAAAAGACCTTTCATGAGAACTTGTGTTCATCGACGTGGAAAAATGTCTCTCTCTGAGTTCGTCGGTCTCGAACACTTTTTAACCGTTGTGTTTTTTATACCTTGATAAGGTACTCAGTTTTTCATCCACAGGCGACCATCGGTATTGAAACAATAAACTCTCCAATACGCGAAATAAGTATACAGGGTGGTATGACTATGATGAAACGGAAAAACTAATAATAATTATTTACTATGTTCTAAAATAATACTAATTATAAACTATGATAATACTAACAAAAGTGGGGACAGAACATTCCGCCCACCAAAATGTATATGCATTTTATGTTTCTAATGGAAGGGGACAGATTTTAACGACAGGTCGCTTGAATGTGCCTCCAGCAGTTTTTATGGTTACCACATGTATGATTCCATCGCGTCCGGGATGAACAGAAGTGACGCGACCCATTGGCCAAGTCATAGGAGTTGTATTATTATTTTTTATAAGAACTAATGTCCCGGGAGTGATTGGATCGACCTTGTCTGTCCATTTAGCGCGTTGGTGCAGTGTATGGAGGTATTCCTGGGACCAACGGGTCCAAAAATCTTGCTGCATACGCTGCAACAACTGCCAGCGAGTGAGACGATTTAGAGGAGAACCAGTGAGAATGGGCTCCGGAGGCATGCTTAAAGGCTCCATGGTAAGAAAATGTCCCGGCGTGAGCGCAGTTAAATCATTGGGGTCATCGCTTAGAGGAGTAAGCGGTCTGGAATTTAGAAGGGCTTCAATTTGAATTAAGGCAGTATTTAATTCCTCATATGATAAAACTTGTTCACCAATGACACGTGCCAAATGAATTTTGACGGACTTTACACCAGCCTCCCACAAACCACCAAAGTGAGGTGCGGAAGGGGGGTTGAAACTCCAAGTAATGGATTCCTGCGAAGCGGCAGTTTTGAAGATATCAATGAGCTGTTTATTAGCACCAATGAAATTGGATCCACAATCGCTGTATAAGTGTTGACAGCGACCTCTACGGGCAATAAATCGGCGTAAAGCTGCAAGAAACGCTTCGGTGGACAGATCAGAAGAGAGTTCCAGATGTAAGGCCTTAGTAGCCAAACAAACAAATAAGCATAAGTATGCTTTCTGGGTTTTAGCGCCCCGAGTTTTTGACATAGTGATTGTAAAAGGCCCAGCATAATCAACTCCTACATGGAGAAAAGGTTTAACTTGTGATACTCGAATTGATGGCAAGTTGCCCATGGGAGGTTGGACAGAACGCGGATTAATTCGCCAGCATTTGAGGCATCTAGACAAAATGCGTCGTATGACACGTTTTGCTGAAAGGATCCAAATAGTGTACCTGATGAATACTGGGATGTAAATTCATGACATGGACATGAGTTACAATTAAATGAGTGAGGCGATGATTGCCAGGCAACAGAGCAGGAAATCTTCGATCATAGGAAATGGGAGCATTAGCCAGTCGACCACCTACACGAAGAATGCCGTTGTCATCCAAAAAAAGGGGTGAGTTTGCGAAGTGGTTTGGAGGGTGGTTTTCTCTTGATTATAAGAGCTATATCGTCATCAAAGAACTGAGATTGTGTATATTTAACAAATATATTGAGAGCCTGATCAAGTTCTGAAGTCACAAGCCATCCAGAACGCTTTTGGGAGGGATTGCGACAATTGTATGTGAATCGAAGCATCAACGCCATGACGCACTGTAAACGTTCCAGCGAAGAAAACTTTTCAAGAAGAATGTCTAGAAGATGTGTTTCAGTGGTGGCGGTGAAAGTTAAGTTTCGTTCCTCTTTTAGGGCTTCTCTTGAATATGCACTTTGAGGAAGGGATGACCAATTACGATTGGGAGATATCAAAAACGAGGGGCCCGCCCACCATAGAGAATTACAGAGCATGTCGGAAGGGAACAGACCTCGAGATCCGATATCTGCAGGATTTTCACCAGAAGACACATGAAACCAATTTTCGGCGGGAACATTTTCCTGGATGAAAGTTACTCGATTGCTCACGAAAGTAGCCCATCTATGAGGAGATGAATTCAACCAGCAAAGAACAGGCATAGACTTTGTGAAAATGGATTTTTCCATCAAAATTTGTTTTTACGAAAGATAGTAAGCGGGAAACAAGAACAGCAGCGCATAATTCCAGTCTGGGTATGGAAATGCGCTTGAGGGGAGCCACTTTTGATTTGGCACAAACAAATTGAGTGGTGAATACATTTTCTGCAGAACGATGGACTAGATAAATGACTGCGCAATATCCCTTTTCAGAGCTATCAGCGAAGCCATGAAGCTCAAGGTCGCTAGAGGCATCAGGAAGAATAAGACGAGGAAGTTTGCAGTTAGTCAGAGAGGGGAGTTCAGAGATTAATCGTTCCCATATGCACTTTATATCGGGTGGTGGAGGTGCATCCTATCCAAGTTTCAAGGTCCAGAGTCTTTTAATGAGATATTTAACAAAAAAGGTAACTGGCGACACAATACCAAGAGGGTCAAAAATGCGCGCTAGATTAGATAAGAGGTTTCTCTTGGTACATGTATTTTTTACGGACTGAACCGAAAAGGAAAAACTATCTGATGATGGGTTCCAAAGGAGACCAAGAATTTTGAGCGGAGTATCAGCCTCAAAATTGAGAGCAAGTAAGTCATCACAAAGGTGAGAAGTGGGAAAACCTTTTAGGAGTCGGGATCATTACTTGTCCATTTACGAAGTTCGAAGCCGCCTTTTTTCAGCAACGTGATTAACTGACATTGGAGTTTCAGAGCAGCCTTCAAAGTGAAAGCGCCAGTGACAATGTCATCAATGTATGTTTGAGTTTGAATAACTTGTGCGGCTTCGGGAAAATTGTCCATTTCTTGTTCAGCCAAGGTTAATAGGGTTTTTATGGCTAAATAGGGGGCACTAGAAAAACCATAAGTGAGTGTCAGAAGACGGTAATCTTGGATTGGCTCGGACGGGGAAAAGCGCCACAAATTCGTTGATAATCAGTATGTGCATGATTGATGAGAATCTGTCTATACATCTGTTTAATATCTGCAGTGAATACATATTGATACACACGAAACTGTAATAAGATCGTTACAAGATCTCTTTGAAGTTTTGGATCAGTCAGAAGACAGTCATTGAGTGAAGGTTGGCCAGGAGCCTTGGATGAAGCATTGAAAACCACTCGGAGTTTGGTAGTAGAACTGGATGGTTTTATAACGGCATGATGGGGGATATAAAAACTTCTGTCAGTATCGGACACATCCTTGAGACACTCCATATGGCCCAAATCAAGATACTCTTTCATGAAATGGCAATAGGCCAGATGAAGAATGGAATCTCTGAGGAGACGTCGTTCTAAACTAAGAAAACGAGAGGTTGCAATGTGTCGGCTACCTGGAAAAGAAGGCTCGCCATTGCGGAATGGTAATGAAAGTATGAATCTTCCAAAATCTTTTCGCTGATAAGTAGTATGGAATATTTTCTCGCAAAGATTGTCTTCAGAAGAGACGCAAGGATAGCTAGGGACACCCTCAACTTCCCAGAATTTCTTGAGGGATTTTCCAGAGTACTGTCAAGGCATGGAAAGGATTGAGATGGCACCTGCGACTCGGCATGGGTTTTACCCATTAAAATGAAACCAAAAACGGTATTCAATGCAATAGGATCGTTGGAGTTACCCACAAGACGGCCGGGTTGGAGAATATGAGGAAATAAATCAGCACCCATCAAAAGATCGATGGAGCCAGGGATATTGAACCTTGGGTCTGCTAAGAGCAGTTGGTTGACATGAAAATCATATAATGATGGAATGGGACAATTAGGTAAATCGCTACAAATTTTTGGGATGACAATAGCCTCAAGGTTAAAGGAGGGTGAGGTCTTACCAACTGGTTTAATATAACAGGAAATTCCTGTAGAACAGGTGAGAGTTTGTGTTTGCCCGATACCTTGAACAGAGAAACTCAACTGGTAGCCTGAAAGCGAAAGTCTAACACATTTTTGAGAAATAAAATTACTCTGAGAGCCAGAATCCAAGAGAATTCGAGCTTGCTGAAAGTTTCCTCGGCTATCCACGATATCAACAAGGCTGTGGGTAACAAAATATGTGAAGATCGGGGTAAAGTACCGGTCAACGTTTGAGAGACTGAGGTAGAATAATTTTCCATTAGAGAAATGGAGTTATTAGTTGAGTTGATTGGAGCTTGGGATCGTGACAAAGTGTCGTTGCTGTCAAAATGTAGCATTGTATGATGTTTCTACCCACACTTATGGCAAGTGTGAGTCGATATACAATTTTTTGCAGTGTGAGAGGCAGTTTGAACATAAACTTTTATCCTTTACAATACGAAAGCGTTCAGTGGGAGATTTGCCAGAAAATTCTGGACATTTATAAATTAGATAGTCTTGTTTACAGATAATGCAAGTTGAAGTCTTGGCACTGGCTATTAAACTAGTGGAGTGACGATATGGTGAAGGATTATATTTGGGAGATTCCACTTTCTTTGCTGGCTTTAATTTTCTACTGAGGTTCACATTGTCTAATGTTTATTGAGAAAATCTGTCAACTGAGAATATGTTGGAATTTCAGTAGTGCCATGATGAAGTTCAAATTTAGTGGCTATGGAAACGTCTATGCGTTTCAATAACATTTGTACCAATATAAAGTCCCATGAGCCCACGGGTAGTTTAAGAAGTTCAAGGGCCGCTAAATGATCAGAGAAGGTATCCAACAGATTCCGCAAATCCAGTGGGTTATCCGAAGATAATCTAGGAGTATTGTCGATTGCGGCCCAGTGAGCAGCACCAATCAACCGATTATTTTTGTACCTATTCACCAAAGTGTCATAAGCTATAGAGTAGTTACCAGATAGGGAGTTTTTGTACGAGTGACAAAGGAGGTCCTTTCAATGAAGATATCAAATAATTGAACTTTTCAATATCACTCAATTGAGTGTTAGTATGTATGACGGCATCAAACATATCTAAGAAGGAAGAGAATGTTGTAACATCTCCACTGAAAGTTAATAACTGAAGTTTAGGTAAACTAATATTATTGTTCGTGACAGCAGCTGAGTTTGAACAACTGGGTTGGTTGGTTACAAATAAATTATGATAAATGAGTTTGATTGAGTAATAAACATTTTCAAAATCACGCATTATTGCATCCTCGTTAGCGAATGTCTCGTCCGAAGAGAGTAACGAAATAATGGAATTGTGTTGTTTGGAAAACTCGTCCTTGACAATATCCAGGAATTCATATTTTAATTTGAACATAGAGTGAAATTATCGGTTTCGGCAGTTTTAGCTGTACCAAGTAATTCATTCATACGATTGATTTCTGTTTGTCTAAGAATTTGATATTTTTTTAGTTTTTCTGTCATTTTAATATAACTTATTCAACTTTATTAAAATTCTTATCAAATATCTCTCAATGAAAATTATGTTGAATCACCCTGTAGCACGTCAATCAATCACAATAAATGAAAAAACGTAATATATTTTTTTTTTCAATTATGAACCATCAAAATATTTGAGACACCCTGTATCATCTGGCAATACTGCGCCACAATCCAAATTTCAGCAATGAAATAATACAAAATATAACTTTTTTTTAATTAATTATGACACGTGGATCACCCTGTTTGTTTCATGTACGTATGAAATTGAATGAAGATTAGCTGAAGAAGCAAAAAGGTACGTCAGACTTTTTATTGAAATGTGAAATAATAATACTGAGAAATATCTCGGCCTTCAGCTACATTCAAGTATTTCCAGTAAAAAAATAAAAATAATATTATCATAGAATATTGAAATGGCCAATTCGGCTCGATTAAGGACCAAATAATGTTTGTCGAATTTCCCGATTCACCATGAATCACAGATATATTCAACTGAGAGAGGCGGACTGTATGTTGAGATGTAAAATGATTATATAATTGAACAATAATAATTGCGAGAGAGTTTAAAGTTGGTTACCTTTGGCCTGATAGATCTGGTGACTGCAGCTCTTGCGGGGAAACAGCCGGCCGGTGTTATCGTTGTCCAACAGGAAACCAATGGTGTGACTCACAAACACTGAATTTGTAATATGGAAAAATAGTCGAAAAAGACCTTTTATGAGAACTTGTGTTCATCGACGTGGAAAAATGTCTCTCTCTGAGTTCGTCGGTCTCGAACACTTTTTAACCGTTGTGTTTTTTATACCTTGATAAGGTACTCAGTTTTTCATCCACAGGCGACCATCGGTATTGAAACAATAAACTCTCCAATACGCGAAATAAGTATACAGGGTGATATGACTATGATGAAACGGAAAAACTAATAATAATTATTTACTATGTTCTAAAATAATACTAATTATAAACTATGATAATACTAACAAAAGTGGGGACAGAACAGAAAGTGAAATACTTCTTGACACGAAACAGAAAACCAAGTTTTTGAGAGGCACCCTTGGCAATGAACCTCACATGGTTTTCCCATGAAAGGGTACTACTGATGGTGATACCGAGCATTGAAATGGAAGATTTCATTGGTATGGATACTCCTGACATAGTTACGCTGGCCACTGTGAGATCGGTCTTTCTAGAAAAAACGATATGCTGAAGTGAATTGTACAATCCAAATCACTGCTTCAAATTGTACTGGATATTCCACCAAAAATATCATTGCTACTTTCACATGCATTTTTTCACAAAGCTGCTTTTTTGTAGAAATACAGGGTGTTGAAACTGGAAAATTATACAGTGTTTTTCTCCTAACTAACATACAGTGTATCTCACTTTTCATGGAAACACCCCCGTATCTTCCGTAATTATTCGAGAAGAACTATGTAAATTTCAGGATGAGTCTAAATCTTGCCTGTGGTTGATCTGAGTGAAATACATTGCTCGCCAGGAGCGATGAACTCACCCAGTTTTGCGAAAAATTACATTGGGGGACAATATACTTAGGCTCAAAATTTCAACAGATTCGGAATCAGGACAGCAATATTACTACCAGTACCAATTTTCGATGGAAATTTTTCAATTTTGAAAAACCCAGTTTGTCTCACTTTTCATGGAAATACCGCCGTATCTTCCGTAACTATTGGATCGGTAGATGTACAAGCGATGAGTCTGAATCTTGCTCTGAGTGAAATACACTGCTCGCCAGGAGCGATGGACTTACCCAGCTTAGCGAAAAACCATATTAGGGAACATTATGTATCCAAAACTTTAACGGATTCGGAATCAGAACACCAATTTTACTCCCAGAACAGATTTTTCAGAAGGGGTGTTTTTCAGGGAGGCTCCCTCAGCCCTCTTCTCTTCTGCATCCCACTATTGCCATTGTCCGTCGTACTAAGGATAACCCGTGGATACAACTGCAGCACCCTCAGCAGCCGGAGGCATAAGGTCACCCATTTATTTTATATGGATGACCTCAAAATGTATGCCTCTGGAGAAAGGGACCTACATCAGTCCTTAAGGGTGGTTCAAGAGTACACGTAAGCTATCGGAATGGAGTTCGGGATTGACAAATGTGCCACAGATCATCTAAAAAAAGGGTGATGCGAGGGATACGGAGAGGATGTCCAGCTCGTAGGCGGAAGCATCCTACATCATCCTGATACCGAAGAGACGTATACCTACTTGGGAGTGGAGCAAGAGGTAAACATAGTTGAAAACTCTCTCCACGTCAAGTATTAGCAGAAACTCCGACAGATCTGGTCATCAGAACTGTCGGGAAAGAACAAAGTTGCTGCGACCAATATGCTTGCCGTTCCGATTCTACTCTACTTCGTTTGATTAATAAAATGGACTCAGGAAGAGCTGCGACAACTCGATGTTAAAACTCGAAAAATGATGCATCTTTATAGGAGCTTGCATATCGCAAATACACGATATCTTTTTCGCTACTTCCAATATACATTGTCATACCCTTTGAATGGCAACGTCGCGAGAGGATGGTAATGCGTGGAGGGTGACGATGTACAAGCCAGAGGTCATTTGGCCAAGGGGTGGATGTGGCCTGATAGGCATTATCATTCAGTTACGTTCGAGGTTCATGAAAGATTTAATTTTTTTGTGTGGAATCGCGTTTTTTAGGAAAGACGCCTGTATTGATGAACCTCATCTGCGTTACCGCCGTTCACGATATACCAAAAATTTAAAAATAAATGAATATTGTTTGGATGATTGGAAGTGGATGAAAATTTATTTCAAAAATGTACATCATTACTATCATTATTACATTATTATTATGAAATTCATGTATTGCCACCAGTCCTTGATATGTGTGCCAAATTTCAAATCATTCGGAATATTGGAAGTTGGTGAAAATTGAATTTAAAAATTCTCATCATTATTATTATTACATTGATATTATGAAATTCCAGTAATGTGTGCTAAATTTTATTATTTATTATTTTTTTTTTAAATTATTATTTGGACGATTGGAAGTGGGTGAAAATTTAATTTAAAAACTATTGTTATTATTATCATCATTATTAATATTTTCCTCAGTCACCTGAGCCCATGGGGTGGGTGATTACTGGGTCCGGGACGCATGTGCCCTGAGTAGACGAAGTGAACCAAGATAGCCTTCTGCATTTGTCCAGCTAAGATATCTGCCGCATCACAGCAAGCCACTATAACTTTCAGATTATAGAGCAGAGTCCATCATTCCATCAAGTACTCCTAAAGACAGAAGCGCCATTTTAACAGAGTGGTTTGGTTAAAGTCTGCGGAGTTCAAAGAGTAAATCCCGACAATTAGTCCTTTTTTTATATTTTCGATGTTTGTTTCGCCAGGAGCCAAAAACTCTATGACAAACATCGTCACCTGCGGGTGAGAAATGAGTAGTTCCAGTAGATTCGGCACTTATTATTCTCCAAAACTCAATATTCCCCGGATGAGTGTCGTAGATGGTAACACAACACTCGTAGGTAACCACGTTACGCCTGTCGATATAGGATGAGACCGCATAACCTTCACAAGCCGACAGCAAATGAATTACGGTCTCAGGAGCCCCACGACACTCTCTGCGTATTGTATCTAGGACCTCTATACCCATCACGCGACTACGATAGACCAGGGAGATGAAGACACCATCCAGGCAGATCATTATAAATACCCCGGTCTCAGACTTCAGCCCACTGGACTTGAGAAATGCGAAAAAAAAAGTATTTGGATAAGCCAAGGTCTTCAATGTCCTTGAAGAAGATCCCATGCAAATTGGCTTATCCTTATGTAGTTGCAGGAGTATTTCAGTCTCCGCAGCTTTAATGTGACCTTTTTGCTGAACGGGCTCCAACTCGGTAACAGAGTTTGGATTAACCCTTTCAAAGTCGAAAACGAGGCCAAGTTCATCGGCTGCACGAGCTGCTGTCTTGAAAAGAAACACCACGATATTCTATTTACCCAGTGGCCGGCATAAAGTTCGCAGCATACAGAAATCTTTTTTATTATTGATTCCTCAAAAAAAAAACATTCTTGATGGAAACATCTGCTTCATCCCAAACCTGAATTGCAAACACCAGAATTCAATTTTTTACGACCCTATACGAGGTATGGTCCGTTCCACGGTTATACTTCCTCAGACAACAGGGAGGCCGGGAACTTTTGAGTTTGAAGTGTCTACATAACATAGTGGTGCTGGATGGAGCCTGTAAAGTCATCAGGAGTTCAGATCCCCTTCTCTGCATGGTCCGCGACCATGAAGAAGCAGGGATTGGAGCATTTCATTCCAAGGCAGCCATTCGGGCAGCCGATGAACTTTGTCTCGTATTCGACACTGAACGGGCGAACCCAAACCCTGTCACCGAATAATAATAATAATAATAATAATAATAATAATAATATATAGTTTATTGAGTAGTAATCAAAATCATAAAACGGTACATATAAATTCGAACATTCAATAAACCGGTTGTTTTACTAAGACAATTAGCCTGTACGTGAGATTTTTGATTTATTTAATTACAGATTTGTTTTTTTGTATTTTCTTATTAAGACTATCTAATATATAATATTATAGATTCATGAATAAAAATCAATATATAACATAATATGTGAATACAGATGAAATAATGTGTGAAATATGAAATTTACAGTAAGTATGATATATAACAATCATTGTATAAAGACAATTTTGGATAAAATGTGTTAAAATAAAATGTATAGAATTATAGTTTGAATTTTAGATAAAATTCAGACAGATTTATATACAGAACATCGAGTCACATTAAAAGTATAATCAAAATTATGGATAAAAATAAGTTAGAATATAGTATATAATGAAAAGTATAAATATTACTAATATTATAGATAAATATGGAAATATATGCATATGAAATATTTTTATGAATTGATAAAAAATGTAACAGGTTAGTTTTGATTGTTGATAGGATATACATAATTCACTTTGTTAATATTTATGACTGCCTATCTATCATTTTGATAAGTTCATCTTTTGGGTATTCGGCAATGAATTTGTTTAATTTTTTTTAGAATTTGATACATTCTCGGTGCCAGATATGTAAAGCAGACCTTCACAGAATTTGCCAATTCTGAAATCATATTTGATAATAGAATGGTAACATTCACGCTCTTGTTATTAAATAAATATTCTAAAACACTTGCTGCATTGCATTTTGCGTGTATTTCATTCAATCACTTGTATAAGTGTACAAGTGTAGAAGGGCAAATTCTACACTTGTACAGATTTCTTTGGATTAACTTTTTTTATTTTGTGGAAGGTTACAAACCCAAAAAATCATGTCAACTTGTATTTCACTTTGGATATAATTTGAAAATTTTGAATGTAGTATTTTACATACCAATATAATGAAATGAATACATCTCTTCAATAAAGCACACCACAAATATATAACTCATATAATTCACTACTTTCATGAGTTGTAAGGTTTCAAAAATCACAACATTTTCTAGTTTTCCAATTTTCCTCCGTTACTAATGATCCGATCGGGTCGTACTCAATTTTGCTCGTATTTCAATTCTCTATACAATTCTTCTCATTTGCTTGACTAGATTGCTGTATTAGTTTTCATTTTATAAGCAAAATGTACAGAAACTAGTTTTTTTTTGTATTTAATTGTCAATAACAAATGAATTAATGACAGTTACAAGTTCAAAATATAACCGAATATAAGTACGGACTCTCTTTCAAGTGATGGCACAGCCGTGTTTCGTCAGTGTTTTTGCTTAAAAATCACCTTTTTTTTTTCATCGATTGCAATGATCATCAGCCGCGTATTCTGGTTCTGGGTAGACTATGTTACTACCTCCTTACTCTATGTTAGTAGCAACACTGTTAAGTTTTGACGTAACAATGAATCGTGTGGACGCTTATTCCCAATCACAGTCACACCGGCTGGGAACTGAACCTGGGACCTCTCAGTGCGCTATCCACTGCACTAATTCCCGCCATATCACTCATTTTATGCTTTACTGATTGGTTTAGTGACCCTAGCTATCAACTTGAACGAATAAATTATTCAATTATTCTAACGACTAACGACTCTCTACTATCAATTCAATATCGACCGTCAATTGAGTCTCCCCTAGCAGTTTGGTGTTGGGATGAAATTCCAATATATTCATTACTACACCAAAGGTTCCAAACAAAGCAGTACAAAAGGAATTACCCATTGTATTTTTCATAATTAGTTAATGGTCTTCTGTCAAGTATTGTAGTCCATTCTTCATGAGGAGTTAAAACAATCTGCCATAAAATCACTTATGGTAAAACTAACCAGAGGGGGGCGATGGGGCTGCTGCCTCCCCAAAGTCACCACACCGCTATTACATCGGTATATCAAACAACCGGTTGACAAAATATATGGCTGCGCCACTGACATTTGCTATCTTGATACATAGGGGTCAAGTAGCTCAGTGGTTGAGACTGGCGTTCAAAACCATTGACTGCTGGTCCGCTAGGTTCGAATCCTCAGCGACTTCAGATTTTTATCTGATGGCCCGAGAAAGTGCTAGGAATCGCACGTTAAAAGGTAAGACCTCGTTAATCCTTGGCTCGCACAAGTTTCGACTTTTGAGGGCTGCCGTACGTAAGGGGACGACAGCTGGTTAACGGAAAAAACAATTTTAACAATTTTTTAACAATAGGAAGTCCCGTATTTGAACAAACACTATTGTCTTACCTGTTAACGTGCGGTCCATGTAGAGTTCCTTCAAACATTTCTTCGTTTAATCCTCTCACTAAAAATTTTTATGTTATTCTTTTTCATCATATGATCGCCATCAGATGTTAGGATATTTTTGAACGAGAATGGAATAGCAACATGGCAAGTATGAAAGACAGTTTCTTTACAAGTAGCCAAAATTGAAAATGATGTTTCTATATTAGTTTTTTCAATACCATGAGTTATTTTAGGATGTTCTTTCATAAATCAATAAATTAGTGACACCCTGCAGGGATTGATCAGAGAATGGAAAATTCCAAGTGATATCGGATCTGCTAAATGATCTTCGGTTTTCAAAATCTACCAATCATCGTACTATTTGGGTCAAAGCTTTTTTTCAATAAAATGCAAGTCGGAAGCCAAATAAAAAAAGAATACCAATTTATAGTTAGAGAACCTATAGGGTGCTATACACATACAAATTGCCTTTTTTTGTTGCTGACATGATTTTGAGCGATTACAAAAAAAACTCCAATTTGAAGAAAGGGTTCAACTACGTAAACGATTGAATATATATATATATATATATATATATATATATATAATATAATATAATATATATATTTTTCTGAAGAATATATACAGTGTGTCTCACTTCTCATGGAAACACCTCCGTATCTTCCGTAATAATTGAGGTAGAATGATGAAACTCTCAGGACAGATGAAAATAGTCAAAATGCTCCTACTACCTCAATTAGGTGGGCCTAAGTGATATATACTGCCCACCACTCGCGATGGAACAACCAATGTTTACGGTAAAACATACTAGGGGGCAAAATAGGCTCGAAGTTCTTTCAGATTCGTGATCAGGTCCACCAACTTACTACAGATACACTTTTTTCCTGAAAAAATTTCAGTCCTGAAAAATCCTTCCCGGAGCATTAGATATACCAGCGATGAGTCTAAATCTTGCATGAAGTTGATCTGAGTGATATACACTGCTCGCCAGGGGCGATGAACTAGCCAGTTTTGCGAAAAATTATATTAGGGGACAATATAGGCTCAACGGAGTGGAGTGTATATCACTTAGGCCAACTCAATTGAGGTGGTAGGTACATTTTGACCATTTCCATCTCTTCTGAAAGTTTCATCATTCTACCTCAATTATTACTGTAGATACGGGGGTGTTTCCATGAGAAGTGAGACAAATTCGGATTTTTCAGAACTGGAATTTTTTCAGGAAAAACGTATATCTGTAGTGATTTGGTGGTCTTGATCACGAATCTGAAATAATTTCGACCCTATTTTGCCCCCTAGTATGTTTTACCGTGAACTGGGTTGTTCCATCGCGAGTGGTGTGCAGTGTATATCAATTAGGCCAACTCAATTGAGGTGGTAGGTACATTTTGACAATTTCCATCTCTTCTGAGAGTTTCATCATTCTACCTCAATTATTACTGCAGAAACAGGGGTGTTTCCATGAGAATTGAGACAAGTTCGGATTTTTCAGAAATGAATTTTTTTCAGGAAAAATGTGTATTTGTAGTAATTTGCTGGTCCTGATCACGAATCTGAAAGAATTTCGAGCCTATTTTGCCCTCTTGTATGTTTTACCGTAAAAATGGGTTGTTCCATCGCGAGTGGTGGGCAGTGTATATCAATTATGCCAACCCAATTGAGGTGGTAGGTGCATTCTAACCATTCTCATCTGTTCTGAGAGTTTCATCATTCTACCTCAATTATTACTGCAGATACGGGGGTGTTTCCATAAGAAGTGAGACATATTCGGATTTTTCAGAACTGAAATTTTTCCAGGAAAAACGTATATATGTAGTAATTTGGTGGTCTTGATCACGGATCTGAAAGAATTTCGAGCCTATTTCGCCCCCTAGTATGTTTTACCGTGAACTGGGTTGTTCCATCGCGAGTGGTGGGCAGTGTAGTAGATCAACTCAATTGAGGTGATTGGTGCATTTTGATCAATTCCATCTGTCCTGAGAGTTTCATCATTCTACCTCAATTGTTACGGAAGATACGGGGGTGCTTCCATGAGAAGTGAGACAATTTTCAGAACTGAAATTTTTTCATTAAAAATGTGTATCTGTAGTAATTTGGTTGTCTTGATCAAGAATCTGAAAGAATTCAGAGCCTATTTTGCCCCATAGTATGTTTTACCGTGAACTGGGTTGTTCCATCGCGAGTGGTGGGCAGTGTAGTAGATCAACTCAATTGAGGTGATTGGTGCATTTTGATCATTTCCATCTGTCCTGAGAGTTTCATCATTCTACCTCAATTGTTACGGAAGATACGGGGGTGTTTTCATGAGAAGTGAGACAATTTTCAGAACTGAAATTTTTTCAGGAAAAATGTGTATCTGTAGTAATTTGGTTGTCTTGATCACGAATCTGAAAGAATTCAGAGCCTATTTTGCCCCATAGTATGTTTTACCGTGAACTGGGTTGTTCCATCGCGAGTGGTGGGCAGTGTAGATCAATTAGGCCAACTCAATTGAGGTGGTTGGTGCATTTTGACCATTTCCATCTCTCCTGACGGTTTCATCATTCTACCTCAATAATTACGGAAGATACGTACGGGGGTGTTTCCATGAGAACTGCATAATGAAAAATAACTTGTGATATCTACAGTCACTAGTTGAAACTTAATTTGAAACGAACATATAAAGGAGAAAATGAGTGGGTAAACCCTCATAATGCAACCGTAGACGAATCCGTTTCGGACTCATTAGACCTCTTCAGTACGGTATAGCCAAGTGTAAAGTTGTGCAACACTTGAACGCAAGATCACACAAATATAGGAGCCAACCACAGGAGCCAGCAACACATTTGTGGTTAAAGTCAGAACACCTCGTGTTTACAAGGTTTGAACTAACATTACCACGGAGGCAACTATAGCTACCTGCGTGACATCCTAACCCAGGAATATATAAATAAAGTAGAAAACCATAAAATGGCTTCGTGAGGGGAATAATAAATACAAAGGAGAAAATCAATGGGTAAA
Organism: Chrysolina haemoptera; assembly: GCA_958298965.1. Taxonomy (NCBI): domain Eukaryota; kingdom Metazoa; phylum Arthropoda; class Insecta; order Coleoptera; family Chrysomelidae; genus Chrysolina; species Chrysolina haemoptera. The sequence continues at coordinate 19,853,976 of OY282584.1, read as the reverse complement.
CCCTCATAATGCAACCGTGGACGGATCCGTTTTGGACTCATTAGACCTCTTCAGTACGGTATAGCCAAGTGAATTATGAGGGTGTACCCACTAATTTTCTCCTTTGTATTTATTATTCCCCTCACGAAGCCATTCTATAGTTTTCTACTTTATTCATATATTCCTGGGTTAGGATGTCACGCAGGTAGCTACAGTTGCCTCTGTGGTAATGTTAGTTCAAGCCTTGTAAACACGAGGTGTTCTGACTTTAACCACAAATGTGTTGCTAGCTCCTGTGGTTGGCTCCTATATTTGTGTGATCTTGCGTTCAAGTGTTGCACAACTTTACACTTGGCTATACCGTACTGAAGAGGTCTAATGAGTCCGAAACGGATCCGTCTACGGTTGCATTATGAGGGTTTACCCACTAATTTTCTCCTTTGTATTTATTATTCTCCTCACGAAGCCACTCTATGGTTTTCTACTTTATTTATATATATATATATATATATATATATATATATATATACCTACTATATATATATATATATATATATATATCTACTTTTCAATCAGTTACCAAAAAAATCAATCCATCATATTATTAAGCATAGTTCAAAAAATAGTTCGTGGTAGATTTGATCTATCCTTCATAACGGAGTTCAAATTCTAAAAAAGAGAGCAATTCATTTCGAAACTGAATTGAAACAATTGCATTAACCTGCAACTTTGACCCCATGTACGCAAACGAATATTGCTTGCTGACGAGTCCATGAAACAGGTTGGACAAATAGAGAAGGATAGTAGGTATCATTCATTAGATGATTTGCATTAATTATATGACGTCGTATGTATTGTGATATCTAATACGTGCCGCAGTTTATACTCACTCAAGCTAGGGGCTAATTCTTGAGATGCTGCCGCCAAATGGTCAGTTTTTATCATTTTCAAAGTACCTACCGATTTTTCTTATAAAGAATCAAATTATATTTAGTTGACAAACTTAAACCTAACAAAAAATAAAATTTTTTTTTAGATTTTTTTTATGCGAACTTATCATTAAATTTCTTGTTTTTATTTATTTTCTGCTGTTTCCATAATGCACCAATTTCTTTCGAGAAAAATGTCGAATTTCGAGAAAAAGTCAAAATTTCGAATAAAAAGTCGAATTTCCAAGAAAAAAGTAGAAAAAGGTCGAAATTTTGAAAATTTCGAATAAAAACAAAAAAATTTAAAAATCCATTTTTTATAAGTTTTTATCTATTATACGATTTATATGACTGAGTATAATAATAAGAATAATAATAAGCTCCGTAATGACCCATCCTATGATTCCAAGAAATAGAAGCTACCAAAAACACCAAAACTACGTCACTTTCACTCAACGCGCGTTTCTCTAACAAAGTTAGCATTCTCGAAAGCTATACGCCTATAGTTTATCCAATCTCACTGTAATACACCGGATTAACACTTCAATGACTTCGCCTCTTTGAACGTACTTGCCGACCATAGGCGGAGATATTTTCTCTTACTTGGGTATAACTTTGCATATTGCTTACTGTATAGAAATTTGCAAATATAATGTGTCTTGTTCTTATAATGAATAGAATTAAAGGATTGCGCGTGTATGGGTACGGGACGTTGCTCGTCACTTATTGACAAGTTATCTGACACACCGAAAACAAGTCGTTCAAAATAATAGAATAAGAAAACATCAGGAAACATTGTTAATTTATTTGCTGGTACGGCTATCTTATATACACATCAAAGTCGTGGCAAAACTGAATCATCATAATCCTCCGAATCACCCATGTTTATGATTACTGGTTGAATGGATGTCAAAAGTAAATATTCACGTTCTTTTGAAATCACATGTAAAATGCATTCTGTCCAAAGATCTTTATATTCCTCTCCTAAGATTCTCCTAACGTTTTCTACTACTTCTCCGCTTAGATTTGGACATTGATATGTTTGACGTAAACCTAATATTTTCATAAAATATTTACCATTATGTTTTTAAACACAAATTATACCCCAAGATACGCCACTGAAAGGTGGCTGGTCAGAATTTTAAATCCCTTTACAATGGCCTAATTCGACAAATAGAATAGATATTGTACGGGGTGGAACTACCTAGCGAATGAAGAAAACAGTTGCTTGCATGCATGTTTTCCCAAACGTTCTACATCAAAATTTGCACGAGCCTCCTTGTATGGATTTTGCATACTAAATGAGGTTTTATTATTGAGCTGAAGAAAGTCATATTATACTGAGTTTGGATAAACTATACCACGCTAGAGAACAAAATTCTAATTCTATTTATACCTACTACTTATCTGAGTGGTTAATTGCACTCATTATCTATTTTAACCACCTGCTCTAAACTACTTGTTTCGTATTTGATGACAATTGGATTAATGACTAACATTATATTGATAAAATAATATGTACTTCACCATACATATTTGAAAACGAAAAAAAATTATTAGTAGTAAAGTAACGAATAATAATAAACTAAGTAATGGTAACGAATGAAGACTAATGAATTATGAAGGAAAGAAACGTTCATTGTACTATGAACTTGAACAAAGGATGCTATGGAATGAGGTCCTTATCAGCATTCATATTATCTTTACACTTCGCAATTTCTAGACTCCCGAATGCATCGAGAATTCTGCCTGCGGTCATGAACCTGTCTAATTAATCTCAAGTTCGTGTCATCAAATCGGTGGTCGTGGTCCAAAGCATGTTGAGCCACACTCGATTTTTCCGGTCTCGAAAATCGGATATGAGCAATGTGCTCTCGGAACCGTACTTTCATGGCCTTACGGGTCTTGCCCACATACTTCTTCTCGCAGTCCTTACAGCTAATCTCATAAATCCCAGACTTTTCTTTTTCTCCCGTCTTATCTTTGGGAGTACCCAAGATTTGTTGTAGTTTATATAAAGTCTTGTATACCACCCTCATATTGAGGGTTCTAAAAATGCTGTCGAAACCTCGAGTAACTCGAGGTTCGTATGAAATAATGATATATTTAGAAGTAGTATACTGGATGCTCCCCAATCAATGTAATGTAATTTTTTATTTAATGTAACCAACACAAATATGAGTGGGTAGATTTCCCTATCCCTATCATAATTTATGTTTCATTCTTAAAAAAACGAAAACATAAAATGAATACACATTTATTATAAAGACAATAGATAATTACCATATATAAAAATAAACGTTTTTAAAAAACAAAATGGACACTACATATCCAAAACCTCTGGGATATTTTCATTAATTTGTCTTCACTTAGGAGACATGCCGAACATCTCTTTTTCAGTGCTCGTTCTTCCCTACGAAAGGCAAAGCTTTGTAACTCACTGCCTTGGGAGGTCTTCCCAAAACGTACAGCCTGCAGAAATTCAAGAAGAACACCAGTTAATGTTATCGTTTCCCAACCTCATACTCAGATGTTCTCTTTGTCAAGACCAAAGAAAAGAATTAATTATATACATCGAAGTGGTCGAGGTGTAAGGAGCTTTTGCTTCCACCCAGGCGGCCGGCCCGGGTTCGATCCCCACCGCTATAACAGAGCTAAAGTGCTTAGGAATCCACTTTTTCAGCTGTAGGTCCCGGTTCTCCCTTGCTCGGACAAGCTCTGCTTTTGAGTTGTTTTCTATAAAAACCTGGGAGATTCGTAATAACAAATTTTCACAAATTTTATCATACACTAAACGCGCGTTAGTTCAGGCAAATTAGCTAAAATTAGAAACATGCTTCCTACAGTCCCCCCTGTAAACTTTTGAACGGATCGACGTACAAAAATGGGAAAAAACGTTTAAGGGGTATCCCCTACTACACTACACTACTTCTTTTTGAAATCAAAGACATGGTCGACAGAGACGAGGAACATCAACTTAAAAATGTATAATGGCATGGGGGTTAAGTGTCACATCGTTGAAAAGATAATTCCATTCTCACAGAACCTGTTTTGATAGTCGGTCGGTTAGTCCCACCATTATCATCTTCCGCTAAGTATTTCCTGAGGCATTATACCTTGAAGATCGATGGTCCCGGTCTGATGAGATTGTTGCTGCCTCCGCTCTTGCTAGGGCATCTGCGCTCTCATACCCCTGGATGCCTCTATTGTAATACCTTGACCTAGAGTTGGTGCGGCTTATATATTTGGGGTCTCTTGTGTTCAACCTTTCAAGAGAACATAACTCCGCTTGGTCAACAATGTGGTTCTATTCCAGAATTACATCACAGCAAACAACCACTAAAGTTGCCTCTCCTAGGAAATATTTTAAAATCATCCCACCGCTGTCACCAATGTAATACTTCGACCTAAGGTGGGTGTGGTGTATATCTTTGGGATCTCTCACGTTCAACCCCTCAAATGAACATCTCAGCGCTGTCGACCTAAGGTGGGTGCGACGATAATCTTTGGCTCTATTCCATTCACTCGTGGGTAGCCTCCCCAAAAGCAGAATTATCAAGCTCCACAACGCTACTGGTTCTTCTATTCCACTATCATTCCGAAGGACTTGTAGATTTGCAGGTGCCGCCACAGCTTCACAAAAGGGTGAATGTATGAGGGCGTTGAAGAGGTAAATGATAATCAGCAAAGGGCCACAAACCAGCTTTATTTACCAAAGCAGAAATGGTGGAAAATATTTGAATGATGAATATCATAAAGGTGTTAATTATACGCAACATAAAAATAAGTCAATTCGAGAACAAATATCAACCATAATATGAATTCCGTCGAAACAATTCATACACTGTATTGGCAAATAAGAGCACTCTTTCGAAATTCTTATTCCGATTTGTAATTTCATTCCTGTTAGTCCTAGATACACTTTAAAACGCACTCCTATACATAGTGACGCACAAAACAGCCCAAATTTATACATACACTAACAATTATTTTATTTATATTGAAATATGAAATATTCCCAAGTTATCATTATTATTATAGTCTATACGAAGTCAGTGGAGACACGATAAAAACTAAAGTTTTAAGGGTCAAGTAGCTCAGTGGTTGAGACTGAAGCGTTCAAAACCATTGACTGCTGGTTGGCTAGGTTCGAATCCTCAGCGACTTCAGATTTTTATCTGATGGCCCGAGAAAGTGCTAGGAATCGCACGTTAAAAGGTAAGACCTCGTTAATCCTTGGCTCGCACAAGTTTCGACTTTTGAGGGCTGCCGTTCGTAAGGGGACGACAGTCTGGTTAACGGAAAAAACAATTTTAATAAACAATTTTTTTTTTTTTTAAAACAATTTTTTTTTTTTAATAAAAAACAATTTTTTTAATCATAATCGCAAAATCCCTTATGAAGTGAGGGGCGGGATACATTTGTATGTTTCTGTACATATTCAATGACCTCATGTATTCCTCTTTTACTCTGAAGTAATTTAACGAAGCCTTGTAAGATCCTTAAATGCCAAAGTGTATCAACTGACTTCGAGCAGACTATAACTCATATTCAAATGAGACACTGCCTCAAACTTATTGGGATACTACCCTCATTTGGAAAATAATCATGATCGAACTATATTTATCATTATAATCATTATTGAACTAGAGTTAAATGCCTGAAACCCATATTCCTATTCAAACTATCCTCGTCTGGACACAGGCAAAACTCCGATTTAATATTAATCATTTATTATTATTAGTGAAATTGAAAAAACAACAAAAAAACTTAGTATTGAGCCTACATTATCACAATCGAGAGTGGTGCGAGGCCACCCTTGTTGAATCGATATTCTACTTTTTAATTACTGCCCAAAACGGGCGAGATTGAAATGGTCCTGATAAGTTCGTTAGGCTTGGACGAAATACACGATCGGTATCAAGTTTCAAAACACGTTAAAAGAATATGAATACTGAAATAACATATTTCCATGAATAAATACATATTACAGTATCCTGAGTAAAGTTCAGCAAACATAACTGAAAGTGTGAAAACATGCACCACCATGATGCGCATTAGTGGTACGACTATAATAGTCCGTAATATATCCAGTGATAAGGCACGTAACATCAAACATTCGCACAAGAAGTGGGAATTTCACACTTTCAGCTATGTTTACGGATCTGTAAATACCGGAATTATACAGTGCACACCATCAATACATAACGATGCCAATGGTAACACTGTGACCTGGTACCCAAACAATTTATTGCTGCCTGACTGTTGGCTATTGGTTGGTTTCTAGGACCCCTTCTAATAATCTCTCTCGTGCATATTATATACTAACTCATTAACTAGTACCAATTATTCATTTTGACTCAATAATTTTAACTCTGTTCATAGATTCAACATGGAGGATAATGGCAAAAAAGATTCTTTAGTTATATCCGGGGTTGCTGGTCGCTTTCCAGAATGTGACAACTTCGACCAATTTAAAGATGCGCTCATGAATGGGGTTGATTTACTTTCAGTCGATGACAGAAGATATCCAGCTGGTGAGTGATACCCTTCAATAGGAACAACATAACTATTCGATTTTTTTCAGGACTATGGGGAACACCAAAGCCCATTGGAAAATGTCTCCATTTAGACAGATTTGACTCATCATTTTTCGGAGTTCATGCGAAACAAGCCAATTTTATGGACCCTCGCCAAAGAATGCTAGTTGAAACTGTTTATGAAAGTATTGTCGATGCTGGCTACAATCCGAAAGAGCTTAGGGGAACTTCAACAGGTAATAGCCCGGGAGGTACTGTCACTTTGGAATACGTCTTTACGAATTTTTCACCGTTGGTAGATCATGTGATACTGATCACGAAATCAATCGTCAGACCCTTGAGTAGCGGTGGATTGCACAGATACAGGGTGTTGAATATGAAAAATTAATTCTTTTTTTTATTCATAACTTCCACAGTTTTGGAAATTTTACTGTTTAATTTGAAGAAATATTTTTGTTTAATAAGAGCTTTATTTTAAAAGGAAAATTACATTTTTAGTTGCCACCAGTGGCGTACAAAAAGGGTATGTTGGTCCCTTTCCTCCCCTATTTTTTACGCTTCTACGCCACTGGTAAAATCAGGAAAACTCTTATTCTTTGAATTCTTCATTCAATTTTAAGTAAAAAATGTAGAATTGTTCGAACCCGGAAAAATCAATCGTTTCCAAGATAAAATTGCGCTTTTATGAATAAATACTAATAATGAAAAAATTTTTTCGCTGAAGTGAATTGTACAATCCAAATAACTGCTTCAAATTTGTACTAGATATTCTATCAAAAATATCAATGCTACTTTCACATGCATTTTTTCACAGAGCTGCTTTCTTGCAGAAATACAGGGTGTTGAAACTGGAAAATTATGAAGCATTTTTCTTCTAACTAACATACAGTGTATCTCACTTTTCATGGAAACACCCCAGTATCTTCCGTAACTATTGGAGTGGAATTTCCGGATCGGTAGATGTACAAGCTATGAGTCTGAATCTTGCCTGAAGTTGATCTGAGTGAAATACACTGCTCGCCATGAGCGATGGATTTACCCAGCTTTGCGAAAAACTATAGTAGGGGACATTATAGACCCAAGGATTCGGAATCAGGACACCAATTTTACTTGCAGTACAGATCTTTTGCTGAAAAATTCAGTTCTGAAAAACCAAATTTGTCTTAATTTTCATGGAAACACAGATCCCAAAATTTACAAAGTTCCACTCCAATAGTTACGGAAGATACGGGGGTGTTTCCATGAAAAGTGAGACAGGCTGGGTTTTCAGAACTGAACATTTTTCAGCAAAAATCTGTATTGGTAGTGAAATTGGAGTCCTGATTGCGAATCCGATGTAATTTTGAGCCTCTATTTTCCACTTATATAATTTTTCGCAAAACTGGCGAAGTCTATCGCTTCTGGCGAGCAGTGTATGTCACTCAGATCAACTTCAGGCAAGATTTAGAGTCATCGCTTGTGCATCTACCGATCCGGAATTTTACAGAGTTCCACTCAAATAGTTACGGAAGATACGGGGGTGTTTCCATGAAAAGTGAGACAAACTGGGTTATTCAGAAGTGAAAATTATCCTTCGAAAATCTGTACTGGCAGTAATATTGTTGTCCGAATCCGTTGAAATTTTGAGCCCAAGTATATTGTCCCCTAATGTAACTTTTCGCAAAACTGGGTAAGTCCATCGCTCCTGGCGATCATTGTATTTCACTTAGATCAACCACAGGTAAGATTTAGACTCATGTTTCCTTGAGAAGTGAGATACACTGTATATTAGTTAGAAAAATGCTTTATAACTTTCCTGTTTCAACACCCTGTATTTCTGCAAGAAAGCAGCTTTGTGAAAAAATGCATGTGAAAGTAGCATTGATATTTTTGGTAGAATATCCAGTACAAATTTGAAGCAGTTAGTTGGATTGTACAATTCACTTCAGCAAAATAATTTTTCATTATTAGTATGTATTCATAAAAGCGCAATTAACGAAAACGATTGATTTTTTCGGATTCAAACAATTTTACATGTTACATTAAAATTGAATGAAGAAATCAAAGAATAATAATTTTCCTGATTTTACTAGTGGCGTAAAAAATTGGGGAGGAAAGGACCAATATACCCTTTTTGTACGCCACTGGTGGCAACTAAAAATGTAATTTTCCTTTAAAATAAAGCTCTTATTGAACAAATATATTTCTTCGAATCAAACTGTAAAATTTCCAAAATTGTGGAAGTTATGAATAAAAAATAGATTTAATTTTTCATATTCAACACCCTGTATCTGTGCAACCCACCGCTACTCAAGGGTCTGACGATTGATTTTGTGATGAGAATTACATGATCTACCAACGATGAAAAATTCAGCGTGCATACTATTACTTTTTTTTCAACTTTTTTTTATAAGATGCACAGCCTCCCACCACTCCATCAACCGCTGTCGTGCGGTCTGACTCTTGGTTTAGCAATAAGTGGTATGTGTACTATAATAACAACTAAATTTTATCGTGCACACTATGACATATTCCAAAGTAACAGTACCTCCTGGACTATAAGCTCTAGAGTAATGTTATACCGTGGGTGCTTTGATTATTAAATGATTCACTATACCATAATATACCATAATATTTCTATGATATTCCGGGCTGAATTTGTTTTTACCGTTACATGTTAAACCTTGAGAAATCTCGCAATGTTTACAGGTGAGAAAGGACATTCTTAAGCCGTCTTTTTAGCGTAACACCGTAACAAAATGTCTACCACTTTTCGCCAAGTTAATGGATATGGAGGGTTCATGTTACCAAGTAGAGAATGATCAAGGAACCAAATAGTGAATAAAACGCTATAGTTCGATATATCAATTAAAGGACGCGGTGATTCGAACTCGCGTACCTTGGCACAGCAAGTGAGAACACAACCTGTGCGCCACCAAGAATGTTTTGCATGTTGTGAAAACCGACTTATAAGGTAAAGACGGTATTGATCAATCATTCTTCCTTACTAACGGAGACTACATCGGCCCAAGTGAAGAAACAACAAAATCATGTAGTATACCCACCTGAAAACAAGCCGCTATAAGACAGAGTAGGTGTGAGGAGTAGAATGGCCCAGGGAGCTACTGCAGTTGAAGCAACTGCAAGCTAGACAGATAAAGTAACTGTTTGGAGCCCTAAATCACGATGAATACGTGGGCCAAATGTAGGCCCAGTTTTCGTAAGGTATAGAAACATGGAGTATCATGAACAACCGATCATAACAATAGTTGCGACTACAGGCCTCCAGTATAGGTCCAAAGACATACAGATATTTAGTAATAAGCTCTTATACTTCAAGTAAACGATATTGTGCCAAGTTAAAGTTGACGGCACTCTCAAAGTTCAAAACATAATCCCTGAAAATAAACCGTCTACTAGTTCACATGGACTTGACGAGGACTGTCCACTTTTTGTGGTTTGTATTGGACAGTTTCTACAAATATTGTTCCATGATTCGCTGAAAAGTCATGAAATTATATTCGAAGTATTTCTCAGCGACCAACAGAAATTGCCGAAGTTTATTATCGTCACATGCATGTAGCGATTTGAGTGATATGATGTAGAACTGGTGCTATTGAAATTGTATAGGTCCCAAATTATCATTACGTAGCCCTCCTGCCTTCTTTTCAAAGGAAAACTGTTTGAAGAAAGGTAAATATTTACTCGAACTATACAAGAACATAGGCTATCCTCAAGTAGACATTTGGGTGTAGACATTCTGTGACGAGTAATTGTGGACACTTGTGCGCAACGAAATTTAACAAATACATTTTGAGAGAACTACTTTATAGTCTGTTCTAACCAGAACAAATAAACCACACGTGCACAATTGGGCGCGAGGAAACTAAACAAATAGATTTTGTGAGTAGTCATTTTTCAGTCGGTTCTAACTAGAACAAATTTACCTTACTAAATACTACTGGTGTGGTGAGTAATGTAAATTTCAGTGGCATTGAGAATACACTTCTCTTCAATATTCATTTTATTTCAATGCAACTATTCACATGATTCAGTCCACTCTTCTTTGTGTACAGTTTCACACCAACGAGCCCCTTTTCACCTAGTACAATCAATTGTATGAATTGAAGAGCCTGCGAGTGAGAGGAAATTAAATAAGAGCATAAATTACATGAGAGCGAATATTGGTTCTAAAGAGCTGAATACCAAAAATCGCATTGTTGGGATAGTCCAAGTAAACTTACACTTTAGCAGAGCTGCAGCTGAACTGAAGTCCTGCGAAGTGTTAAGTAAACTACGATGAAAACATTGGGCCCGTGGAGAAAAAATAATAAGATTTGGAAGAAGTCCAAACCTAGATCCACTGAATTCATTGGAGTCTCTTATTTAGGGCATATTATCGGAGGTGATGTACATAGATGTTCTACCTCTAAACAATGTCTTTTGAAATCTAGTGAAGATAAGAACGTCCTGCAAGGAAATACCGAAGAAGTATATTTTTACTGCGAAACACCATCCTTATGATGATCTTCAACAACCACCTCAAAAGTTTATGGCGGAACTGATGAGAAACTGCAGAGCAAATTGATGACAGCTGATCACTGAATCGACTTGAGGTGATTCACTTTGGAGCAAACAATTTGGCATGATGAATAAAGATAACAGGTATTTTGTGACCTGTGACCTCGCATGCTGTTCCTAGAAATTTTTCTGAAGAAAGGCTTGTGTTTGATGAAGAAAGTTATTCCGAAATTAGGGAACACGACGCGACGATACGAATGAAGCCACAGAATGAATGCAGACCCCAATTGGGAATTTTAAATTTGATGCCTGCGCAAAAATGACCCAAGGTTGAAATACTTGTTAGTACATCGTTAATCATTGTTTACGTTAAAATTCAAATGATCATGGTCATGATTTTTGTTGAATGTTTAGGGATTTATTAATATGTAATGAAATTTTGATAATACATGGTGCTAGCATCTAATTTTGAATTCCTGATTATGTCTACTTCTTACGACTGTTCACCAATGGAACTGCCTGGTTCAAAAGAGCAACTTTCCACTTTGAGGAAGCTGGTGAGATGCAAGTTTGAATTCCGCCATAGAAACAGAGTTGTGATATTGCTTACTTTTTTTTCCGCAATTCAATTGATTTTTTTCACCATGTTCAGGTAAATACTGACAAGTTGAAGCATTGTGAGATTATTCATATCCTGTTTTTCAATTATTATTTTTTGACTACGTTAAGACGGGACTCCACCAAACTGGCCAAGCCCGGTGGCACATGCCGCCGGCACAACCCGCCGGCTGTTGTCGAATAAAAATTAATAAAGGCGGGACTCCACCAAACTAGGCTAGCACGGCGGCACGTGCCGCCGTCACAACCCGCTGGCTGTTGCCGAAGAAAAATTAATAATATTATTATTATTATTATTATTTTAGTCGGTAAAAATTTTTAAGGCCATATACCCTAACAACAAAACTTCGTCGTCGTCAAACATTTTCAGGTGACGAACAAGACTTCTCTGCAAGCCGACACATCTTCCCAGTTTGGTGGAGTCAAATTTAAGTCCGCGCCCCGCGGCAAAACCGCCGCAAGCCTCGGCATTTTTGCCGGTGGCAAGGCCGCAAATGCCGTGGGGCTAGCCCAGTTTGGTGGAGTCCCACCTTAATAAACAGCCTTTCGAGGCCGCTGGCATCGGCTGCCGGCATAATTTTGCTAGGGGGCAAATGTCGGTGAAGATCAAAGGGATTTCAGCTGGCTATGCGGGCAGGCTCGTCTGTCTAAACCAATGTATCGAACGGTACGTTGTTCACGTACTCGTTGTTTGAAAATGATATTGAAGTACCTTCAGTTCTTAAATTATTCATTTCAGACCACAATTGTGATAGTTTGTTGGAATCGTTTTATCGAAAGGAACATAAAACTGCCAAAATACATAGATCGTCTCATTAATAATTTTGAATCTGACGTCACGTGACTGAAAACAAAAAACTCATTGGGTAACATAATATCAAAAAAAGATGCACTTTACAAGCCCAAAATTGCAATTCTCTATTTTTTTTTAACAATTCTGGTTCACGAAAAGGAAAATCCTGTATTGTTTAGAGAACATCGTGAGAGCCGAGGGAAAGTAGGTAGGAATTGGTGTTCATTTTGGATTTCTGAAGGGTGTATGCCTCAGGGAACACCACCCGAGGCAGCGAGTTCCAAAGATTTGCCGTTTAGTGGAAAAACATATGTTAGGTATGTCACCAAAGTGAAGGCATATGGATGTGAGGACTGAGCTCGACGGGTCGGTCTCGATAGGACGGCTAACCGTGGAACGATTGATGATATTTCGGAAGAGCATCGTCCATGAAAATATCTATTAAACATTTACAGATCGCCAACCTTTCTGAGATGTTCCAGAGAAGTAACCGAGCTTGTGAGCGAAGTATCACCGACGAGACGAATAGCTCTCTTTTGGACAGAATCTAAAAGTTTCAATGTGTGTTTGGGTGCTGCACTCCATATATGGGAACAGTATTCCAGAACAGGACGAATTTGTGCCTTATAAATCATAATCAGTTGACGGGAAGTGAAATACTTCTTGGCGCGAAACAGAATACCAAGTTTTTGAGAGTCACTCTTGGCAATGGACCTCACATGGTTCTCCCATGGAAGGGTATTGCTGATGGTGATACCGATCATTGAAATCGAAGATTTCATTGGTATAGATATTACTGACATAGTTACGCTTGCCACTTTGAGATCGTCGTTTATAGAGAAAAGACATGCTTGGGTTTTATCCGCATTGAATTCACCAAGTTGTTGGATCCCCATTCTGGAATTTTTGCGCAGTAGGTACTCATTTATTTCATTCACGATTCTTCTCCGTTCATTTCTGCATTCACTGGCTGATATCGGAGCTTTGGAAGAGAAAGTTGTATGAAGGGTAGGTACACCACCAATATTTTTTGTTAAAGTATCGTGGAGTGGTCGGTCCATAAGATGGTGTGCTAAACGCGATCAAACGCCTTGGAGATATCTAGAATAAAGGCGAGAGTATCACCATATTTTTTCGGCAACCGTCCGGGAAGTGGGTACTTCCCGGACTAGTCCAGGAAATGCTCAAATTTTAATATAAATAAGAATTAGAATATTTCTGTTAGTACCTATCTTTTGTTACAATTTCAATATTTAATACAAATAAGAATTAAAATGTTCGAAATTTTCTTCTACCAAGAAATACAATAAATATGTGTGTCTCAATTTGTTATTCTACACGTTTGCCGAAAAAATTCTGTACGCAACACGTCCGGAAACAGTTTTTTTTGGACTCGCAGACTTCCAAGACTCGCTAAGCTCGTCCTAGAATCTTGTCCACTCGTCCAAAAAAAAAGTGTTTTACGGACTTGTAGCGTAGAATTTGCAGCAAACATGTTTGCTTTCTCCAGTTTTGTTCTCTCCAGAGCGTTCATTGATAGTGTACCATCTTCCTTGGTTAGGAAAGGCAATGAGCTGGAAGTAAAATTTTTTCCAAAAGCTTTGGTAAATGGCAAAAAGAGCGGGACCCGCTAGGTTAGGTTAGGTTAGGTTAGGTTCGTATCTTGGCGTTGTCAGCCTCTTTCGAGGATTCGATTGTCTTCTTGCAAATGTTTCTTGCTTCAACATATTCCGATCTAGTCTCGAGTTCAGAGATATTCCCTGTCCGAAACCTCGTGGCCCCTGTATAATATATTTGGGGCGGGACTACTTCAGACCCGAGTAAAAACTACCAAAATATTAATTACATTTTCAAGAAAAGTTGATAACAACAGAAACACCAAAACTAGGTCATGCTTCAGGTCGATCGAAGGAATCCTCCAAGAAAGATTGTTCTTCACACCCCTGTTGGGGAAAAAAATTGATACGATTGAGTCATCATAGTAATGGGAATATTTAAAAGCTAATGGATGATGCAAAAAGCTTTTTTTTTAAATGTAATTTTCAGGTTTGCTAGTCGTGGGCTCGAGGTAATTCTTCCTGCCGTTTCGTTTTACTCAGATTGAAGCCATCTTTCTTGTGGTTGAAATTCGTGATGTGTTTTGAGTTTCAATGGTATCTCTGAATATTAGCGGGTAATACCCTGAAGTCTTATCTTGTAATCTTGCAATCGCGGATATCTCGGAGTGCCCATACATGCAATTCTTCTTGTGTTCGATTATGCGGGTATTTATGATCCTTTGTGTCATAACGATATATACGTCACTACAGCTGCAAGGAATGCGGTGAACACCTGGAATAGACAGAGGGTAACTTGGGTCTTTTGCGGATCTAGGACTTTGTCCAATGGTCTTCGTTGGTTTGAAGTAGTAATAAGTTTTTAGGGAATCCTTCACAGCGATACACCCATGGTCTTTTCCTAATTGGTCTTGAATGATCTTTTCAGTAGAGCCAGGAGTCTTGCAGTCTCTGCTACCAGCAGTTTGACAGATCACCCCCTTTCGAATGGTGTTGTTAAGATGAATTATCCTTCGTCAAATTGCACTGTGCTCTGTTTACTGTCGAAGGAAAATCCATATTCACTTGTTAAATCCATCCCCAACATAAACTTAATATAATAAACCCAAATGCATTTTCAGGCGTTTACGTGGGAATCGCATCATTCACAGACGTGTCAGACCTGAGGACGCAACCAACTAACGGGTACACCAACATCGGCTACAGTTTGGCAATGGCAGCTAACAGAGTGTCCCACTGTTTCGATTTCATCGGTCCCAGCTACGCCATGGACAGTGCATGTTCCAGTTGTATGACAGCATTCGTAAACGCCATAAATGACATCAAATGCGGTGAAACAGAGAGCGCCATCGTTTGTGGCGTCCACCTGATTTTGGATCCGTTCGATTCTCTGGAGTTTGACCGTCTCAACATGTTATCTCCTACAGGAAAATGCCAAGTGTTCAGTACCAAAAGAGACGGGTATGCTAGGTCGGAAGCGTGTGTAAGTTACTTAATTCAAAAAGAGAAGGACAGTAGACGCATTTACGCTACGGTTATTGGAGCGAAAATGAAGGTAGATGGATGGACACCAGAAGGTATAACAGTGCCTTCTAGTGACATTCAACTGAGATTGATGAAGGAACTTTACGAAGACGCTAAAATTGATCCTAATGAGGTTGTTTACGTCGAAGCGCATGGGACAGGTGTGTATGAATTCAATTGTAAGAAAAACTATTATTCTAATGACATTTTTTCCCATAGGTACCCCTATAGGAGATATACAAGAATGTAAGGCTCTTGTTAACATTTTTTGTCAGAATCGAAAAGAACCACTTCCTATGGGAGCTGTTAAATCGAATATGGGACATTCGGAAATATCTTCAGGTTTGTGCTCAATTGCCAAAGTATTGATATCTATGGAAACTGGAATAATACCTGCTAACTTACACACAGAGGAAATTGATACTGAACTTCCTGGCATCAGGGAAAATAAACTCCAGGTGTAGTATTGTGTGGTGATTTTTCACCGTTGTTTTTATTACTTCACTATACAGAAATAGAATGTTGAAAGAACGTGGATGAGGAAAATGGAGTTAAATGTTAACAAAACTATATGGTATAATTTTTTTTTTCTTCCACTTTGAGTACGGACTACTACCTTCTTATATATGGTATAATTTCATTTTACAGCATAAAATGATGCCAAGGATTTTAATTTAAATTCTTTAGTTTCGGAAACGACCCCGAACCATTTCAATGGGAAATTGGCTTTCGGTAAATTTGCCCGAACTTTTTATATATTGTAGAACTCGTGATGCTGATCAAATGTCTCCATAAATAATTGCTAAAAATTCAACGGTTCAGATGATACAGGGTGTTGAAGTTGAGTTTTCCAAAATTTCAAACGGCCATTGTGAAGCCATTTCTTCGAATATATAAACCAAATCAACCATGCATGGCCAATACAAATCCAGTATAGTAATTCCTGCATATTCGCACAATATACAGGGTGAGTCCAAGGTTAGCAATTTTTTTTGTTATTTGTAAAAATTTGAGAGGTGAAATTTCATTCATTTCCAGATTTATTTCCAGATATATTATATTAAGGATACTGAGATCAAATTCAGTTGATGATGTTAGCATCTCCTGAATAAGACTATTTAATAAGAATATTTTATACAAGATGTTTTATTTCTCATGAAGCCGCACCCGTCCTGCATCTTTATATATTCAAATGCCTGGAATTCCGGATGACTCGGTCATGAACACGATCGTTTATAATGTTAGTTTGTTCTGCAGATTATACAAAATATACAGGGTGTATCAAAAATAACGGCATTTGCATGAATAAAATGAGTTTCAAAACACAAACTACTTCAAAGAAATCATCAGCAAAGGCCATTATTTTTGATAGACCCCGTATATTTTGTGTATCTGCAGAGTGAACTATCATCATAAACGATCGAGTTTACCACCAAGTTATCCGGAATTCATAAGAAATAAAACATCTTGTATAAAATATGGCAGTCTGATTCAGGAGATGCTAACATCATCAATTGAATTTGATCTTAGTATCGAATTATCTGATAATTAATGGAATTCCACCGATAAATTTTTTACAAATCATTACAAAAATTGCTAGCCCTGGACTCACCCTGTATATCGTAGGTATACACAGGAATTACTATACTCTATAGTGGATTTGTATTGCCCATATTAATCGATGCATGGTTGATTTGGTTTATATTTTCGAAGAAATGGCTTCACTGGCCATTTGAAATTTTGGAAAAGTTAACTTCAGCACCCCGTATGATTCAAACCGTTGAATTTAGAACATTTGGGCAAGGGAGACATTTGATCAGCATCAAGAGTTTTACAATATATGAAAAGGTCGAGCTAAACCGGAAGCCAATTTTCTATTAAAGCAGTGCGAGGTCCTTTCTGTGGTAACGTCTTTTTCATTTTGTCATTAGAATTTTTGAGATTAAATTATTGACGATAATTCTCAAAATTTTATTAATTAAATAATGAACGATTTCATTCAATATCCAACTTTATGCAACAACACCCTATACAATAGAAATGTTCATATCCTTGTGTAAAGGTTCTAGAAAGATACTTGGTTGTTTTATATTGAATATCTGTCAAAATTTCTATTTTATGGTATGATGAGAAAGGTTGAATTTCAATTGTTTATTATTTTAATGACATTTCTACGAAAGCGTCTAAGGGCCACATAGTTTTTTTTATATTTTCTACTTCAAACAGAATTTCCGACTTTAAAGTCGGAATTTTATTTTTTCGACTTCGGAGTCGGAAATTTCGACTTTAAACACGGAAATTCCTACTTTGAAGTCCAAATTTAATTTTTCCGACCTCAAAGTCGGAAATTCCTACTTTCAAGTAGGAATTTTATTTTCCCGACTTGAAAGTCGGAATTTTGGAGTTTTAACTCGATATTTCAGTTCTTTTGCTTTATTGTTAATCTACAATATAATTGAACGATAGTTTTCGACCGATGCGATGGTTCCTCCTTTTTACTCAATACACCTACGACGTAGGCTTATTATGGCAAATATTTATTATGGCAAACAACTACTCCCCTGGTTGATACCACGACAATTACAATATTTGCACAATTGAAAGTATTCCATGTAACGAACAAGTATCCAACATGTAACCAAGTTCAAGAATTTTTGCCGGAGAGTATCAAATGTCGAAGTACACTTCTCTCCAAATATTTCCACCATGTGAAAAATATGAGACAAAAATCTGACAGAAAATATCTACTTCTCTGGCTTATACCACAACGGATACTGAACAATAACTGACAAATATTTGTGAATTTGTGAAACATTCTTTCAAGAAGACCCAATTGTAAATGCTTATTGTGATTAAACAGTACAAATATTTGGAGAGAAGGGTACTTCGACATTGTCGATTTTGCTATTTCATTTATTTGATATACTCTCCGGCAAACATTCTTGAACTCTGCTCACTTCCTGGAGTCTTTGCTACCGAGAAGTGATTTTTTGTTTTTCCCGCGAGTGGCGCTGTGACTGACTTCACTGTAAATCGCTGCTTCATTTATGATAAAATATTAGTTTTACAGAGGATTAAAACTTATTGGGCTGGAGCAGGACGACTCTAATATTGTCCGACCTACCCTGACACTGACGAGAGGCAAGAACCTCGAAACGCGTCTGCAGGTGATCTTCCCCAGCCAAACGAAGGATAATCTACTGTTTAATTACAATAAGCATTTGCAATTGCGTCTTCTTGGAAGAACGTTGCCCAAATAACTGTCAGATGTAGTTCAACGTCCGTCGTGGTATTAGCCAGGAAAGTAGTTGTTTTCTGTTAGATCTTCACCAACAAAATCGCATGTATTTTCTTATGGGGCTCGATTCTGGCAATTTTGTGACATAAAGGTGAGCTCACACTGTCACGACAACACATTGACGCTGCTATGTTAAAGCTGATCTCGCCCGACATTCAGCGACTCCGATGGTGACTTCTCAATCTAACCCGACCTCCTACGTTCATCACTCGACCTGCACGCTACTAACCTAACCGGCCTTTATTCCCAAGTCCGATGCTGAGTATTAAAATGAAAAAAAAAAGTTATCCTGCTATGGCGTTGAACCTCGTACCTTTGGCTTGGTAGTCCGTCAACCTACCGATACGGCTACGAACCTTGTTTGTATATTAAGATGAAATGGTTGTTCATTAGAAGGAATGTGGAGGAATCTCGCGCGGGGTGCGGCTGGATCGTATCGATTTAACCAAAAGGTCCTAAGCCATACTGGTCTTTAGCGAAAGATCATGAGTGGTTAATTCAATAAAAATGTTTGAGGTTGCAATTTTAGATACAGAGTGGCCTTCAACGTGCGATGCATTCACTTCGGAAGTACCGTAGCCCTAACATTTCAACGTGCGATGCATTCATTGTCGGCACAGACGGGGTCCTCACATTCCAACCTATGATGCATTCATTGTCGACACAGACGGGGTCCTCACATTTCAGCGTGCGGTGCAACCACTGTCGACAATGACGGAGTCCTCACATTTCGACGTGTGATGCATTGATTGTCGGCACAGACGGGGTCCTCACATTTCAACGTGTGATACATTCATTGTCGGCACAGACAGGGTCCTCACATTTCAGCGTGCGGTGCATTAATTGTCAGAAGAGACGTAGCCCTAACATTTTGACGGGCGATGCAACCACTGTCGACAATGACGGAGTCCTCACATTTCAACGTGCAATACATTTTTCGCTGACAGGAGATAGGAGGCAGAAAGATTGACAACCAGGCAGAGTAACATATATTCAGTTTGATCGAACCAGGACGAACAAATGAAATAACCTTATAAAACGTCTATTTTAGTCGCATTTTCGCAATTTTTAGCGTTTCAAATATTAGGTGTTTTTTCGAACGTGGAAAACACTTATTGTGGTTGCATTTTTACGTGTTTCAGCGTCTCAAATTTTAGATGTTTTTTCGAACGCGAAAACGTGTATTTTGAGCAATTTTGAAATGTCAAATCTCCATAAGAAATACATGTAAACATACAGTTTTTACGGTTTAATTTTAGGCTGTTTTCTAGAACGCGAAAAACGTTTATTGTGGTTGCATTGTTGCGTGTTTAGCGTTCTAAATTTGAGCTGTTTTTTGGAACGTGAAAAACGAATATTTTGATCACATTTTTGCGGGAGATCGCCGCCGCAGTGAAGTCACCCCAACATCTTAGAAGGATTGACCAACCTAAGTTAAACGCTTCATTGGGAATCAGGGGATTGTAAACAATTACTTGCCGATACAGAGAGTGAATTACATCTATGTAATATTCTTCGAAGAGGATGCCAACTGTCAGAAGACACATAACCCTCACATTTCAACGTGTGATGCAATCACTGTCGGCAGTGGCGTAGTCCTCACATTTTAACGTGCGATCCCAATGTTCGAGGTTGCAATCATAGATTCAGCACAAGTGACGAGGTGGGGCCTTCAACGTACGATGTCAGACGCTGTGTCTACTGTCTCAAGTAACGCAGTCCTAATATTTTAACGTGCGATGCATACAGTCATAAGTAGTCTTCTCATTCCAATGTGCGTTACCATACATTTCATCACGAGTGACGTAGCCCTAACATTTCAACATACGATATCATGCACTTAGTCATGAGAGACGTAACCCTAAGGTTTAAACGTGCGATGCATTTCATCAAAAGCAATGTAACCTCTACATTTTTACGTACCATACATTCAATCATGAGAACCCTTCACATTTCTACCTACGACACCATGTATTCATTCAACTATCCAAAGAGAGGTCGCAATCTCAACTTCAGCTGTTTGAAGCACAAGTGGTAAAGGGACATTAGCGTTCAATGCTTGATTGCATGCATTCAATCAACTGTCGGAAATGAAACGAATTTTCACAGTTCTCAGAATTCAGAGTCTATTACCATACACACTCACTCAATTTTCAGTAGAGGTTCTTCTAAGTTGATATGCTTAGATTTATATGACAGGCCCAAATGTCGAAAATGTTATTAAACGTCTCACATAACATAAATGTGTTTTAGTAGACATAATTTAGACATAACTCTGTTTTAGTATACATAATTCGGACATAACTGTGTTTTAGGAGACATAATTTATACATAACTGCGCTTTACTCAACATAACTATGACCCTTAGAAATTTTCGTCAGCAGATTGCAACCATAAGGAAACCCTTATAAGTATTTTAGATACTTTTGTGAGCTGACCTTGTAATGTGCGATGCCATTCTAGAATACTTTACGTTATAAAAAATATACATTGTTTCTTAAACAACAAAAAATGTTGAAATCATTAATTGGTCTTTTTCACCCTTTTCATATCTAAGATGAGATTGACATACAAAAAAAAAATTTCAAATCATTTATTAAGCATTTTATTTACAATATCATGTACATTTTTCCTTATTTCCATCAGAAATTTTGGAGCCTCATCAAAGTACTCTGCTGTGGACCTACTTTTCTTGAGAGCATGATAAATATCGATCATTTCATTATATTCTGCAGTAGTACGCATAAACATACCCTTCTTCAATGTAAATTCGAGTTCATGAGGTAAATAGTGTTTGGTGATTGCATCAGTAGGATCATATACTTTATGATTATGCTCAATCCAAAAATGTGGTGTAATTGTAACCCCATTGGAGTAAAACTCTATTCCAACACTGATGCGACTGCTAGCTATGAACGTTAACTGATGAATAATCATCACTTGAAGAAACATATGAATTATAAAAGACATTGAAGAAGGGGGTATGCTATAAAGTTATCAAGAACTTGATTCAATTCTCAACCATCTACTCCAATACAAGAGTTATTTACTTAATGTAAATGCTAAATAACATTTTTAGATATCCCTAATAATCTATCTGAAACAAGTAGTAGCAACTGAAAAACTACCAAACATAATTCCTACGAATCGTTGAATTTTGCCAATTGATGGGACTTATTATAAAAACTTTGAAAAAGGGAGTATTCTATAAAATTTACGAGAAGTTGATTAAATTCTCAACCATCTACTCTAATACATAAGAGTTATTTACTATCTGTATGCTGAATAACATGTTTTGTTGTTCCTAATGATCTATCTGGAGAAAGATTTGTGACAACAAAAAATTTGTCATAGTTCCTACAAATTGATAATTTATGCAACCTGCGGGTACTTAAATTATATCTTAAATCCATTAGATACAACATATACATTTTCTTAATTGAAAATTCATATTCAGGTAAAGTCTCATTTAAAGGTATTCAAAATTTTCCGCACTATCTTACAAATCTAAATATGAATATTGTAAAATTCATTTGATATAACTGATACTTGGAACTTTTACTAATGGTTGAAAACATCTAACTAATTGTTATTGAGATAAAACTCAAAGGAAAACTCAACTTCTAATGAGTTTGAGTAAAAATATTATATACAAATAATCATCAAACTAACGCTAAATATTCATACATCATACATCTAATTATCCACATCCATAACGGATCTTATGGAAAAATGCCCCCACGGTAACGTTTCATAAGTTTCAGGAATCCTATATCTTTTATCATCTTCAGAGGAAAGAACGACCTTCTTTTGGATTATAGAGTGAACTAAATGATTTTTGGAACGGATCAGATGTTGTGATACCATTTTATCCTCGCAATCTTCCAAGCACTCCACGTAGTCATCAAACGTGATCGTAGATTTTACAACTGAAGTTTTAACCCCCTTCGCTTTCTTGATGGTCCCCAAATTCCCCAAATTCCTGAATTCCATCGCGATTTGATCATCATCATACTCATCTTATCACAATACAAAATAAACACGAAAAACCATAAAAGCTGATCACGGTTCCTGCAAATTGACCTTTGAACCAAAAACAAGCCAGCAGCCGCTGCTAAACCACTGGCAGCGCGTTTGCCAGATTGTGAAAGGAATATGGAAAATCTGTACGAAGAAATATTGAAAAGTAAACATTCACAGAAAAAATAAGAAAACTCGAAAAAGATAATATAGAACTCAAAGAAAAAATTGAATTACTCGAGAGGAACAGTAAAAAGAACAATATCGTGGTGTTTGGATTGACTAAAAGATCTGAGGATTTTGCCGTCGAAAATATTTGCAATCAGTTGAACACGATACTGGAAATAGGAATAACAAAAAGTGATATAAATCATCTATACCCACTTGGAAGGTAAGAAAATAGCCCAGTCAAAATAGAATTTATCAACATTCACAAAAATCAACATTTTGCGTAACTGTAAGAAGTTGAAAGGAACAAATATAACCATATCTGCCGATCTAACGAAAACTCAGCAGGAAAGAAATAAAATCTTGAGAACCAATTGCGAACCAAGGGTGAAACTCGATGCTACATAAAAAGTGAGAAGCTTTACAACGATAACACGGTGTACACAGTAGAAGATATTTTAGAAATGGAACAAAGTAGTGAAAGTCCTCAATTAGGAAATAGTGCTCCTCAGACACCTTCAAGACCGGATATCTCTTGGAAAACCAATTCAGAAGAGAAGAAAGAAGTCTTGCACGAAAAAAAAAAACGAAAAAGAAGAAGAAGAGAAAAACGAAAGGAAACAAATAGAAAAAGAAGGAAACAAAGACAAGAAAACCAAACCAGCTATAAACAGGAAATCAGAAAGAGAAAGGAAAAACTCAGCTAGGGACATCCAACTGAGATCTGGTCATTAGCTTTAGAAAAATGAAAATAAAAGTCTTTCGAGTATTTTAAATAGAAAAAATGGATCAGTAAATAAAAAAAAATTGAAAATAGACACATACCTGGAGAATTTGTAGAAAATATTAGAGAATTCAATCATAAACATTCCAAAAATATTAACTATACAAAAATATTACATTTGAATATAAGAAGCTTAGCTAAAAACTTTGATGAATTACATATTTTCTTGAACAAGTTCTCACAAACATTTGATGTTATTATACTAACTGAAACTTTCATTTTGTATGACAGCGATGCTTTTGTTATAAATGGTTATGATAATATATACAGCGAAGGTAAACTGAACAAAAATGATGGTATACTCATCTTCATTCAATCACATTTAAAATATACCCATAGCACAACTAAAATTGCTGAAAGCACAATCATTGAACTGAACCTAGAACAACATGAGTCAAAATTATCCATTTCCGCTATTTACAGGTCACCTAGCACAAGTTTGGATTCATTCAACAACGAACTATATAGTTATTCAGACAAATATTTAAAAACAAGTACACATATTTTTGTTGGTGACATGAATGTAGACTTGCTGGGTGATACAAACGAAGTTGAGGAATACAAAAATATCCTGAGTTCTTTCAATTACATTCCATACGTAAATAGAGTCACGCGACCGTCCAGTAAAACATGCTTAGATCATATTTTTTTGAAAGATAATCAATCAAAGAGTGAATTTAAATCCTTTGTATTCAACTATGACATCACTGATCATCTTCCAGTTGCAACATACTGTAAAAAAATCGTGAATGCAAATCCTGTACCAAAAACAAGCATATATAAAAAATATATTGAATATGAAAAACTAAAAACAAATTTGAGAAAAGAAAATTGGAGAGAAGTTTATGGATCAAACGATACAAATGAAATGATGAAGATATTCATACAAAAGTTAAGAGATTATATTGAAGAAAATACCAAAACAGTGAAAATACAAAAGAATAAAAATAAAATGAGGAAAAAATGGATTATTCCGGGACTACAGCAATCTATTGATGAAAAAAACGAAATCTTTCAGAAATTACAATTAGATCCTGATAATGAAACACTTAAAGAAAAATACAGAACCTACAAAAATCAAATTAGAAAACTGATAATTATCTCAAAAAAACTATATGAACAGGATCATAAAAGACAGTCCAAATGATTCCAGTACCATATGGAGTAGTGTCAACACAATATGTTCGAAAGAAAAAGCCAAACGAACATAGACTCAATAGAATGCGATAATACAAACACCCTTACAGATAAAAGTGACATCGCAAATAAATTCAATAAATATTACACTGACCTAGGTCAGGATTATGCGAATAAAATAAAATCTCCAAAGGATTATACAGAGAACATAAACAACTTGGAAGGGAAGTTTTACAAGTCATTCAAACCCAAAAAAGCACCTGGATGGGACGAAATAAATGCGGAAACATTAAAAAACATCAGCGCTCAAATCGTTGAACCCCTCAGTTTCATAATAAATAGATGTTTCACAGTAGGAAGCTTCCTAAGTTGCCTGAAAATCGGGATTATAACACCACTTCATAAAGGTGGAAACAAACACAAAATTGAAAATTATCGGCCTATTTCAATACTATCGACATTTGCAAAAATATTTGAAAAATTATTGAAAATCAGAATCACCAAATTTATAGATAAATTCAATATACTTTCTGATGAACAGTACGGCTTTAGAGAGGGAAAATCCACAGACGATGCAATATATGCTCTAACTTCAGAAATATATAATGCTTTAGATAAAAATATACCATCCGTTTGTATCTTCGTAGACCTTTCAAAAGCGTTCGACACTGTTTGCTACGAACGGTTACTAAAAAAACTCTACTCTTATGGACTGAGAGGGAATATATACGAGTTACTTAAAGATTATCTACGTGATCGAAAGCAATTTGTCAACATCGATGGAACTCTGAGTGATCCAAGAACAGTAACCTATGGTGTCCCACAAGGAACTGTTCTTGGACCGCTACTTTTCACACTATACGTGGACAATGTTATGAAAATAACAAAAAAGGGCAAAATAATCAGTTTTGCCGATGATATGGCTATTATATACCAATCTTCGTCTTGGAAACAACTAAAAAATGAATCAGAAGAAGATTTCCAGAATATAAGCAAATGGTTCAAGTTTAACAAATTGACACTTAACAGCCAGAAAACCTGCTACTTACCATTCACCTCCTACGCAAGCAAACTAAATATTGATGAGAGTATACAAATTCTAGAAAAAGACTCAATTAAATATTTGGGAATTATCATCGACAGACACTTCAGATGGGATCTACAAATGAAATATTTAACTAATAAACTGAGGGGTCTGCTGACTAAATTTAGGATTATCTCAGATTACCTGGATAGTACAAATCTCAAAATAATATACTTTGCACTCGTGCAATCTCAACTCTCTTACGGTATACTAGGGTGGGGTGCCGTAGCTGATTGCCACCTACAAAAATTAAGTGTTGTGCAAAAATGGATACTTAGAATAATATTCAAAAAAAACTCACGTATTCAAGTGACATATTATTTAATGAAGCAAAAATAATGGACATCCGATAGCTTTTATGCCAACGAATAATTATGAATATACATAAAAATAAAATAAAACTAATCTCTCCCACACATACATATGAAACAAAGAACAAAAAAACACAGTCTAGCACTACATTCAGCAAAAAAACAATTGGACAACGCTCGATGCAATATTTGGCGCCAAGGATCTGGAATACACTACCAAATGAATTGAAAATTGTTCGGACTCGCAATGGATTCCAAACTGAAAAAGTGGATTATTGCAACTGGAAGAAAAAAGTTCAGTGACTTGATTGACTTGAAATATCTAAGATGATACATATTTTTATAAAATATCACAAATGTAAGTAAAGATATTCAAATCTAGTTTATATATCATTGTTTTTGCCGAACAATAAATCACTTGTTGTGCCCAAATTGAAGTATGCATACATATATATGTGTGTATATGTATATATATATATATAAATTCGAAATAATCCATACTGTCCATAGTTATACTTACTTTTGTCCATTCTTACATGATTCAGTCAAACCTACCTGCTTTTGTCGATACTTTCCAAATTTTGTCTAGTATACTTACCCGATCTTGTCATACCGATTTATACATTATATGTATTACATTTTACTCCATATCTCGTATCTCAAATGTTTATTTTAGCAAATCACAAACATTTTGTCCATTCTTACATGATTTTGTCAAAACCTTCCTGCTTTTGTCGATACTTTTCAAATTATGTCTAGTCCCGATCTTGTCCCGATCTTGTCATACCGATTTATACATTATATCTCGTATCTCAAATGTTTATTTTAGCAAATCACAAACAAGCATATCTTTGCTTCTGTGATATTTTGTTTATTTACTAATTTTATTTATACAATTGTTAATATGTCTAATCTATATTTATGTGAATAAACATTATTATTATTATTATTATTATTATATCTTCACGCATTTTGTTCCTTTTCTCGTCATTGTCAGCCTCAGTTGTTAACACCTTCGTTGTATATAATTTAGACCTCAGACCAACATAATCAGTCATCAGTACACCTTTATTCTCATCCTTCATCATACCAAGGACTTTTTTGTTAACTAAGGGGATGCCGTAGATGTTATTAGCAGGATAGTAGGATGTATCAAAGCGTTCGTGACAGTCCTGCTTCATTACTTCGTAGGGGTCTTGATTTAGCTTGTATATAAGGGAATCAGTATCTGTATATACAACAGTGCAGTCTTCACCAAAACGTTCTCTCATATAGCCATAGTGGAAGTCGTAGATGGTTGTCTTGGCTAAATCCAGAATGACTTGTCCTACATATATGGGCTTATTGAGTAAGATCTGCAACCTTCGAAGCTCCACAGCAACCAAGTTCTCGTTGAATATAGAACAACTTTTGAACTCTGGCTCAGCGATGTAGGCTTATGCACCATATCTCTCACTCCACTGGGTCAGAAGGCGGATGTTAACCCTTTTGCGAACGTTCTCCATAGTTTTCCTATAGAAAGGAGAATAGTAAAATTTTTGCGTTAATAACATTGAAAATAACTTATCAAAGACTGCGTTATTCATTAACTTGTACAAGTTCTAGGAGGCAACATAGTTTTAGGATTTATGAGCTGCGGGCAGAACGGTATATTCTGATGCTTATCATGAAGCGATTGTGGATACTCCAAGTTCAAAATGTAGCCTTCATCCGAATCATCCGCGATTGTTGGTATTCACCCATTCGAACCAACCGTCGTAAGGAAGGTACTGCGACATAGCCCAGCCATACTGTATGAAAAGTGATGAATGTCTTGCTTTAGAAAAAAAAAAAAGAAACAACAAACCTGATTATTCAAATCAAAGTACATCAAGAAGGTTTTCGGTTTGGACGGATCATTTCTATTTGGCATTTATCTATAGTTCGCCTTGGAACGTCTTTTTGAGCATACTTGACTGAGTCCTCCTCATGTTCCTTGCTCCACAAAGAGGAACATATCGACATCAGTGAGGAGTTCAAACTCAGTCTTTGTATACTTCATCATGGCGTCCCAAGTATAGCCCGGTAGCGTGAAATAATGGGCAGGGTCTAGTTTCTGCGACTTTTGAGGATGCAGCTTCGAAACGTTTCGAAAATCAGGCAAGCAGGAGAATATCAGTCTTCATATATAAGTCTACATATTCACCGAGATTCTGACAGTTGAAAGAGGTCCAAACATTCTGCGCTCGTTGATAAAGACGTCGGGAGCAGGGCTTATGGCATGACTCCTTTCTTCGTTAGCAGTTCAAAGTGTTCAGTATCGGTGAACTGCGACTTTATTTTAAATTTACGTGTGTAAGTATATATACATTTTAAATGTAAGCAACTGACTTTTTCCATATGGTTTGTAACTGTCTTAAGGAAATAAATGATTATTATTATTAGATTGGAGAACTCTGGAAGATATGATGCCAGTTTATCTGATGAAGAAGCCATGAAGCGGAAACTATCTATGAATCTGAACTGAATTGGTGTATCATCAACGTGCTTCGTGAAGGAAATATACTTCTCTTTGGTTATTGGGAGTAAATCAACTTTTCCTGCTATTCTTGTATATATCTGTCACGATGAAGTGCGCATCGTAACCACTCAAGTTATGGAAAACAACAGGAACAGAGTGGGAGTTCTTGCAGGTGATATTACATTCCTCATGAGCAGCTCCACGATGGTTGTTTTCAGAAATCAGGTGGTTATGATCTCTAACCGTCTTGCATTCTAAAGTGGATGGTTTTCGCAAATATGACAGTATTTCGCAAGTTTAAATTGCACTTCCTGCACCCATGTCATATTAATGCTGTGAGGACACCAAAACACTGATGACAAATTCTCAGCAAGTTGATTCATCTCGTCAGCAAACCATGCCATACAGTCCTGCCCTCGAGAGCTTCGTTAAAATATAGACTAACATCATATGAACATTTATCATAGTAACCGATGGCAGCTGGAACATGATGCTGTGGCTTCTTGGGATCTTGAACTGGTTTCAAAACAGATTCCAAATCGGCATAAACTATGAATCATTCTTAGGATTTTTGAAATTCAAAATATTTTTGATAGCAGTTTCATTCAGCTTTTGACTGTCTTCAATATGTTTATTCAACTTTTCCTTCGAATAAAAATAATGTAGACAGCGGTCACAAAAATATTTTGATCCTTTATGTTTACTCATCTGCATTGAGAAAAGTCTCGACATATGTTTGATCCATACAAAATGATATTCAGTTGGAGATTCACCCTCATCATCCTCAACATATATGTCATGCAGCATCAACAGATTAACATGTTTATCCTGCTTATTCTTTGTCAGATATGCTGGAAGAGTTTTAAACATCTTTTTGCTCTTTTCTAGCACATACACATTGATGAATGAGTTGTTCTGCTTCTCAAATCTCAATAATATATCGGATGATTTCACAGCTTCGCAAGGAGTATCCGATTTGACCTGTGGAAGATCGACATAAAGTAAAGCAGACAAGTTTTCGAATATCATTTATTTCTTGCAACACTTTGCACTCCATTGGTATTCGATCAAGACATAATGACATATATGACCTTCAACGTTATCCATCATTTCTCAACTTCAATATAAATTCAGAGTGGAAAATTATTTATTATTGAAATTTTCAAATTTCAATGCTATAAAATTACTAATTATAACAGAAAATAAAACGTGTTCCTTTCAATTAATAGGTCTATCACACAAGCTTTAACTGAAATAGCGCACACTTCATCCGAATAAATACGTGCAGATTCCTATATTTGAACATGAAACTCTTTCGGGAGAAAGTAGGCATATTAATAATAATAATAATAACATTTTGTACTTTATACTCCCTACCATCACAACGAAGGTATAATGGTAAATACTTGACAGAAAACATCTTGTCCCTAAGCTAGCACTAAAGTGAGTATTGAAAAAACAAAATACTGCGGTGGCTATTGAATCTAAAAAAAATTTATATGCAGTATTGTAGCGAAGCTTGAAGAGATAATGTTTTAAGTTGAAAATAACTTTTTATGACACACGTAACGTTGCAGTTATATTTTGCAAATTTTTTCGGTAATATCTCTTGACTGTAACTATGATGAGTATGGAATTCGACAGGTACTTGTACCTCCAAGCGAAGGTCTGAGAGTGTTTGTCTGTTACCATGATGAGTATTGAAAAAAACAACTTCCTTGGCTAATACTGCTGCAGGTATCATAACAACTACACTCCTGGATAATACCATGACTGGTATTTAAAAACTACTTTCATGGCTAGTACATAAATGATATGGAAAAAACTACTCCCTCGGCTAATATCATCTCGGGAAAAATCTACCTGTTCTATCTCGACTCATGACAATTGTATGGTTCGTTAAAATGTAAGCGACTTTCCATAGAAAAACATTTATAGATCAAGATTTTTAAAACTATTTGTTCTCCATAAACCTCTAATTTTTTTTGAGTTTATTTGCTTCCTCAACATAATAACACCTCTTTCTCATTTCAACTGTGAAATCGTCTAACCATTTGCATTGATTATAATTATATTTTAGTAGTTTTAAGATCCAATTTGGATACCCCGTGTTGACAAAATGATTAAAGCCCCTACCCCCAACTGTCTGACCGAGTCACTGATTGAGTGAGCGACTGTTATGTATACGTTATGTCAACTGAAATACAGTTATGTCTACGTTATGTCAACTAAAATACAGTTACGACTACGTTATGTCAACTGAAATACAGTTATGTCTACGTCATGTCAACTAAAATACAGTTATTACTACGTTATGTCCACTAAAATACAGTTATGTCTACGTTATGACAACTAAAATACAGTTATGTCAACTGAAATACAGTTATGTCTACGTTATGTTGACTGAAATACAGTTATATCAACGTTATGTCAAATGAAATATAGTTATGTCTACGTTAGGCCAACTGAAATAAAGGACACCGCACACTTTTATAGGGAAATTGGCCTCCTGTCGAATCGGCTGAATTTTTGATATGTTGTAGTCCAGGTCATTCCAAACAAAAAGTCCAATTGGCAAAACTTTTTCTATAGGCTAGTTTTGATGGTAGAGAGCGTTGAAAATTCTTATTTTTTCTCTATTGTTAAACAATAAAAACGTTAGCCTGAATAATTTTCACTATTCTGAGTAATCAAGATATAAACATTCATCAATATAAGATAATATTAAAAGTATTGTTCATTGGTGACATTACACATGGTCAATTATACAGTGTGTTCCATCTTGTATGGTCAAACTAATACCTCAAGTTGATGATAAAACACGCTTATATTAGCTTCACTTGTATGTATGTACGTGTCTATGTAATTAATTCCGGTGATAATGCAATGTGACATTTTTGTAATAGAAAAAAATAAAATGGCGGCTCCATGATGGCGGACGAGATTTGTGATAATAGTCCGATTCCATTCAAAATTGGTATAATGAAAGGATTTTCGGGGTCAGAGATTATGATGTATTTTTCAATATTCATAAATTCAAAATGGCGGCTCCAAGATGCTGAATGAGATTTGTGATTCTGGTCAGATTCGATTCAAAATAGGTATGTGGGGGTTTTTTAGGTCATATGTTTCAAATTTTTTGTCAAAAATTTATAAATTAAAGATGACGGCTCCAAGATGGCGGACGATTTTCGTGATTATGGTCAGATTCGATTCAAAATTGGTATGAGGGGATTTTCGGGGTCGGAGATTTAGATTTTTCAGTCATAAAAAAATATTTGTAGTTTAAAAATTACTTCCAAAATGGACTAAAAAGTAAAAAATAATTGACAATTCAATGTAAAAAAAGCATAGGGTGCTTGACGAAGTTCTCTTGAGCTGTTAGATGCTCAGTATTGTTAGATTAAACTGAAAAATATGAGAATGTAGATCGGAAGCACCCAGGCTTTTTTCACATTTGAGTAATTCAAGTGTCAAATATTTTTTACTGTTTAGTACATGTTGGAAGTAAAGCGTATTCTTTAGTATTTTTAAACTACATAATTTTTTCTGCAATTGGGATGCAATGTTTTCATATTATCCAGTAGCCCATTCTCGAATAATTTTCAAACCGAATCTAGACTATAATATTTTCATAATGTGTTAAAGTTCAATTTCCTGAGTACTGTTGTCATATCTTTAAAAACGAAAGTTAATCAGGCAACAGGATCCAGAATAAGAATGTATTGCCTCATATACAGGGCGATACGAAAAAAATTGGGTTGTATGGTGGAACGCATTATTTTAAAATGAAATTTTATTTATAATTATATTTATATATTAGTGAATTTTTCAAACATCTGCGATACCTTCATTCACCTCTCTACTACTATTGATTGTGTCTGAATCAGTTGGATGTTATGAATTTTTGGTCGAAATAAGCCCATTTGCAGATGCATACCGTAAAAATCTCTGACATTACAATGATAGATTTAGAAAGAAAATTTTTCTAAGACCATCTTATTGACATATTTTCAATATTTCTTATTCTTTCTCATGCCTTCAAATTATACAGGATGATCAAAGATATTTTTCAGTATGGAACTTTTCGAATTTAACTTTCGCTTTCTTTTAAAACGAACCCTCGGTATAATTTTCGACTATGTGATGTAGCATACGGTGTAGAATGGGACTGATAAACATTTTTTCATTGAAGTTCCCTAAAGCGATTTGTAAACATTTTCGAATTATTGAACTTGTGAGTAGCTAACATACTGTATAATTGACCAAATGTAACAGCTCCAAAGAACAATAGCTAAATAGTATATTAATGAATGTTGACATCTCGATTACTCAGAATACTGATCATTATCCAGGATAACGTTATGTGTTGTTCAACAATGGAGAACAAATGAAGGTTTTCATGGGCCTCTAGCGCCAAAACTAGCCTAAAGAAAATGTTGTGGCCATTGGACTTTTTGTTTGGAATGACCTCGACTACAACATATCAAAAATTCAGCCGATTCGACAGCGGGCCACTTTCCCTATTAAAGTGTGCGGTATCCTTTAGTGTGTTTCACAGCTCACTTGTATGGGAACACAAATTCTTCACGTACTAAACAGGGAAGAAGTGTTGTATAGAAACATGACTTCATGCAGATCAAATCTATGAATAAAAATGTTTAAGTTGAACAAACAAAAATTATTGTATGGAACCACAAACTCTTTGCGTATTAAACGAAGAAAAAAATGTATTGAAACATGGCTCTGTCTGACTGAATCTATGACAATTCGAACCAAACGAAGAAAAAATTTTGTATGTAAGCATGAATGTGAATAAAATATTTCAATGAAAATTTTCAACTTTAACAAATAAAAAATATTGTTTGGAAACATTAGTTTAACGGAGAAAAATGTTGTATGGAAACAGGACTATCTAAATCAACTATTTGAATGAAAATGTTGAGTTGAAAAAAAAAATATCGTTTGGAAACATAAACTCTTTGAGTGCTGAACAAAGAAAAATGTATAGAAACGCGATTATCTGAATCAAATATTTAAATAAAAATGCTCTGAATTGAAGGAAAAAAACAAACTCTTTGAGTACCGAAAAAAAAAAAAAAATATGGAAACATGACTTTATGTTGATTAAATCTATGAATAAAAAAGTTGAATTTTACACCTCATATATGCAAATGCAGCGCTTCTATATTACTATTCAGCGAATATCTGTTCATATCAAGTAAGTAGTTGAAGTCTCATATACTAAATCACATATTTATAAAAAAGTAGAAACACAAACTGTTTGCGTATTAAACAAAGGAAAAAATGTTGTATTGAAACATGACTTTATCCGAATATATTCATGACAAATGTTTCGAATTATGAAAAATGATGCTTGGAGTACGCACCTACCATTCAGGGATGGTGCTGTGAGTTTTCAGCGATTTCCTACACCTGAAGAGTGGAAACGCCTCCAAAAAATAAATCGATAAGTCGCCCGGAGCGCCAAAGTAAATAATAATAGCTGTCTTCTAGCCCACACAAGCTATACCTTTGAGTACACTCTATGTGTGTTTATGGTAAAATGTTATTATTATTGTACCATGAAAAATGCAATATCTAATATTTCTAGAACAATTGCAAATTCCTTCTTCTTTTACAAGAAACTTTTTCTGATGAAATCGATATCATAGGAAATATTTAAAACTATCTGAGAAATATGTAAAATTTTTATGTACACATTAAAATTTCTAAAACCACACAAATAAACGAAAAATTTTATAACCCCTTTGTTGCTCCTAAACAGATCTATATAAAGTCAAATGAAGTTTTCCTATTACTCCAAAAACATACGAAAAACAATTGATAATCTTGAAAATTTATAATAAACCCAAAACCAAACAAAATAACCTTCCCTCATATGTGATGGATTAAACACATAATCAAATGAATTCTCACAATTTCTTCAAAAAAAAAATGAACAGTTCAAAATTAAATCACCAATATTCAAAATCATAGAGAAAAATCACTTACATTTATCTGAAGATATAGCACAAACACACACACACAAAAATATGCAAAAAATAGTTGTATAATGACGCCTGAATGGAGACTGAATCGGCTATACAACGAACGATGATAAGGAAAGAACGGTTGAGAATATTCTAAAAACACGACGTTAATTCTCACGTAAGCCATGCAGATAAAACGCAATAACCGGCTTGCGGTCTTGTAACACCCTGTTAAAAACCCAAGTCAATACCAAAACGGCTATCGTATGTTGAATTTCCTGTCTGCCGCGGGTTTTCCATTAACGATAACGCTGGCTCGGAGACCACTTTTCAATGCCAACTGAAACGAATAACAAAACTTATTGATAACATGGTGTTTGTATGGTAATGCGAAATATTTCAACATTGAAATTCAATTTGTAATAATTTTTATTCAAACAATAAATTCCATTTTCTATTCGCCTCTACAAGAAACGTACTGGGTATGCTTTGGTTCTGGTTAGATCAGATAAAATTTATCGGGGGACGCTATGCCAATGTAAGGTTAGTTCGTTCTGGTTGGATCAGACAAAATTTATCACATTTTGATACGTCCTGTATATATGCCTACGTTAGGTTAGTTCGTGCCGGTTAGATCAGACGGAATTTATTGTTGACCGCTATGCCTATGTAAGGTTTGTTCATTCTGGTTAGATCAGACAAAATGTATTAGGGGACGCTATGCCTACGTAAGGTTAGATCGTTCGAGTTAGATCAGACAAAATTCATTTTAAGTTTTTGATACGCTATACCTACATGAGGTTAGTTTGTTCTGGTTAGATCAGAAAAAAAATCTTCGACTCATTTTCCGCCTAACCTTTGACAAGCAGCAGTTTTTCCTTTCAAATAATATGTTGGTACACCTTGTACGTTGAACTATGCTGTACGCTTACGACGAATCCAACGCCACTGCCATGGCTTTTTTTTTAACGAACGGCTATCTTTTTTTCAAATGACAGATAACAAGTGACTGAAGCGACTCTGACAGTTAGCATCCTGTTCGAAGAATATTACATAGATGAAATTCACTCTCTGTATCGGCAAGTAATTGTTTACAATCCCCTGATTCCCAATGAAGCGTTTACCTTAGGTTGGTCAATCCGTCTAAGACGTTGGGGTGACTTCACTGCGGCGGCGGTCTCCCACAAAAATGTGATCAAAATAGACGTTTTTCGCGTTCCAAAAAACAACTAAAATTTAGAACGCCAAACACGCAAAAATGCAACCACAATAAACGTTTTTTGCGTTCTAAAAAACAACCTAAAATTAAGCCGTAAAAACTGTATGTTTACATGTATTTCTTGCTCAAAATACACGTTTTTGCGTTCGAAAAAACATCTAAAAATTGAAACGCTAAAACACGTAAAAATGCGACCACAATAAGCGTTTTTCGCGTTCGAAAAACACCTTAAATTTGAAAAGCTAAAACATGCGAAAATGCGACTAAAATAGACGTTTTATAAGGTTATCAAACTGAATATATGTCACTCTGCCTGTCTGTCAATCTGTCTGCCTCCTATCTTCTGTCAGCGAAAAAGGTATCGCACGTTGAACTGTGAGGACTCCGTCATTGTCGACAGTGGTTGCATCGCACGTCAAAATGTTAGGGCTACGTCTCTTCTGCCAATTAATGCACCGCACGCTAAAATGTTAGGGCTACGGTACTTCCGACAGTGCATCGCACGTTGAAGGCCACCCCCTTGTACTCTGTATCTAAAATTGCAACCTCAAACATTTTTATTGAATTAATGACTCATGATCTTTCGCTAAAGACGAGTATGGCTTAGAACCTTTTGGTTACATCGATACGATCCACATTCCTAATGAACAACCATTCATCTTAATATACAAACACGGTTCGTAGCCGTATCGGTAGGTTGGCGGACTACCAAGCCAAAGGTACGTGGTTCAACGCCACAGCAGGATAACTTTTTTTCATTTTAATACTCACCATCGGACTTGGAAATGAAGGCCGGTTAGGTTAGTAGCGTGCAGGTCGAGTGATGAAAGTAGGAGGTCGGGTTAGATTGAGAAGTCACCATCGAAGTCGCTGAATGTCGGGCAAGATCAGCTTTAGCATAGGCGTCAATGTGTTCTCGTGACAGTGTGGGCTCACCTTTATGTCACAAAATTGTCAGAATCGAGGCCATAAGAAAATTCATGCGATTTTGTCGGTGAAGACTCATAGATACCTTACTGTTGGACTAATATTTTCCACATGGTGGAAATATTTGGAGAGAGGGGACATTGTCGATTTTACTATTTCATTTAGGTATTTGATACTCTCCGGCAAAAATGCTTGAACTCTGTTTACTTCCTGGACTCTGCTACCGGGGAGTGCTTTTTCGATTTTCCCCGCAGGTGGCGCTGCGACTGACTTTACTGTGAGTCGCTGCTTCATTTATGAGGAAATATTAGTTTTACAGTGGATTATGAGTCATTGGGATGACTCTAATGTTGTCCAACCTACTCTGTCACTGATGAGAGGCAAGAACCTCGGAACGCATCTGCAGGTGGTCTTCCCCAGCCAAACGAAGGATAATCTACTGTTTAATTACATTGAGCACTGCACAAATATTTGTCAGATATAGTTGAATGTCCGTCGTGGTATTAGCTAGGAAAGTACTTATTTTCTGTCAGATGGTTGCCTTATATTTTCCACATAGTGGAAATATTTGATGAAGAGGGTACTTCGACAATGTCGATTTTACCATTTCAACATGTAACCAAAACAAAATTCTGCTAGTTGGTTATATGGAGCACTTGCTTTGCGCTCTTATATAAATCTCTCAACCCGTAGATTCGGAGTGCTTCTTCAAGGTGGAGCAGACTAGATCCAGTTTCATCGCGCGAGACCAGAGCAGCCAAATAGTCGGAATGATGAGTTGATTCGAACAGGTAACAGATGGCTTCAGAGCTCTTTGTGTTGACCTACCCTTGCATCGATGAGAAGCAAAACCTCGAAACTAATCAGGTGGTGTCCGAATAAAAAATCTGCTAGTTTGTTGCAGGGAGCACTTGTAATTTCCTCCTCTGCAATGAGGAACATTGCATAAGTATCTGTTAGATATAATGCAATACCCGTCATTGTATTAGCCACGGGTTTACTTGTTTTTTGACATGTATTTGCAATAATAAGCCTACGTCGGTGTAGAGTAAAAAGGGTGAAACATCGGTCGGAAACGACTATCGTTCAATTAGATTGTTAATGCTCGGTTGACAAAAATAGCTTTCGTCACACTGAAGAAGATTAACAATGTGTAACTATTAAGAAGCAAAAGAACCGATCGTGTTAAAACTCCAAAATTTCGACTTCAAAGTCGAAATTTCCGAGTTTAAAGTCGGAATTTCCGACTTTGAAGTCAGAAAAATAAAATTCCAACTTCAAAGTCGGAATATCACAGTTTAAAGTCGAAATTTTCGACTTCAAAGTCGGAATTTCCGAGTTTAAAGTCGAAATTTCCGACTTCGAAGTCGAAAAAATAAAATTCAGAAATTCCGTGTATGAAGTCGAAAAAATAAAAAATAAACTGTGGTCTTTAGATGCTTTCGAAAATTTCGTATCGAAAAGGCTGTGGTTCTCTATAAGATATATATTCGCGGAAACTTCTATTATTTAGGACGATGTGAAAGTTTGATATATAATTTCATTGTTGTTATCTTAATGACATTTCAGAAGATAATAAGAATATCCCAATTTGTATTTTTCTTAATTTCCAAGTTAGCGTAAGTGGTTGGAATACTCAAATTCTTGAAGAAGGCAGTTTTAATACAGAAAATGAAACTGTTTCTATCTGTATACTCAAGCAGCTGGAAGTTGTGCCCATTTCAAACCTGGAGGCTGGGACATTTGTTTATCTCCTTGTATCTGAGTAGTACAGCTAGGCCTGTTCCATGTCCGCATCCGCAGTAGAGACCACATGTCATCTATCACCTGTAATATGTCATCTACCATTTGCCTTTTTCATCTGTCACATTTCACCTGTCATTTGTCTTCTGTCATCTGTAATATGTCATGTGCCAACACTTTACCTGACATCTGTCATTTACCAACATCATAGCTGCGTTTTTTTCGTTTCCTTCAGTAGCAACAGAATGACAAGTGACAACTCCAAGCCCAAACACAAACCTGAATGGGAATTACAGTTCAATAAAATGAGAGAGGTCATCCATATTCACTAGGGCTTTAACGTAAATAGTTTCTTCAGGAAACGATCAAAGAAAAAAGTAGTGGAGTCAAATCTTGCGACCGAGCAGGCCAATTACCCCAGCACATATCGTGATTTTGATAAAAATGTGTAAGGCTTTATATGTTTGACACAA
Organism: Chrysolina haemoptera; assembly: GCA_958298965.1. Taxonomy (NCBI): domain Eukaryota; kingdom Metazoa; phylum Arthropoda; class Insecta; order Coleoptera; family Chrysomelidae; genus Chrysolina; species Chrysolina haemoptera. The sequence continues at coordinate 19,814,880 of OY282584.1, read as the reverse complement.
AAACAAAAAATTGACATGTGAGTATTTGACAAGTGACATAATGTGAATAATTTAAATTAAAATTCAATTGCTTTTAGTAAACCATTGTGTGTACGTTTTTTTCAATAAGAAAGTAACAGGGCCGCAAATACCTGGCTGAATCACTCAGTATATTTTTCACACTTTATAAGACAAGCGAAAGTAAAACGAAAGCGTATCATCGATTCGGACGTCTACTCATTTGAATCAATGACATTACGGCTAGAAATTTTTACTGCCGCTTATTTGTGGCAATTATCTGCTTATACAGTGCGGCTTTTAATAGTTCCCCCTGTTAACTTTTGAACGACGTGAAAATAAAAACGTAGATAAAAAACTGTTTCGATGGTTTCACCGATACTACTTTTTGAAATAAAAAATAAGGTGATTGCTCGACAGGGAGCGCGGGGGGGACATCAATTCAAAAATTTTTAATGGCATGGGGAGTCAAGTGTCACATCGTTGAAAAAGGAATTCAATTCTCTTTACAACCATCTGAATATTATTGATTTTTGTTGATAATTTTTTCCCAATTTTGATTTTTATGCCTTTCGAAATTTTAAAGTAGATGTGCCCCCAGCGCCATCTGTCGAGTAATTGCAATGTTTCTTCTCTCAAAAAGTAGTATCGGCGATACCCGTCAAAAAATTGTTGGTTTTATTGTTCCACATCAAACCGTTCAAATTTATCGAGATATGAGTAGTATTCAGATCCGCATTTATATTAAATAATTCGAATTTGAATTGCAAAAAAAAAAGTTAGTGTCATTTAAAATTTTTGAGTTGATGTGTCTCCCCGCCTCCCCTGTCAAGCAATCACCATATTTTTCATTTAAAAAAGCAATATCGGTGAAACCCTCGAAACGCTTTTTTTTTTCATGTTTCTACGTCGAACCGTTCAAAAGTTAACAGATATAAACAGATAATTGAGCAGAAACTCAGCATTGCCGACTTTTGGGTTGACTGACAACAATGTTCCGCGAAACAAGCGGCATTAAAAATTATGCTTAGAATGTGACTGCAGTTCGAAATTTTTATAACGGAATCTAGCCGTAACATGTCATTTAAATGACAATGCAGTTATAGAAAAATATTACCCTGTATATGTTTGACACTGCTTGGACAACAGGTTTGGTCTCTTCTTCTGTTATTTTTCTTCAATGATGCATTCTGAAATATCTTGTATGTTTCTATCTGTTATGATTTATTATTTATTATGAGACATCCACTATATGTTTTTTTACTTTTTGCAACACTCTCTATCTATATGATTGATTAATTTTGTCATGTGTATTTATTTCTTGAATATTGCCACGGGACATCGGGGCCTGAGATTGAAAGGTTGAGTTGTTAAATATGAAATAGTAAGATGATAGGTATGTGGGAGATGGGAGATGGCAGGTGAAAGATGACAGTTGAGAGACGTCAGGTGCCAGATGACCTACTGCGCCTGCAGTCATAGAAGCGGCCTAGCTGTACTACTTACCTGATTTGTCAGACAACTTTTTGAATCAAAGGACAAAAAAAAATTAATTGAGTTGACAGTCGCGTAGCTCTTCATGAAAATTTCGGAGTCGGGCAATGTATGCTTTGAAACAAAAAAAAAAAAAGTCATGCAGTTTGAAAAAAAAACACGTTTTATCTACGAGAACACACTTTGAAATGCTTCCTGTAAAAACTAGGAAATGTTAATCAAAACAGAGACTATCAGAATACTAGTTTCAGGGTTCTAGCGATCATCCTTAATTCATATTATCGTTATTACTAAGATATTCTATGAATTTCTATAATATACATATTCAACTAAACGGTATATTTTTAGGTAGTCACTAAAAACATGCCATGGGATGGTGGACTCGTCGGACTGAATTCTTTTGGTTTTGGAGGCGCCAACGTTCATGTGGCTTTGAAATCGCATACCAAAGAAAAATCGAAATCATACAAGCCACCCAAAAACCGTTTGGTAGTTTGTTCTGGGAGAACGGCTGAAGCCGTTACTCACTTCATTGATGAAATAAAAGCCGATCCAGATCACGAATGTTTAGCTTTGATTGATGAAATTCATAAAATAAACGTTGATGGCCACAATTATCGAGGGTAAGTATTTCGATTTTTTACCATGCAAAAATTTATCCTGTATGTTTGTTAGTAGAATTAGAATGTCCACGTTTTCTCTGCTAAATTTCTCAAGTTGAACTACTATAGACATATTTTACGAATTGGACTAGTGTGGTGAACCCCAAGACTAATAAAGTATTAGCAGACTGCAACTAGAAGTCTTGAAGATTTATCCCTATACATTCGTGCCAACAACGCCTCCAGTCAATTGAGCGTATGAATTAAGAATGAGGATGATGAAAAAACAGGTAGTCCTGTTAATTACTTACCTTTAGACATATAAAGTTCCTCTTATTGCTCTGGTGGTCAGTACCAATGTCAGTACACACTTGATAACGATCTGAGATATTAAAAACGACGTGCTCATAGACACAACAGAGACAATAGTAATCGTTGGAGAGCGGCAATTACACTTTGTGCTCGAAATGCACACAATATTTTTTCGACAAACGCAGATCTCAGATAATAAAAAAACACTTCGAACATAATTGATCATACATTATTACCTAATAATAATATTCATTTCTTTTATTATTTACCAGATTAAAATTGAATGCACCATTTTGACAATTTTTAATCGCAAACGTCTCTTCATTCTTCAACCCAGGGGGTCAGAGGAGGATGGAGAACCGGACGCAGAAGTAGCGACCCTTCAACTGCGGACCAGGAAAACAGAAGAACGCCCTAACAGGTCAAACCTAGAACTCCCGCGAGAGGGCGCTGTTATCCGACCTCGCTGGTCTTAACGCAAAGCCAGACATTTCATTACACTGTGGTGATATTTGGTGAGATACACGCCTCCTTCAAAGCCTATGCGATGCGTGTGGTGTATTGCATTTAATGTAGATATTGCTTGCATATGATGTTTTACGCTGGTTGTTTCGATGATAACCCCGGAAAAGGTTGGAGCAAAAAACCGGGTCAAGATACTTCGCGCTTTAGATTTGACTTTCGACTTGGTTTCCTTAGGGAACCGGTTCTTCCCTTCCCATGTTATGGACACTTTATTTACTTTTGAAGTATGAAGGACCATAATACAAACGAAGATTGACAACTTGATCCGAATGAAATGGGCGGGCATACACGAAACTACCCGATCGAATATGGACTTAACATGTATAAGGCCATCGATTGTAAACAAACAAAGTTATGATGACTTCAAGACAAGGATGGAGAATGCATCTCTATGGTCTTTTATTACTCTGAGGTCGACGCCTGCAAGCTCCCTTAAGACACGTTGCAAGCTAATAATGCCGATCGGCGTTATCTTATGTTATTGCGATATGCTAATGACGCCGCAAATGGCATTTTCCTAGTATTTGGGGATGAGAACATTCCTGAATGAAGATCTTTTCTCACGATTGATTGGTCAGCTCATTCTTAAGAACTATATTGCACTTCTATGACGAAAACATCGCCTTTATCAATTTTATTGTGAATAATGATATATTTTAACCAAGTTTTTATTAAAATAACTGAAATTTGGCGGGTATCTATAATTCTGGTGGCGATGATTATGGAAATTCTATTGAAGAAAAAAAATAAAGAATTCAAGATGACGAACGAGATTTGTGAATGTAATGATAATAAAATTAATAAATCGATTTATTCATCAAAAAACCAGATTGAAATGGAATTTGGTGAAAAGGCGGAGTGTCAGCAGATGCTCTTTTTCAACTCAACCTATACAGGGTGTCCCAAACTGGAAAACTGAACACAGAATTGTTTTGAAAACTGTGTTTCTTAGATAATTAGTTTTGTTCTATCGATCTAAAATATTTTTAGCTCTGCAGTGTTGCCGCTTACATTGAAAAGTAGCAACAACTTCGAAATTTCAAATGGGACCCCCTGAATTTTTTTTGTACAGTGACCGCCAAAAAGTATGTACCATATAGGAAAAAAGTTTATTATTAGAGTATTGGAAAAAAGATTCTTGGGAAAAGTTTGTGCATGTCCGATAATCTAAAAATCGATTTTGACACATATCACGTGATCGCTGGTATGACGGCAAATTGAAAAAAATTACTATGAATGGACAAAAAGTCGAGTAAAATGGCAAGATACCGAAACAAGTAATTTGAAAAAGGTCCGTAGAATTCAATTTTACACACACATACAAAGTTTGATAAAATAATGTGGAAAAATTGAAAATTGCAGTTTTTTTAAATATTTTCCTAGCTTTACAAAAATATCGAATTATTTCCTTATGAATAGCTTGACCATACTGAAATATTTGTATTTCAATGATAAGATAAAAATTTCCCATTTTCTCCACACCAGAGAGCACTAAATTAAAAAAATTGAGTTTTGTCAGAACCCTTGCTGTTACATTGGTTCGTATCTAACAGTTATATCAGAATATTTTCTTTTCTATGTTGTTTGACAAAACTTCTCAGCTATAAACTTTTTTCTCATAACAAATAACAACTATAAAATGACAGAAAAAATTTATACAAAGTGTTGAACTCAAAATAAATATAACTGAAGTCTTGACACTTTCATTAACGTGAATTTGATCAGAAAAGAATTAAAATGGAAGACTATTCAAATAAAGTGTTGATGAAATTGTTTATTCTTCACGGCCAGAGTGATCAAATTATAGCAAGAATATGTTGAAGGATCTGTAGTATATTGAAGTGTATGACTGATAAGATATGACGAATTAATTGTACAAAGGATGATTAGTATATAGGGTATTTCAAACTCGATATCCTTTAGCTATTATACGTTTCTGGAGACCCGGAAGATGAATACTTGAAATATTGTATTCCACAATAAGAGATTGCGATCTAGCTTTTAAAAAGATTTTCGCAGTGTTGCCACATTCACTTATAACTGATATTTACTTTCTAATTTCAAATGGGAAACACTCAGTATTTCATAACGTATTTGGATTCTACTCATATATACAAATAACTTTTACTGGTCATTTTGTATACCTATTTCTACCATTTATCACATATTGATTATTTTCAAATTGATTTGTTACCAAAATGGGACCAATTCGAATTCAACTACCTCTCAGGAAATATTGAGTAATTTCAGTTACATCGATGAATGATTTGAGCATATTTTATAAACGGTGTCTGAAAAACATTTTCTTTCATAATGATGCATTTTATGTTTTTTTTTTAATTCTCCATATCGAAGTGCCGAGCATACCTGAATTCATAATGGATCTTCTTACCGATAGATGAGGGTAGGTGAGGAAATACACCAAGACGTTAATTTCATTCACTTCGCCTTCAGTCATCGGCTTAATTTGATTTCTTGGCGTCAACTTTACCAAACACAGCATAATTCCGTTCAATACGTCGGAAAATGTTTTTATTCATTTGTAGTTAATTTCGATTAAGTTCATTGAATATCCTGCATGTTTTTGAAACAATTCTCACAATGAATATAAAACAAATTTAAGATAATGCATTGTGATCTTTTTTCAATACTTTCTCCTGACAGAAACACCATGAAAATCACTGCTTGTCAAACTAAAAATTAGTTTTGCTCTTTTCTGGTCACAGCACACTACTGAAATATTACCTATTTCGATTCGTTATGTAGGATTTGAAAATTATAGATTAAATTTACTTCAATGAACGCGCGAAAGTTTTATTATTGATGCACTGGCTAAATAGTCAAATATTTATAGAAACTTTATTTCGGTATTTCGGATTTAGGTATAGAAAGATGATACATCACTTGAAAGCAAGTTTTGATTGTTTTTCAGAAAATTCGATAATAAACAGGGTGCTCCATTTGGAAAACATGCAATTTTCACCACTTTTGTATCTATCGGTAAAATCACAACTTTTGAATGACCCTGTATAATAGAGAATGAATTTCCTTAGACATAGCTAATACACAGGACAATGTTAAACTACATCAAAAATATAAGCTTTCTACGAATCCAAATACTGTAGAAATAAACATTTAATTGAAGCTATGTTTCGCACCAAAAAATAAGGAAATCAATGAATTTCTCGAAAATTATTAGAGATAGGTATCATACAAAAATTATCGAAAAGTAATAGGAAAGCGAAAAATGCAATAATATACAGGGTGTCCTATTTGAAATATCGAAGTTGTTGCTACTTTTCCATAGAAGCGGCAGCACCGCAGTGCTCACAATATTTTAGATTGATAGAAAAAAATTATTACTTAGGAAACCCATTTTCAAAATAATCCCATGTTCCGTTTTCCAGAAACTTTTAATCTCCTCCGCCATTTTGAATTTATGAATTTTGTCAGAAAATTCAGAATCTTTGACCCCGAAAACCCTCATACACCAATTTTGAAAAGGATCATACTATATTCACAAATATCGTCCGCCATCTTGAATTTGAGAAAATTCATAATCTCCGACACCGAAAACCCCCACGTACCTATTTTGGAATAGATCGGACTGTATTCATAAAAAAATCTTGTGCGTCATCTTGAATTTTGACGAAAAATCATAATCTGCGACCATGAAAACATATGGTGGGAGCCGCCATTGTTTTTCAACAAAAATTCCATAATGCTCTGTCATCGGAATTATGAACATCCGTCATGTTTCAAGTTATTCGGACGATAAGAAGTGGGTCAAAATGCACTAGCGATATGTGCAAACAAACATAAAATCGAGTTTATAAAAACTATGGTATAAAATAATTACATTCGCAAAAAAAAACGAGAAATACGAAGTTTCCGTTATAGGAATGGAAAAATATACCATCGAGTTTTCGTGGATACGTTCATAATCAATTCAGAGTAAATATTTTTATTCAGAATTATCTTATTCCCAAATACTAGGAAAACGCCAATTGTTGCGTCGCGTCGTAGAATCTAGCAAAACTACACGATACGTTATTAGCATGCAACGTGTTAGTTTCCAATCGAGTGTTAGTAATAACACGGAGTACCTTGTTTTGCATCCTGTCTAAACTCAGCAGAGGAGTTATTTCAGGTTACAAAACACTAGACAAGCGTATGTCATGGCTGGTCTGATTATCGGTTTATAGATCAACATTTTGTTGTCATGGTATATTTTTGAGCCTCTGGCTATTAGAGGGTAGTTGCGGTTTAGCGAATCTCCAGTCCTCTGAAAAGCCAGGGTTATATGTCTTCCGAAGTTCAGACGCTTGTCCAGCTATACTCCCAGATAGTCAGCATCTGTATAACCCATCAGTTCAATATTTTGTTTTCCAGTTTTGCCGTACACAATACCATAGTTTACAGTTGATTTCCAGTACCTGAAGATTTTGTTTACAGCATTCCAGTGTGAACGATCGAATTCGTTGCAGAATTGAACTGACAAAACTAACAGCATATGCTATGTCATGACTATAGTCTAGTTCCCAAATTGTAGATAGTGACTCATAGGTTGTACGGTTCATAATTCATATGAAGCAGGGCAAGAAATGGAACAGAAATCAGCTAGGTACTTAGGTTTTAAATCAAGTTTTCCTTTGCCACTTTCTCACATCCCCCACACTTTCCAATCCTGTAAAAACATGTAAATGTACGATGAGTCCCTAGCTACATTTACGGAACTAGACTATATATACAACAAAGTTCCTACAGCTTCTCTGTACGGAATATTTTTGTTGGTTTCATCAATTTCTATTGTACCACTTTCTCAAAGTAATACCAGGTTCAGCCGGCACAGCTGTTGGTACACATTCTGACGAATTGAATGTCTATGAATTTATTGATGAAGGCTACTTGACTGATGGAAATTGAATCTTCAGTTCTTTTTATATCAATTCCAATATAGCATTTCGCATCTCCGACAGTAATTTCTAAATCTTGGGACAAAATTGATAACATTTCATCTACATTTCATCAATAACAGAATTTGAATTCGATTTTGATTTTGACATTGTCAAAACATACAAGGCAAGATAGATTTTTTAAGCCGTCAATTTCACCAACGAATATAAATTTTTTAAATTTTCATAATTTGAAAAAAAAAATTCCTGGCTTCCGGTTCCATTGTTTTTCTAATGGAGTAAGTTCTACGAGATTATTATTTCATAATTTACCCAGTGCCAACGTGATGAATGCCGTATATTTTGTCCGAATAGCATATCGTAAGATGAAAAATTATTATTATTATAGTCAAATGCACCAACCAGATTTGACGGCATAGTTGCCTGAAATTATTTTCTCATATAGCAGCATCGTTCTGTACAATGATTCATGCTGGGTCAAATGACCCCCCCCATATTGTTATGTGGGCTTGTAGTCTATAATATTCACAACCTGAGTACAGATTCGAGTAGTACAAATAATAGTTATTTATACAACAAGTGCAAAAAGTAAGTGTTACCTAACGGCCTCGTCGGATAATTTCACGTCGAGTGCAATAAACACTTACTTTTTGCACTTGTTGCATAAATAACTATTATCAAGTTTATCAAAGTTTTGTATCACCATTTAATCTTAAATAAGTATTATTATCATTAATAATCTATTAATAAGTAAATCAAGCATAGTTCTTAATAGTATATTTGTGTGAGTTTTGTACTGAAACTCAACTTTGTGTTGAAAGCTCAATTTTACTGCAATAATCGATACGCAAAACGAGAACGTATATTTTAACAACAACTTTCAAAATTACAGTAAAATAACAAAATTGTTATTTCGAAAACCTTAGTAACTGAAATTCATGCATATAAAAATAAAGTAAAGTACATAGTGATTTCTGGATTTTATCATAAGGGTGGAACATTCTCCTCCCAGTGAAGAATGTTACTCTTCATCTTCTATTATTGCTTCCACTTCCAACTTGCACAGCTTTGACACAGATTTCTTATATATGTTCTTTGTTGTCTTCACGTCTGCCTAACGTACACGTCCATATAGGCCAGGGTAGTCTGTTACTATTTTCCCTATCAACCAGTGAATTTTCGTCGAAAATGATCACAATATCATGAGGTTTTATTGGTTCTTGGTTATCAGTCCACTTGTTTCGTCTATTCAGTGTAGGTAAGTATTCTTTCACCCAGCGTTTCCAAAATGCATTCGCGAGCATTTGCGATTCCCTCCATTCCTTTTTCATATAAAGTCCAGAATCAAAATGTACTGGTGGTTCCTCTGCATATTCGTATCCAAGGAGAATATGATTCGGGGTGAGTGCTTCAGGGTCTCTCGGATCGATAGAAACATGTGTTAGAGGTCTTGCATTTACAATACATTCAGCTTCAGCAAAAAGTGTTGCGAGTGTTTCTCCTTTCAGAGATTGTCCATAGACCACTGTTCCTAAAGACTTTTTACGGAACCAACCAACCTCTCCCAGGAGCCTCCCATGTTTGGACTTCTCGGTAGAATGAAATGAAAATCTATACTTCTGCTAGTTGCTAAATCTGATATTGTTGTTTGCTCTAGCTCTTTCAAAGCCGTGTGAAGTTCATTGGCTGCTCCTTTAAAGTTCGTGCCGTTATCACAGAGTATTTTTGCGGATTGCCCTCGCCTGTAGATGAACCTTCTTAAGGCTAAAATTGCTGAGTCAGTATTCATAGATGCTAGAATTTTCAAGTGAACGGCTCTGACTGCCAAACAAGTAAATAGGATGCCCCATCGCTTTTCTTTTCTTCGTCCAATAGTTACGAAGTATGATCCAAAACAATCCATCCCTACATTGATGAATGGTCGTATACATGGTGTTATACGTACTAATGGCAGTTGACCCATAATTAGTGGTTTCGGTTGGGAATATCCATGATAAAATTTCATCAACAATTTTGAGTAAGGGTGTTTAGGGCATAAAATGATATTTTTTTTTGTTTAAATTCTAAACACGTAGCTAAATTCAATCTTCCACCCAGTATCAATAATCTGTTTTCATCTAATTCCGGACACAATTCTTTCAGTCTACTGTTTTTCTTCAAACTGCCTGTTTTTCTCATATTTTCCATGTCATCTCTGAAACTCTCTTTCTGTGATAGTTTGATCCATTGTTTCTCGGCTTTCTCTAATTCCATGGTACTCAAAGTATGTCTTATCGGTTGTGTAAACTTTATTTTTCAACTTTTTCAGGTTCTCAATGAATCTAAATTCCCAAGCAGTTGCCCTTATCAGCCTTAACCAATTTGAGAATATCTTTATTTCTGGTAAACTTGACTCGCATTTCAGAGTACAAGTTCATCTGAATTCTTCTCTCAATTCATCCAATTCTTCGGGAATTTGTTCCCATTCTGGAGAATTATTCATTTCCTCTGGCCACAGGTCTATGGGATCTTTCAAAAAATCTGGACCGTTCAACTAAACTGTCTATATACCGGTGAATTTTTCTTTGGAATGTTGTTGAGTAGCGGCATCTGCCATATTCAGATGAGTATTGAATCCAATGCCAATCAACAATATTGGTTTTCTCTTGAATTTCTCCAATCTGATGTGCTACGAATGGTTTATAGTTTCTACTATCATTTTTTATCTATCCTAGAACAAATTTTGAGTCTGACCAAAAACTCAACCAACCAATTTCAATCTCTATTTCATTCAATAATAATTCCGCGACTCCTGTAGCCATCACAGCTGCCTGAAGTTCCAACTTGGATATTGATAAAGGCTTCAGTGGTGCTACCCTCGTCTTTGCCATCACAAATGATGTCTCAATCTGTCCATGATCTGAAATTCTTAAATATGCCACCACCGAGAACGCCTTTTCACTGGAGTCCCAATAAATGTGCAATTTTGTCTACTCAGAAGTTGGTATAAGGTGAGAATAACATCATGAATCTTCTATATTGGTAACATTCTTCAGTTCCATGAGCCAGTCTTCCCATATCTCTTTCAGGTTAGCTGGGATATGATCGTTCCAACCAGAACCTGCTCGCCATATGTCCTGCAAAAGTTTTTTTGTCCAATTGTGTGAAAAGCCAAAAATCTCAAAGGATCAAAAATACTCATGACAGTTTTGAGAATATTTCTTTTTGTGATTTTCGTTTTGTTTGGTATATTTTCCAGTGACAATTGGAAACGGATTTTACCCTTTTAAGGATTCGACCATACTCCCAAAATTATTTATATTGCTTGCTCATTTTCAGGTATATTCTTCTGTTCATTCAATTCTCCCTTGAATTTCGATCTCACAAGTGTAGAATTGGATAACCACAATTTAATAGGTCAAATCCTGCTAACATTATTCCTTTTACTTCAGTTGCTTTCGCTAAAGCTTGTTCTTCAGTGTTCGTGGATTCCAAGTAGTCATCAGCGTACATTTTCTTCGTTATTGCCGTCAAAATTTCAGGTGATTCAGTCATTTCTTCTGCATTTACATTGTTCACGTATTGCGCACATGCTGGAGAACATGTGGCACCAAAAATCATCACCTGCATCTCATAGACTTCCGATTCTATCGTAACGTTTAAGTTTCTCCATAGCACCCTTTGGGCACATCGATCTTTTTTTCGTATTCCAACCATATGAAACATTTCCCTCACGTCTCCTGCAAATCCAAATTTTGGCGGAATCTGATCAGAACAGCAACAAGTGGTGCGAGTAAATCCGATCCTGGCAATAGGTAGTCATTTAAGCTCGACCCATGAGATTTAGCCGCTGCATCGAAAACCATTCTGATCTTACCAGGTTTGTTCTTATTCACAGTAGCAAAATGAGGTGATTACCATGTGTGGGGAGGTTCGATTGCAGCTTCTTCAATTGTCAATTTTTTCAAATATCCTTTCTTTACGTAGCTGTCAATCTTTTCGCAGTAGATTTTTTCCAATTCCTTGCTCCTTTCCAGATCTTCATCTTCCTAAACAAGCCTTATTTCAAAGTGATCTCCAACTTCTCGAGCTGTTCTTCTCATTGTATCCATTGCTTTCTTTTCTTTTATAGTAAGAACATTTTTGGGTGGCAAAATACCGTTTGACTAAATCATGTAATAAGTCATCTTTCTTACTACAAAAATGAATGGAATCTATCATATCTATTCCAGATTGGATATTTGGGCCATGTAGAGACCAGCAAAAACTACATTTCATTGCAATAGGAGAAAATCTTTCATTTTTGTAATCACTTCGGATTTGTCTAGGAATTATGAGGTTAATATTGTCCTGACCAATCATGAACATAGGTTCTCCATTCCCAAATTTAGTTTTTCGTCTTACTCCTGACATTTGAAGATCTCGGCAATCTGAATTTTTGGATTTTTCTGGAAATATCTCCAGTCCACTTGATGCAGAGGGATTGTTTGTTACCTTTGAGTCCCAACTTTCTGAGGATGTCCTCTTCTATCAAGCTCACCGCTGATCCTTCAACACAGAGTGCTAGGGTAGGAATCTCTCTGCCATTTCCTCCGATTTGAAAAATCAAAATATTAATATCTCAAACAATACTAACTGTACTTTCCATTTTCACTTATAAAATTAAAATTGTTGAATTATGTTTGAATCAAGGTTCTGTTTTTGTTAGTTATATTTTATTTGACGTTAGAAGGTACTGTTGTCAGATCATTCATCAAAACTTGTCATTTAGATTCTTGACATGACTTTTTGGGTTTATAACCTTCCACAATCTGAAAATGAAAAAATGTTAATCCAAATAAATCTGTACAAGTGTAGAAGGGCAAATTAATTAATTTGCCCGATGAGTTGGGATAAGGCCACGGTCCATCCTCCTCCAACACCAGCTCAGAGAATCATTTGTTCTTTCATACCAGCCGTGGATTTGAAGGTACTCCCACCGAATATGTTGGGCGGCGGCTGCATTTGTTGGAGGTAGAGAGGTAGGCTAGCTCGAACGTTGGCTTTGTTAGGGATTTTGAGAATATTTCATAGCGGATTTGGTTCAAAGAGGTCTCATCTGCCTTAGATGAATAGAGGTCTGCCAAGAACAGTTGACTTGCTGAAAGAGAACCTCAGGATCTGCATCTTCATGATGAAAAACCTTGATAATCTCTTATAATGTCGTGTTCTTTTCAAGAAGCTTGACAAACTTCAACTTCCCTTGGCGATAGAATGCAGAGGTTGTATCACTTCTACTGATTGCCTGTAGGAATAGAAAATTCTCTTTGACCAACAGACGAGAAGTTGAAGTACTTGGGAGAGTAGAATGTGTTATGAGAGGTCTCTTTTCTCTTTCGAATATATTTTCCTTCAACTTTCGTGAATCACAACTGAAGCATCATGTAATATGAATAACATGAAAATTCATGTACTCGAAAAATTTCCGGCAATAATTCAAGCACTAGGGAGATTATAAGTGAAAATTTTTTGTTCAAGCGGAAATCGAATGGAATTAGGTAAATTGAGGTCATGTGATTGAATACAATCAATAAGAACAACATTATACTGATAACAGACCCAACGGCCTGTTTTCACTCTCAGACACGTTGCTATGGATATACATATTTTGATTTAATTCGAATTTGAAGTTTCAAATATTCAATAACGTCAAAATTTCAGTGATGTCATGATTTGGTTGTAATACTGACGAGAAGATTGATGAAATTTTGTTATCAAATATATCAAAATAAACTGTTTACAATAACACATTTGAATGGAAATTACTTATAGACCATTGCAATGCTACAAAGTATCGGTTAGCAAAAAAATTTCTATTCGAATAACCCTCGAACATTGATGAATATAACAACTTCTTCAAGCTTGTTGCTTATAGAAAACAGACCTCCGCCTTCGGCTCGGTCTATTTCCAAGCAACAAGCTTTCGGAATCTGCTATGATTATCAATGTCCTTGGGTTATTACTACTGATAACGGATGTTGAATAAATGAATATTTAAAACTTACGATGTGAATGCAATTCAAGAAATAGAAAGATCCAAAACACCCAAACTACATACATTTTCGCTCGACGCGCGTTTCGTCAACAAAGCATGTTGAGTATGCTTGCTTGGTGTTTTGGATATTTCCATTTCTTGAAAAACGGATGTGTAATTCAGTAAATTTGTATTCGACAGGGGCCCTGGCGAGAAAGTTTTGGGGTAGTTTTGATTTCTTCCGTCTTATACGTTTTTTGAAGTGCTGAATCCGAATCTAAAGTTTGCTATCAAAATTTCTTGACGGAACATTAAAAAAAATGCAAAAATATGATAAAAAATTGTCAGTTTTTCGTGAAAATCTTTTCCATTCAGAATGAAAGTATATAAAATTTGCTACAAATTCCACTATACAGGTTTTTTTTTCGACAAACAGTTCGGGCTCAAACGCCAAATAAAAATTGGCTTATTTCTGCTGAGTCAGCAAACACCCACTTTTTCACTGCAAAACTCTTATTGACTATTTAATGACATTTTTAGTGAATTTCTCAAGGAATTATATTGTAATAAAACTAAAAGTAGTCTTGTTCGTCATTGGAGCAGTTTCAATCAAAGGACTCATCTGAGGTTATGTCGATGACTGCTAGTGACAATTTCTTTATTGTACTACGTGAGTTGAGCATATGTGGTCCAATATTGGTTGAATTTTACTCTGTTGAAAAGCTTCCGCACCCTACCTCCGCGGGTTTCTAGATGCTCATTCCACCAGACCGTTTTCTTATTTTAAGCCTTTTTTTCTCAAGACAGCTTTCCTCGTAGGCTTCGACTATTGCCTTGTCCACTTCGTCTACTGCCCTCTCAAGTCTCTCCCTGTCTAGTATTTCAGTCACGGGCCTCTCGAATGCCGCTGAGTGCCGCTGAGTATCTTTTTCAGTTTCTATATTTAACTGAAGTACGCGATGGGGTAACTAGATCGTATAATATATGATTGTATAATAATATATTCATATGAAATATTTTTTCAAGATTTTGGTTTGAATTTCAAGTTTTGTACGGTTTCGGACCTCATTAAATAACTTGTTTGTAATTTTTGAAAAAGTGACCTGTTCCTTCATTGTATGATCTAAATAAGGTATGCGCAGAACTGGGGGAATCCACTGATTAACTTCAATAATAAATTAGAGTTTTGTAGAGAGAAAGTGGGATTTTTCCTAGTCAGCTGAAATATGCCAATTTACAAGTAGTCCTTGAGCCCGAATGGTTCGTCGTAGAAGAAAACTTGTATGGTAAAATTTGTAAAAAATTGTATGCTCTTTCATTCCTGAGAGAAAGGTTATCGACGAAAAATTTATAGTTTTCAACTTATAAGCAATAAACCGCAGAAGAAAGAGATTTTTTAGGTTTTTTGCATTTCTTTCAATATTCCATCACGAAAATTTGTTAGCAAACCTCAGATTCGAATTCAACACATCAAAAAACATAGAGAATGAAAGTAATCAAAACTACCCCAAAACTTTCTTGGTAGAAATACATTTTGATTAGATTAGTGATGCTAAGCATAAAAACAAGACTACATAGGTTATGTGACAGCAAGGACATCCCTGGGATTCTTCTATAATTCCTCATTTATTTTATTTGACAAAAGTTTCAAATTTCGTTCAAGATCTGCATATACCAAGTTCGACCATTAATTTCCTCTCAATATTACCTTTGGTTTCAATAATAATAATAATAATATTTTAAAAATGAAACATTCACTCAGGGCCGCCCAGAGCCGGGCCGGGGCCCGGCGATAAAGTCTCGTACTGAACGTACTGTTATAACCTTTTTAATTGAGGAAGGGAGTAAATTTGAAACCGTTTTAGCAAGTGAAAACTTAATACACTGTTCACTTCAAATACTCTGTTTTATACATTTACAATTACTAGGAATTGAATGAAAAACAACTGTTTTTTGAATATCCACAATATATTACTACTTGTAATATTTTTAATTGCAATTATTTATGAATACCTCCCAAGAGGTTATCTTGAACGATGGAAAATAGCGACTAAAGTTTGTCTTTCAGCCGCAGATGATTCCACAATAGATTGTATAAATATCCTATTCATATTTTCGAACAAAAATTACAATTATTTACATCTACAATTATTTATAACATAGCTTTCCTTGCTTTCACTTCGGTAAAAGATTGTATCACATTATTGAAATTAAGAGTCCGGGCAAGTGTTGACTCTATAGTCAGTAGTCCCAAATCTGACAACCTCTGCTTACACCTAGTCGATCTGAGACAGTTTTTTATTCTGCTCAACACACTTAACGACTTTCCAGCATGTGCTACGGAAACCGGCATACAACAGAAACGTTAGACAAATTTAGTTTGACGATCTTGTTTGAAAGTTCTAGTGGGCTTTCTGTTTGAATTGATTATACTTTTGAGGTACTTCATTTCCTCGACTAAAGTCAGGGCTCTCTGTGATACTTATTTCTCAATAATTCTATAAAAATTAAAATTTCATTTCAATATCTCTTAGTGCTGTAGAACTTGAGTTAGAAAACATCACCTTAATGCACTTAATTCGTCAATGAGACTTTCAATATTTTCAACCCCGACGTCCAAGGTATCAAAATATTTATCCAAATCGACGCCATAACTACACACTTGAAAGTGTTTAGATATTCTGATACTCCATTGATTGTTGATCTTATTTCCACTGTTATGTTGAGATTCAACAAAGATGAAACGGCTTCTTTAATATTGCCTATGTGCGCATGCCACTATTGGTCTGACACATTCCACTTGAGCACTCCAACTCGTGTCTTCCAACTTTTTAGGCTACAGCTGAACAAATTGTACAGGTTCTGAATAATTCCAAAGAATGCCTTCAGTGCAACACACATCAGCACTTACCCCACAAAGGTTCAAACTGTGGCACCCACAGGGTGATTAGATAGCCAGAGGGTTCGATTTCAAAATAATAGCCTGCACACCCTTATACTTGCCATTCATATTGCTACCATTATCGAACCCCTGGCCTCTACAATCATCTGAGGAAATGTCGTGATTTTTGAGAACTCCTTTGATTAGACTTGCATTATCTTCTCTTGCAGTCAGAAACCTCCAAGAATCGTTCATGTATTTCATATTCTTTTTCGTCCTCTTTGAAAGCAATGTACCTAAATACAAAAGAGGTTTGCTCAACATGGCTTGAGTCTGGTGTAGAATCAACCATAATGGAATAGTATTTAATCTTTTAAGCTTGTCTACAATAAATTTCCGCACATATGTAGCACAACTTGATTTGAACTCATTCTGAGTTCTCCAAGACAAATAATGCTGTTTGATTTTTGAGACTGCTGAACTTGTTCTAGATGCTTTGATAGAACAGTGTTATAGGGACTTAAAAGTTCTAGCACGCCCAAAAAGTTTCCATTGTCAGGCTGGCCCACTTTCTGCGTTAATCCCGTGAAAGGAAGGCCACGCTGACTTAAAAATAAGCTCACATCTAGGAGCCTGCATAGGATCTGTTTCCATTTCGCTCTACAATTGGTTCTGAATGCTGTGAAATATGGTACCTTCTTTTTTAAATGTCTTTCCATTTCATATAACACTCTTTGTGACTATGGCTGCTTTGATGTTAAGGTATTCTTTCGTATAACTTTTTCCATTTATGTTCTTTTGTATACCCAGTAACTGAAGCAAACTTAGATCGCACCGATTCTGCTTGAGCACAAAATAGTCGACAAGGAAAGCAAAATAAAGACTGCTTTATATTACTCCAAACAAGCCAATCTCTTGAGACAACCTCACTATTAGGCAGTTTGAACTCTAGCGGATATAAGGGAAATTGTCGTCCCGTTGAGTCTGCAGGAAAAATGTTTGGATGGTCCTCTAGCCCCTTTAATACTGCAACTTCCACATCTTTTGTACTAGGTTGTAACGTACTCAAATTAAAAAGGGGGAACATTCTCCATGAAAATTGTAAAATGTGATTTCACAATAGATTCTATGAATATCCTATTCATATTTTCGAACAAAAATCAAAGTACTCAAATTACTTCTGTCAAAAATATCACGTTGTAGAGCAATGTTCGTTGATGGTGCTTCATCATCTTTTTCATGTTCGTGTAATTGTGGTAGGATTGAAGATTCAGATTCTCCGCTATTTAGTGAAAGTAGCACACGGTCAACATTTAAATTATTGGAGGATTCCTCTTATACTTACTCTTATAGCTGTTTTTCGACTGTGAAAAATAATCCAACCCATTCTGTTGACCTTTCTTTGCCTTTTCGTCTCTTTCACGTTTTTCTTTTCGCTTAATGTATCCAGATTTGTGTTGGTTTTCCATTGATAGTCCCAGTCCTAAAATAAAACGAGCAATGTAAGTTAAATATCACAAATCCAAATAAAAACGAAATCCCGTTAAAGAGCCCGTTCTTATATTCTGTGGTCTAGAAATATCTATACATGTTTCATCAATAATAACTTCGAAAATAAATTGCGGAATATCAATCACAGAGATAATATACCTATAGGTACAAAAACTATTAATCGCACCTAATTCACATTAGCTAATCCTAAGCTGCGGCTGTTTGGCCATAAGAAACTAGGTAGTTATTCTCGAGATAACGAATTATTGATAACTATGAATTTAATATAAGTAGAAATAGAAAGTGCTGATGATTGAATAGAGAACATAGTGGATAATTACGATTCGCATTTCAAAGAGTGACTTAGAATTCGCTCACCTATGGTTGAAAATATATACATTTTACTAAACATGTTTACTAATCTTAATTGAGAAAACTTACTTTATTATTCTCAAATGTTTAAATCGTCCAATCTACTTAATCACGTTCTCTATTCAACTCTTAACTGTATGTAACTGAATATGATAATGAAACACACAAACAGAATAATGCGTAGTCAACGACGAACGACCTACGAATACTGAACCAAAAATTAGGGGTTCTATTCTTTTATGAATTGGATTTAATGACTCGACACATACAATCAACAATGAGTCATTACCTACCAGTTATACAGAGCAGTTGTGTACCATTTCATTTCACCAAATCTATTAAGTTGTATCAATAATAGAAATCAATAATAAACATTGCATAAACCATCAACACAAGTGTTTCTCTGAAGAATAGTCTTCGTACAATAACAAAAATTGGAATTTTCATTCAATGATAATTCTACCCAAAACAACATACTCAAAGTTCATCTTGGACTCATTTCATAATTCACTTTCTGGAAAAATTTTAATATTATCAAACGTTGTTGAAGTTTTGTTCAGTGATATGAGACCATTTCACTTGTAACTTAATTTCCCAATTTAACTCCAATTTTAAATTTTTAGTTTGTATAATAACCGTACAATTTGACCGCTGGATTCACTTATATCATTAATTCTTAGTTTTCATTTCATAAATCGTTCACAGATACGCAGTTCTGGGAGATACTGTTACCATAGAACTGGACAGATTCGGGAAAAATAGACCCATCTGGTTCATCTATACAGGAATGGGTTCCCAATGGACAGAAATGGGCAAAGACTTAATGCGCATAAAAGGTTTCAGGAACTCTATTCAGAGATGTGCTGCAGCGTTGGAGCCTCACGGTATCGATTTGATAGACGTGCTAACAAACCCATCGTCTTCAACTTTCGACGACATCGGTAACTGTTTCTGTGCCATCGGCGCTGTCGAAATAGCCATGACCGATGTTCTTTTTTCATTGGGAATCGTGCCTGATGGCATAGCTGGACATTCTCTCGGAGAAGTAGGTAAGCTATTGAATGCATATTTGAGTACATTCGAAGCAAAACTCTGTATTTGCAGAAATAAAATTCGCGGTTTTAACTAATTCAAATTAACAGTGCACGACGCACACAAGAATACAGAACGTTTGACGCAGAAGTTTTTATTTCAGGCGCAAATTAGCTATAAAGATCATACCCAGATGCATAAAAATCCACTTCGGATAAAAATGAGGATTTGACCGTTTAATGCTTTTTTCTAAAATTCGGTTATAGAGCAAATACATAGTTTTTCATCTGATGTACTTATTTAGAATCGCCATTTTAGAGGTTGGGTCGTAGGTTGCTCGTACGCAGATGGTCAGATTACTCCAGAACAAGCAGTATTATTGGCGTACGCCAGAGGGTATGCATCCAAAAATACCAAATTACCACCAGGACAAATGGCTGCGGTAGGTCTCTCGAAAGAAGAACTGCTGCGTATCCTTCCTGAAGATATTTTCATTGCCTGTCAAAATAGCAAAGGGTCCGTGACCATATCAGGTCCTAAAGAGTCAACAACTGCCTTCGTGGAGAAACTTACTGCTCAAGGAATATTTGCAAGACTGGTGAAGTCCGCTGGTATAGCTTTCCATACGAAGTATATTGGAGGTGCAGGAAACTTACTTCTAGATTTTTGCAAGAAAGTGTTGACAAACCCGAAGCCTAGGTCCACGAAATGGGTATCCAGTTCAGTACCCCCTAGTCGGAAGGATGAAGATTGGGCAAATTACAATTGTGCCGAGTATCACTATAATAATTTCTGCAGCCCTGTTTTGTTCGATCAAGTATATGAACACATACCAGAAAATGCTATAGTTATAGAGGTTGCTCCTCACGGGCTATTGCAAGCCATTCTCAAACGAGAGCTTGGTCCAGAGACTACTCATATAAGTCTTGGCAACCGTTCTAGTGATGACAATGAGAGATTCTTCCTCTCAGCCATTGGAAAGTGAGTAGAACTACGAATTTCAGTAAAACTTGACGATATCTTATTATTTTCAGGATATTTCTGGCTGGAGGTCAACCGAATCTGAGAAATTTGTACAATGATGTGAGTTTTCCTGTTAGTCGCAGCACCAAAATGGTGTCACCCATGGTGAAGTGGGATCACAGTATTTCTTGGTACGTCCCGTTTTGGAAAAATAAGGACACTTTCGGAGAAGTTGTCTCCATCGACTTGTCCAGTGAAAAATATGGTTTTCTTGCGGGGCACGAGATCGATGGGCGAATTTTGATGCCAGCAACTGGATATTTGGTGAGTTCGGTTTATCCCTCTCTTCGGAAATTCTTCGTTCTTATGGCCTATGTTCCTCTGTGTGTCAAGATTTTTGAATGTGTACCATAATATGCAATCTGTCAATTACATATCATATCTCTTTTACACCTATCTGTTGAATTTTTCTTGGTTGATCTCTTTTTTGTATCTCAATGGTGAGTAATAGTAGCAAGTGCATGGAATCTAGCAACCAACTTCATCGTGGAAAAGAAATCTCACTATCAGCCATCAAACTAATATTAGGTAAAGGTAAATTTACCTTTGGACGGAAAGTATCTTTCGATGGTTTCGCATTCTTCATTTCCAACCAGAATAGAAAAACTGGATATTGGATCCAGCACATCTACGATTGGCCTGAGGGTATTTTCGATCCTTCTCCCCCTCTTCATTTGCATATTGTAGCGGAGACATTAATAGAGACTGGGAGTGCATAGATCAATGGAGCAGCAACAACCTAGGCCCTTTCAACTCAATGGAGGTCATAAGTACCGTCACATATACGACATGTGACTTCAATCCACTCCTTTGATGGACCATACATCACCACCATACAAGATAGGGAAGTCATATCAATGCTGTTAAGAGGGTGAATTTGGTACATCTGGAAAGAGCAATGGAGTGGGGGCTGGTATATACGGGGAGCATATAAGCAGAACGTACCGTGTTTCAGTCAGCGGCAGATATTCTGGCTCTCTGATTGGTTGTGACCAAACGCAGGTGTATTTTGCCTATCCAGACTAAAACGTGGTGCATTTTGAACTAGCGTGAATTAGTTTTTTGCTCGCAATTGACACACAAACCTAACCTGAGCAAGCTAACCTAGCTTGCGAGTTGAAACTACGTGAATTAGTTTTTCGCTTGCGATTTACACACAAACCTAATCTGAGCAAGCTAACCTAGATTGCCTGTTCACCACAGGGAATTTTTTCGAATAAATTTCCGGGCGACAAAATGCACCACGTTTAAGTCCGAGGAAAGACATTAGTCCAAGCCTCGGTACTCAAGCCTCTACATTCCAAGCCGAAGTAATGGCTATTTCCGTTCGCACGAGAAAGATTCTATGACAGTTAGTGTGATCATGCAGGTTTTCTTGCCAACTAGTTTGGGAGACGCGTAGAAACCTCAGGGACCTAATAGCACAGAACAAGGTAAAACTGGTCCGGGTAACAAGTCACAGGTAATGCAGAAGAAATGAGTCAAGAACCATCATAAATTTTCCTGGGAAATTGCCTAAGTGATTTTTGATGATAAGAGGACGATTTTTTGAAGTTAAACAAAATAAATTTCTGAATATTTGCAAATTAAAAAAAAACAATTTTTAAAAGCTGTATCTCAGAAACCATTAGGCCTATAGAGACAAAACAATTTGCAAATTCCATCTTGTTTAAAAAACTATTCACGGTCATGGTCGAAAAACCACTCTTTCATGGCCAAAACGATCAAAAACTTGAAAAAGTACAAAAAAATTGCGGAAGGGCCTCGAGGTCGAAAACTTGGTGAAAGTACCCCCACATCATCTAGAACATTGTGTGAAAAAATCACTTCTACCTTATTTCATATACGTGACAATGTCCTATTTGACTGTACTACAGGCTTTACTCTGCTATTAAGACAACTTCTCGAACTGAGCCAGAACTCTCTTGAGAAGGTGGTAGGGTTCCTTACAGGGCACTGCTACCTGTGAAAACACCTGCATGTGCTGGGGATACACCGAGACTCTGTGCAGATTCCCACATATTGTTTCTTCGGATACTGTAGTGCAGAAAACATCATCCTACAGGGAAACCTCGTGAGCAACCTTTAAGAGTGCATCAGAAATTCTGAACACCAGGTTCATGAAATATTTTAAGACAGAGTTTCTGTTCTGTTGGACTCATGGACTCATGAAGGAAACTGCTTGGCAATACGACAAAATATTGGTAACACGATTCCACGTAGTGCGAGTAGTGGAAAAAATCTCACGGGAATAAGAAGTCAGCAATAGAAACGATTTTCATCGTAAAAGGCGCTTTCGACAATGCAAAAAGTCGCCCAAGACCATGGAACACAGTTCAATAGATTGCTGAAAGGAGGAATCATCATAAAATACTAGTAATTTCAATCGGACAGTTGAAGGGTGTAAATGGGTGGTAAACCGAGTGCATATAACACCAAATAACTAGTCTTGGATAGTAACGATGGCTAGCACCAAGATGTATTACAACCGTTGTGATTGGGTTTGCAACGGTTCAAATAGGCAATAATCGGTATAATATCCGTACTTTTGATTGCTAGTGCTCAAACCCTATTGCTGTGTTACAGCTAGTCCCAAATGGCCTGTCTCACAGGACTCATGGAACTATTGTTTGCGAAACTGAATAGCATGAAAACTAAATAAACGAACCCCTGTAACTTTCGCGAGCAATCATCGTTCAATAGCCGAAAAGTAGTACTGACAGTGGATGAAGTAAAGAAACTTCCACGGGAGAACTGGGTCGGTAGCCAAAAGGTTGTCCAAGCTGCCCAGCCAGGTTTTTTCCAGATCGCTTTGTACACCGGAGGCGATTCATTCGAGAAATCATCATCGTTGTTTCGGATACGCCTGAAGGAGTTTATCACCGTTGATCGGTTTTAAAGAAAGTTAAACCCCAAGCGAACCCTATAATAATTCTCCGAAAAATACTCTTGACAGTGGAATTAACTTATGAGCTTTTCGTAGCTGGCCGGGTATCCAGACTGTCCAGCCTGGTCTTTTTCACCTCGCTTTATAGACTGGGAGATGATGACAGGTTTTAGGTGACGATTTTCTCGTTTATGAGGACTGAAAGATATAAGAGTGCGGTCTCCGCGTGGCTTTCATATGAAAAATTCAATTTTCATTTGCCCAAAAAACTTTTCAATTGGCAGCAATGAGAAAATCACTAAAAATTTCCATTTTTCTTGCCACTTGCAATCCTCATAATAATAATAATAATAATAATATTTATTTGCATTGCAATTAAAATAACATGTTATTTGGATGATTTGATACAATAATGCAAATTAGAGCTGAAAACAATTTGGAAAAGTTCTAGTTCAGCACCAGGCAACAAAATATTTACTTTCAAAATTGTTCGTGTGATTATATAATATAAAACGATAAAATCGTCCCAAAACACATGTTTTTGTGCAAATGCGAAAATTGAATTTTTCCATATGAAAGTCACGCGGTGACCGCTTACAATTTTCATAATTTTTATCAGCACTTTCATATCTTCCAGTCCTCTAGTGGCATAAGCGACAAAATCGTCACCTGAAATCTGTCACAATCTCCTTGTCTCAGAACTACTAGATGCAGACAATTGTTGGTTCACAGATGTTTTGAAAACAGCCTCAGGCGCTGGGGCGGGTGTTTACCTGTGGACCTAGGATAGATAATTCAACCTGCCTAGGGTCCTTTACAACTGTAATCTAGGTAGAAATTCACGCCATTGACTTATGCTCTTCGACTTTTCTTTCCGTGATTGAATAGATCAAAATATTAAAATATGTGAAATACGACGAAAACAACTGAAAACGACTAAAAGCTAAATGCAGAATTAGATGAATGAGGTCCAGCTTGGTAGTGTTCTTATGCGAAAGGAGTATGGCGAAATTTCCCTTTCAACCACTCACTGAAGAAAATGGCACCCTAAATGTTTCCGTACAAAGTATACATGTGCTGAAATTTTCAGTTGCCGACCATACGTCCTGTTGTCCTAGAAAATATGTCCCATTCAACTGATTTTCCAAATTTTCTGCCTCACCAAATACCTTTGATATTACTGTTCGTTTTCTTGAATTTCTTCTTGACGTTTCGCTAGAGCGAGTGGATAATCTCCGATGACTGAAGATTTCTTCTACGGAAATTCTATTCACTTCGACTCAGGTAGTTCTGTAGGCTCATTACATTACATTTTCTACAGCTGTCTCAATGTCGTCGTTTTTCTTTGCTGTTTTAGAATTCCTGATTACATTATCTATGATTTCTAAGATTGGGATTCCATATTCGGTTGAGGTTCACAGCTTCTTCTTTTCTCTTGAAATTCTAAATTTTTTTGTGGATCTCTATTGTCTCTTATACAAGTCGGCTATGGTATTTCTGGTTGGAGGCAATAAGTTTTACGTCCCCAAACATAATCCTGTGGTCGACTTGTCCGTATGGCCTAATCTGCAGTTACTCTGATGCTCCTTCAGTTTTGTTCCCATGGATCTTTTTGTAGTTTCGATGTACACCTTTCCGCAAGTGCATGGTATGCGATATACCCTCGTTGCTGATAGTGGATCTCTTTTGTCTTTTGTCGATCTGAGGCTTTGCTGTATCTTCTTGGTGGGTTCGAAAACCATTTTTATGTTGTGTTACTCCAAGAGTTTTCCAATTCTATCAGTGATCTTCGGGACATATGGTAGATACGCACGTTCACACACAGAATTGGAAAATTCTTGGGCAACACAACATAAAAACTATCTTTAAACCCATCAAGAATATAAAGCAAAGCCTCAGGTCGGCAAAAGACAAAAAAGACCCACATCAGCAGCTGGGGTATATCGCATACCATGCACTTGTGGAAAGGTGTAAATCAGAACTACAAAAAGATTCATGGGAACAAGACTGAAGGAACATCATATGAACTGTCGACGGGGGCAGAACACACGCTCAGTGAAGGAAACCACAGGATTCTGTTTGAGGACGCAAATCTTCTTGCCCCCAACTAGAGATACCATAGTCGACTTGTACGGGAGGCAATAGAGATCCACAAACCCACTGAGAATTTCATCAGAAAATAAGAAGCTGTGAGCATATCAACCGAATATGGAATCCCATTCTTAGAAATTCTAAAATAGTACAGAAAAACGACGAAATTAAAAAAGCAGATATATAGAAAAGGCTCAGCGCACAGAACTACCTGAGTCGAAGTAAATACAATCTCCGCAGACTGAATCTTCGGTCATCGGAGATTATCCTCGATGTATGAGCCTCTGAAAAAGCTAGCAACTCGCTCCAGCGAAACGTCAGGAAGAAATTCCAAAAAACAACAGCCTTCAAACCCGAGTCGAAATAGTGAAACTGAAAACTTCGGCAGCGAAAAAACTTAACCATTTTATCTGACATCACTGTTTTTCACTCAACAGGAGCTGGTGTGGTCAGTCTTCGCAAAAATGCACCTGAAACAAATAGAAGAATTGCCCGTTGTCCTAGAGAAAATGAAATTTAAACGGGCGTCCGTCCTTCATTCCAGCGAAGTGGTCAAATTTCTTGTGAATATAATGAAACAATCTGGATATTTCGAAATTTTCGAAGGTGGCTCTGTAGTTGTTACAGGAACGATAAAGGTACCCAGGGATATTTCCACCGAATTTTCACAAGAGGATATTGCGGACACGCCTAAAAATTGTTACTTGATGATGAAGCGAGAAGATGTGTATAAGGAATGCCGCCTGAGGAGGTACATGTACCAGGGATTGTTCCAAGGGATAACTGAATGTGATGTCCAGGGAACTCAAGGAAAAGTCCAGTGGTCAGGAAATTTCACCAGTTTCCTGGACACCATGCTGCATATGAATGTTGTTAGGGATAAAGATAGAGGTTTGACGCTGCCTACATCACTGGATCAAGTTATAATTGATCCGGTCAAACACTTGAAACTGGTAGAAGGAAAAAAAGGTAATTGTAATTAGAGTCAGGGGTTATTTTTGGCTTTTCCAATAATTTCAGTAACTTATTTGGAATTGAGTACCAATTATTATTCCACAATACAGGGGGTCCCTCCAAGAACTTCATTGATCAATATAATGGAAAACTGTAAGTGGGCCGAAATAAAAAAATTGGTATTTTATTGTTGTTGATGGGAACTATCTGGATATATTCCAAAATGAAAAGGAATCTAACTTCCTTATTATAAATGGGACCCCTGTATTTTATAGTTTTTTTCAGATTCTACGCGAAATTCTAAACATATAGTCTTTCCAATATCTATTGCAGAACATTACAATCGTTCCAAAGCCTTACCGACAATTTCGTTTGATATGCCGACACCTCATTTAGATAAATGATGATTTATAAATCTCCAGCCAAAGACTTTGCATTTTGCCGCACGCTTTGAATCTATACGAGTTGTTACAATTGATAGTGGATGAACTATACTTCATGTATAATGTTTAACCGTTTCCAAAATATTTCAAATTTTAAAAAATTTGATTAAGAAATATATTTTTTCAACAGTAACATAACAAAGTAGCCTTTAGCGAGTTCAAATCTCAACACAAAGTTAATGCCATTATAATTGACAGTTTTTTCACTCTAGAGCGACAAAATTGACAAAAGGCTCGCTATCAGCGCGGGCGGACTACAGCGCCCTCTCGTGGGGGAACTATATTCGCTTTGGCAAGGCGCTCTTCTACTCTCCTGATTGAGAGCAGAAGAGTTGCTACAATTGCGCTCATGATTCCATCCTTTCTCTGACCCCCTGGGTTATGTAGAGTAGAATATTTCCATAGTGACTTGTCATTATATATGAATTGTTAATTATTATGAAATTTAAAATAAAACCCTTATTTAAAATTTATTTCTGCCCTTCACGCCGGCGATCGGGATTCAAATCCAGGACTAACAATTATTTTTTTATTTGTTAGAGGTGTGGATTATATTGCCAGCAATTTGGATAGGTACCGACTATATCTATCAAAAAATTTACAATCAATTTTAATCTAGTAAATAATAAAAGGTTTTAATATTATTCGGTAATAATGTATGATCTGTATCTGATATATGCATTTTGTCGAAAAAATATTGTGTGTATTTCGAGCACAAAGTGTAATTGCCGCTCTCCAAAGATTACTGCGCTCCACTTCGCATCGTGCGGTAACTCTCTTTATCAGAGCGTCAATCCATCACTTTACGCTCTAAATACACCAATAGCTATTTTGGATTTCTGCACAGGAAACTAGTAAACTAGCAAGTATTTCGAAGTGAGTTCTCGTAGATTAATGAAATTATGCTCGCTCCGCTTACTATTTCATGGTTTAGTTTAGGGAAGAAGAACAAAAAAGAAAAGATGACCTAACCTTATCTACTATGTAACCTTCTAATCCAATATCATAATCACTTATCTTGGATGAATTAAAATATTCTCGCTTTGCTGTTCCCTAATGCCTTAAGTTGCGAGTAAGATCAGGTCATTATTCCTTTCTTCTTCCTCCCTAAACCACGAGATAAAAAGCGAAGCGAGCTTTCATCTCAACCATCAAGTCAGATTAGTGTACCAGTGTAATACTACGATTGCATTCAACTTGAATAGCGAGCACAGCGAGGTTAGATTAAGGGTGAGTTCCTAATGCATCGTTTTTGCTTTTCGAGTCGCGCATCACTCATTCCAATTGGCGAGTTCTTGTCACGATTTACCAATTCGCCAAGCAGAATGCGTGACGCGCGACGCGAAAAGCAAAAACGATGCATTGGGAACATAAGATATTTCCGATCATGATGACAACAAAAGAACGAACATTATTAATACTATAGGTTATGTTTACGGTTATTAGGCATTCCAGAACACGTGACCACTGCCCTTTAAAAATGGATGCCGGACCACAACAAACCGAGTGTTATGTCATGTGTGGGTTGATTCTAATCATCCATATTATATCTGTTGATTATTAGATTAGATTCTAATTATTACCAGTTGATAAACACTGTATTAACTACATATTGTGACACTGATGTCCAGCGATATAAAGGCAAAATCAAAGCCATTAGCACGGATTACTGATTACTAACAATGATCTGTAAACATACAGTATCGGAAACATTTTATCTGGGGTATAGACAGAAATCTACGCGAGCAACAAGGAACGCAATAATATGATAATACCACATAAACAAGAGAGACGCACCACTATGCGCCTCTCATGTTACCCAACCCGATGCATTAACGAGCCACGTGGCATTGCGACACACTGATATTAGAGTTCGTCGATATCCCTTCCTCGAGAGAGTAGAGGAGAAATTTTAATGCTCTCTCAACATATGATGATATGATGATGAAAGAGAGAGAGATGCAGCTTTAGCTAAATTCAAAAGAACGATATCACCTGTTGATTGGTCTAGGTACAAAGAATTACGAAACTTCACACTATCATCAGAAGAGAAAAGAAGGCTTACTACGACAGTATTTTCCACTCACGCGACTCAAAACAATTACGGAGTGCCTTAAGAAAAATCAACCCAAAGAAAAACTATTCTGATCTGCCAATCAATCTGCAGACTCCTTATTTCAGTTCTGTTTTCATTGACCAGAAGTTGACAATGATCTCTTAAAATTCTACAATACTGAAAAATTTCCTAAATTGAGAAATTATGATTCTCCGTTCAAAATACGCTTTATTTCTGTTATAGAAGTCAGAAATTTTTTATCGAGTATTAAATCAAATGCTATTGGTTCCGATGGAATAACTGTTAACATGTTGAAATTATTTTAGTCCAACATTTGATATTTATCTAATACACATATTATAATCAAACCTCTCGGCAAAATAAAGAATCCTCAAGAATTTTCAGATCTAAGGCCAACTAGCATTCTACCTGCAATATCGAAGATTCTAGAAAAAGCCGTTCATCGGCAATTAACGTTGTATATCAACGAAAAGAACATTGTTCCAGATTGCCAAGTTGGATTCCGGTCTGGCTACAATACTACATCAGCGTTAGTACAAGTTACTGACGATATCGTCAAAAATACCGATTGTAAAAATTTAACAGCATTAATTACAATCGACTTCCAAAGGCTTTCGATAGGATAAATCACACATTACTCTGTTGCAAACTAAGATACTTAGGCTTTTCTAATGACACCATGTTCTTCATCACCTCCTACCTCTCGAATCGCAATCAGAAAGTCTCTGTTAACAATGTTATGTCTACCTCACAAACTGTTACATCCGGCCTACCTCAGGGGTCTATTTTAGGGCCGCTACTCTTCATTATATATACAAGTAATATTCTAACCTCAATTAAATATTGCAAAGTTCAAGCATACGCAGATGATACCCGCAAATTTATTTAAACCTCAATATGGAAAATCTTGAATCTGTTGAGAAAAAGATCACCAGTAAAACCGGGTACTCACCGGATACCCTGTGCATCCCAATAGTTATAACTCCAAAAGTATTGGAGATCCATTCGAAATTTTCAGATTCGTAGTCAGGAGACAAAACTACGTATAACATAAGACGGAAATAAAAGTAAGTGATGTATTTTTAGCTTTAGGCTGCACAAGCGAGGCAAGGAAAGATGGAAATAAATTCCAGCCGCTCTTATTGGGTTGATTCTGAACTAGTAACCTATATTGCTGACTATCATTTCCGTCATATGAGGTAGTGTTTGGTAATAAGGCCACACTTTTTTGTTATATTTGCTGCTGTTTATAATAATATCCGTCTCATTTAAAGCCTTGGTATTCAAATAATAAAAACTTGCTGTCGGACCTTATTACCTGCATGTTAGGGTAATGAAGCCCATAATAAGTCTGCAGAATTATGTTTATTGATTGTATGTATACAGTATCAGAATGTTTTCATCTGGGGTATGGTGGTTTTATGAGAGCGTAAAGAAAACCTTGCTATATGTTGAGAGATCATTACAATTTCTCCTCTACTCGCTCGAGAAAGGGATATCGACGTGAGTTGTTAATTCGTCGGACGAGGCAACAGGAGAGGCGCGCAGTAGTGCGTCTCTT
This sequence comes from Chrysolina haemoptera, assembly GCA_958298965.1. Classification (NCBI taxonomy): domain Eukaryota; kingdom Metazoa; phylum Arthropoda; class Insecta; order Coleoptera; family Chrysomelidae; genus Chrysolina; species Chrysolina haemoptera. The sequence continues at coordinate 19,784,230 of OY282584.1, read as the reverse complement.
TTATGTGGTATTATCATATCACTGCGTTCCTTGTTGCTCGCGTAGATTTATGTCTATACCACAGATGAAAAGTTTCCCATACTGTATGTTCACAGATCATTGTCAGTAATCAAAAACGAAAAAAACTAAATCAATCTATAATAAAAAAATAAACATTATTTTCAACAAAACTGAAAAGCTTATTAAAATTCTAACGAAGATATGAAATATTTTTTTAAAGAACTGATAAATATTAATTCATAGAACATTCACCGCAGTAAAAATCCACAACATCTTCAGCTGTCAATCCTATGCAGGTTTCGTGGAACCAAATTCCATATGTAAAACCTATTCGAAACGAACCCATAGGCCTTATTACACGATTATTGGTTGGGACTTATTACTAGGAGAGAACTTTTTCTTAAGAAAATGAACAATGCTTTTTATTTTTCTCTCGCTGCAAAATATAGAAAAAAATGGAGCACTATTAATATTTTCAAGTAAAATTGTTCGAATTGAAAAACACGTCTCACCTTCTTGTGAAGTTAAAACTTATAATCTGTGCAGCCCAAAACTGTAGATACACCTAGTGTTTTAAATGGCGGACTGAAACTCAGATCTTTTCCTATATAGCTTCAGCACTCGGATGATGCAACTAATCATGTTGCCAGATTTGAAAAAAGTTGTCAGTCTCCAATGAAAAGAACGGTGGGCCTTATCAGCCGCCGGCCCTTATTGCCAAACACTACCTTAGTATATAATAATAATAATAATAATAATAATAATAATAATAATAATAATAATAATAATGATAAAGGTCTTTATTATTTTCAAATAATGTACATATAGATTTTAACATTGTATGTTGTAACATCACTTTTTTTTATTTTCTGAAAGTCTACTAAACTTACCATTATCAATAGTTGATGAGAATAATCACTAAACTTCTGTTTTTCAGAAATCTCAATCACGAACAACCATGACCTTAGCATCATCAAGTCAGGAGGAGTAGAAATAGTCGGCATGGACTCTTCGAAAGCTCCTCTTCGGCATTCGATTCATGCTGAGCCATTGCTTGAAACCTGTCAATTTGTTTATTACGAAAATCCTACCGACAATGGATTCGATTTGGATACCTCTCTCAAAATTGCCCTTCAAATAATTTCGCAAAATGCTTCTGGAATGATAAAAGAAATCAAACTTTGTGAGCTCGCGAATGATGACACGGACCAAAATTTCAGCAAAACAATCACAGAGATTTCAAAAACTTTGGTTTTGGCCAACGTCGATATTTGTAGATGTAAACCAGATGATGTGGATTCCAAGTACGATGTGATAGTTCTCACAAAAAACGTAAAAGTCAATCTAGAATCCCTTGCAAAACACCTGACTAGTGACGGGTTTATTCTGTATCAAGGAGCCTTTTCAGAGCAACAAAATTCCACTCTACAAATAATCTTTCAAGCAGGAGCTGGAGAAAATAGTGTTTTCCTGATACGCCCGACCTTTGATTTTCCTGCAAATTACGCCGTAGTCAACGTACGTAACTCAGATTTCGATTGGCTGGACAGGCTGAAAGCTCTATCGAGAAGCGAGGAGCCTAAAGTGGTCTACCTTTTCAGCCAAGGAGAAGAATTGAATGGCATACTAGGTTTGATGAAATGCTTACTGACCGAACCTTCTCATATCACCTTTAAAGCGATTTTTGTGGATCAGGTAACCGATATATTTTCCATCGACGACGAGTTTTATCGAGATCAACTGAAGAAAAATCTGGCATTCAATATTTTGAGAAAAAACGACTGGGGAACTATCGTTCATGTGCCAATGGCCAACATTGAAAAGAAATCCGTAGGAAATGCTGCTACGACTATTCTGACTCTAGGAGATCTATCAACACTCAGTTGGGAAGAGAGGCCTTATTCTGCCATGAAGTACGTGAGTCAATGCAACACTTCTTTACAACGTAGCTAGCATACACTACACTTGACTTAATACTTCAAATAATGAACAGAATGCTTTACTATTCAACTAGCAAATTTCGAAAATGGATTCCTTATAAAGGCTTCCACAACTGAAAAATTCTAGATTGGAATGAAAATTTCACATCTCATATTTTTAGTCAATCAAAAAATTCGTTTTTGTTTAGATGGTAACCCAAAAAATTTCCGGAAATGTTTATCCTCCAGGGTACCCTTAGCGAAATACATTAATGGATTTTTTTCTGTCAAACATTGAACATGTGATAGTTGATATTTTGCTTTTATGTACAAATAGAATTTCATTCGGAAACCGCGTAGCTGAGTACGCCTGATAGTCCCGAGGTGGCAGGTTCAAACCCAAATGGGAGCAAAAATATTTTTATTTATTTTTTGTTAAGTGTGTTTTACATATCAATATTTTCATGCATCTTTTTTTGTAGTATGTATATAAATAGTTCAGGTGATTTTCATTTCTTCCAATTGAAACTTTTGAACGTGGAGAAAGTATAGTCTGTTACTCGGTTAGAATGAAAATTCGTTATGCTCATGGTTCCTCGCGCTTGCCTATCGCCTCTCGCTCGGAAATTTCCATTCGCATCGAATTTTCATTCTAACCTTGTTACACAATATATTATTCATTACTTCCGATTCTGAAACATATATAATAATTCTAATACTTTCATCTAATAACACACTGCCACTAATATCAATGCGTATCTGTCATTGTGTCTACAAAAACCATTCGTGACCCACTGATGTTATAATAACTATGAAACTAACATTAATTAATACAGTGGCTGCCAAAAAGTATATACCACATGGGAAAAAAATTTATTATTTGAGTATTGGAAAAATGATTCTTGGAAAAAGTTTCCGATAACCTAAAAATCGATTTTGACACATGTCACGTGATCGCTGGTATGGTGGCAAATTGAAACTTTTTTCTCATATGGTATATTTCCTTTTTGGCGGTCACTGTATAAACTACATTAGCCATAATTCAATATATTATGGTGTGGAATTTTCTTACCGAATCCCCCGCGGGCTTGAATTAATTGCCGGAAATTTTTCAAGTACATGAATTTTATTTTATAAGTGAGAATATTTGTCATACGGAATTGGAACAAGAATAAGGGTTTCTGGGTGTTTTTGGAATTCTTCGAAGGTTTCTAAATTTTAAACGTCGTTTCTAAATGAATTCACGTTGTGTTTATCGAATACCAGGTCCGTAACACTGCTTCGTTTTCTAGTTCACAGTTCGTCTTTCTGGTACCAATTGAAACCTTGGGTTGCTTTTTGGATTGAGCTGGATGCAGTAGACCGTTGATCTTCTTCATGACCTGTCCAGTTTCTTTTTTTTGTAATTTTTGGAATATTCCCTTTCTTTCTCTGTGGTTGGTAGAGTCAAACTGCATACCTGGCTCGAACCTAGTCTCTGAATCGAATATCATTTTCTTCTTGTCACTGGAGATCTGTAAAAGATGCCTACCGAATTCATGCACTTTGTTGACGTATTATGTATGAACTTTGTTCTCTGCATTTCTGGGTGGCATTCCAAAAGGTTTCCTAGAAATATATTGCGCTATCTGTCACCGACTTCTAGTTTTGGGTTGACTCCTATTTTGAGTTTGTCTTAGCACAATTTTAATATGTACCCGTAGCTGAACCAGTTGCTATACTATAGTCGCTTCATCTGGGCACTTCCATTTGCAATGCAATAGGCCATCCCAAATACTTAGGAAATCGTATTGAGTCCAGTATTCTTAGGCAATTGCACCAAACCTGGATACTTCTTATCGCTCAGGTCTAACTTCATACCTCAGCCAGCTTCGGATCAACTTCAAATTGCTATGTATCTTCATTTCTTCCTATCATTTCTTCTACAGTGTGACCAACTTAAGAACGGAGCACCCTTAAGAAATCTACAGGTTTCAACCAGATAATCATTTTTTTTGTTTCAGTGAAAATAAGATGCACCTTTTTTTTAGGTAGGTTAGATTGATCAGGTTAGATTTGGGTGTAATTTGCTATCAAAAAACTAATTCACGCATTTTCGACTAGCTTGCTTATGTTAGGTTTGTGTGTCAATTGCGAGCAAAAAAACAAATTCAGGCAATTTCAAGTCAGTTTGCCTTCTTGTTTTGTCATCTAAAGACCTCGTCTCCGCACCATTAAATGACCCGCTTGTTGTACATTATTTTAGTATACACTAAAATGCACGGCATAAGCGCAACTGTCTTGTAATTCAAACTTTCCGCCATAACAATGACCAATCATAGAGCGTTTAATGCGTGCTTTTTATTGTCGCCTCATTATTTCAATTCGAGTTTGGCGCATGCTCACTAGAAAGTTTCATGGGTTTACCTAGCCGCATGTCCAATCTGGAGAGTTTAGCATAAGGTCACGACCCCTACCGGGAAATATTTGAACCTCTTTGTCAAGGATAGTTAGGTAAGTTAGGTTATGTTTTCCTGCATGAACTTGACCTGCTTTGTATAAAAAAAACACTCGTTTTCAACAATGAAAAGTTAAACACAATTTAAATTGAACGAAACAAGAAATAACAATGATTGATATTTCAAATTTCAAACATCATATTATGACAAACAAAACTGACAAATGACAAATGTAAACAAAGTCCTTGACAAAGCCGCCATTTTCCTAGCGATAGTGGCGGCACCATCGGTCGATTTACTCGCCAATTCCCTACATCCGTGTTGACAATGTTGCCAATTCTCAGATTTTTTTTCTGAAATATTCATAAAAAATGGTATTTTACCAAAATTAATGTTGTCAGAACTTAAAGTAAATTTTTTATTAAAGGATGCTGAATCCAGTGGTGGTGTCAAAATTTCATGAAAAAACCCGCTAATGATATTTCGCAATTTTAAACATGACAAAAAAAAAACGTAAAATTCCCTGAAAATTGGAATTATATTTTGTTATTTCGTGAAAACGTAGATCTTTTAATACTCTTTTTGCTGAAATAAAAAAAAAATCGGTTGAAAAATTAAGATTTATGCTCCGGTCTTAAGTGAGTCACACTGTATGATCCAATAATCAAAGTCTTGGAGCTCGACTCTTAACGTGGTAGCTTCCAGTGTTTCGTTGCAGTACTCATTGTTGTGAATGTTGAGTACTTTGTGTTCAATAGTTCCAGTTATCTTAAAGCACCTATATGTACAATAAAGGTGCATCTTCGACCGTCTCAATGGCCTTTGACTGGTAAACTTTGTTTCATTTCAATGTCTAGGTCGGTATATCTTGGTTTCCGAGATCTTCCTTCTGGTGTGGACGAACTACTGTAGTACCTATTTGATGAAGTGATGATCATCCCTTCCAGAGTTCGAAGAATGTAATCTCGCCTCGTTGCTTGTCGACCATGAGATTTCTCTCTATGGTCCTCTGAATCTGGTCTCTTTTATACCGTCGTATGAGGTTTTTACTCCAATTAATTTTATCAATTCCTCTTCGATGCTTCTGGGTAAGCCAAATCAATAGTTGCTCTACATTGGCCCTATACTTCTGCAGGGTTGTGTTGGACTCTTTAGCTGAGTCTGGTACACTTGTTTGAGGGTTAAGGGATTCAGAAGGCTTCTCTCTGGTTATTCTCGCGAATTTTCTGCAGGTTGTCTAGTACTTTCTTGACTAGTGAAGTGGCCATGTTCCACTGAAACAGCCAATCGAAACATAAACCACGAATATTGCCCATTAAATGTTGGAGACTTCAAGCTATTTACTTGTGTAGACATCTCTCTGTGAAAATGGTTTTCACTGAGAGGGTGTTCGCTTGTGTGAAAATTGCATCATATCTAGCCAATCCCTGATTTTAACCACTTCTTCGTTGAATTTCTGCTGCTTTAACTTCCTGTCCTGAATTTATTGTTGACAGTGACTAATCCATTGCAGACAATCGACAAGCTGTTCATGTAATATCTGAACTAACCGCTCATGAGTTCTTGTTCCTATTATTCTTGTTTTCTTCCGAGTTGTTGAAGATGCTATTTTATTTCCTGTTTTCTTTAAGTTTATTTTTCTTCTTGTTCTTGGTCTCTTTTAGCTTCTTGTTCCTCTTGTTTTTGTTGGTTTTCAGCTTCTAATTAATAGTATTGTATGTTGCAAAAGATGGAATACTTTCCTTTTCACGGTGAGACCACAGATTATTATTTTTTTGTTTCTTTTGGCTATAGCGAGTAATGACTTGATCAGTCAGCGTCCCAAGTAAGGCCCTGTGGGCTTCCTCTGGTTGTACGGATCATGATGCTGCTGTCACCTGCTTTCATCTCAGCAATTCTCGTAGATGTTGATGAGGTTATGTGTACTCTCTATAGTATAATAAGATTCAAGAGCGGAATGCACATTTTACCGATCCAAGACAATTGTTTGGAGGAGGAGCGTAGTGACAACTCCAATTTTTGTTTGAGATCGGTAGTGCTTAACGTTCGTGATCTTAATTTCCAGCTAATCACTGAAAAGTCGAAAGTGACATTTATTCAAAAGTAACATAAGGCGTCGGTAAAAAATTACTTACCGACGCCTTTGGTCTAGTAACCAGTAAACGAAACTAACTGTTTTGACAATATATACTGTCAGTAACCAAGAGAACTGGATTGTGCGAAAAATTATTAGGGATCATTCTATTTCTGCGTTTGGTGTTGTCGAATGCCTCCACTCTAAAAATGTGCCCTGTAGGCAAGGTGTTCTGGCTGTAATAGTACCCTCTGTACCTCGATCAAGACATAATTATCCATAGCATACAAAAGTGCATGAAATTTCGATCCCAGTTAATACTGAAGTATACATCCCAAAAACCAATCAAAGATCTTACCAATTTATTAAACGTTATTTCAATTCTTCAACACTTGCTGCGTCTTTCTGATGATAAACTGCATACAAAATTGTAATTAAATCTATATCTAGTTTATCCGATCTGCCAAATAATTCTTTCCACAGGATCCACAGTAACTCCGATCTGGTATATGTCTTTTACTGCGCCCTCAATTTCAAAGATGTCATGATAGCGTCTGGCAAACTCCAACAATCGCAACTGGAAATACCAACTGCCCCTGAAATCAGTATCGGTTTGGAATACGCTGGAGTAACAACTACTGGCAGAAGAGTGATGGGTATCGTAGGATACGAATCGTTGAGTTTACAACTTCAGACAGATCCCGGATTCTTGTGGGATGTCCCGAAAACGTGGAGTTTGAAAGACGCCGCTACGGTTCCTTGTGTCTACGCAACAGTAAATTGTTTATTTTTCTGTATTTCGTTACGATTGTAATACCTATTTCCAGAGCTACTACGCAATGATAGTAAGAGGAAGAATGCAACCAGGGGAATCCATATTGATTCACGCAGGAACGGGAGGGATAGGAATCTCAGCCATTTCGATTGCTCTCAGTATGGGTTGTCAAGTATTCACTACAGTTAGCACCAAGGAAAAGAGAGATTTCATCAAGAAAATGTTTCCTAGACTAGAAGATAAAAATATTGGTATGTATATCTGTTCATTTATTCATCTGTTCATTACTATACAGTGAGGTCCTAAAGTAAAGGATAAAATTATTTTCTACGTTATTAGCCATTTTCAAGGAAAACCCTGAAACATGTCGATTTATGTTTTCGAAAAGACGCTCTGTAACAACGTGACAACACCCACCAAATTTTTTTAAATAAAATAGGTGGTCGAACGTTATTTCATTCAGAACGGTATCCAATTGTATCTGATATAAATATTAATGAAGAAAAATTAGCGGCATTCAGATAAATTTTAAAATTCTGGAAAAAATATTCTCCCCGAGAAGGATTTGAATCCACGACCTCTGGATTGCCGGTAAACTGCTCTACCAACTGAGCTACCGAGAAGACATGCGTTCCACTGCATATCGGGAGACCGCTTTTTCCTAGAATTTTGATATTAGTAAATCACCTACAAACAACCGCGTTTGTAAGGTGTTGGAGAGTTACGGGTTGTTGATCGTCAAGCCTATCCTATCCTATTTTATCGGACTTGTGGTGTTACCAAGTGATGTTTAGCGTATGCCAAGCATACCAAACAATATTTCATCAAATAAAAATCCGACGAAACCGATCGGCATATGTACCACGTGGGTCCTAAGAGTCACCAAATGTCCTAAAATGTGTTTGAGTGAGCGCTAATTTTGCTTGTTTATGGATCATTATCATAACTGCCAAACCCCTAGAGAGCATACGAGCTGACGGGCTATATATATTTCAAGGTCAAAAATTTTAGATAAATATTAACAATTTTGTAAGAATAAACCTGATTACACCTCTGGGTTCACATTTACAAATGATTTATGTGAAAATTATGTGAGAATGCGTCCATCAATAAAAAATAACGTTCAACGAAATTCTGAATACACAACTGATGAGAATTTCATCGCAATCTGTTTATGAATAACAAAATTATTAGTATATCAAAGTATAAGTTTATAAAAAGGTCTTTTAAACACACGCGATTTTTCGAACACGACGGCGTAGCCGGAGTGCTCGAAATAGAGAAGTTTTTGAAAGATCAGTTATCCACGAATACTATACTTTGTTTTTTTCAGTTGGTGCACTTTGAAATCATAAATACTGGTTTCATTATTACAAATAATAATGGAAATAGAACTTATGTGTAAAAACGCATTTTAATCTAATTTTGTAAGGAAATTGCAGATACAAATTGAACAATAAACAAATTAAACAGTATAAAATATCATCAGATCCAATTCAAAAATTGCATCAGTACTTTTACTTTTTTAGATTTGGCTACAGCAAATTCATTTATAATATTGTTAAAATCAATTTTATCGAGGATCTCTCAAGATTGCCAAACCATATAATCTTTCTTGAAACATTGCAGACCTCAAATACCTCAAATAATTTCCAATTATTTTTAATTTTGAGAAGGATTTCTCACCAGAAGCAAGAGATACAGGTAGAGTGAGGAGGATTCTTAAAGAAATGCTAATATTCGGTAGAGTTATAGACTATTGAGGGGATTTTACGCTAAGTAGGGAATATAACCGTAGGGTTTTTATCAACAGTAAAAGGACAAGAACTTTTTTTTTATCGGATAAATTTCTTTCTTCAACGAAATAATTTTGCCAATCAGACATTTTACGAGAAAAACTGCGAGACCGTAGGTCGAGCAATATTGTCTAATGTCAGTTTTCCGAGTGAAATTACTGATGGAAAAATGTTCAGTTGAAGAAACAAATTTATTCAATAAAAGAAAAGATCTAGTGCTTTTTGTCAAGCTAAATCAACGACAATATATAAATACACCACAATAATAATCACCTTGATGGAAACAGTTATTTGAAGGAGTAGTTATTAATAACACAATTTTGATAATGTTTTTTGTAATCTGTTCAGATGTAACTTTCCCAAAACGATTCATATTGTGTCAACAATACTGAACAATCATTGCTGTCATGACAGAAATAGAAGGGTCTTCTGCTTACTAGATGAAGTCTGTTTTTGAGGAACAGGCATTTTTATCGCGATAAAAAAGGTGCATGCTTTTTTATCGCTGTCAAACTGACTCAGACGTCATATTTAAATGGGTTTATTTCTACAGGAGTTGATTTATCTCGTTAAATGAATCATTCATCCTCCTTCTTTTCCTCATCTGTCAGCCCTTTTTGTAGGGTATGACAGCTTTTTAAAAGATCCTCGTCATTGAATTTAAAGATATTACAAAAAAACGTTGTCGTAATAAGATAACATATCAAACCTATTATCTAAAGAACTTAGTGTTTGATCAATTATTTTTGGATCTTGAGGTTCATCATCCATCTGTTCATAATCGAACAATTTTGGTTTATACTTTTGTCTTACAGTATTTCATGAAAGAAAACCTTGCTTAACCTCAAGTATTGCTGCTAATCTTCCAGCTTTAGCAAGTATTTCTTCGAAGACATTATTGTTTCTATAACTCTTTTTTAACGAGGTGCTAGCAAAAATTCAGTAAGAAATCTTAAAGTCAATCAAATTGCTTTGAAGTAACTAACCCAATTCGTCATAAAGATTCAATGATTTTTAGAATTTTACTAATTATCTTTTCTTGAGTGACTGCAAGGTAATAAACAGACTGGGATTCAATAATTCCGCAGAATTTGATTTTCTATTGATACAATGACATTTTGATCATAATATGCATAAAGTACTAATAAGATTTATTGCAAAGGTATAAATAATATTTATTTGAAGGAAGTATAGTCCATACTCAAAGTGGAGTTTCAGTGTCAAAGAAGTAAAGTAAAACTCGAAGTCGTCTCCACAATATATATTTCAGCCCAATGTTGAGGGGAGGTATGTAAACGCTAGTTTCACAAGAATCTTAAGGGTTAGCGTTACATGAAATTCAAAAACATGTTTTCGAGCATAGTAATGCTCATCTTCAGTTGAAGTAATACAGGGTTAAAATGGCATGGAGAATTGAAGTGTAAAAACTAATATAATTTACAAAAACTTTAAGATGTGTGGCGCAAATTAGGGCCAACACATTATTGTTAAGGTGGAATGGTTGGGGACCATTCTAACGGTGAAACTCCCATCATTAACATTAATAATAATTAAACAATTTTCTTCGAACAATAATGTGTTGGCCCTAATTTGCGCCACACATCTTAGAGTTTTTATAAATTATATTAGTTTTTACACTTCAATTCTCCATGCCATTTTAACCCTGTATTACTTCAACTGAAGATGAGCATTACTATGCTCGAAAACATGTTTTTGAATTTCATGTAACGTTAACCCTTAAGTTTCTTGTCTAACTAGCGTTTACATACCTCCCCTCAACATTGGGCTGAAATATATATTGTGGAGACGACTTCGAGTTTTACTTTACTTCTTTGGTATAAATAATAGATTGTGTCTCGTTATTAAAATTAATTTATCCAGTAATTTAATCAAATCGTCTCCAGTCGTGCCTGTTTCAGGAACAAAATATAGTAGTCGTCATTTCAGTCGTTCTGCTACTTCCCACTTCACAACAAAAATCGCAAAAAACCTCATAATTTTCGACCTTTCTTCAGTTTTTTGCCAAAAAGTCATAAAACTACGAAATTTTCGAGGTAGATCATTCTATAAATAAATAAAAATTTCCTACAAAAGCACCCTTCAAATGTATTTTCGGTTAAAAGGTTTTGCCACTAGAACGCGCTGAAAAAATGCCAAAATTTCCTACTTTGTGGAAAACCCAATTTTATCATTAGTTTTTCGCTTGTAACTAAAAAATTATGATGAAAGAAAGCCAGACTGGTACCATAACGCGTTACGTAACGAAGCGGTTTATCACTTAAAAAATTGATAGTATTTTTTTTATTTTTTGAATTGGAAATAAGACTAGTTGGCCCTGAAAATGGAGATTTATTCATGAAATTTGGTGTCCTAGTGGACTTTTTGAATGTCTACCTAACGAAAAATCATTCAAATTGGTTGAAATTTTTTTATAAGGATACTTCCATCTTGAATGGGTCACACTGTATATGAGTAAATTTATGTATATTCAATAAATAACTGAAATTGTAATTAATTAGTAACTAAATGTAGTTTATGAACAGATTCTAAGCATCAATGTAATTACAATCATAGTTATTGAGTTTTTGGGTTTTCCACAAAGTAGTTAATTTTTTGATATTTTTTCAGAAAGCTCTAGCGGCCAAACCATTTAACTAAAAAATACATTTGTGGTATTTGTTGGAAATTTTATGTACTTTATTTTCATACGGAATAACCTTCCTCAAAAAGTGCAAGGATTCTTACTTCTTGGTAAAAATCTGAAAAATGTCAAAAAAATTTCAGAACCCCAAAAAAACATATAGGGCGAAAGAAAAAACCACTTCTGTATTTTTTTGCTGGCCAAAACACCGTATTATTGTACTACAGGAATACGAGATTTACTCATTTTGAAGTTTAAAAATTCCAGAATACAGAATACAGAATACTTCAGTTCGATCAAGAAGAGAGTTTTATTTCTCCCGGTTTCCCAATACTTCACCAAGTTTTTTTTTATAATCTTTACACATGTTTTGATAGGAAGGTGAAAAAACTTTCAGTCTTACTCCACCAAAAATAATCTTTATTGTAGATATCATGTAGTCAGAGGACTAACATCACGTAGATACAATGTAGTCGGAAGACTAACATTGAGAGGGAAGACATGTTTCGAAGGATTAATCCTTTATATTCAGCAAAATTTCGATCTAAGAAAAATGAATTTGTTGAATAACAATGAAATGTATGACCTACCATATTATGGTGCAAAACTCACAAGAAAATATTTAAAACATTATTTAAAAAAATATTGAAATTAAAGTTACATGGTGCTGATTACGACCATATGGGGTCCGCTAGAGCCGGGTCCACTTATATTAGGGACTATGGTTGGTCCACCCAAAAATCATAATAAATTGAAATTTTTAAATCACAAGACCATGCACCATGTGTTTACGAGAGACAACTAGGAAGAGGAAGAAACAATAGGTTAGAAGTATAATGCTTCCATTTTTTGAGATCATAATTTTTTATGAAACCCCTGCAGTCCCATGGTCACAACCACAACATATCAACAAGCGTCCTTTATGAAGCGCTCTTGCCAGTCTTGCAGTTCATTTTTATTTGACACATGGAACCACTGATCTATAATCCATGGAACATGTTACCATAAACACAAACATGTTGACGACTCTATGCACAGCACAGAGGTACGCAGAATCGCCACCCGTCTGGAAATGTTAATAGATCCAAGTCATGGTGTAAATGTACGCAGAACCGCCATTTGTTTGTATTAACAAACTTAATGAACCCAGGGCAACGAAATTCAATTTAAAGTAAGATACGATCGATCATTCAGAAAAGATAAAGAGGCACATAACACCCAATACACAGTAGAATACTGAAATAATGTTACAATAATTTTATTTTCGTTACAAAGTATGCTAATGAAATGTCACGCTTGATAGTTCATCTTTACAGTACTTAAGCCCGATCCAGGAAAAATGAAAGCATCGTAAACATTTTAGAACAAAAGACACACACACTATCAACGATATTGAGGGAGCCTTAATGCAAGATACCAATCAATTGCACTGAGAGGGCATAAGAATTTGTCTGCATCAATACGACGGAAATCATAGCGTTTTAGATCAGAAATGAAATTGTCTTTGTTACCAGACCATGTAAAAAAGTCAATTAAGAGATCAGGATGATGAGCATCAATTGGTACTAAAAGATCTCCAGGTACAAATTTAAGTATATGTATAATATATTTTCTCTGCGACTACTGTATTCTACATTAATTGCATTGATTATCAATTGATGAGTGAAGATTTCAAGACACCGTGGATCCTAACTCATTATTCACGGCACTCCACCAATCACATATTCAGAATTTTCAAAATCCATGGTAATCGAGAGGTTTAGATCAATGACAAAACAACAAATTTCTCAAGAAGGGTTTGCTTCACTGACTAATCATGGCTTGGCATCCGCGATAATTGAGAGGTTTAAACCAATGACCAAACAACAAATTTCTCAAGACGGGTTTGCTTCACTAGAATTGTCACGGCTTGACATCCGCGAATGTCAGATTGGCTGTTTTCTTTCTCAGTTTCAACTTTAGCTCCAGATGAAATTTAGCCTGAACTTTGATTTACTGGAAATCTGATATGAAAAAAACAATTGAACATCGCGATTGTGGGCCCTCAGCCGATTCTAATGGTACCATTTATATTTTGCGGAATTGCGCCGTTGCCAAGTTAGTCACTTCGGATTACTGGAAATCTGATATGGAAGAAACAATTGAACGTTACCATTGTGGACCCTCAGCCAATTCTAATGGTATCAATTTTGTTCGTCGTAAATGCGCTGTTGCCAAGTTATGGTCACTTCGGATTACTGAAATTTGATATGGAAAAAGCAACTGAACGTCGCGATTGTGGGCCCTCAGTTAATTCTAATGGCACCATTTTTTATTTATCGGAAATGCGCCGTTGCTGAGTCTGAACACAAAGCTCAGAGTTCTTCTGGGAGATCGTTTTGGTAACGATAGTCGTCGCCAACCGATGTTTTCCTCTTTTAACTCCCATAAACACCTACAACGTAGGCTTATTGTGACAATTACCTGTCAGAAAACAACTGCGCCCCTGGCTAATATTACGACGGGTATTGAATTATATCCAACAGATACTTGTGCAATGTACCTCATTGCAGAGGAAACATTTGCAAGTGCTCCCTGTAACCAAATCAAAACAAAATTCTGCTATTTGCTTCAGGGAGCACTTACAATTGCTCCTTCTTCAATGAGGTACATTGCACAAGTATTAGCCAAGTGCGTAGTTATTTTATGACAGGTGATTGCCACAATAAGCCTGAGTTGTATGTGTATGAGAGAGTATGAAGGGGAAAACATCGGTCGGCGACGACTATCCTGATCAAAACGATGTCCCAGAAAAACTATGAACTTTGTGTTCTCGCCATGTGGAGCGGCTTACATCCGTTTCATCTGCGTGTGACCAGATTGACCAAATAGACGGAATGATGGGATGATTCGGACGGGGAACAGATGGCTTCAAAGCTATATGTAGTGACCTATTCTGTACTGATGAAGAGGCGAAAACCTCGAAACTAGTCTGCAGGTGGTCCCCCTGTGCGAATCAAAACAAAATTCTGCTATTTGGTTACAGAGAGCTCTTGAAATTGTTTGTTTGAATATAATTCAATACCCGTCATGGTATTAGCCAGGGAAGTAGTTGTTTTCTGAATGATTTTTGCCACAATCAGCCTACGTTGTTGCTGTATATGGACATGAGAGTAAAAAGGGTAAAACACCGGTCGGCGCCGACCTCAATCGTTATCAAACGATCTCCCAAAAGATCTCGGTACTTTGTGTTCAGATTTCTGATTGAAAGCTTAGTTATTTTATGAACTCACTTATGATATTAGGGTCACAGAAATCCTCATGAGGTTCCAATTCATTAGGTTTAGGTGTTGCCATTCCTATATCTGTGTATCCCTTCCCCTTTAAAGTATTGAAATTAATAAACTTTTTCTTCACTGGCTGATAATACGAACAGGTTATTGAAGTCATAAACATGAAAATCAGCTTTGAATTTTCGAATCTGGAAAATCTGACAAACTTTGAAAAGCTGTATTTCATATTATAGAAAATTTGATATTGTTCAAAAATCTATAGGAGAGTATTTGTCAAAAACATGCTCCTTCATGGTCAAAATGGGACAAGCCCAAAAAAGTGCAAAAATTTTACAGTTTTTGATATATTCAAAAGTGATCTGCCGAGGTCGGAAACTTGGATTTTGCATCTGAATCACATCCCATACCGGTAAAAAAAAGAAACCTACTAATACCACCATTTGATGCAACTTAGGCCCACTCTTTTCATGACAAGGTTACTGGATTATACACTCGTAATTTAATTTTTAATAGCCTCAGGTAGTTTGGCTGGAACTTTGGACAATTTCTAGCTAATGGGTGATGGCGTATTTGAAAATGGCCGAAATCTTTATGTTGATTTTTTTGATATAATTTTTTAATTGAATTATCGTTTATAATGAAATAATTTAACCAGTAATTGATCTTCTTCAGGCAACTCCAGAGATGGTTCTTTCGAGAAAATGATCATGAAAAATACTAGAAGAAGAGGGGTAGACCTAGTACTGAACTCCTTATCGGCAGACTTATTCCAAGCTTCGCTGAGATGTGTCGCACGACAAGGTCGATTTTTGGAAATTGGCAAAGTAGACTTTTTCAACAATACTCCGATAGACTCGAAAATGTTCTTGAAAAACTGCAGTTTCCATGGTGTCTTATTGGATGATCTCATTGAAACGGATTCAAAGGTTAAACAAGAAGTGCATACTCTACTGAAAGAAGGTAAAGTTTGAAGAATATATATATCTTAGACCAATCAATAGAGGATTTTTTCGTAACAAAAATACAATTAGGAAACCGACTTGACTCTGCCATCACATGGAAGCACACGTCTTCCCTAGCTAGCACAAGTCTCTCGAAGACTTCTGAGGGTTGCTCGTAAGAGGGCAGTCGGTTAATGGAAATAACAATTTTACAACAATAACAATAATTAACAGTCTGTAGTAACCTTTTTTTATGTTTTGGACTCGCAAATGTCATGTATCAATTTGTTATAAACATTCAAATACAAAAAAAACGTATTTTGTATTTTTATGCTTATAAAATGAAAAATAATAAAGCAATCCGGTTGTTCCAATGAGAAGAATTGTAGAGAATTGAAATACTAACAAAATGAGATTTTGTACGACCCGATCGGATTATTAGTAACCCAGAAATATTGGAAAATCCGGAATTTCGCGTTTTTTCTAAAAATTCACAACTCCGCCATTTTTCACGAAAGTAGTGAATCATGTGTACTTTATTTCTGCGCAAAATAGGCGCCGTCGGACTACTAATTTTGGCACAATTGCAAATTTGAATTCCTTTGGATGGTTTATAGTGGTACAGTGCACTCGGCATATTATGACATGCAGGTAAATGTGACTTTTGTGGCTAGCATTGCCATTCCTTAGTGAAATCGTGTAAAACTAGTTTTCACGTCTGAATCGTACTCACCAGAAGTCAACCGCGTGCATGTAAATATTGCTGGAAACGATAGTGGAAAAAAACGTTGTTAATCTTTTTTGAAGTCGTAAGTTGATCACTGGTAAGTTCTATAGAATACGTTTTAGTAATCTTATAGAAGTATATAATTTGGATAGTGGCTCTTTGATATAGTTTTGAAATAATTGCAAAAATTGTTCAATCTAACTTTTGGAAGGAAGTGAGTTTTGGGTGCGTGTCACAATCAAACTACTAAAATAACGTCCGGAGGTTATTGTGACTTTGCCCTAGAGATAAATGTGACTCCACTAAAGTCATTGAGATTAAAATGAATTTTTGCATTTCCAGGACTAAAGTGCCAACTTTAGTCCCGTATAACAGGGACTAAAATGTATCTTTCAGTCCCTAGAGATAAAGTTGCATTTCAAATCCCAAGGGACATAAAGTAAAAATCAAACATTACCGCAGCTACACTATTAATAACTAGGACAAAAATTAGGAAATATTCCATTATAAATCCTTATTGATTGAATTAACATTGTATGTAATATTAACATTATTACAATTGATGAAACTAAATGGGCGATTATTTGTATTGGATAAATGAATATTAGAGGAAAGTGAAGAGATGTCGTGTTCTTCACATTAACTGAAATGACACTGAATTGAAAAAGTTTGTTGAGACCGTTGCTATGACGTTACCTACCTAGTAATCCAAGTACCATGTTTATATAACTCATCAAAATAATTAGTTGTATTATTATTGAAATTTATAATACTGGGAAGTGCAAAAAATAGCGTATATGCCATATACCTTTGCGTGATTATTGGCACTCGGGCTCTACGAGCCCGTGTAGGATTAAAACATTCACTTCAGTCCCTTGCTATATAATATACTATTGTGGCCTATTTTATAACATAATATATTTTGTTGCAAATTTTAATACAATGCCCCTTCCTGTGAAGAAAGTCAGACTCAAATACATCAAGGACACATCAAAACTTTCAGTAGAATCTTAAGAGTGTAAAACAATGAGCCAAAATAATGTGGCGGAGTACTATAACATTCCTGCCCTTGGAGGATGACACCGAATCAGTTCCGTTCAATAACTTTTTTTAATATTACCCAAAGCGGCTGTTACACGCCGAAGAATGTACCTATTATTTTTGCGTAGATTTTACCAATATACATGAATGTGTACTCAAATCCTACTGCTACAGAGCACAAAAAGTTACTGTTGTTTCATTTTATTTTTTAAAGAAAAGATTTCGAATTTTTATGTTTTAGGTTCCATCAATATTTTGCTTATTTACATTTGTTTACATTGGTACTTATATTAAACCAGAAAATATTGATGAGCTTGCTTTATTTCATACAAATTTTCCACATATCAATTTCACAAATGTCACATTTTCCATCAGGAAACTATCACATTAACCCTACTGACAAAATACTTCTTTAACACAACTAAAACCATCGAATTCACAATTAACCGCCATAGGTGTCACAATTATACTTTTCGGGAGGTAAATGTGACACACACACACATTACTATTTACATATGATATATAAAACTTATTTTGTGTAAAATATAATTGGAACATACTAGCACTTACTCTCATTTAAATAAATAAATAAATAAATAAATAGGGGTTTATTTCCAAAATTATAAATAAAACAGTTCACAATATATGACATGCCATCTAACATCAAAATCCATTCTTCTTAACCCAGGGGAGTCAGGGGAGGATAGATAGACAGACGCAGAAGTAGCGATCCTTTCTGCTCTCGGCGAGGAGAGCAGAAGGACGCCCTGCCAGGTCGAGCATAGAGCCCCCGCGAGAGGACGCCGTTACCCGACCGCGCTGATGGTAACGCAAAGCCGGGCATTTCATGACATTGTGGTACTATTCGGTGAGACACACGCCTCCTGCAAAGCTAATGCGTGTGGTATATTGCATTCAATGTAGATACTGCTTGCAGTTAGTTTGTGAGGCTGGTTGTTTCGATGATAACCCCGGAAAAGGCTGAGGCAAAAAACCGGGTCAAGGTACTTCGCGTTTTAGTTATTCCTTTCGTCTTGGTTCCCTACGGAACCGGTTCTTCCCTTCGCTCCTGGAAGATATCCAGCGCTTGATAGATGAGCCCCCCATATTTGCGGGGCTCATTATCGTACACCCTGAGCTTGGTAATATCCTTGGTGAGAGGACTTTTATCGATGTGGTATTTATAGAACTTGTATGACAAGTTACGTATATATGTCGGAACTGAGTCGACGCCTGCAAGCTCCCTTAAAGTCTCCAATCCAAGGTATCTTCTACTGTTAGTAATGACACGGAGTACCTTATTTTGCATCCTGTCTAGCCTCATAAGAGGATTCATTTTCAGGCTGCAAAACACCGGACAAGCGTATGTCATCGCAGGTCACAGGTCGCAGGTTTGTAAATCAGGACTTTATTGTCCTGACTTAATTTCGAGCCTCTGGCTATCAGAGGGTTGGTGCGCTTTTGTGCAGCTCCAGCCCTCTGAATAGCCAGGGTTAGATGTTTGCCGAAGTTCAGACGCTTGTCCAGCTGTACCCCCAGATATTGATATTGATATTTTGAGTGCGTATACTTCTTAGTGAAGTTGATGGTCTCTGACTTAGCCGGATTAACCACGATCTTATTCTCCGGATACGACCTTCCTATCCAAGTGAACTTGGATCCTATACTGGGCAGCAACGCTTGAGAATGAATGGGCAAAGATGGCGGTATCATCTGCATATACCGCCGTGCCCATATCCACTTTCTCGCACTGAGGAAAATCGTACGTATTTAAGGAGTACAAGTGTGGTGATAAACTTGAGCCCTGCGGGACACCCGCCTCGATCGGAAACTCTGCGGAGCGAGTGTTATTAACCCGCACCAGTCTTACCATATATGAGGGCATGCCTGCTTACAGCATTTTAGCGATAAGACCTTCAACCCATACGAAATCAAAGGCTTTTTTCATGTCCAGCAGGACCATGACTGTGTTTAGTCCACGTTGTCTTACTCTCATTTAAATAAAATATTTAAATTCCACTCTGAAACGACACAGTAGCTATAAAATTGAAAAAGAGCAGTTTAATATGTCACAATTTGCCGAGTGCACTGTAGTCCAGTTTAAATTCCTCAAACAGATTTTGAACGTAAAAGTATAGTACTATATAAAGTATATTTTCAATTCTTGCTACAATGCCGCGTAAATAGCTTTTTACACGCTTTGTATTAGCTTCACTTGTATGTTTGTTTGTTTGTTTGAATGTTTGTAACCGACTCCTTAGGGCGTGATTTTCACCCATTTCCAAACGTCCGAATGATTTGAAATTTGGCAGGCGTTCATAGTTCCGGTGACAATGCAATATGACATTTTTGTTATAATAAAAAAACAAAATGGCGGCTCCAAGATGGCCGACGAGATTTGTGATAATGGTTCGATTCCATTCAAAATTGGTATATAAGGGTTTTCGGAGAAATTATGATTTTTCATCAAAATTCATGAATTCAAAATGGCGTCTTCAAGATGGCGGACGAGATTTGTGATTATGGTCAGATTCGATTCAAAATTGGTATGTGAGGTTTTTTGGGGTCAGAGATTATGAATTTTTCATAAAAATTTATGAATTCAAGATGGCGGCCCAAGATGATGGACGAGTATTGCGATTATGGTCAGATTCGATTCAAAATTGGTATGGTTTTCAGAGTCGGAGATTTCGTTTTTTTTTGTAAAAAAAAATATAGTTTAAAAAAACTAAAGAACACGCATTACTTCCCATGGACTAAAAAGTAAAAAATAATTGACAATTTAATTTCTCAAATGTAAAAAAAGCGTGGTGTGATTGATAAAGTTCTCTTGAGCTCTTGAACGCTCTGTATTGTTAAATTAAACTAATAAAAAATATGAAAATAAAGATTGAAAGCACCCACGCATATTTTACATTTGAGAAATTTAATTGTCAATTATTTTTTACTTTTTAGTCCATGGGAAGTAAAGCGTGTTCTTTAGTTTTTTTTAAATATAATTTTTTCACCATCCAGGCATACTGCAAGATAGTACAAAAAAAAAATCAAATTGCAAACTAATAGTCCGACAGCGCCTGTTTCGCGCACAAATGAAGTGCACATGATTCCCTACTTTCTTCAAAAATGGCAAAGTTTTGTTACTAATTATCCGATCGGATCGTTTGTATTTCATTCCAACAATTATTTTAATGAAGTAACCAGATTGCTGTATTACTTTACATTTTATAAACAAAACACTAAAAAAATACCATTTTTTAAAAATCTATCATTGACCGATCTTCAACTGAGTTCTAAATTTCAATCATATTGCTAGAACAGATAAAAGTCAACAGCCAAATGATAGAGCTGCTGAATCACCTCTGCCAACATCTGACCATACTTTGCAAGGTTAAACAGAGCAAATATTTATCAAAAGAAGTTACTATTTGCATATAGTTTCACAGAAAGCCAATATTAAGTTCCAGTCTTAACTGTTTCACACGTGTTTATCAAGGAATCGATTATTGGGGACCAAAACTATACAATAAACTACGTCCGAAAGTGAGAAACAACAGAAAATGGCTTTAGTGTGTGGGTGAAATCACACTTACTGGACATGTGCTGCTATTCCATAGATGCATTTCTAAATACTTGAGAAATGTGTAACAAAATAGTCTCATCAACGTAAATTATTTGGCTGAAGTTTTAATGTGTTTCATATTTGTTAATTTTGTTAATGTCGTATACAACACAAATTTTACCATTTCATTTTGTTTTTGTTATTATTATTAGCTTAGTTTTAATTGACGTTTGATGTATAATGTAATTTACAATGAATAAACAACAATACAATATCATTAT
This sequence comes from Chrysolina haemoptera, assembly GCA_958298965.1. Taxonomy (NCBI): domain Eukaryota; kingdom Metazoa; phylum Arthropoda; class Insecta; order Coleoptera; family Chrysomelidae; genus Chrysolina; species Chrysolina haemoptera. The sequence continues at coordinate 19,762,766 of OY282584.1, read as the reverse complement.
GGTCCTACGATAACTCCAACACCTTCTAAGGAAGTAGGCGCAGAGCCATCTATATATTCTGGAGTTAAGTATCAATTTTAAAAATAACTATACCTATTTGATTCAGTCTGACCAGATTATTATATACAAAAATAGTCTAACGTTCACGTCAAATTTCATACTTTTGGAACAATTATGTTACTTGATGATTTTCAACAGTCTCCCACTCATTGTGGATATTATAGAATAGTTATTTATGATACAAGTGTTAAAAGTGGCATTTTATTTTGTGAGTGGGGAATATTGCGAAACGAGCGTTAGCGAGTGGAGCAACCCCACGAGCAAAATAAAATCACTTTTAACAAATGTATCATACAAAATTTTTTGTTCAACAGTTACTGCTAGTAAGAAAAAAACAAAAAAAAAATAAGATCCATAAGGATTCGAACACACGATCTTTGGATTACAAGGCTGACTGACAGATACTTCAAATATAATAAACCCCAACGCACTTTATTTATGAATGTCATTATTTGTCAGTGATGAAGGACATTCTACAGTTGGACTAAATACTACTTCGTTTGTAACTTCAAAAGGAATTAGTATTATCAATTGCGCAAACGACCAAATACATGTGTGAACTTTTATAAACGATTCCTCTTGAGTAGGTGTTCTGATTATAATATCTGATTGAAGTGGTTCTATTAGAGAGATCTATATTACTGAGTATCCATCATCTCATCTGTCATTTTACTTTTAACACTAGTGTTAAAAGTACTTTTAACACTAGTGTTAAAAGTGATTTTGTGAAAACGTCAGTTTTTAGTTCATGTGTCAATGAATTAAAAACGTCATTTTTAATGTCAGTTGTACAAAAAACATTTTACTTGACTATTGCTCAGTTCGACTTCAATGACAAGACTTCGGTTATATCAACTACACCACTTTGAATGTTTTCAAAAACAAGGCCTTTGTTGCATATAGTCCAGTATTTTTTCTGTGTACGGACTGTCTTTCATGTGATGGCACAGTAGGTTTCCTAATGATATTTTTGTTAAAAAATCGCTCATTTTATGCTCTATTGATAGTTGAATCATCACGATTACATGTTTTACAAAATTATTGACATTATTTGGGTTTTCTGTAGAAGAGTGTTTGTGATAATACTAATCTAGAATCTCATATAATTTCCAAATAACAAAAAAAAATAGAATTGGAAATAATTTAATACGTCTAAAAATAAATACATCTATTTTTTGTATTGTTTTTGTAACAAGATATTTTATGAAACTTTCCGATGAAGTGAACTAAAGCAAATTATCTTGTTTCAGGAATAGCATATGGTGTGGTCAAGCCTCTACCACACAAGGTCTTCAGCGAAACAGAAGTGGAGAACGCTTTCAGATTCCTATCATCTGGTAAACACAAGGGCAAAGTTCTTATCGAAGTGAGAAAAGAAGACCCAACGCAACTGAAATCTCCGTATAGAGAAATAACGGCGATCCCAAAAATATATTTGTATCCAAGCAAAACTTACATTTTGGTAGGAGGATTGGGAGGAGTCGGTTTAGAATTAACAGACTGGTTGATAAGAAGAGGAGCGACCAAGATCATTCTGAACTCTAGAGGGGGTATAACTACCGGCTATCAGTCATACTGCTTTAAGAAATGGTCACACTATAGAGATGTAGTCATCGATATCAGTACAGATGATACAACGAACATCGAAGGAGCTAGCAAACTTATTACTGAAGCTGAAAAACTCGGACCCGTTGGAGGTAAAGGAATACATAATTTATCAAATAGGAAATAAGTATTCTACCAAGCTTTTTTGTCTGAGAAAACCTTTTTTTTGTTTGTAGATCTTTTTACTTTACTATTTCTGTTCATTTTTTCCAATCACTAACCATTTTTTTATATTGTTTTACTTTTCCATTTCTTTCGTATGCTACGTCTTTTCTTTTCTTTTCTTCGTCATTATCCTAACTGTGGGTTTATACAGCAGATAAGTTGAATAAAAAATGAGATGAGAAACAAAATAGAGATTGACCCATTTATACAGTGAGTTTCAAAAAGTTTGCACCATATGGGAAACTTTTTTATTATGCATTTGTCAGAAAATTGTATGCTTCTCGTAAAACTTGTATTTGAGTTATCGAAAACAATATTGAGATTTGGAATCACAGCCACCTACGCCACAAATGTTTTTTTTTTTCAATTTTTGTATAGTTCTATCCTCATAAACAGTACTAGTATCTCATATATATGAATATATCTGTGATACTTTTTAATTCGGATGATTCTGTATGTAATGTAGTATTTTTATTATTGTACTGTATTGTTGTCCCGTTACTAACTGAAATTGTATTTTATATTAATTGTAGTTCTATCCCCTGTTCTGTAGTTGGGTTTAACCTGTAGAACAGTGTAAATAAATAAATAAATAAATAAATAAATAATAATAATAATCGAAGTCATGACTGTACGAATATCCGATCTGAATAATCATGATTACATGTTTTACAAAATTATTGACGTCATTATTATTATTATTATTGTTATTATATATGCACCTCAGTCGCCTCCCTCATATTCCTACAACGATATTTCAATGCGAAATTTGGTACAATTTATCATTTGTACTAGAATATCGACGTTTCTTGAGAATTTTCACTAGTTTTTTGGTGTAAATTTGATATATCACTATATATATATATATATATATATATATATATATATATATATATACACTGTGACCCATTTAAGATGAAAGCACCCTTATAAAACTTATATTTTTCAACCGATTGGAATGATTTTTTTTTTTTCGTTAGGTAGACATTCAAAAAGTCTACTAGGGCACCAAATTTCTTGATTAAATCTCTATTTCCGGGGCCAACTAATCTTATTTTTCAAGGTCATAAATCTAAAAAAACCACTAGCGATTTACGCAATTTACATATGAACCATTTGAAAATGTCGCGAATCCAGTGGTGTAGTCAGATTTTTTCTGAAAAAATCGCTATTAATTTTTCTAGATTTTTTACCTCGAAAAATTAAATTAGTTGACACTGGAAATGGGGATTCATTCATGAAATTTGGTGTCCTAGTAGACTTCTTGGATGTCTACCTAACGAAACAAAAATCATTCCAATCGGTTGAAAAATGTAAGTTTTTTAAGGGTGCTACCATCTTAAATGGGTCACACTGTATATATGTCCATAATAACTATTAGTATGATTTTATAGAAGGAAATTATTGAATGAATCAATTAATTATTGGTAAACAATTAAATAATACAATTCTGCAACTTTACAATCACTTTAGTCATAAAAATTGTATAATAATTGTGTAATTTTTTATGAATAAATTGTTAATCAATAATTATTTGATTTATTCAATTATTTACTACTATAAAATCATACTGATAGTTATTATTGACATACATACAGAGTGATATATCAAATTTCCACAAAAAAAAAAAATTTTTAACAATTTTCAAAAATCGTTTAATTCGTTTCATCATGAGCAATGAATGAGCACATGTGTTGCTCGATTCAAGCTCAGGCTGCCTCATGCTCCGTAATTTAAACACCTATTATGTTCATGCTCAAACCAGCGTCCACACTATTCGAGCATTTGCTCGCTCGGTGCTCATTAGGTGATCCAGTGAATACGCACCTTAAGGTACATATGAAATATTAGTACTGTTTATGAGGATATAGCTATAAAAATTAGGATTTTTTTTTGTTGCGTATGTGTCTGTTATTCTAAATCTTAATATTGTTTTCGATTCTAAACAACTTTTCTAAATGAACTTCTTTGATAATATCAAAAATAAGGGTAGACTACTCCTGATCAAAATTTCTATTTTTTGTTCTCCCTTGAACACTGTTTGTAAATTCAGAATTTTGATAACTCAAATACAAGTTTTTCGCGAAGCACCAACTTTTATGGAAAATTTTCTGACAAATACAAGTTTCACATATAGTGCAAACTTTTTGAAACTCGCTGTATAGATGAATTGATTTAAATTAAATAAGTAGTAAGAATCAACTACATCAAAGGCCATACCAATACTGTCAAAAGGGGGGAATCGAATGGCTTCAAGATAAGAGATTAGGGGTTGGAATATACGGGAAAAGACCGAGGCAAGACATTAGTCTTAGCCTAGGTACTCAAGCCTCTATAATCCAAACCAAAGTAATGACTAGAGAGATTCTAAAGGGGTCCCAGAAACCGAACCATAGTCATTCTCTCCTATAACCAGACGGCCATAAAGGCCCTGCGAGCACGCGGGCTTTCTTCCAGGCTAGTTCGGGAGACTCACAAAAACCTTACTGACATAGGAGTACAGAACAAGGAGAAAATTGTCTGTGTACCAGGTTACATGATGGGCATCCAATAGGTTGAGAGCGCAGGAGCCCTAGCAAGAGAGGGGGCAGCAATAACTCTCATCGGACCGGAACCAGCATGTGGAATCCCATTTGAGGACATTGGAAATACGAAGAAATGGGTTGAGAACTATCATCAATCTCCCTGTGAGATCGCCTTATGCAATACGGAAAGATGATTATGATGGAACCAAAACTGACCGACTATCAAGAAAACTGCTCGAACTGAGCCGAAACTCTCCTAGAAAGGTGCAGGGCACTGCCACCTGAGAATACATGAGTCATAAGTGCTTGGTGCCTTCAAAAAACATACTTACTAATATTTTTAGTTGACCTAGACAACAAATCCGTTTGTTGTAACCTCATTATCAACTGACGTATCAAGAAGAGTACTTCGACCTCGCCATTGAATATGACTGCCGCAGTTGCACTTGAAATGTTTGGCGAGATTTTGACCAAAAAATTCCGCGGCAAAACCCGGAAACTAATCAGAACGTTGATGACATCCAAAAAAGCCTGCATTCCAAATATTTACTATTTTTATGAATTGTCAAAAATATATAATAAATAAAATTTTATTTCTAGACATGACGCATGGTGATTTTATTTTGTTTCCAGGTATTTTCAATATGGCTCTGGTTCTGAGAGATGCGTTGCTAGCCAGTCAAACCAAAAGTAACTTTGAAGACGTTTTCCGGGTGAAAATTATTTCCGGTCAAAATATGGACATCGTTTCACGTGAACATTGTAATGAACTCGATCATTTCGTAGTGTTTTCGTCACTAGCCAGTGGAAGAGGAAATATAGGTCAGATGAATTATGGAATGGCAAATTCGGCACTAGAAAGACTTTGTGAAAAGCGACGACGAGAAAAATTGCCAGCTTTAGCCATCCAGTGGGGACCAATAGCAGACGTTGGAATTCTTGGGAATGCCGATGAAAATAACAAGGTTAATTCTCTCTTCTCTCATAATTATTAAAAACTACTTGGATTCAGAATCTTGAATTGTTATGATCTCGATATGGATTACCGAACACGGGACAGGGAAACAGGGGACGCGGGGGGGAACACCAACTCAAAAATTTTAAAAGGCATGGGGGGTCAAGTTCACATCGTTGAAAAGATAATTCAATTCTCTTTACAACCATCTGAATATTTATGAATTTTGTTAAGAAAAATTTTCCCAATTTCGATTTTTATGCCTTTAGAAATTTTCAAGCTGATGTGCCCCCAGCGCCATATGTCGAGTAATTGCAATGTTTCTTCTCTCAAAAAGTACTATCGATAATACCCTTGAAAATATTTTTGGTTTCATTGTTCCACATCAAACCGTTCAAATTATAAAAAAAATGTAGATGATTGTAAAGAGAACTGAATTCTCTTTTCAACGATGTGACACTTGACCCCCTTGTCATTGAATCGCTCAAAAGTTAAAAAGGGGGGGACTGTTAAAAGCCCTACTTTATAATATACAGTATCGGAAACTTTTAATCGGGGTATGCTGGTTTCATACGAGCGCGAGCGTAAAGAATAGCTTGCTATTATGTTGAGAAAGTATTACAATTTCTCCTCGACTCGCTCGAGCAAGGGATATCGACGTGGCTGTTAATTCGTCGGACGAGGTAGTAGGGGAGTCATACAGTAGTGCGTCTCTCTTATTTATGTGGTATTATGATATCATTGCGTTCCTTGTTGCTCGCATAGATTTGTTTATACCCCGATGACAACTTTCCGATACTGTACGAAAGAAAGATCTAAAACGATCTAGCTCATTTCCGGAGAATTTTATAGAACCATTCAGAAGCTTCGAGAACATTTTAGTCTTTTATTTCTCATATTATATCATTTTCTTTTTTATATTCTAAAGATCTCCAGAAATGTTCATTACAACGCCCTCTCTCTAATGGCCGAACTTTCGAGAACCGCACTAAAGGTATTTTTAGTACATTATAGAACATCACGGAGATTATGTTCTAGCTAATTCCATGGAGATCTCGAATTCTCTTAGAACTTTTCAGAAACTTCAAGAACATTTTATAATTTTTTTTATACGTATTCTAGAATATTCCAGAAAGTTCCATTGCCACACCCTCTCCCTGATTGCCGAACTCTCCAAGAACTGAACTTGAGGGTCTTTTCAGTATGTTCTACTATATTCCGGATCTGTTCTAATTTATTTCACGAAGATCTCGAATATTCTAGAACTTTTCAGAAGCTTCTAGAACAATCTAGAATTTTCTTCTTTATATTCTGGGAATTCAGTCACTGTATCACTTTGATTATCCACACTTCACTGTTCATTTTTTGTTTCATCTTCCATAGCACACTTTCATGAAAATGTTCTGTTACGAGGGAAATACAAAAGGTATTTTTTTGTGAAATCTCAAATATATCAGTAGTTCGTGGATTGTCCCTATGATTGGGATATATCGTTGTAAAGGTAATTTTGTACAAAATCGTACTTTTTCAGATAAAATTGTACTTTCTATTTGGACTAAAAAAATTCCGTTGTTTCCGGGTCACCTGGTATATAATTACGATCATTATTGTATGTTGATTCACTGATTTATAATATATTTGTTTCAAATGCAATTGGTAAACCTTTGCTTTATCATTATTGTATGTTCTATATATAACTTCCGCACACCTGAACTTGTTCTGACTGGAATATATCCACTCAATAAATAAAATATTTTGATTAAAAAACGTGAAGAGACTTACTTGATTAAAGTCAGTTATTTGTAGATCTTCGAACATCTAGTACCGCAAAGCGTTACTTCCTGTTTCAACTCGCTGGAAAAGTTCATGCTCCAATCAGAGACAGTAGTTGCTAGTACTGTATTGGCAGACAAAAGCGGAGCATCTACGATACGCATAACAAGAAGTCCAGCCGATGCTGTAGCTCATATTATGGGAATCAAAAATATAGGTTTGTTTGTATTAACCTTACTATGGTCTAAGACTCGGATAGAAGTCAACCTTCATCCATCTGTTAACCAGATGAAACATATTTTTTATGAAGTTTAATAAATAGACGAATATGCCTAAAATGTCTTGCCTATCAAAATGTGGTCATGACTATTTTTAATTAAATTCATTTTAGTTATTATTTTTTTCTGTATTGCAAACATTTGTTAACCAAACGAATTTCGTTTTAACTGAGTGAAGTCTCGATGGGTGTACCACAAGGATCAGTTTTAGGTCCTATCTCATTGTTATTATACAGTGTCTTTCAAAAAGTTGGCAAGGGAAAAACTTTTAATAATAATTTATTATAAAGTTCTACTAAGACGTGTTTTGAAAGAAAAGAAAAATGACCTCGGACGGGGTCACGTGAGTTTCTACATCTGTCAAGTATTTTTTTTTCAAAATAATAGCTGAAAATGGCTTATTGTGTTTGAATTTCGAGAAATTTGGAAGGAAAAAGTTCTTTCTATTTCGATTTTACACAACTTTGCTGAATTTGGACGTTTTGTTGCAAATTTAAGTTTTTGCCATTTTTTAATATTTACGAATTTTCTTATATATTCAAAATATTGAAACTTCTACAAAACTGTGTTATACCACTAGCTTCATCATGCTATTAAGTTTCAATTAATGAATATAGATGCATTTTATTTTCTTCTTTAGGAAAATGAGAAAACCATTTCAAATTTCTGTTTTGTTTGATGCAAAGTTGATTTTTATGGTATATGCTTGAAGATAAGCATATAGATTAAAAATGTATTTTAATCGATTCTTCTCGGTACTAAAATAATATCAAAGTCATCAACCAAAAAATCATCGTACTTCTTTACGTGTCCAATCTTTCAGGATCTTTCACACAACAAATTATATGCGATAATTTTTTTTTCGTCGCTTCAAATTTGTAAATGCAACTTTGCATGAAACAAAATAGAAATTTGAAATAGTTTTCTCATTTTCTTAAAGGAAAATATGGTTTCATCTATAATCAGTAATTAAAACTTAATGGCATGATGAAGCTAGTTGTATAAAAATGTTTTGTAGAAGTTACAATTCTTTAATACTTATACTAGACATTTCGTAAATATTAAAAAATGGTAGAAACTTAAAGTTGCAAAAGATTGTTCAAATTTGACAAAAGTGTGTATAATCGAAATCAACTATTGTCTTGAAAACTTCTCGTAATTCAAACAAATATCATACTTATTCCTCTAACGAAATTAATAAATAAATACATTATTCAAAAAACGCTTCCTGACGTTCTGAAAGTATCCAAAGTGGTGCCCATACATAAAAAAGGATCTTACACAGAGCCGTCAAATTTCAGACCAATTTCGATTATTCCAACTTTTGCGAAATTAATTGAAGTTATCCTAAAAATCCAAATGACATCTCATTTTGAAACAGAAAATCTCTTTCTTCAAGAACAATACGGATTCAGAAAAAACATACAACCACCTCGGCTATTGGCAGGTTGACACAAATGATAAATAAAGGTTTCGAAAACAATGATTTCATTTATGCGAATTACCTGGACTTGACGAAGGAAAATTCTATATTATAATATTCACGAAGAAAGTATCAACTTGATAAAATCTTACCTAGAAAACCGTTCGTTCTTTTCCAAAATAAAAAATCTTCTCTACTCAATATACAATACGGTGTCCCTCAAGGGACCACTGCTTTTTCTTGTGTTTATAAATGACTTGCCCTATTCATCTCCACTATCAAAGTTTATACTATTTGCTGATGACAGTACCTTCATACATTTAGGAAAAAATTTAAGTACTTTGATTTCCACAGTCGAAACTGAAAAAGAACAAATAGAACGATGGTCCTTATCAAATAAACTGAAAGTCAATGAATCGAAAACAGAACATATGCTTTTCAGTATGAGAAATACTGACGAAATTAGATTCACATCCAAGTGCACGAAATTTTTGGGAGTTGACAGTTACCTTGACAAAAAGAATTTGTGAATTTCTCTGCAAAAAATTATCAAGACTTCTTAGTAAGAAGTCTTTCGAAAATCTTCAATCATAGTACTTTACTCACAGCCTTTCACGGCCTCATTCAGTCCTCCATATCCTATGCTAAATTAGTATGGGGGCACTCAAGCCAATGTTTTCAAATCTTCAGTAAACAGAGAAGAGCATTGATACTTGTTTTTGGTTTGAAATACGGAGATGACTGTAGGGACAGATTCAAACAACACAAAGTATTAACATTACCCTATATATACATATTACAATGTCTATTATACATCAAAGAAAATTTTCATGAATATTTAAACCATTGCAAAATTCATGACTACCCTACAAGAAATCGTTAAAACATCCAAGCCAATTATTTGAGACCATATGATGCCAACTTTTTGAATGACATTGTATATTGAAAATAAGATAGGACCTAATACTGATCCCTGTAACCATCGGTTTAAACGAAATTCGTTTGGTTAACAAATATTTGCAGCGCAAAACAAATTATTGTAATTGATTTCTTTGAAAATTTTCATGAACACATTTTGACATTTTAGCCGTATTCATCTATTTATGAAACTTCATAAAAGTATAATTTATCCGGGTAACAGATGGGTGAAGGTCGACCACCTCTCTTCGGCTCCTGTAGTATTATAAACGCATTTGGATTCAATATGGACTGTTTCAGATCTGGTTGATAAATCGCTAACGTTGTCCCAGTTAGGACTTGATTCGCTGATGCTGGCCGAAACTAAACAAACTCTATATAGGAACCATCAACTAGAACTTGACACTGACGAAATTCGGGATCTGACGCTAAATTATCTGATATCTTTGGAAGATAATAATAATAAGAGTACTTCCAGCCCTCCTGTGATAACAAAAGAAGATGGCGAAGATGTACCTTACCAAATGCAGAATGTCCTGGTAGTAGAAAAACCCATCGTGAATTTGAAATTTTCAAAATCTTATAAGAAGAATATTTTCTTGTTCCACCCCATCGAAGGTGATAATTGATTATTTATTTTATTTATTTATTGTTGTTCAAAATAACAAATACAATGTCAAGGTAATAAATAATAATAAATATCTCGTGGAAACATGATCACATAAGTTGAGAACTTGTCCATGATCATGTGAATTGATGTGGAAAATAATAATATATCATAATGGCAAATATAGGGAATACCGATAATATATACATAATCAAAAATGAAGGTTACATTTTGCATAACAAAAAACAATAACAAAATAATTTCACATTTTGTTCTTAAATACAGAAAAACAATTTTTTTTTCAATAGACTGGCAATTTATTATAATTCCTTTTCGTATATTCTGAAATGACATGTTTTTGCATCAAAGTTATGGAGAACTTTTCAGTTGAAATCCAACCATCCATTTTATTTTTTGTTTCATATTTATGTTGTACAAGATTATGGAATTCTAATTTTTTTCTAATGTAAGTTGTGGATGCTTCACAAAACAATTGTTTAACATATAAAATTTCATATCAAAAGGTTTTAAAAAAATATTTTTGAAATATACTTTTTAAGTGGTTTCAAAAATTGTTTATATAGGCCTCCTCAACCTAATACCTATACCATAGGCCAAGATAGACTGGAGGAGACTGTAATAAAAACCTATAATTAATTTACGACTGACAATTTTTCTCAACGAACTTAAGGACGCACGGTTCTTATGGAAAATGGGTCCCAGTCGAATTGGCTGAAAATTCAGAATAATGTAGTTTATGGTGTCCTGATCAAATGTCTCCACGGGCACAACGAGATCTATTGGACAGTTTTTGAGATACAGGGTGTCAAACATGCAGAGAGAGGGTTGTTACTTATACCTTTAGAAAATCAATAATGTGGCTATTATTTTGTTACAAAAAGTTATGGAGAATAATTGTGATCTTAATATTGTCGACTCGAATTGTAATGAAACGTTCTAAGACTCCGTATACAGGGTTATTAATAATTACATAATTTTCATGTAATTCTCTGAACAAAATCAGTCAAACGCAAAAGCTCGTAGACCTGCAAAATAAGTAAATTTCATTTATTATACTACAAACCCTGTACACTTGGATTTTGAATTTTTGGCAATTATAAAAAACAAAGACTTGAAGTTTAAAATTAGAATAATAATAGATGGCAGGATTAAAACTGTTAAATCAGCTAAAAGGCTTGGAAAAAAAGAATTATGACGAGCATTGGTACAAGAGTAAATGCTGCAAAGATGGTGCATATGCCCTATAAATGCTTAATGAATAAGAAAATGTCCTTGATCATTATACCATGTCTTGACAGACATTGTATGAACTGGTAAAAACAGCTATTTGTGTATTTAGAACACAAAGTGATGGATTGCCGCTCGAACAAGAGAGTTATGCTTTGGATAGCGGCAAATACACTTTGTGCTCGAAATACACACAATAGTTTTTCAAAAACCGCAGATCTCAGATACAGAAAAAACACTCGATATACATTATTGCCTAATAATATTCATTTCTTTTAGTATTTACTAGATTAAAATTGAATGTACCATTTTGACAATTTTTGATAGATATAGCCAACGTCGGTATCCAAATTGCTGGCAATACAATCCATATCTCTAACACATAAAAAAATTGAGCCCCGATCGACGGCGTGAAGGATAGAAACACTAACCACTAGGCTATACAGACAGCTTTACGATGTTGAGTTGTACGTTATTCATAATATACCTAAACGCCGGCAAATCGGAAACATTTGAATACGTGAGCGTTTTCTCAATTTTGTCGCTCTAAAGTGAAAAAGCTGTCAATTAATGACAAATTATTTCATAACAACTAAAATATCCATGACTTTCGGATCCTCCGTAAATATCGTAGAAGGGTTATGTGAAGTGGAATAAAATACATTATGGGTACTCAGATACTCACATATTATATTGGCATGAGGAAGTAGAAGTCTTCAGGAACGATATACACTTTTTCTTTTCCTTCTACTATAATTTTTAGCAAAATTATATCAAATCTAATTTTTAGCCCTGCCGGATATGGATATCGGAATTCAATCAGGTTTTGTGAGAAATTACCAAAGTATATTTCTTGTGGAGAATTGAATTACCTTTCACCTTGTTGAGATTGTTTCTTGATAAATCTTATACTTTCCGAAACAATCGCAAAAAAATAAATATTTTTTAAATAAATATATTTTTTTTTTGGTTCCACCCCTGAACTTGTCGTAAACATTTTTTTTTTCTAACAATACATGATGTGCCGAGTTTCAACGTGGTACGAATAATTCTTCACTTGTGGCTTACATTTGTCTGTGGTTACTGTACTCTAGATACTTTACTACTATACCACTTGAAAATATGTTCGAAACAATCACATGGTTTTTCATATTTTAAACATGAAATAGCATGAAATTGTATATTATCATGCAATATGATAATGTGAATGTCATAAAATAAGAATTCAGCATTAAATATTGTTTCTTCCTAGGTAGTATCGATGTCCTCGTTCCTCTGTCGAAAAATATCGAAGCCAATGTTTATGGAATACAGTCGTCTAGGGATAATATGTGTGACACAATTCAGGATATTGCTAATGCCTATATACAATATGTGAGGAGTATGCAACCGAATGGACCGTACTTTTTCTGTGGCTACTCGTTTGGAGGAGTCGTTTCTCTTGAGATGGGATTACAGCTGGAAAGCAAAGGGGAAGTAGTGAACATCGTATCGATAGAAGGATCGCCCCAATACGCTAGGAATACCTTGAAACCAGCATTCGCCAGGCTTCGTAAGTCAATAGAAAAGTCCAAGCTAGCAGTTTTGCAATCGTTCTGCTCGTATTTTCCCAAAGTAGATTCAAATACGGTAAGAAAACTTGATAACTTACAATATGAAATAACCTCATAAATGATGAACTGTCTTGTGTTATTTCACGATTTTTTTGTTTGCTTCGTGCAACATTTTGTAAAAATATGTTTATTGAATGGTCTCTTAGTCATCGTTTGAGTTAATTTTCCTTCCATATGATATCTGTTAAGCACCAAAACGACTGTTTTTTTTCTACAAGATAAAATGGTAAAATAACAAATAAATCAGAAACAGTCTGCTCACTTTAAAGACAATTTTCCAGAATATGTCACAGCGGCTATTTGCAACGTTCTTGCATTTATTGTAATCAAACAGTGAGAATTATTCTTATTTGGCCGGGGATGACTACGTGTAGACAAGTTTCTAGGATTTTGTCTCTCATCAGTGCTAGGGCTTGTCAGACTACTGAAATTTCATGGACGCTGGTTCGAAACCACTAGAGGAAACATTTTTTTCGAATGTATTGGTATCGGTAGACGGCCACATCCTTGTTGAAAATCAAGTATGCTGTGAGTTGCCTAGATACCAATCTTGACGTCTAATGCTTGCTTGAAACGCACAGCGACAACCCGGGGTAGTCTGTAGTAGGTTTTCCGGGGTTTCCTACAGCTAAATAATGAATACGACACAGAAAATCATGAAATCCCTTCGGAACGCTACGGCAAATAATAATAATAGCTTCTCTCACCACACAAGGATTACTCTACGAGTGTCTATGATGAAGTATTATTATTATTGTTACAGTATTTTCTCACGAATGAAACCACAACTTACAAAAAGTCTCAAGATTGGCACGTTTCACTTTTGTCAAATGTGCAGTGCCTCCTTATATTTACAACAAGAATAAAAACTCCAATTTTCATTGAAACCAATATTATTTCATACTTTTAATAAGTTCAATGTGTTGTACTTTGACAAAATTTTATATTCATCTGAAAAAAATTACAAAAACTCGTGAAATTTTTATATATATTTTTTTCGTATTTTATAGAAAAAAATTCACCAAATACTTTTTTCGTACTGTGGAGATAAAAAATTCACGAAATACTTTTTTCAATAATGAAAATTGTTGCGTAGTAAAGGGTCAAAGTATAAAAATGAAAGAAAAAATTACTAATAAAATTTCAACCCAGAATGATTGAAAATATTTACTTTGAATAAGAATTCAAATCAAGAATAATATTATTATGTTTACGATTATCAGTATTCAGAGTATCTTTCTTTTAACATGATTCCATTCAAATTTTGAATACACAATACATAAATACAATTTAATGTTGACTAGACTAGGCTTTATTTTCACCTTTGAAACTGATTTCATTCGATGAAACTGAGAACTTGGCGTTGTTACATAGCAATACCTATCTGGCACAGAACTAAAATGTCCTATTTTCCAGTTGTTGTAATGTCGAAAGTAAATTATTTTTCGCACAAGTGCCAAAAGTAATCGAATGGAACAAAATAATCAATATTCAAAGTAATCAACTTCAAATTATATCACGAAGAAACAATCTTAGTTGCTGATACGACTTCTCCATGAGTAGGTTGATCTAAAATTTGAAGATTATATTTTTGATTTTGAGACAAGAATCGATTGTAGCACCACCAAATTTGGTATGCTAGTAGTTGGAACCATGATAAACACGAAAAAAAATAGTACCAAAATTCCAGGGGTGGAACATTTTTTTTTTGTTTAAAAATGTATAATCTTGGAAACTGTATGACAAAAATTATTCCTAGTAATTTCTTATGAAATGTGCTCGTTTTCTCAGAAAACGTGATTGAACGCCGATCAATAATATAAAACAACTGTATCAAACGTGGAAATACTCTCATTTCCCAACATAATTCATTTGATTATAATATGAAAATATGCTTCAGTTACCAATATGACTGGTTGATTTTTCTAGTGTGTATCTTTTTGAGGAAGATATTTTTATTTCAGTTGTTTTTAATCTAATGAACTATATTCGATACAGTTTGTATGATATTATTATGATGTATGTGACAGAAATTGATTGATTTGTGAAAAAGTCACGAAAATGAATGACGAGATTTATGTTTGGGACGTTTATTTTAATTCTGATATAGAAAAGTACTGAAGCAAATTTTTCATTATTTTTTTACATTTATTCATATTGTAAATATATCAGAAATGCTCTGACATCATTCATTCAAGTTCTCAAATGATGACTGCATTTCGGTCAATGTTAAACGACATATACTATAATTATTTTTTATTATTATTTTATTGTAGAAATCACAAACACAAGTAGTTAAAACTACTTCTGTGATCTACCACTGTTTATTCCCATGTGATGATGTCTTTGTATATGGAAATATGGCGAATAAACATTATTACTATTATTATTATTATCATTATATGATTCCAAAAATGGAATTATTGAATGAAATGTAATGCATTTCAAGTGAGGTCAAAGAAAAAACATGAGATTTCACTTTATCAACAAATCAGTCTGTAAAACTGTTATTGGGTAAATAAACTCGTTCAGATTGATTAGCTGGGTTCAAAAACATAATTTTGGGCAATTATTCAATTCTTTAAGTATGTTTTTTGTTCAATACGTCAAATTTCACGTTAACCCTTACCCGCCGCTGAAAGTTCTGAAGGAGCCGAATATTTGATTGGTCATAACTCTGCTAAAAATTATCGGAGAACGAAAACTCATACCCTCTTTGGCCTATATGCGACAATTTTTAAATAATGTGACAGGTCCCACTTATACATACCAAAAAAAAAAAACTTAGTTTTACTCCTGCCTCATTTTCAACGTACCCATAAAATCGGCATTCCCTTCACTAAATTTTGAAAATATCGCGTATTCATATCCTGCATATATACAGTGCTAGTCTAAAGTCCGTTCCCCCCATACTCATTTTTGAACCACCTGGTATATTGCAACGAAATTTGGAATGCTCAAATAGGAGATAAAAACCTACTGAAAATTCCAGCTAAAAGTTTCAAAATGGCAGCTGAGCGCATTCTTCAATAATTTTTTTAAATAGAACACCCGGTATATCATTGCATGATCGGTTAGGGACGATCATAAGAAATCCAACAACAGCAAGTTTGATGCTATTATCTCCAAAGACTATGGAGATATCACCTATTACTTTCTGTATAAGCCGTATGAGTGGGAGAGAGAAACTTTTTCTGGCGGGTCAATAAATTCTCTCTCACACTCATTCGGCTTATGGAGAAAATAATAGGCGATATCTCCATAGTATTTGGAGATAATATGATAAGAGGGTACTGGTTCCTGCTTCAGTATAATTATTTCATATCAACTAAAATATCCATGACTTTCGGATCATCCGTAAATATCGTAGAAGGGTTATGTGAAGTGAGAAAAAACACATTTTAGGTACTCAGATACTCACATGTTATATTTGCATGAGGAAGTAGAAGTCTTCAGGAATGATATGCACTTTTTTTTCCTTTTACTATAATTTTTAGCAAAGTTATGACAAATCTAATTTTCGGCCCTGCCTGAACTTGCAGTGGCGGATTAGAGCGAGCATGAAATATGACGTCGGCGTAAAACCACGTATTTCATAAGGTATTACTGAAAATCATTCTTGTGGAGAATTGAATTATCTCTCAACCTATCGAAATCGTTTGTTGATAAATCTTATATTTTCTGAAATAACAACCAAAAAAATTATTTTTTTTTAATGAAAAATTTTTTAGGTTCCACCCTTGCTTTTTTGGTAAACAATTTTTTTTACAATAATACATGATGCCGAGATGTCATGTGCCGAGTTTCATAGTGCTACAATTCATTCTTCACGTTTTGCTCGAGTTTGTCTGTCGTTGCTTAATTAACACTGAATAGAATATCTTCTAATCATTGCAGATAGTTGCCTGCCTGGACAGTTCTCAAAGCTACGAGGAAAAACTTGAGGCCATAAGTAAACTGGTTTCCAAAGAAACAGGCATTGATAGCAATGAAATAGCAATCTCACATGAAAAGTTTTTCCAAAGGTGTCATGCTGTATTCACCTACGAACCAAATGGTATTTTTGGAGGAAAAGTTCTATTTATAAGAAGAATCAACAATCCCTATGAAACATCAGAAAACTACGATCTGCAAAAGGTAAACATAAAAAAAATTGATAATATTAACGAAGAAATGATTGCCATCACAAAATTTCTGATCCTCGATTGTTCAATTCTACCTGAATACTTATTTTTCATAAAGAAATTTTCATTATGATAATGATGACATCGAACGATATATACTACAAGCCAATATAACAATTTTGGGGGGTCAATTGACCCAGCATTAAACATATTCAGAACGATGCTGCTATGTGAAAGAATAAGTTTAGGCCCTATGCCGTCAAATCTGATTGGGCATTTGACTATAATAATAATAATTGTTCATCTGAAGATGTGCTTTTCTGACAAAATATTCTTGTACGTCATAACTCACGTTGGTAGATTATGACATAATAGTGTCCTAGAACCTACTTCTCTACAAAAATACTGGGACCAGAAGCCAGGAAATTTTTCTGAATTTTCGGAAATTGAAAAATTTTCCTGGCTTCCAGTCCTATTATTTTTGTATGGCAGTAGGTTCTAGGATATTATTATGTCGTGAGTTATGCCATAAGAATATTTTGTTGTAAAATCTCATCTTCAGTTGAGAAGTTATTATTATTATTATAGTCAAATGCACCACACAGATTTTGTTGTAAAATCTCATCTTCAGTTGAGAAGTTATTATTATTATTATAGTCAAATGCGCCACCCAGAATTGACGGCACAGTGCCTAAGTTATTCTTGCATATAGCAGCATGGTTCTGAATATGTTTCATGCTGGGTCAAATGACCCCCCAAAATTGTTAAATGGCCTTGTAGACTAATACTGAGAGAATATGATATTCACATTATCTTTTTTTTTTTTTCAGAATTGCCAACAAACCGTTACCGTCATAAAACTGGAAGGAAATCACACAACAATTGTACTAAATGAAAATGCTACGAAAATTTCAGAAATTATCAACAATTTTTTTACGTTTCCTTAGAAAATAGTGCAATAATAATATAAATCAGAAAAAAAATGCTTTTATTTATATCAATATCTATGAAAGCATAACCTATTCGAAACCTGACAGTCTTATGTTTGGAGGACCATTGAACTACTAAATTGACGATAATAATAAGACCTTAAAAATAAACCAGCAAGTATCCTACATTGACTTCTCAATTTCAGTACGATATTTGTAGTAATATTAGAAAAAATATAATATATACATAATCTGCAACTTAAAAACGAAACTGTCAGTGTCTCATATAGATTGTAGGGAGGATCCGGGTAGCATTTTTCCGTTTCCTATGGGGCTAGCGTGACTAAACATGTATTAATTAAATGAATTTCTTTTTGTATTTCGTGTAATTTTGTTTTATTACAATCGCAAAGCGCTTTCGGCTAACAAGCCATCATTAGTGCAATACCTGCAAGTAAGTAAGGTTGTTTGAAATGTAGAAAAAGTTTTTATGAAATTTTGAAATTACTTACAGAAAACCTACTCAAACTGATCATGTCATACCATCATACCATCATTTTCGAATCACCCACATCAGCATAAAATGGCAGCCTTTTATTGCTATATTCACAGACTTCTCAACATTCCTCTTTCATCCATAGACTATAATAAAGAGTTAAACACTCTCAAACAAATTGCATACAATAACGGATACAATCCTCATATCATTCCAAATCTAATTCAAAAAGTCAAAAATAAAAGAGAACAAAATCTAACCTACCCTAGAGAAGAGAATCTTTCTAGATTTGTATCTCTACCTTTCTTAAATGAAAATATCTCTCAAAAAGTTTCTAAATTCATCAATAATAAATTAACAAATGTTAAAATTTCTTTCAAAAGTAACAATAATTTAAACAAACATTTAGTAAATTCTAAAGACAAAATCAACAAACTATCAAAAAGTGGTATTTACAAACTTAACTGTAATGATTTGAAGCATCCTACATAGGAAGGACTTGTAAACCTTTGAAGGTTCGTATAAATGAACATTTGAATAAACCTGGAAACTCAGCATTTGGACACCATATTAAATTCGATAAACATAATTTTAGTCCAAATCGAAATTCACAAATTTTAAAACAAGTTAACTCAAAAAATTATAATAGACTAGATTTTCTTGAAGATTTACAAATAGACAAAGAATTAAAATGTAATAACCTTTGCTTAAATACACAAGTCCAATTAAACAGATCATATATTCCTCTACATAGAAGATTAAAATAACTTCCTCATTTTCAATATAAAATTGCCGAATTTATTGTTCTTTGCTCACTAAGGAAACTTTCACATTCTGTAGTCACAAAACATTGTCAATTGTCATAAAATTTACTTTTAAATTTTCATTGGATATGGGCCTTATGTAAATGTCACCCACATCATCTGTCAGCCTTCAATTTATATCATTTGTCATTTGTTAAAAAAAAAAATTTCTTATTACCGTTTGCACCTCGTGGGCATCGTGTCTGGTGTTCCAGAATGAGCATGCAGATTTTCATTTTCATTAAAAATGTAAATTTGCATTTTTAAAATAAATTAATCAGAGGCTACAGTTATATTTTATTATGAACTGTTGTATATCATGCTATTGTTATGGATTAAGGGAAGAACATTTTTTATTCATTATTTTTAAGCGGTATCAACATTCACTATGTTAATTGTTTATTTTTTATCAATGAATCAAAAACACAGTAACAGAAACGGCTAGATATCTTGTATCTTACAAATTTATGTGTTTATATATATTATATACTATGACCTGCTATAAATGTGCAATTAACATAAAATAGTCAATAAGCTCCTATCTATCTATTCTAAATATTGATGTTTCTCGGACTGTTGGCTTCTCTATCCGATAATTCTCGTGATCTGTAAGATGAAGTCAAAGTTATCAATACATATCTTGCACCGATCTCATTCACAATTGGTGATTGAAGAATAATAAATATTAATGCTGCCACGCTTATTTATTCACAGTGGCGAAGCTGAAGCCATGATTTCCAATTTCTGAATAACACATATAACGCACTGTATTCAAATGCTTGTAGGCACAGACTAAAGACTAAAATTTTAAAACAGGCCCTTTTTATATTTTTTTTTTTTTCAGGTAGTCCTATATGCAGGAACAATTCCTTATAACGTATTTTCGTAACTCTGATAATAAAAATATTTCCCATAATTACATACAGGTATACCTAGCTTCTAATAATTGCTAACTATTAATCTACTCGGTTTGAACTTTGTCAGTTTTCGTAATTAGAAGCCAGGTATATAATATGTAAAAATCAAAACTTGTCAACAAACCATTAGTGGAAAATAGAAAAAATTTCATTAACGAGTTCTACATTATGTTTAAAATTCAAGGAAATTCACCGAAATCCAATTTTCCATTTAAACGGTGCGGGGTCCTTTTTATAAATTTATAAAATTTTATAAAATTATAAATTTTAAAATTGTATAAAATTCAATAAATTTGTATTCATATTACAGAGTATTGATAGTTTTTTTCATGAACAAACAGTAATTTTCATACTTAAATATTCAGAATAATCATTAAGATATCTAGCCGTTTCTGTTACCATGTTTTCATGTACAATTACATGCATGAAATTAAAAAAAAATTGGTGTGATTGATGACTTGTTTATTTTGTGGAAATTCATGATCACTTTGATGAAACGAAAGAACACTCTTTTGTCTTATTTCCACTAGATTTTTATTGTTACGACCGGTTTCGGGTTTTATCCCATTATCAAGTATAAAAACTAACTAATACAATTGAACTCTAAGCCTAGTTATATAGGGAGTATAGAGTATATAGTTATATAGGGAGTATATAACTAGGCTTAGAGTTCAATTGTATTAGTTAGTTTTTATACTTGATAATGGGATAAAACCCGAAACCTGTCGTAACAATAAAAATCTAGTGGAAATAAGACAAAAGAGTGTTCTTTCGTTTCATCAAAGTAAAAAAAAATTGCATGATATTAATTAATAAAAGATAAACAATTAACATTGTAAATGTTGAAACGCATTTTTCGCTCTTTGTTGGCTCCTGGCAAGGTGTTTGGCTCAATATTTTCTCCAGTCATTTTGCACATGCTATCCTGAGGGTTGAATGTAACAAAAAAATGTAATCCCAGCCCTCTATAAATGAGACGACTTCGGCACTTTTCTACGCACCTTTAACGTCTCCTGGCACTACTTTTCCCCCAAGCAAATCTCCAGGCAATATTATTTTCGAATTTTGAACATAATTAGCTACAATCACACCAAAAACCAGCGCTCTATAAATTGAACAACTTCAATAGATTTTTCAACCCCTTTACGGCGTTACCACGCCCACACCCACCGAATAGCTGCCAGGCGCCCGAATCAATTAATAACGGTGTTAAGGCAAACCGATTAGGTGGTTTTAATTGTTCTATAAATTGCTGCCCTATTTCCGGGGCTAGCTCTCCGTCTATATGAAACCGATTCCGAGACCTGTATTCCGTTCCCTAATTGATTAACGCAGCTTATGCAACTGTTGGATTCAATGACGAATTCGGACATTCGCCGAAATAATCCTTTGCTCAAATGCCGAAAACTAGGGTAGCTTGTTCAGGTTAGGTTTGTGTGTCAATCGCGAGCATTTTCGGCATTGAATCATTTGAGATGCGTAAAGGTGCGTATTCACTAGAGCATTCGTTTCGCATGAGCACCGAATAAGCACTGAACGAACAAATGCTCGGATAGTTTAGACGCTTATTTGAGCACAAATAGAATGCGTGTTTACATTACGCAGCATGAGGCAGCCTGAGCTTGAATCGAGCAGCACATGTGCTCATTCGGTGCTCATGCGGAACGAATGCTCTAGTGAATACGCACCTCAAACCTCTTAGGGAACGGAATACAGGTCTCGCAATTCCGTTTCCTTCATGATTAGTGCACATGGTCGCGCTAGCCGGTCCTATAGGGAACGGAAATATGCATACGGGTAATAAGAATCATTTAAAAAGCAGGTAAGCATTCTTTATCGAAGCATCGAAGGATGTTATTTGAAGTTTTTTCTAGAGAACAGTTTAATAATATTAACTTTTGATTATGAATAATATCAAACAACTGTATTAAACCTGGAAATACTCTTATTTCCCAACATAATTTATTTCATTATAATATGAAAATATGCTTCAGTTACCAATATGACTGGTTGAGTTTTCTAGTGTGTATCTTTTTAAGGAAGATATTTTTATTTCAGTTGTTTTTAATGTAATGAACTAAATTCGATACAGTTTGTATGATATTATTATGATGTGTGACAGAAATTGATTGATTTGTGAGAAAGTCACGAAAATGAAAGACGAGATTTATGTTTGGGAGTTCGTTTATTTTAATTCTGATATAGAAAAGTACTGAAGCAAATTTTTCATTATTTTTTTACATTTATTCATATTGTAAATATATCAGAAATGCCCTGACATCATTCATTCAAGTTCTCAAATGACTGCATTTCGGTCAATGTTAGACGACATATGATTCCAAAAATGGAATTATTGAATGAAATGTAATGCATTTCAAGTGAGGTCAAAGAAAAAACATGAGATTTCACTTTATCAACAAATCAGTCTGTAAAACTGTTATTGGGTAAATAAACTCGTTCAGATTGATTAGCTGGGTTCAAAAACATAATTTTGGGCAATTATTCAATTCTTTAAGTATGTTTTTTGTTCAATACGTTAATAGTTTTCT
Source organism: Chrysolina haemoptera (assembly GCA_958298965.1). NCBI lineage: Eukaryota > Metazoa > Arthropoda > Insecta > Coleoptera > Chrysomelidae > Chrysolina > Chrysolina haemoptera. The sequence continues at coordinate 19,739,778 of OY282584.1, read as the reverse complement.
GAGAATTCTTACTCTCCGGAAAACTTAGGAATACTCTATGGCCCAGGGCATAGAACAATCATATTTTTCAACGTTCTTATAATATAGACATTACAGAGACAGCGTTAGAGGTTGAATTTGCCAGGGATTATTTTTTATACGATCCTGTCAGCCAATCGTCATAAGAAAACATTTCAAATTGACCAAAATAGTATCAAAATTATACTGATAATTTGTTAATAGCAAATTACAGCGATTAATACACGCCTATTCTGACAGCCAACGAAATTCCGTCAATTTCTCAGAACCGACCAACCGATCAACAGTCAATTACAGTAACCTACCTAGCATCGGAAAGTTGTCATCGGGGTATAGACAAATCTATGCGAGCAACAAGGAACGCAATGATATGATAATACCACATAAATAAGAGAGACACCCTACTGTATGCCTCCCCTACTACCTCGTCCGACGAATTAACAGCCACGTCGATATCCCTTTCTCGAGCAAGTCGAGGAGAAATTGTAATGCTCTCTCAACATAATAGCAAGCTATTCTTTACGCTTGTATGAAACCAGCATACCCCGATGAAAACTTTCCGATACTGGGCTGCTATTTTCTAACCGTGCGGTTTCAATTCGTCTACGAATGAAAGGGGACAAACTTGCACACTTCATGTGTGTTGGAGTGAAACATTTGATCAAATTCGCATACGTAAAAGTTGGAAAATACCAGCCCTGAATATGGACCTTGATCACGTGATCGATCACGTTGTGAATGGTAGTGTTGATATTTCTATCTGGAAAAGTGTAACTGTTAGATTATTTTCGAGTTGTCAACATAACATAAAATTTCGAAATACATTTTGTCTTCTGTACGCGTATCACGTAGTGGTGCATTAATCTCCCCATAATACATTCGAGATCATATTTTCATAGATAAATACATTTCAAATTGCATTCAAATTTTATTGTCTTTTGACAAAACATCTCGAATCAAGCGAAGTAGAAAAAATCGCTCGGCAAGTTCTCGCGATTTTTTCACAACGTTGATTCTCGATATTTTGTCATGACAATATAGTTATTTATGTACCAAGGGGATAAATAGATATTTATGCCCGATAGTATACACATCTGTTTATGCCCGCGGTACATACAAACTTTTATGTCATACTAGTTCGTTATTGCAATCCAATCTCAATACAAATCAGTATTTAAAAAAATCCTGTTTGAATTAATAACATTGCCATTTTATCATAGTAGACATTATCGTTGCTAGGAGAATGTTGACAAACGTAAATGTCATAAAAGAAGATTTTGGAATTCCTGACGAAATTATTATAAAGAAAGCAACTGAAAATCTGTTGCCAAAAAAGCCTAAAGAAGCTTACAAAATGGAATACGAAAAATAAGTTAAACAAAAAATTATTTCTCTTTGTGCCCGCGCAGGCCATAAAGTAAACTTTATACCCGCACGGGCATAAAGTACGACATTAGATAGTAGGTAACTAAGCAATAAAAACACAATAATGAACTAGTATGACACAAACATTTTCATGCAATTGACGATTGACTTGGTTGTCAAGATGACACTGACAGATGTCCGTTAAAAAAAGAATCAAGCCGAATTACATTCGTGGTAATAATTTTAACTAGCTTAGCACTCGTCTTTGTTGCTATAAAAATCTCACTAGGGGACGAAGTCCACGAGTGGGATTTCTCAACAGCATCTAGTTAAAATTACCAAAAAATTACCACCACTTGTGTAATTACTGTTGAAAATCGCCCGATGCAGTGTAAGTATTGGGCTTGACAGAAGAGGGGGCTTTGCCAAATTCGTCACTTGAGTTGAACCATAGAACTGGCCAAAGACACATCGCCTCCTCTGAATAGCGGCCACAAGTTCTAGTATAATACTTTACCACCAAAACCCAAATATATGCTAACACTGATCTGAAACAGATATGAAAAATTTGAGATGAATTATCTCTGATGCCATTAAATTCAACGTGGAGTTAAATATTAAAAAAAAGTGCAGAAGGATGGAAACTTTCAAAAAACTTGTATTTTAGTGCTCAATGATACCTACTATAAAAATTAGCTCCCTCGTATAAGGTCGGCAACATTGTTAGAAATATAAGTAATTCTGTATATTTTGTAGAAAAAAACTGCAAAAGAAATGCAAAATAGCGAAAACAAACAAAAAAAAATCATTCTTCATCGTTCCCCAATTCTGAGACCATTTCTTAGTAGGTATGTCATCTGAGTAAATAAATCATTTATTCATGATGTCGTTAATAACTTGGCCAAAAAAATCTAAAAGAGTGGTAGACGTGAATTTGAGACGTCCTAGCTGAAGTAATGGCTGTGTCTACTTAGAATTCAACACTTCGTCCCACATCTAAAAGAATATATTTTGTTTTGATTTCGAACTCTATTCAAGTTCTTGTATTGCATAATATTTGATCATCTCTGCGGATGTTTTGTTTCTATAAATCAAAAAACTTACATCAACTAATAAGTAGTGGTTATTTCTGGTCGTCTGATATACTTATTGATATGCGAACCTTGAATACTTTTAAGGAACAACTAAGGTCATTCGAGTAATTAGTGGCTGTATTTATTTATTTTCGAATTGACCCACACGATGAAATTGAAAATATTTCATTGGTGTTATCAGACATTGTTTATTCAAAAAGTGCTATAACCCTGATTGAATTAAATCGAATGAAATACGAGAGATTGACATTAATTCTTATACATGCGACACTCGTATGGAAAGAAAATAAAAATATTTCCTTTTTTGGTATTTAGTAAAGTACAGGTAAATATGGGTTAATTGAATTGTAATCGTAACATCTAATTGCGACTTCAGATTTTTATCTGATGGCCCGATAAATTGCTAGGAATCGCACGTTAAAAGGTAAGACCTCGTTAATCCTTGGCTCGCACAAGTTTCGACTTTTGAGGGCTGCCGTTCGTAAGGGGACGACAGCTGGTTAACGGAAAAAACAATTTTAACAATTTATTTTTTTACCAATAATGATTTCGTGATCCGATTAATAAAGATCTTATGTGCTTCTATAGGAGCCTCTCCACTGCGACCTATGCAGATCCATTATATGTACCCTCATGTGGAGTTAGTTTCTTTTCTAGACCTGTTCACATTACTAGACTCCATAGGCCAGATCACAGGTCCTCCATGTATTGGGAGGGTTGTGGTTTTTCTTTCTCCTATCGTCGAAAACCTTAACCTAGTCAAACCTTCGCAGTAGCACAGTAGGTGCACTGAGGTTTCTCATCTACTTGACAAAACCTTAATATTGGTCTACCAATCCGATGTTGTCCATATGTTTGTCGAGTGCACAGTGTGCTGTTAGGAGCCCAATCAGAATTATGGTTATTGTCCTGTTCTGGTTTAGTAAGTACGTCAATTTTAGTTATCGTTTGTTAATGAACTCTTTGACCTATTTCATTCCCGGTGCCTTATTCCACCATTCTCGAGATTGCTTTGTCTTTATTTCGTGGGATTATGTTTTCTTTAGTGGCAAAGCCGAACACTTCAGTAAATCATGAAGAATGATATATATAACTTTTGATATTGTAAGACAAACATTAACACTCGTACTCAACAAATGCATATATTGATATCAAATTAATAACACTTCAATTATCGGTAGATATATTCTAACGTTCAGACGACCAATGCCTACGAAGATCTAGCAGACCTGTTCTATATCATACAAAAAAAAGCGGCAATCAGCGTTCTCCGCATTTGTTTATTATTTCAACCACTTGAAGAGTCGTTCATTTCGGCTATAGGATGGATTGGTCTTACATTATATTTTATCACTTTAACGTAATGGCTACATCCATAAATTTAACTACAGTTAATGTTGATAGAATATGTTTATTAACTCTGTATAATAGCCGAGGTGGGTTCTACTTTTGTACTGACTGAATCGCGAGTGACGTTGTCTATACGATATCGGATTACTAATTGTTCTCTACTAACGATTCCAGCCAACATTATGGATTCATACCTGCCCAAAAAGAGAATGTTTATTGTTGAGAAATAATAAACAGCGAAGTTATTTGATCTCTGGTCTTGTCATTGGTAAAAATCCCAGAAACTTTTCAGGATGTTGATGAATGAATAATATCGATTTAGAAGGCTCATTTTGTTCATTTTGGATAACAGTTAAGTGGAGAAAACTAAAAAATTATCTACATGCAAATTAATAACTTATATTCATATGTATGAAATTTATAGGTGGGATGATTCCTCAAATCTTTCTGACAGTGATGAAGAATCAGAAACCAGCCTGCAACCAATCGGGAACCTGACTTTCCTCCCTAATCTGGTGATGCGGAGACTGTAGTTGGGTCCAGAGTGGACCGCGGTAGATCCTTATTACACCTGTTCGTTGGATATATCCAGGTCAGGACAGCAAGGTTACGTTGAATGATGAAGAAGTTTTGCTGTGGGGATCGTGGTGTGTGTTAGCTTCGTCTTTAAGTTACTTTGATAATATGAAGGCTGATTCAAGATGATCTCTGTCGAGACAATGTAGTTGCGGCTTCGCATGGAGTAAGACGAAAGTCTTCTCGGATCTTTGACCTTGAATGGACCAGAGTGGAGCTGCTGCCCAGTCGACACAGAAAGGTGTCAGAGTTGGTAGTGGGCTTCACATTCATGTTTCAGATCACATCAGTGAATCGCAATCGTTGGTCAGGTCGAGACATCAATATGTGATGCAAAACGTGACTCGAAATTAGCCCAATGTGACATGCCATTTATACTTCGGAATCGAATGCACAGTAAGACCCTTTCTATGTAACAATGTGAAATTGAATAGACTGGTACTTATTTGAAAATGCGTTTCACTCGCTTATTCTCCAATATGTTTCAAACACTTCTTTAGAAGTCGATGATGCTTTCACAAGTATGAATGATTTTGTAAGTCATAATTTAACTGGCATGTAGTTACTAGACTTACCTACTGAGAGTATCTCAAATTTTCTTCGAAACGATTTCACTGCTAGAACAATAATAATTGGCAATTTGAATGAATATGAAATATAGACTACTCAAGAATGAAACAAAGTTCACCATGTTTCAACATAAATATAAATTATACCTCAATAATATTATCTTTACCAATAAATTATACGGAATGGAAATCTAGAAAACAAATGCGTGAGTTTTACAAAAAAATGAAAATTAATTAAACTGTCTAATCATGGGAAAAACAATATATAGAATTGTAGAATAAACTATAATTCAATTCCAATCATCTGTACAGCATTTTCTTCCCGGCTAAATCAGTACTTATATCCTGAAAGTGCCAAATTCTGTAAATAACTGAATTTACCTTCCTAAGGGTATGTATGGTCCGTATATATCCTTGGTTACTGTGGTTAGTAATTTGGCGGTCCGTATATACCAAATTCCTGAAAATTTGGTGACTATTTTCTGAAACTTCAGTGACTTATCTGCCACCAGAGCAACCGTACTTTCTCCTCGGTAACCTAGGGAACCGCTTGTCATTTGTCAATTAGACTCCTTTTATTAAGTGCCAGTTTTCAAACTCTGGATCAAAAATCTGATATTTATCTCAGAAAGGTCTCTGGGTCTCAAAGCATTACATTTAATTATTATTTTTTGAAGAAAACTTGCTTGAAAACTCAGAAACCGCTCAGCCGGGCGCTTGAACATTCAGAAACCTCTACTTACCGATCTGAAATTTTCGGCGATATACGGACCAGCGAAATTTAACTTTGGATTATGCGGCGTACCGGATGTTGGACGTAGTTCTTGCATATGTTTCCACAGTTTATTGATGAATTCGGAAACGCTGTCACTCTACTGACAATTTCTTGCTGTAAGAAATTCTACTGGAATCCTTAAAGCTCAAAGTATTACTAACTGATGTAGATGTTGTAGGGTTATAGAAAAAGTCTTCGTCCACTGCTGGTCCACTGCAGATCATCCCAGTTGTTGCTGGGTTTTAAGCTGTGGTTTGCAGGCCAATCGTGCCCGTCAAACGGATCAAGTATTTAAACAGATGTGACTCAAATTGGTGGCCTTGATCCGAGGTTACTTTGAGTGGCATGCCGAACTGACAAATCCAGTGGTGGTTAAATGCTGCAGCTAGAGGAGTTCCTTCGTCGCGTAGGGGTACGGCTTCGGTCCAGCGGGTGATCTTGTCGATGATTGTGAGGATATTCATAGAACAATAGCATTATCACTATATCCATTTGCACATGCTCGAATCTGGCTGAAAGTAGCATGAACGCTTTGAAAGTTTTAGGCAATGATGTAAACTGATTACTTTTATTGCGGACTCCATTCCTCCTGAAGGCGTATCGGGTAGACTGAGAAGCATCGGGAACAATCAGAACATCGGAAGCTCTTTCAAATCTGGCAACACATTGAGAATCCTTCTGATCTAAACCAAGCATGAGAGTTCAAGCAAAATTTTAAGATATTCATATATCACATATATACTATGCGAATGCGGACGCCACAACATCAATAAAACTAAAAGACCGCTGAGGCAGTAGACGGACACAAACACTGGAGTCAACAGGGATAGACATCAAAGTCGGAAGTCACAGAACAATGGGTGTTATGAATAAAAACTAGCAAAAGCTTTTACTTTAGATTTGTCTCTCTCATTAGTTAATAAAATAGATAGGTCTGTTTCAAGAAATCTAAGTAAACGCATTTGCTTAAGCTTTATTCATTATACCCATTGCCTTGTTCGAAATCCAGTTTCGATCATCATCGGTTTTATTTTGTGTTTTTCAAGTGACTTGAGGAAGTTACTGTGCAAGCGAAACATGTCGTGGTGTTAAAAATGGCTTTTCAACAAGGCATATGGCCGCCTATCAATTCCAACACAATTGAGAAAAAGTCTGTCGCACTCCGGAATCGAACCGGGTCCAGCGGTAGCAGACGTTTCAACGGCCGACCTAGACCACTGAGACACCGGCCACCCACATGCTACAGAAAAATACCTTGAAGTGCAGATATTAGGGTATTTCTAGTTTCAAAAAAAGCGCAGTATTGAATAATTCAGATTTATTTCATCGTGCAAAACCGCAATAATCATTAGGTATAAATAATATTCAAATTAATGATCAAAGCACAAGTCTCTACTTTCCCTTTCATTTTTGAACCCACGTTCATAGTAACTATTATTTACTCGCCCATTTAGTAACTATATATGAGTCAGAGGATTATTTTTTCAATCATTGGGTTCACATTTTCATCTGAGATCTCCATCAGTCATTCTGAATGACGCCTCGTTAAAAAAAAATCAGTTCTCGATCACCAAAGTATTTTGCGCACGAGATGCAAACAACACTTTTTCTACAAATGATTTCTTGAATTTTTGCTTGATTGAGGACGATATAGGTTAGAATATGAAAATCCAATAGTTTAACTTCGCGCACGGTGTCATGGTAACAAGTTGAAGAATTTAGAAATAAGTCTGTTCTTTATACGATCCTGTCAACAAATCGTCATGGGAAAACTTTTCAAATCGACCAATAGTATCAAAATTACACTGATAATTTGTTAGTAGCAAAATACAGCGATAATTTTTTCACGTTGTATGGTTGGTTCTTTGTTCAAATGAATGAATGAATGAGTCCGGCAGCTAGCAACATATTCAGCTGTCGTATAAACGAATTTCTGTCATTATATTCACGCCTTGTCCTCATTGATTTAACTGTGTAGATGTTTAGTCATATCACAACTTCGATTGACAAGTTGCAACCAAACAATGAATTCATTCTCATCCTTTATTTTGTTTACCATAGAATCAAGCGAAAAAAAAAACACTTGAATTTTATTTTTGTGGCCACCCAGCTATTGATGAAATTTTATCTAAAGAGGTTCCACTCTATCAGCAGCCGAAGTCGCCGCATGCCGTGTATTATGGGTTTGAAATCTGCTCAGATCAATACACCACTCTCAGCTAAGGTTTTCTTGATTCAAGGCGAATCGACTTAGACACTGATTCCTGGCGAGTCTTCTTGAGGGTAACAAATAGTCTGTCGACAATGTCATGAAGGCCTTCATCAAAAATACAAAATATTGAGAACTGGCCACTGATGCCCGTTATTCCCATTTTTTTTATAACTGAATTTTGAGCACCGTAAACCGTGCATGATTAATATAAGAGTTATTGTTACGTCGCCACACTATGTATTTTCAGACCGATCATAACGCTCTGGAGGTTAAGTGTTGGGACAGTTCTAGGACAGTTCCATCAAGTGACAAAAAATAATGAAAAGTCATTAAGGAATTTTACTAAAAACGACAGTAAAAGACGACCGACGACTCTACATTTTGGTCCTTCGAGCTACTTAGAAGTTCTGTGTAACATGGATAGACAGTCAGAGCCAGGAAGAAATCGCAGACAAGCAGCTGGAAAGAGGTACCTAAACAATGATGTTTTATGGCCACCTGGCTTTGGCATAGGTGACGACACAGATAGGTACCTAAAAAAAAAATATGTCTTCAACATCACATCAAGATATCCTGGAACCGATGAAAATAACTAAATTCATATGGCCCAAAACAATGACAGAAACACGTTAGAACAGAAATCAATATCTTTCAAGGCAAGTAGTGAACTACAGAGAATTCGATTAGAGCTTGAACATGAAAGAGCGAAACATGCCATAAAAATGAAATGAAGAAGAATCAACTAAATCCACTAGAGATCATCTTCGTCCGTGAATCAAATGTCCAAAGATGGATAAATTCTATTGATAAAAACCAACAAGTAGAAGAAGATATTCAAATTAAAGACAATGAAATACAAATGCTTCATGAGAAATCGGACATTGCTCCATTATGCGATACCCTGAATGATGTTTTGAATCGAGTGGCTCCTACAAACCCAACTAGACCGGAAGAATGGCCAATATTCATTTATCAATTTAGACGTATTTCAACCCTTTGTGAATATTCAAATGAAGAATCCATGGTGAAACTAAATAAGTGACTGAAAGGTGAAGCAAGACGTTCAGTTGAGAGTATGTTGATGTGCCCAGAGAACTTGGACCAAGTAATCAGGTCTCTGCAAATGTGATTTGGACGCCCATACCAAATCATGGCTGAATTTTGGTTTACTGGAAATCTGATATGGAAAAAACAATTGAACGTCGCGATTGTGGGCCCTCAGCCAATTGTAACGGCACCATTTTTGTTTTGCGGAAATGCGCCGTTGCCAAGTTGACCTCTTCCGATTACTGGAAATCTAATATGAAAAAAACAATTGAACGTCGCCATTGTGGACCCCCCCACTAATTCTAGTAGTACTATTTTTGTTTTGTGGAAATGCGCTGTTATCAAGTTTTGACTGACTCGCAAGCTAGGTTAGCTTGCTCATGTTAGGTTTGTGTGTCAATTGCGAGCGAAAAACTAATTCATGCATTCTCAACTGACTCGCAAGCTAGGTTAGCTTGCTCAGGTTAGGTTTGTGTATCAATTGCGAGCGAAATACTAATTAATGCATTCACGACTGACTCGCAAGCTAGGTTAGCTTTCTTAGGTTGGTTTGTCATAAGTCGGTACGTAAGGAGGGAGAGCAAAGTGAGCCTAACCTACCCTAACCTGAAACTTTCTCCTTTTCTTCCAAGTAATATTACATTCAGAACACAAGATAAAGCATGAGCGAAGCGAGCGGGTTCGGCCGATATTTCGCAAATCCGTGCGAAGTGACTAACTTGGCAACAGCACATTTCCGCTAAACAAAAATAGTACCACTAGATTTAGTTGAGGATCCACAATTGCGACGTTCAATTGTTTTTTTCACATCAGATTTCCAGTAATCCGAAGAGGTCAACTTGGCAACAGCGCATTTCCGCAAAAACAAAAATAGTACCATATGAATCGCCTAATGGCACAAAATCGCTATGTTCAATTTTTTTTATAACAGATTTCCAGTAAACCAAATGTTTACCCAAATCATAGACTGCCTTTTAGAAAAAACTAAAAATACACCAGTGGTTCGTTAATATGGCATGGAGGGACTGATTAGTATCTCTAATCACGTAAACGGTATCGTCTCTACTATTAAATTGTTAAAACACATGGCACATTTGAAAAATCCACAACTCTTGAGAGATCTTGTGCAAAAACTACCGAATACCTTGAAACTTCTCTGGGGAGGAGAAGTATGCAGTAAAGGTTTCAGAAATTTAGAGAATTTTTCAAAATGGTTATCTACCATAGCAGACGCACTTTCTTTGTCATATTGCCTTCGAGAAACCCTACCAGAACAGCTATTCCATCAAGACAAACCGAAAATTTGAAAAATCTTTTGTAGGTACTAATGAAGAACTTCAAGTCAGATGACACCGACAAGAGATGGGAACAGGTGACCAAGAATAAATTATGTTTTTCGTGTCTGAAAAACAATCATCAGACCTCAAAATGCCTGTGTAGTGAATAACTGCAGAAGACCGCATCATAATGATTTTAGTTCGAAAATATGAATAGGACATTCATAAAATCTGTCGTGGAATCATCTGCGACTGAAAGACAAACTCTAGTCGCTATATTCCATCGTTCAAGATAACCCCTTTTCACCACATCATAAGTTACTACATAAAGATGAAATCCAGACAACCCCAATGAATACAAGACTAGAGCCCGAAATTCTAACAACTAGTAGAAATGAGAATGTTCTCACGACTAGACATGGATCCAATAATATACTGTTGAGAATGATGAATGTTAATTTGTATGGTTCCAATGGTTGTATGTAAGGTTGTATGATTCAGTAGCTATTTGTGACGAGACCTCAACAGTGACACTTGTTGATGACTCAATTGCTAGATAGCTTCAAATCATGGGAACCAAACATAGGATTAGTGTTCAGTGGACGGAAGACATTGCCATGAAGATTCAGAATGTTTTGTCATAGACATTTCTGGGAACTATGATAAAGCCAAAATTCACACAATGAAGAATGTTACAGTTGCGACACAAACATCATAGGGTGGATACTTCATGAAAAGCCGCAGCAGATTCACACACAAATAGTTGCTCACTTCATATATGTGAAAATGACAAGTCAGACAATTTTCTCCATCAATTAGTTAAACACTGATTCACTGTTGATGCCTTTGGAGTAATAGAATCTATCAAATCAAAAAAAGACAGAGATTCTGAAGTAGCCTTGTTGATAATGGAGAAAACGGCAAAACGTATCAGTGACGATAGATATGAAATCGGACTTTTATGGAAATCAGATGACATTTCTTTACCGAACAACAAAGGAACATCATTAAGACGACTGCAGCATGTTGAAAACCAAATGATAAAAGGCGCACATTTCAGGCAGAAATACCATGAAAATAATCAGAAATATCTAGAGAAAGGGTATATCCGTAAATTAACATCTGAAGAAGCGAAGCAACAATTTCCAAGAACATGGTTTTTACCTCATTTCGGAGTCATCAACCCCAACAAACCTGAAAAACTGTGCCTAGTTTTTGATGCAGCATCCAAATCATGTGGTACAAGCCTCAACGACAACCTTTTTGCTGGACCCGACTTATCAGAGCCTCTTGTATCAGTCATGTTGAGATTTAGACAAAGAAATATTGCATTCACCAGCGACGTACGAGAAATGTTTCATGGAGTAAGAATCAGAAGTGAAAACCAACATGCTCAAAGTTTTTTATGGAGAGAAAAACCCAATGAACCACCAGATGTCTATCAAATGCAGGTCATGACCTTTGGCGCTACGTGCGCTCACCTGCATGTGCTCAGCTTACTAAGAAATTGAACGCAAAGGAAACTGAGAAAGATGAACGAGTTATCTACGCAATCACGAAATATTACTATGTTGATGACTATTTAGATTCGGCAGATGACCCAGACGAAGCCTTCAGAATAATTTCCAAAGTTCACGAAACTATGAAGAAAGATGGTTTTGAACTAGTGAACTGATCGACTTTCAAAAAACTGACAAAAATTATAAAATTTGAAGAAAATACAAGTAATACTAGACTGTGACACATCAGTACACCGAGTACTATAGGAATGTATTGGGACTCATCAGATGATAACTTCATATTCAGACTAAAGAATTTGTCATCAGAAGACACTAGACATTTTCCAACAAAAAGACAAGTTTTGAGAATAGTTATGGCAATATTAGATCCTCTAGGTCTTTTGATTAACTTCACCATAAGAGGTAGAATGCTAATTCAAGACGTCTGGAGAACTGAAATTGATTGGGATGACTTAATCGATGAGGAAACGAAAACGAAATGGACAGCTTGGCTTTTCGACCTCAAGATCCATTCGATATCCAATTCGAAGTCCATTCGATACGGTTTCAAGTTATAGGTTGGAACCACCAAGGATATACAAATTGGTTGGGTATACCTTTTTTTGTTCTAAAACCAAAATTTATATACCTATAACTTTCTTTGCTGAATTAGAAATAATTCATAACCGCCTTGTAATTGGTCCTAAAGTGATTTGGGTATATCTGGGTTAAAAACGACAGAAATTGGTACATGTTCATTGCAAAAATCTTACTTATAGTATCCCATGCTTACTGACTGCACTATAGTTTTTCATTTGGTGTCGGTAATTTTTTCATATATTGGATTGATAGTAATAGCTACAATTTCATTGCTGGGATTTGAGCAGTAGGTCAATTGTTCCTTTCAATAGAATTTAACGCAAGGAAAATATGAGCAAAGTATTTTTCCTACGAGCGTGCGGAAATGTAACTTTTCGATTACGAAAACGATTTTTCGTTTTGAAAGTTGTACTTTTCCGTACGATTTGAAATCGTGAGGAAAAGTTACTTTTCCGCACGATTTTTACTTTTCCGTACGATTTTTACTTTTCCGCATGATTTTTGTATTGTTGAAAATGAGGATATTTAGGACTAACTAAATGATCTATGTAACTATTCTGTCTTGTTAGTCATTTTGTAGCATTATTGTAAAAACTTGTTATATAGAAAACCTTGTTTTTTCATAAATAAGATGGATAAAAACACTCGTAGGAAAAATATTGTACCTAACTCTTACGGAAAATGTCTTTTCCGCCCTTAACGGCTTGCCACAACTCCGTTCCGCGTCGTTCGGGCAACTGCAGTCGCGTGCGGAAAAGTACTACTTTCCACACTTGTTAGGTAAATAACTATTCTCCATGAAAGACGTGTTGAAATAACAGTTTCCCTAGGTATCGTCGTAACATTCAATTGTATCATCTTTATCATCATGTGTCTCTAAGTTTGTCAGTTTTGTAAATAGTAACGATATATTTTTTCCTGTCCTATCAATTTATGAATTTACGTTTCTTGAAGTTTTGAGCGTTTTATTTCGAACAATAACGCAGTTAGTATTGGAAAACCATGCTATGTTTCCACCATACCACTGGAGTCACCCATTTCAATGTCCAATATTACTATTAGCTATTTATTTGGAAAAAAATGTATTGCCAAGTGTGCTTCTCAAAAATTTGGTTCTCATAATTTGTAAGTTGCTGATTTGTCAGTCTCTACACGTACCCCAAAGCCTTTAGATTTTATATAAGAGTCATTCATATCATCGGTGGTGCCTAGGTCAAAAACTCGCGTTTATATCTGGAATACAACAGTCTGTACATCCCATCATCGTTACTTTGTGGACTTGCAGAACGTCTCTTGCCAAGCTTGTTCTTTCAACGAAAGGCAAAACTTACAAAATAAAGAAATTCAAGAAAAACTCCATTACCACCCTACTTTCCTTTGCTTCTCATGATGCTGAACATCACAGAATTTTATTATTGATGGGAATCAGAAGAAAAATATTTATGAATGCATTATCACAAATTAGAGCAACATCTTCAATACAAATTGCTATAGGGCCAAAACGGAACAGTCCTGGCCTGATTCCATTACTCATTTCACCGATTCAGATATCTACGGATATCCAGCGATGATTACAGCCAAAATATCTAAATAAGTATCTGCAAAGCAGCTATATTATTTGCATACAGGTAATAGTTTTACGTCACTCCAAACTTGACGCCTCCGCTTCTTGTACAACATAAATACGACATTGATGGAACTTCATTAACATATACAGAACACTGGACTTGCGTGAGGTGCGGTAAGTAGGTACTCATACCCACTGATGTGTCAACAAAAGTTTCTCAGTTAGTGATAGTTTTTCTGTGATATACTCGACTTACGTGTTATGAAGTTTCTGAAGGTAATTACATTTTCAACAATGCATTATACAGCAATTACAGGTTTAAGAGTTTCTGAAACAATTTCGCTCAGCACAGTTTTATTAAAATATCAGTCATTCTAATAATAACTACTTCATGTAATATGCAAGAACATGAATATTTTTACAGGAAGGAATATATGACTACAAATTACAGCTTCTCACGATCACTCTTGTGAAGTTCATTTTTTCTGTATCCGTAATATAAAGTAAGCCAAACGAAACTCCGTTATTTTTCAAATAAAAAAATCTGAAAGTGCCTTTTCGTTCTAAGTATCCAAGTTATTTACGAAGCTTCTACATTTCTTTTTTGAATAAAGATTTATTAAGGCACCGGAATACAGGAATAATAATTTTTACTAAGAGACTCATCGCTATAGAATACATTGTATTATTCGCCTCTGAAGGATCTTAGAAACGTAGAGTTTGGGCATCAATTGCGGCTTCTTTGATTGTTGGAAATCGCTCTCCATTCATTTTATTTTTCATACTGATGAACAGAAAAATCTCAGATGAAAAACTTGCAATTTACACAAAAAAATACTATATTAAGCTAACAATTGTTTCAACCCATAGTGTCATCCTCGAAGCGAGTACTGAATTAGCTTTTCTCCGAAACATCATCTTCTTAAATATTGGGTAATTATAAAAGCTTGTACAAAATATGACTACATGATAATTGATTCGACTATTTGTATAGATTATAATCATCAAGAAACAGTTGTGTTTATTATTTATGAGGTAGTTGATTGTCCTCAAATGCTCTCCGAATCTTTAATTTCAAACTGCACATGTCTAGCCTATATTAGTAGATTGTTATCTTCACACCCAAGTTTGTATTCATCCCGTACCGTCCCGTACACACATTGCGTTATTGATAAATGAATGAATAACAGGCGTTTCCCTTTCAATAAATGATATAGCAAGGTGCTCAATAGAGATTTCAAATATGACATTTCTTTCCGAATAAAAAATGACAATTCCAAAAAACTTGCAACAGAAACCGAGATGATTTTAAAAAACTTTGATAAAAAACACTACATTTGACAAACCACGTCCTTAACGTTCATACAACCCAAACCTACAAAAACTGGTTAACCCAAAATTCCAAACAGCAGAATTACCTGATGAATTACTCAGGAAGAAGTACATTCAATAGATCATAGTGTTCTCCACAAAGGCGAATAATGACTATACAGTAATTTAAATTCGAAAGCCAATTTATGATCCGGATAAATTCACAGAACTAAAATCTGATCCCACAAATCGGTATGCGGAAATTTGTTCGACAAAATTTTTCCGACAGAAAGTTCGACAGCATTTTTTCGTAGAATATTTGTTCGAGCGGAAATTTGTTCGAACGGAAAAGACCCCGCACCATTCTTATGGGTTTATGGGTCCCGTGGTGCAATGGCCGAAACTATAGTATATATGTTGTAGTATTCGATCACCTCATCAAAAGTGTCCAGACTAGTTTTGGGTGTTGAAATTGAAAGTGGCCATGTTTATTTAATTATTTTTTACGCAATGAGAATATACTCGCACTGCACTGTTTGGAACCTTTGGTGTAGTAAGTAATGAATATACTGCAGTTTTATCCCAACACCAAACAGCTATTTTTGACACCTCGACACGTGTTTCAAGCACCAAGTGATCATCTTTGGTGTTGGGATAACATATTCAATTTTTTTTTTCTATAGGTCATCATTCATATTATCAGAAACAATATTCTGATTCTTAAATAAGACCGGTTTTTCAATTATCTACAGGGTAATCCTCAAACAAAAATAAGCTTAATCGATAAACATAATTTAAAAGGTATTTGATAATATTTTTCATATCAGAATATAATGAACAAACCTTCATCAAAAATAGTTCACGACTTCCAAACTAATGCTGGGTGAATTTTTTTTTTGCCATAAATGGCTCAGTATCATTGAGACATCTTGTATATTTGAAATACAAATACGATGTAATTGAAGACCAATTCTGAATCTATAACGATTTAGAGCAATCTACGGGGTGTTTCAATAGAAATGAGCAAAATAAAATGGGTAATATGTTTTTTTTATTGAAATCACCCTATATCTCAAACTTTCGTCGGTTAAATTCTTCGATTTTCTGTTATTTCAAATTATCATGGACCAAAGTTACGATGTACTTGACTTTTCACAATACTACCTGCACAAAAATAAATACTGAATTAGAAATTATTTAATGGACCGTAATTATTTTTTCATGCAAAACAAAAGTGAAGCAACTCACTGAAGTTTTGGTTAAACTTTTTTTTATTTTTCTTGATAAAGACTCTGTGAGCGGGCTCCACAAATATTTAAGGGCATCATTCGCTTTGATATCTACCCTGAAAAAGGTACACAAAACCGCCTTCATCCCATGAGACTGCTTGGGAATGAAAATTTATGATTTTTCCTTGTGTTACTTTCGAAAAGCCAACCTTCAACATCGATTTGAATGTTGAAAGTACTTTATTGTGTGCGGTGAGTACGCGGAAAATATTGAAGTGAATAGATCAATAAACAGGTCATGAAATGAGTGATTCTGTTATAAAAATATTGAGGGAAAACTGATTATGCACTCACATGAAGTTATAATCTGTTATGTTTTGGACTAGCAACTGTCATTTATCAATTTGTTATAAATAATTGGATAACCTGTTGATGGTTAATTGAAAATTATTCAAATTATGCCAAAAAAATGGTCCGACACCGCCTGGTTTGTGCAAACATGAAGTACATGCATATAATTCTCCACTTCAACACAAAAAATAACGGAGTTAAGAATTGAAGAAAATGACGCAAAAATATTTCGGTTTTTCCGGGTTTTCTCCTCCACCAATGATCGTGGCGTACCTACTATCTCTCGTTTTGTTCGTATTTCAATTATCTACAATTATTTTATTTAAGGAAATGAGATTGCTCAAAAAAAAAATTAAAAAAAGTTCAATCAAAACTTCAGTGACTACCTATAAACACAATTTTATTTTGCATGAACAAATAATTACGGCCCATTAAATTATTTCTGTTTCAATATTATTTAGTTTTGTGCAGGTAGTATTCTGAATTCGAATATTCGGAATTTTATTTAGCTCATTTCTCTAAATTGATATAAATTCAGAATTGGTCTTCTGATACATCGTATTCGTATTCCAAAAATATTCAGGATGACTTAATAATACTGAGCCGTTTATGGTAAAAAAAATTAATCACCCAGTATTAGTTTGGAAGTCGTTAACTATTCATGAAGGTTTGTTCATTCTATTCTGATATGAAAAATATAATCAAATGGCATATAAATGATGTTTAACGATTAAGCTTATTTTTGTTTGCAGATTACCCTGAGATAATTGAAAAACAGGTCTTATTGAAGAATCAGAATATTGTTTCAGATAATAAAAAATAATAAAAATAATTAAATAAAGATGGACACTTTCAACTTCAACACCCAATAAGCTAATTTAACATTAATTCGGTGACAATGAATTATGGAATTTTTCTGAGGCAAAAAACAAAATGGCGGCTTCAGAGTGGCAGGCAAGATTTGAAATTATGCTCAGATTCTGAAGCCGCCATTTTGTTTTCTGCCTTAGAAAAATTCTATAATTCATTGTCAACGAATTTATGTTAAATTATCTTGCAAATGAAGTATCATAATTTGGAATACGGAACAGTTGTTTTTCCCGCAAGAGGTCGCTAAAATAGGAAGTTAGGTAGCGAAAATTGACATGGCTGAATTCCTTATGAAATTACCTTTTTAATGATGTGTCACACTCACTACTTTCCCTATTCAAATTGTTTGGGAGATAGTGACCAAGGGGTGGGGGGGAGAGGTATGACAGTTGAAGTTATGATAGGATGATGTCCCCCTTGGATTAAAAATTGACGTGTTTTTGCATTTTTTTCAGAACACATGCGTTTTGAAGATATTCGATCTGTTTCGTTTTCGGTGCCCCACCCTGTATGTAATGTTAGTTAATTCTGGTTCAATTATTCTAAATAATTACTTTTCGCAAAATGTATGTATTCAATTTCCACACACTACCTTATTTTGGTTCTTTTTATATTTAAAAATTTCTCGAACAAATGCGAGTCGATTAACATTCTGTTCGAACAAATGCTGTCGAACAAATTTCCGTCGAACAAATGTTGTCGAACAAATTACTTCGACCCACAAATCAATTCCAGAAACAAGTCAAAAGTGGGTACTCTAAAAAGCACGAACTATATCCTAAGTAATTATGAAAAAGCTAGGTAAACAGTTATGAACTCAAAAACCCCTTGTCTTTTTGAGTTATTGAAAATTGTTGAAGAAAACCGGTGTGCTTCTATATTGATGCCCATTGAAAGAAATTTGCAACTAGGTTTGTCAGTTTGATTCCAGAATTCACAAGTATTTGACAATTTAGTGTTGTCCACTGCATTTTTTGGAATTTTTGAAATCATGAATAAACTGGAGATTGATATCAATACCAGACCGCTTTTTTTTAAAACCTCAACACGTGTTTCAGTAACCAAGTGACCATCTTCTGGAAGGAAGATTGAACTAACTGACATACAGAGTTGTCCTTATTTTTATCCAATATATACCTCTGCTGGGTACCTTCGTTTTAATTGCCTCAAACTAATTTTACAACGTTGCCTCATCTATTAACCAGGTAATTTTTTAAATCGATTGGATATGCTAATAAAATAATGTGTGTGTGATCAAACAAAAGGTTATTTCATCAAACTATACCGTTAAACGTTACTGGTTCTCCATTATTATTCATGATTTCATTATGTTTACTTATTTCTAAGCTTTCATAAGCATCCTAGCTGCCTGTTGTTGTTAACTTGCCTAACTAATCTTAATAAACTATATAGAGTATATGGAATGGTTTTGCTGCAGAGCATGATGAGCGACTGCTGATTTTTTTTGTTCTTCCACATTTGTGCTAAGTGTTCTTTATATCTGACTTCAATTTTGCATCGAAATCGTAGATTCCAGACTTTTCCGAACTTTCAACTTTGTCCTCTGGGTTGCCTGAAAGGCTCTGTAGTGTCTTAATTGTTTAAAATTCGACCGTTATACCCAGTTCCTTGTATTGGTAGTATGACACCGATATATACTTGTCTTGGTTTATATCATTTCTAAAAGTCGAGATTTCGTTTATTCTTCTCCTTATAATATTATTTATCTATAATACTAACGGCTATTTCTTTTATTGCCGCCTCTTCTTTTTCAAACCTTTCTTGTGTAACAGGAAATTTCAAAAAACGATGATAAAGGAGAATTCATACTGGCACGTTTGTGTTGTCTACAATGATGTGAACTGTTAGGAATATAACTAGTGCCAGATTCTTTCCTTGACATTTACATGACCGAAACCTCAAGAAATGGAAGTGGTCCCTTATTAGCGATAATCTTTTTACCAATTTTAACTGAGATTCAGTGAGATTCTCAGTACAGCTCAATAGCTCAGGTAATGACATGTTACATTTACTTAAGACTGATAACTGTCATATCGCTATTATCTAATTCATATATGTGAATTTTATTGAAGGAAATCTATTAATTAAAAAAGAAACGAAGTCGTCAATATTAGATTTTTTAATTATCGTATATTGCAAAAACATCATCCACATACCTTGCCATATTCTAGGGAAATACTCTGCTGTTTCCTTTAATTCCACTTCGAACTTGCTCATGAAACAGATTATTCAGGTAGGGGGACAAAGGGTTACCTATTGCTGTTCTCTCCTGTTGTTCATAAAAGCAACTTTTCCATGAACAATTTATTGAGGAAAATAAATTCTTCAACTTCGTTAAAATTGTTCTTCATTAATTCCCTGAGGTATTGCAAGGTCTATGGAATTGGAACACTATGAGGAACGAACATCGAAGAAAAACTGATGTATGTTTTCAATAAAACTAGTCTGGCAATATAGGTACCGCCAAAAAGTATGTACCATATGGAAAAAAAGTTTATTATTATTAGAGTATTGGAAAAAAGATTCTTGGGAAAAGTTTATGCATGTCCGATAACCTAAAAATCGATTTTCACACATGTCACGTGTTCGCTGGTATGGCGGCAAATTGAAAAAAAATAATATGAAAAGGCAAAAAGTGGGGTAAAATGGCAAGATATCAAAAATAGTTATTTGAAAAAGTTGCTTAGAATTGAATTTTATACACATATACAAAGTATGACAAAATAATGTGAGAAAATTGAAAATAGCAATTTTTTTTAATATTTTCCTAACTGTATGAAAATATCAAATTATTATCTTATGAATATCTTGACCAAACTGAAACATGTATTTCAATGAGAATGACAACATTTTCTCATTTTCTCCACACCAGTGAACACTAAATTAAAAAAATTGGATTTTGTCAAAACCCTGGGTGTTACATTTGTTCGTATCTAACAGTTATATCAGAATTCCACGACCATTGTGATTACATGACACTCCAGAAGCATGGTGTTTTCCAGATTATAATCAAGTTTCGATGATAATCGTGTCAGAGCATTTCACTTCGCATGCAATGTTGAAAACTCTAGCCTCTTTAATTTGACGCACTATTTTTAATATTACCTATGTGCGAAGTGAAACGTTCGTGTACGATTATCATCAAAAATTGACTATAATCGGAAAAACACGATATTTTTGGATTTCTCCATCATCTCAATAATCGTGGAATTCTGATATAACTGTTAGATACGAACCAATGTAACAGCAAGTGTTCTGACAAAATTCAATGTTGTTAATTTAGTGCCATCTAGTGTGGAGAAAATGAGGAAGTTTTGTTATTATCATTGAAATACAAATATTTCAGTACGGTTGAGCTATTCATAAAAAAATAATTTGATATTTTTATAAAGCTAGGAAAATATTTAAACAAAGTTGCTATCTTCAATTTTCTCACATTATTTTGTCAAACTTTGTATATATGTATAAAATTGAATTCTGAGCAACTGTTTCAAATTACTTTTTTCGATATCTTGACATTTTACTCGACTTTTTGCTTATTCATAGTAATTTTTTTTAATTTGCCGCCATACCAGCGATCACGTGACATGTGTCAAAATTGATTTTTAGGTTATCAAACATGCACAAACTTTTTCCAAGAATCTTTTTTCGAATACTCTAATAATAAACTTTTTTCCCATAAGTTACATACTTTTTGGCGGTCACTGCATAACCTTTCGAACCATGTACCGATGGGAGACAAAACCTCAAAACTAGTCGGCAGGTGGTACCCCTGACAGAATCAAAACAGAATTATTGCTATTTGCTTACAGAAACCATTTGCAATTGTTTCCTGTGTAATTAGTTACATCACACAAGAATCTGTTTGGTATAATTCAATACTCGTTGCGGTATTATCCAGGACAGTAGTTGTTTTCGGACAAATTTACCAGAACAGGTGCATGGGAGTCAAAAAGGGTAAAATATTGCTCAGCAACGATTATCCATACCTATGTTAATCTCAATATTTCGAACTTCAATGAAGTCAACGTTACAGAAATCAAAAAAATCCTACAATTCAATGAACAATGAGCATTATATTCAAAACAATCAGTAAATTATATAGGTCGTTGATAAAAAAATGGCCTTGGTCTCACCCCTTGACACCACGTGTTGGTTATCAAGATATTGATCGACACGTGAATGAATAAGAAGCAGTTTTTTCCTAAATATAAATGAATCTTGTCGAAACATGAAGTCGCGGCAGATGGCACCCGGCAGCACCACCTACCAAAAAATCAATTTTCTACGATAAGTACTGCGTTTAGAAGATTACTGTCTTGAAAAAATAGTACAATTTTGTCAGTTACTTTTTCTATCTAAAAAATAAATTCAAAATAACTAAATATTACTTCTTCTTTTCAAACTACCTTGACGTATCGGAGACCAAATCTGTCTTTGTTATCAAAACCTTTAAAACAATATTTTTTTTATTATCGAGTCAAATTGTTATTGCTTTGACTAAAGTCAACAAAAGTCTACCAAAAATTTCGTATGGATGACATTTGCTATCTTGATACAGGAGATGAGCGGTATGTCAATTACCATTCTGTTATTTCCAACTTTTTTTTCTTAACCATATGCGGCCTATTTCGATTTGATTTTGATTTACATACCTATTTTGGTTTTTTTCAGACTGTGCGATGTTAAACACTCATAAAACGATGTCAAGAAAACCACAAAACCAAACATTCAATCAATATTTCTATTTTATTGGAATCAAATTGTTGATTTCAGCAATTCTACTTCAAAATAGTATACTATGTTAGCAGAGTTAAAAACGTCCTTTCAGCAACGAGTATTTTATTCACGAGTGCAGCGGCGGAACGACTATTTAAAAAAAAAAATGTCTCGAGGAGTTCATAAATGCTTTACATATACCGTACTTTTTTTACGAATTCATATTATAACCACAACATTGTATGTTTTTAAGTTGATATCTTTTTTATCATAACAGTTTCAATTGACAGGTCAAGAACGACCTACTCTCTCAGGGTTTTTATCCACTGAAATCAAATAGTAACCCTAGCGATGTACTTAAAAAAATGGATTTGTTATGGTAATATTTAAAAAAAAAATTCTTTAAGTACAGATTACGGAATATGTTATTAATTGATCATTCATCGTGGTACGCTGAATGCAATTTTAGATATTATGCGAGTAGAAAAAGTTACTCAAGTTTTTAATTGACTCGGTTGTTACCATAGCACTTCTTGGACTGTTAGAAACGTGAGTTACTGAAACTTGATTTAACACGATAAAATTTCAACAAATGATATTACATCGAGACATGTTTCGCTACACTGTAGTTTTCCAAGCGGTTAATATAATAACTGCTTGAAAAAGCGACAGTGTAGCGAAACATGTCGCGATTTATTATTATTTGTGAAAATCTTACGTGTTTTATTAAGTTTCAGTAACTTAAGTATCTAACTTTTAGCAAGTGCTTAGTAATCGCGAGCATTTCATAAATAAAAGTGCTTAGTGCTCGAGATTTCGGAGCACTTTTCAAGAGTGCTTAGAGCTTAGTGCTCGAAGCCCTTTTTGTCAGTGCTCGGCACAGCTCTGGTTTTCAGGTTCTGTTCTGTTCTGTTCAATAACCATCAGCGAGTTGTGAAATATGTAAAAAATTTATTTCTTTTTTATAAATTGTCCTGTAAATGGGAAAGTGTTGAAATATAAAGCAACTGTTATTATATTATTATTATCTGTTTCAAAGAGAAACAGTATTATAGTTTTCGTTTCTTATGAATATAGTTTTCAGGTTCTGTTCTATTCAATAACCAGCAAGTTGTGTAAACATGTATAAATAATAATTTATGTATCAAGTGAGTAAAGTGATACTTTTTTTTACGAGTAGGAAATGTTGACGTACGACGCCGTAGGCGGAGTGCGGCAATTCCTACAAGTAGAAAAAACACTTTACTCACGAGTTTCATACATTATTTTTTCTACAACTGTCAAAAAACACAACCAATTCAGATTTTTTTTTGCCAATATGAAATGAATTTGGCATATTTTTTCATTCATAATTCCAACAAAGTTCAAAGAGTGTGTCAGAGAGTTGAGTTTCAAACAAATGAAACAAATAATTTCGACAGAGTCAAAATACCTTTCTCTTTACACTATCCCGCAAAATGAAAAATTTTAAGCGAATATTAAAATAACATATTTATCGAAGTCAATATTATTATTATTATTAATGTTGACTTGACTTTCGAATAACTAGTCCATCGGAAGTAGCTTTTCATTTTCTTAGATTTGTCTTCAAAATATTCAAACAATACTCGTGAAGCTACGAATACCTTTTTCTTTCTTTGCACTATGTCAAGGAAATCTCATACTTGCACTATACACGATACACGATAAATTAAAATCATACTTATCAAGAATTCGTTATCTGGATAGATGCCTAATTTCACAAGTTTCATTAATTATTGATGTCAACTAGTTTCTGATGGCCAAACAGCCACAGCTAACTTGCATTACCTTTTGTGGATTATGTCCAATTATATATGATATTATTGTGAATATATTCGCCGTGATTGTTTGGAATTTTGATAATAGTTATTTAATAGTAAGAATGCTAAGAATTATTATTCGTGAAACATTTGTATGTCAGATATTTATGGGTAATTAGTTGCCAAAGAAAATGATAACGGGCTTTATGACGTTATTATTCGGATCTGTCATTGTTGTTGCATGAAACTGTCGGTCGCCTAGCAACAGCCGTTAAAAAAAGTGCACTTACGCACACAAACCACACAAAAAAGTGGACTTTTTTTGACAGTTGTAGAAAAATGATATTTTATTGATTTCTTGTATATCACTGTCATTTTTCTTTTTTCAGATGGGGGCCGTCTCACTGTTATCTTGCCTCTTCATCTTCCAGCTGACGACATCAGCTCTAGGTGAGCCCTCTTACTACCGTCAATACAGAATTCTGTCAGGATCGCCATACTCTAATTACTACTCTCCACAGCAATACACGCTCCACACCAACCCTTACGTTCAACACCCCTACAGATATTCTCAACCCGCTCGGGATGACAATATTTATATCAATGACCAATATGGAAGAACCACAGTGCAATCAGGAGCGAATTATAGAGGTTTATGATCACAGCTAACAACAATTCATGAAAACGCACCACATAATTTTTCTGTGAACCGGGATTCCATCAAAATGACTTGATACAGATCGTTCAAAATCTCCAATGGCACAAGTGGACCTTCCTTGAAATAATGAAAGTAATATCGTTTTCGAGTAACTTTCGAATGCATAGTTAATATGTGAAACGGTCAATGATTCAAGGAAGTTAAAAATATAAGGCAAAGACCTGACCATAAACCAGTACGTACAAACACTTACATCGAACCTACATTTTCGTTTTTTTTTTGTATAGAGGGTTTTTTAATTTTTTTTTCGTTGGGAATATTCCAAATGGAGCCTGTTTCTGGAGCCCCCCGATACATCCATAGAGCACGCTGGTGTCATTTACCGAAATAGTTTCTCTTCAAGTCCATGGGGTGAGAGATTACTGGGTCCGAAAGTCATGTGCCCTGAGGTGACATAGTGAATCAATAATTACGATCTTCTGTATTGGTTCGGCTTAGAATTCTACCACATCACGGCAAGCCAATATAATTTTCAGATCAGAGAGCAGCGTCTCGATTATTCCACACCTTCATGATCAGAACCTCCATTTCAACAGAGCTTGTGTAGAGACTGCAGAGTTCAAAGATATTTAGTCCGTTTTTTCTTCTCTTTTCGATGTGCGTCGGGGAGGCTTGTTGGCTTGTATTTTCCTGAGTAGTTCCACTAGATTTGGCACTCTCATTCTCGACAATGGACTCAATATACCCCGGAGCAACACCAGTGTCTCATATATATCATTCGAGTGTCAAAGGTGGTAGTAATAACACTGGTAGCGCCGTGTTATGTCTGTGGGTATAAGCTGAGTCTGCAATCAAGAGTCCTACGACAAAGTAGGGGTTTCGATAGCCAGCTCTATCACCAGCCTTTTACCGTGAGTATTACCAGAGCATTCTACTAGGAAGATGAGTGACAGTTCTTTACCAAACATCTTGTACCCTACTTGATGTTCCCGAAAAAAATTTCACGAGCTGGTTGCGGTCCGAAGAGAGTTGATGCTGCCTTTGCTCTTGCTAGTACCCAAACATGTTTTACCCAGGTCGATAATTTCAAGGCCTTTATTGCCGCCCAAATATTTGACAGAATGACTATAAGTTGGTTGTCAAAAACCCTCTTTAGAATATTCTGTGTGCTAATGGAAATAGCTGTTAGCACTGCTTGTAATATAGAGACTTGAGTGCCTAGTCTAAGACCGATATCCTGCATGGGTCTGTACTTATGTATCCCACCTTACTGCTTGCCTTGGAGCCATCAAAGTATTAGATTTCCCCCCTGATAGTTTCGGTAAGACCTTCTATGTCTTTTGTATGATGGCAGTCATTCAAAATGGGCTATCATACAAAAGATGGCGGTGGCGTTGGATTTAACGACCTCCATAGTGTTGGAAAGGCCTATACTATTACACCGCCGCGCCAGTGGTCTCGCTTACACTACAATGTACAATGCTAATCTTTATAAGCTTGCTAGCTCTGTTCTACCTTTGGACATCTGGAGGTTCTCACCAAAGATTCAAAGAGCTCTATTGGTCTTCAAATGTGCTGAAAGAAATCGAAATTCAGAAGAGGATTATCGAAAAAAGTAAGACAAATAGGAATGACGAGTCATTTTCGTCTCAAAACTTGTATCAAGATCCACATTTCATAAATAATTGGGTGGAGGATGCCAAAAATGCACTGATACCAATAATCGTCCCTCAGGTAGGGAAAAAAATGTCAATATTGACTTTGCAAATGAATTAAAAATCAATGAAACGAATAGTGCGTGCCCTGCTTTATCCGAACGTCCATACCATTCTTCTTTCGATGGGGTACTGCAAATACTAATGTGTTGTTGCTGAAACAGAAATCGAAGGAACCCAAACATTTCTCAGGTGATCTAACCTACTGGCCAATTCTCATTGGTGAGTTCAAACGATCTACTGAACAATACTGTCTAACAGATGAGGATAACATACTTCGTCTGGATAAGGAGCTCAAAGGAAAAGCTCTTGAGACCGTGAAAGCTTTATTGATATCGCCGAGTAATGTTCCGGGTATTATCAAGATGCTTGAGATGAATTTTGGTTTGCCAGAATGGATTGTTCTTTCACTCATGGACAAAGTTAAGAAAATTGATTGCATTAGAGAAGATAAATTAGAAACTTGCATTTTCTTCTCGAATGCAGTAAACAACATGGTAGTAACGATGAAAAATGTTAATTCTACCCTCTACTTGTTCAACCCAGAATTATTAGTCAATTTGGTAGAGAAGTTAACCCCAATACAGAAATATAATTGGGGAAAATATAAATATCAGAAAGATATTCAGGGTATTTCAACACCCCTCGAAGATTTTGCTAATTGGTATGAAGAAGAAGTAAACTCTATAACTTTCACAAGTAGTCAATTTCAAAAGACCAGATTTTATTCAAAAAAGAAACAATAATGTATTCGAATGAGTCAAGTGCCACCAGACATTCAGATATTTCCAAAGAATGTGTATTTTGTAAAAATTCAAATCATTTGATTGAAGAATGCGGCGCATTTATTGAGAAAACTGTTCCTGAAAGAAGAGACTTAGCATTGAATTTGAAATTATGTTTTCTGTGTCTCAGAAATGGCCATATGGTGAACAAGTGTTTTTTGGAAAAAAAAAAGTGGAGTCAAACATTGTAAAGGAAGACACAATAATCTTGGCCATGTTCCCAGAGAAATCCCAAATACAAAGAACTCACAAGATAAATCAGTATCCACAAGTGAATTCTGTGTTAAAGTGAACGATGAAGATAGAACAGCTCTATTGAGAATAGCACCTGTATTATTATGTGGACCTAATATTTAAATAAAATAATAGTTTAAAAAAAAAAACTAAAGAACAAGCTACTTTCAACATGGACTAAAAAGTAAAAAATAATTGACAATTTAATTACTTAAATGTAAAAAAAGAGTGGGTACTTACAATCAATATTTTCATACTTAATTTAAAAATAATGAGCGTTAAGAGCTCAAAAGAACTTTGTCGAGCTCCTGACGCTTTTTTTACATTTGAGTAATTAAATTGTCAATTATTTTTTACTTTTCAGTCCATGTTGGAAGTAAAGCGTGTGCTTCAGTTTTTTATACTATTATTTTTTTATGACTAAAAAATCTAAATCTAGGATACCGAAAACCATACCAATTTTCAGTCGAATCTGTCCATAATCACAAAATTCGTCACCATCTTGAATTAAAATATTTTGACAAAAAAAATCATAGTCTCTCACCTCGAAAACCCTCACACACTAATTTTGAATCGAATCAGACTACAGTATAGTTCGCCATCTTGAAGTCGCCATCATTAATTTATGAATTTTGACAAAAAATTCGAAATAAACGACCTGGAAACCCCATACCAATTTTGAATCATTTTCAATTTATGAATTTTGATAAAAAAATAATCAATGGCCATGAAAACCCTTACATATCAATTTTGAATCCAATTGGAACATTACCCCAAATCTCATCCGCCATCTTGGAGCCGCCATTTTGTTTTAGTCTATACCAAAAATATCATATTGCATTGTCACCGGAATTATGAACACATGCCAAACATCAAAACATTCGGACGTCTGGAAGTTCTGGAACTTCAATAAAATCCAAACCAAAATTTCTTCTGGATTGAAAGTACTCACTAAAAGAGAAGTTCTTCTAATCATTATATCGATATTTAAACCGATTAGCTTTTTGGCACCTCGGATTATCAATATATACATGAAACTTTGATGCAACATGGCAGTGCTGGCTTCGAGAACTTCGACAATTGGCTCCGATAACTGTAAATAGATATTACTTTCCCAGTATTCCTTGTGTACAGAAAGTGGACTTGCATATGTTCTGCGATTCCAGTGATCATAATCTACTGAACTAGAAATGACGTGAACCATGAAATAAAGATCAGTTTCGTCACTGCTAATTGTAAAGTTGCCCCTCTAATTCAGCAAACTATACCAAAACTTGAATTGTAAGGAGCTCCATTAGGTTGAGTTTCAAAAGCGATACATGAAGAAGTGGAAAAAATAGAAGAAACACACTATTGGACAGATTCAATGGTTGTCTTGAAACAAATTTGATAAGAAACAAGATTTCCTGTTTTTGTTTCCTGCCGAATAGGGGAAATTAATGAAAAAATCGATGTATCGTAGTGGCACTGGGTTCCTCCAAGAAATAATGTGATAGTGAAGCAGATCAGACAACCAAAGAATTGAAAAATATCAAATTTCTATCAGATGGCGAATGGTTCAATGAACCATCATTTTTGAGACAGGCGAAAGAGCATTGGCCAAAGGAACCACAATGTCAAGAAAATGAAGATAGTTTTACATTTTTGATTGACAATCAGTTTCAATCGAAACTCCTAGATTTGCCTGACATAAAGAGATTTTCGGAACTGACCAGATTAATTCGTTCAATTGCATGGATTTTTCATTTCATGAAAAATATAGAAAGACCTAGGAAGTTGCAATTAGACGTCAAATCCATACAAAAAGCTCACAAAATATGGATAAAGAGAAGTCAGAGTGCCTGTTTTCAAAAAGAACTTTACATGTTAAACAGAAATAAGGAAATGTTAAAAAATAGCCTCCTCTATAAATTATCCCCATTTTTGGATTGTGATGGAATAATTCGTCTAAATGGAAGATTTCCCGACCAGAAAGAACTGAATATAGATTATGATGCCAGAAATCCCACTATCTCAGACCCGAAGCACAGGTTTACAGAACTGTTAATCCCAACAGTATCATGAAGCAGCTAGCCACATCGGTATTAAAACTGTAGTTATCTCTGCGAATAAAATACGGGATTTTACGAGCTCATTCAGCAGTGAAGAAGTGGTTTTAATTCTTGTCAAAAATGTTCAATCAGAAAATGCAATTCAATCCCACCAGAAATGGGACAATTACCTCCTCAGAGACTGTAATTTTTTTCAATTCATCACTGACAATGGTACTAACTTTGTTGGAGCTGAATGCGAGCTGAGAGAGTATCCAGAGGGGAGGTTCAAGCCACTTTATTGGCCGAAGCAGAGGATATAGTCAATTCAAGACTTTCATCCCATAGTTCAGTCGATCCAAATGAACCAGAAGCTATTACACCAAATAATTTTCTTTTACTCAGGCCTGGCGAAATCAAGAGCTTTTGCGAAACTCACCACCTAAGTAGAAAACAGTGGCGAATAGCTGAAGGATTAGATAATAACTACTGGAGACGATGGGTAATAGAATACCGTCATACCTTGATACGGGGTTAAAAATGGTATTCAAAATCGAACCCAATCAAAGTAAGAGACATAACCGTAATGGTAGATGAAAATGCACCAAGAAATGAGTGGTTGCTGGATAGAGGAGAAGAAGTATACCCGGGCAAGGATGGAATTCTATGAGTTGCCAAAATCAAGACGAAAAAGGGCACTTATACGAGACCAGTCGTACTTCACGAGGCGGAGAATGTTGAAGCCTCTGTATATCTATATTTTTGACTGAAGTTTTTGAGTTTGACAGAAGTTCTCAATTAAGGAAGAATAAAGTCGTTGAAAAGCTAGTAATTTTGGCTTAATTTTATTCTAAAACTTTACATGTTTCTTTATCAGAGTTCCTGAGAGTAAAGAATAACGCTCATTTAAAATAAGAAAAGTATAATGGGCCATTAATGAACAAATGTCCCTTGTTCTTACAAATTAGTTAATACGATGAAATCCTATCAATAGGAGAAAAACGGCACAAGCATTATGCTTTTCTTCAGAAGAATTGTATTTAATAGGAATAGACTTGCAAGCCGATTTAAGAGTTCTTGTCTCGCTTCAATGCCACGGTTGGTCTAAAGACGCACGGGTAGCTTTCAGTCAACAATGTTTTATCAAATCTAACCAAAAATCGACAATTTGACCACTTCGTCAACAAAATGATCATGATTCTTTTGTTCGATTACGAGCAGCACTTACCAGAGGTTCTCTTCGATCTGTTAGATGCCATTTAACGTCCATCGTTACATTAGCAAATTGTTTCATTTCAGACATCTGCTTCATATTCCAAAGAAAATGCTGCAGCTCAATTGCAAATATCACTCTTTGAACAAATGTTTTGGCTTTACGATCGATACCCAAATACGTATTTCTTGTTTTTGCCGAAATTTTCTAGTGTGACTTTTTCCCAAAAGCTTGTATACATTTGTAGGGCGCACTGGTATTATCAACCCTATAAACTATTCCCCACTTGCACATGGTGATTAAGTATTGGGTTTGAAAATCATGAGCCCCATGCAGACGAAGTGAACCAAAGATTACGATCTTGTGCGTTGGCCTGGCCAGGATATTGGCCGTTTGTTATTGCCTGGAACTGAAAAGTCCGTGGCAAAAATTGCCTACTTGGATAGTCGAGAAGGGCTAAATCAGTTTTACTGGCTTTTATTTGCCATATCTTATTACTTATGACCATTATAAATACTTATAATCCTCCGAAACGTAAGGCATCACAGACGTATTTTCTGTGCTGTAAAAGTTTCGACAATGTATGTTTTTTCCTACTATTGAGTCCATCTTGGAAACTTTATAGTCACAGGATCTGGTAAGCCCAATAGCAATGCATATTTCAACGATCTGTATCAAGATTATATTATAATAAAAAAATATAAAATTCTAACGACTGGACGTTCACATTTGAAGTTTGATGGTTCGTTTGAAAAACCTAAACTCCTGCACTGATTCATGAAACATCGAGCACACGTTTCTTCTATCGCATAACAATTTTTATGCTGTTTTGAAGTTGACATTTGCCACTATCATTGTTCCTGCGAATGATTAAATAACGTAAAATAGAAAACACAAAAACTTGAAATAAACTCAAACTTGGTGAAGTTTTTCTGTAGGTATAATGAATGAATATATATTCATTGAAAATACTCAAACAGTTTTTTTAGTTATTATACTTACTTCAAGCTTTGAGGTATTACTCAACCACAATTCAATTTTCAAAGAAGAAACTCTACACAAAAATGATGTAGTTAATCATGAATATTTCCCATTGAATCAATCAAATAGACTGTTTTTATATACTTAACTGTTTCATAGGTTATCCTGAACAGATTCAATGGCATGGCAAATTTTAACTTGGTATTTGGCGAATTTACCCATTCATGGAATACTCGCATTGCCAAAATTCCAACTAGAGACAAATTTTACTATTAATAAATTAAAAACAAACTAATTGGGTTTTTTGGCATTGCACTTTTTTAGTGAAATGTGTATATTCCTCTAGATATTATGCAATATTAAACGCTATCTTCTTCCACCAATCTATTTTAATTTAGAACTAACAAAATATTCAAGAGGGAATTTTTCGATAATGTTCGTATCGGGACTCTCTGACGGCTACACATTTGACATATTCAATATTGGTTTGAGCATGATCTCGTATATTATGAAGTTTATCTGATGAAGGTTGTAAATTGAACCACATTTTCTCGTTATATACACAATGTAGGTACAATTCATTCTACCAACATGAAAGGTCCTATCTAGCGGTACAATTTAATTTCTTTGAGGCATTTTAACTGAATTTGTCAGTACATATAGAGCAGAAGGTTTTTAGTTAGGTACACTACAAAAGACTTCATAAATAAAAAAAGTTTTAATAAATATGTAATTTGGAAATACTCACACTAAGTCACGAAATGATGTGTTTAAAATTTTTACAACTTCACGGCTGTACTTGAACTGTTCGTGCCTATTCCTGTTTGACTTTTTATTCTGTCAGATCTTCTTGATTATTCTAACATAACTTCACCCATCTGAAAACAAAACTCATAAAACAGCTCAATACAGGAAATTGAATGAACATCTGGGAAAATCTATGCTTCCACAAATTCATGCAAAAATCATAATTACCTTATTTTTTTGTGTGTTGGCATCGACTGCTATAGTCATTAGCCACGTGTTCTGGATAGGCCTTGTTACTAATTCCATACGCCACCTTGGGAGGAACACTGTTAATTATCAACGCAACAGTGAATCGTGTAGGATTTTTCCCAGCCGGCAACAAGATCCAATCATTCAGATTTGAAAATGAAAAAACCCTGCCCCTGCCGGGAACCGAACACAGGACTTCTCGGTCACAAGGCCCGAGCGCTAACCACTGCGCCAATCCCTGCCCTAATTCCCTTATTTATGAACAAATACAAATCAAAACACAACAAGACTAAACATTTAATATACTTCACAAAACAATACAAAAAGTTAGCAACAATGTACCCAGAGAAGCATCAATTCATTGGATTCTACCTGGTGTGACCAAAGTACATGCAAACGTATTGCCAAACCCATAGTTAATGAAGTACAACTTATAGAATCTGGCCAAACAATTCAATTAGGGCCGTGAAGATGACAGCACTGAATGCGCTCGCATGTAATAACTCGAAGTTGTGAAAACTTTGAACACATTCTTTTTCTGACTTGTCAATATTAAAACAAAAGAAAACTAGTTGCATCATTCAGAAAAAATAGTTGCATCATTCAGAAAAAATAGTTGGAAAATATTACAGTATAAGTTATGATAATACCTATTCAGTTGCAACATAAATATACAAGGTGTTCTGTAATAAGTGTCCGATATTCAATAGGACGATTCCTCAGTTATTTAGAAGGTAAAAAGTTCATATAAACATGGGTCCATAAGGCCTTCAGTTTTGAGATAGAGGGTGTTGAAAATTTATTTTTATTTTGGTTTTTCGTGAATAAATTTTGAAATAATGTCGATATTTGAACAAAAATTGGTATTTGGGGACTTTTCAATATGAGAAATTCAAATTTGATATCTGTTTGGCACTTTATTGTAGGGGGCGCTACCTACAGGTCTTTGTCTCTTTTGGGGAGTCACAACTTTTTCGTGCATGTATGTATCACATTTTCTAGAAAAAAAACATATTCCACTATCATTTTTACGTGAAAAAGGAATACTTGTCAAAAGTCGCTACAAGCAGCCGTTATCGAGATATTTTAATTTAAATTAACCGATGCATCCAATCGCCTTCTCATTGATTCGCGAACTCTTTGAAAATTAAATAATCAAGTACCTAGGCTAGTAAGTTTATTCCAATGTTTTTTTTGTGCTGTCATTTCAAAAATTATATCTTGACGCATAGTTAAATAGTTTTATTTGTTACTAGTGTGATTATTTTATTGAAAATGGTAAACTTCACCAATGCAGAGTATGCTGACATACATTTTACATACGGACTTGCTAACGGAAATGCATATGAGGCTAGACGTTTATATCAGGAGCGTTATCCGAACCGCACAACTCCTACTTCAAAAACTTTTTCAAGAATTCACACTCGGTTAAGGGAAACAGGAAGTTTTGAGAAAGCTAGTCATCTGTCGGGTGCACATCGGACGGTAAGAACCCCAGCAACCGAGGAAGCAGTTCTTAATCTGGTAGGAGAACACCCGGAAACAAGCTCCAGGAAAATAGCGCTGACGTTGAACATTTCTCATGTTCTGGTATGGAAAATTTTAATTGATAATTTGTTATATCCCTACCATATTCAGAGAGTTCAGGCACTCCTCCCTCGTGACTTTCCGTTACGTATCAACTTCTGTCGTTGGTTTCTTCAACGCCTTATTCAAAATCCTTTATTTGAAAATCAAATCCTGTTTACCGACGAAGCAAATTTCTCACGCAACGCTATACGCAATTTTCACAACAATCATTTGTGGTCAGAGAAAAACCCCCATGCGATACAGGAATCACATTTTCAAGAACAGTTTTCTCTCAACGTGTGGGCAGGAATCCTTGGAGATTATCTGATAGGCCCATTCTTTATTCCGGGGAGATTAAACGGAGAGAGATATCGTCATTTTCTTGAAGCAGATTTGCCTATTTTACTGGACTACGACATGAAATGTGGTTTATGCATGACGATGCCCCGGCACATTTCAGCATACAAGCGCGAGAATTCTTAGACCAAACTTTCGGCAACCGTTGGATAGGTCGGGGAGGGCCTCAATCATGGCCCCCTAGGTCACCAGACCTTAATAGTTTAGATTTTTTCCTGTGGGGACATCTAAAATCCTTAATCTACCAGACACCTATCCAAAATAGAGAAGAATTAAGAAATCGAATAATTAACTCATGCAGATCGATTCAAGATTCTCCAGGAATTTTCCAAAGAGTGCGAGAATCAATGAGAAGAAGATTGGATGCGTGCATACAGGCAGGAGGTGGGCATTTCGAAGATTTATTGTAATTTTGAATCAGATTATTATTTAGTGTTCCGTTATTTATGGTTTATTAGGAATTAGCTTTTGAAATGTTTCTGGGTTAAATAAAAAAATTAAATCTTTTTTTTTTCATTTTTGTACAAACGCATCCATCGATTAATTTAAATTAAAATATCTCTAAAACAGCTGCTTGTAGCGACTTTTGACAAGTATTCCTTTTTCACGTAAAAATTATAGTGGAATATGTTTTTTTTTCTAGAAAATGTGATACATACATGCACGAAAAAGTTGTGACTCCCCAAAAGAGATAAAGACCTGTAGGTGGCGCCCCCTACAATAAAGTGCCAAACAGAGATCAAATTTAAATTTCTCATATTGAAAAGTCCCCAAATACCAATTTTTGTTCAAATATCGACATTATTTCAAAATTTATTCACGAAAAACCAAAATAAAAATAAATTTTCAACACCCTCTATCTCAAAACTGAAGGCCTTGCGGACCCATGTTTATATGAACTTTTTATCTTATAAATAACTGAGGAATCGTCCTATTAAATATCGGACACTTATTACATAACACCATGTATACTAGTTTAAAATGTCCTAAGTAAATTTTGTATGCGTTGATAGATTAGCATATGTTTGATCAGACAATTAATGCTAGTATGAGTGATGCTCATGTACTTAGAACAAGAAATTTGCATAGTGGGTAAGAAAGTTATATGGTGCCGATGTGTTCTTTTACCATAGGGGTGGACGCCACCCCACTTCTGGAGGGTGGGAATGATTAGAGTCGTAGTATTCGCATTGAAAATGTTGATTATTTATTCAAAAATTGTATGTTCCCTAGAGATTCTCCACAAATAACTCAAAAATAATACAACAAGAATGAGTCATTTAAAAAAAAATCTGCTGGATGTTCTCCCATTACTGTAGATGCATACGACCGGAGTTTTGGCTCGTTGTAAGTGGCTGTTTTTTCGCCAAAATTAGGAAATTTTAACGTCAAATAAAGGAAAAACGACTAATTTTTGGAGAAAAACTCATTGAATATTTTTTTGAAGTGATTGAAGAGACCTTTTTAACGAGTCGTTAGCAGCTATAAAGCCACTGAGCTTAGAACTATCTTCGTAGGCCTAATAATTTCCAAAGCAAGCAAGCAATTCAAATTCAATCAATAATTTTGAACTTGTAAGTTTTTAACAATATTTGGTTGTTCTCTGGGAATTCCATCCCTGTGGCCGTATTTTCTTCGGAAAACTACCCCATTTCATTATCCAATAGACCCTGTAGAAGAGGAGGTGAGCTTTTCGTCAAATAGGTTTTTGTAATTTTTTGAAATTGAAATCATTATTCATAATTCTCATTTTCATAATGAGTGAAACGAAAAAAACAATATCGTCGAGAGGGTTACTGTCGATAGCAGAAGTCAAGCAACGCTGATTTACTTGCACGTACGAATTCTCGTACGTGCATGGCATCACACGTTAGAAGGTAAGGGTATCTCCCCTAACCATAAAGTCTCTCAAAGACTTTAAGGCGTGTTCGTAATGGTAGAGCCGTTTGACAGAAAGAACAAACCTACTAAATGTTACCAGACTGATATGGATATGGACATGATGGATTGAAGGAATTCAGACAAACTAGCGTCTAGCGACAGCCCGGATATTTTGGCTGGCGAGCATATTGACAGTATCATAACTTCCAAATTGGCAGCTTACCTGGTCTCTTTTCTCAAAAACACATAAAAGTTATATTTCACAGTTTTCAACAATTCTGCCTTCCTCAAAACCCGTATATCGCAATTTCTCACATTTTTAAAGAAGGCTGAATGGTTGAAAAAAATGTGAAAAATTACTTTTTTATGTGTTTTTGAGAAATCAGACCAAGGAAGCTGCCAATTTGGAGGTATGATACTGTCAATATGCTCGGCAGCCAAAATATCCGGGCTGTCGCTAGACGCTTGTTCCAGACAAGGCTTCGATAATGTAACACAAAGAACAGAGGAGTAATGAAAAATATAAGAAATTTAGAGGAGAATTTCCC
Organism: Chrysolina haemoptera; assembly: GCA_958298965.1. Classification (NCBI taxonomy): domain Eukaryota; kingdom Metazoa; phylum Arthropoda; class Insecta; order Coleoptera; family Chrysomelidae; genus Chrysolina; species Chrysolina haemoptera. The sequence goes on along the minus strand of OY282584.1, from coordinate 19,702,580 downwards.
AAATAAAATAGGCATACAGGGTCAAAATTCCCACAGAAAAACTAAATATTGCTAAAAATTTTCGAGTTCGAAAAATATGATACATTTTGAGAAGCACTAGTTTGGAAACTAGTGGATCCACAGATACTACAATTGTAGTTTTAATCGAAAACTAGTCCTTCAGTGTCAAAATCGCCAAAAATTGAAGAAAGGCAGAATATTTCGTATTTGTTTTGGATTTTCGATAATGTGGCTTTTGGTGCTCGAGGTCAAAGAGTTTAACAAAAAAATCAAAACCACTGAACCACCAATGTTTCATTATTAACCATCATCATATTTTATTTTATATTTTTATTTAATTTTAAATTTGTATTTCATGTGTATGTACTTAAGAAGACTGAATAAATGACTAAATAAAAAATAATTAAACTGAATATGATGAAGATCTGATGTATATTGTTTAATATACTATTCTGTGGCAAAATAATGCGTCACATTGCTTGTCTACTTTATTATTTCAAAATCATAAGTTGCACATAACTTTTATTGAAATCGAAAATGAAGCTGAAGTTTTGAATTAAAACAAAAATATTCATTTAATATTCATTTTTGATATTTATTAATGCCGCTGAAGAAAACTTTGATAAACTGACCATTTTTATTTATGGTATATAGCGACCATAAAATTAGATAAAATTTTGAGGTGGTCATTACCTCAAGAAATAACTACAAAACAGTAATAGAATCGTTAAATCTGTTTAATTGGTTTGGTTATTATGAAAATTTATTATATGAAATAAAATTTCTCAGTGTTTTTTCACAATGATTGAGTTCTCAGAAACTACTGATATAATGCAACTTGGCAAGCCTTGATTGACAATAATATTGCATTTGTGAAAATATTTTTTTCAATGATTCCCAATTGCAAATGTTATAACATAGAAACACAGGTGAAACAAATTATGTAGGTTTAAATTGGATAATTACAAGGATCTTGCGTAGGTTTACGAGGAAAACAAATCATTTCTTATTATGCCTACGATATTTACATGCCCATATATGATAATCTCAAAGGAGTTATAAGAATACAATGAAAATAGTTTTTCTAATCATTACAAAAAATCTCTGCAACTTTCATGAAAACAATCTGAAGTCGAAAGCAAATAACAACTGTTGAAACAGAAATATAACAATAAATAAATTATTGTCGAGATGGAAAAAATTTAGAATAACTACTCTATAGCAATATCTAGGTGCTATTTCTTATTCAGTTATAGTTACTCATTTCTAAATATTCAACAAAATAATAAATGAATTTTGTTTTTTAGCAATGTCATTTGTCACCACAACATGCACTGCCAATACTTGCGGACAAAATGCTCAATGTCAGGTCGTCTCAGGACGTCCTGTGTGTTCATGTTTAAGAGGATATTCTGGTGATCCACTTTCGTACTGCAAAAGGTAACTACTTCCATACAAATTTCTCGATTAAAAATGTTCAATCAAGAGTGTTTCTGATATCAGTAATTTGAATATTCCAAATATTGATTGACCTTACCGACGATACCAAATTCAAAAATGCCAAAGATAACCCATGATGCTCTCAACTATTGACAATGTTTTCGCACAAGCATTTCGAAATAATTGCTTTTTGTTTATCATTGTTGTTTCAAAGTGTTCAATAATTCAATAATTTTTTCACAGAGCTGAATGCCTTGACGACAATGAATGTAGAGGAGAATCCACCTGCAGGAATGGAAAATGCATTGATCCTTGTGCAGGCACGTGTGGCCCAAATGCGCTCTGCCAAGCAAGGAGAGGTATTCCCACTTGTTCCTGTCCTCCAGGATATACGGGAGACGCAATCAACTCCTGCAGAAGGTTTGATCCAGGTAAGCATTACTTCATCAATGATTCCCCTCATTTGCGCTTGGATCAGAATATTATACGGAAAGGTAGTATGAAAAAGTCAAGCACGCTCTCCATAGTATAGAGGAAGGAAGCAAGTTTGGAGCTCCTTCAATGTATTTTGGAATATGGAATTCTGTCATCCATATTTTTCAGGTACACAAATAATAATAAATAATGATAGAATAAACTAAAACTATCACTGACCACAGGTTAGGGGTAAGGAGGGAGTTCAGTCAAACTATCCAAAGACAATTTCGCGTTGCTGTGCGGTAAAAATGCCCCAATGTTATAAGGGGACATTTTGAGTTTTGGAGTATAGCATTACCTATACGGATTCATCTGATGTTAAAAGCCTGGTAGATGAGCCAACCATGCCGTGACTCATTGGGATGGATCTGACTGCTGTTATTTTCATGGTCAATACACTTTCGATCAAGAAGTGTCTGTAAAACTTATCAGCCAGTTTTTCAATATGGTCTTCCAAAGGGAGGCTGCAAAACATTGAACAGCCATCATAAGTTAAAGCCTTTCATATGACTTGCTTTTGAATATTGATCCAATAAATGACTTATTAATAATAGAGTATTTATGATATCACATACCTACATTCAACACATAAAATAACATAAAACACTCATAACATTTAAAACATAACAGATAAAACATATGAGAAATTAAAATTGTATGGTTTACACCGAATGTACTTAGGCCGTCAGACCAATTCAGATTTGTGATTTGTGATGCCAGACTGGAGTTTCGGTGTTCAATAGGCATATCAGATTCAGCACCTAAATTATCACGACTTATAAAATGAAACTTGAAATACGTTGCTGGCTCTCCGTCTGTTCGGAAAGACTATTTAGGCAGTTTCTCTCTGATATTGTCTTTAGGGAATTTTGAAATCTCTGATCACAATGCCGTTTGTTATCTTGACAATTCCATCGTACAGTGGCGTATCTGAAAAAACAATTGATTTGGCCAGAATGCATCCAACTCGTAAACATGTTGACCTCACTGCTCAACGCCACGATAAACACATTCCGTTCGTTATGAATTCATCGGACGGCCGGTTGACTTCTAACAGCGACTCGAAGCAAGTAGACGATTGCCAAAACGACACTACGGACTATATTCAGCTATAAATGCGTGACGCTCGCCACCTGAAGGAATAATAATAATAGAATAGAAATAAATAATAAATTAGCGTGTTCTGTTTTCTACGTGTTGAAAATATATATTTTCAGAGTGAAGTTGTGGAAGATCTTTACAGTACATTCATTGACAATACTGAATTCCTAATTGCTCAGACTACTACAGCTTGGCAAATCTTGCAAAGAATATGAAATCGGCATATCTATCGATGCGCGGTTGCAGAAGAGCTCAGTTTACATTCTAACTGAATGTACAATTGCTATCTACATCTATATCAATTTCATTGTATCTGCTTCAGAGAAGGGTCTTCAGCTGTAGTCTGTTTATACAGAACCATTTAATGCTTTCGATATTGTCGATAATGTTTTTCTATTCAGAAGTGATCTCATATTGTGTGTCAAGTTGAACGGATTCATACCTGATGGTAACATCGCTACATCGGGTGTGCCATAGGGCTCCCACCTAGGGCTTTTACTCTTCAGTATATCTATCGATGATATTGTCAAATGAACCTATTATTGTACATTCCATATGTATTCCAATGATGACGAAATATTTCGTGTTATACAGAGTCCAGGTGAATGTGGCATACTCTAGGATGAGGATAGCTTGCATATGTTTTACGTGGTTGATGAATTAATAAAATGAGCATATATCCTTTGAAATGTAAAGTCATTCGTTTCCATTGAACAATGTAAAATATGAACTGTAACTTTGTTCTTGTTAACAATGTATACTAAGAAAAAATCTTAGAGCACTCAAGCAGTTGGGTTTTATAAAGACATATTCCAAAGATTGTGTTCATTTAAATTCAGTGAAAATCCATTCGAATCATTGGTAAGATCTCTTCTTGAAAATATTTCGATTATATTTGGTGCCCTTTCGCCCAAGTCAGTAATGGATAAAATGATAGAACTATTAGCACTGCTTGAATATATCAAGCATTCAACTCATATTTTTAATTTTTTTTTTGTTTCTCTCTAGTTCTGAATGAAGGTGAAGACGTATAAAAAAGCAATTGAGCGCTCCCTTCGTTAGTCCTGCAATGGTATCACTGGTCTTGTCGAATGGTTTTCTTGGCACTTTACAAATATTAGTATATTAAAGTATAAGTGGATAAAAAGGTCTTTCAAACACGCGCGAATTTTCTAGCACAACGGCGCAGCCGGAGTGCTCGAAATAGAGCAAGTGTTTGAAAGATCAGTTATCCACGAATACTTCACGTTATTTTTTTCAATTGGTGCATTTTGAAATCATAAATACTGGTTTCATTATTACAAATAATCGAAATAAGAACTTATAATGTAAAATGGTTGAATTCGTTATATGACATCAGTATACCTTCTGTTAATGTTTGAATAAAAGTTTTTCATTTGTTTGTAATATTTCATTTGACGTTACAAGGTACTCCTGTCAGATCAATAATCATAACATTGTCATTCATACTTCACTGGTCCCGAGTTGTTGATGTATCCATGGTAACTTTAAAGAACGCGTGTTTTTGAAAGTTCGAGTTGCACAGGCTGTGGCGTGCTTTAAATGGTAAAAAGGGGCACCAATTGAAAAAAATAATTGTAAGGCAAAATCTCGGCTGTATATTGGCCAGCGACGTATGGGCATGCATTCATGTGCACAGCAAAATAGGTACTGAGGTGGATGTGCGACAATTGGATATGAAAGAAGAGTTTGGAAAATGTATGAAAAATATACATAATATTGAATGCTTCGAATGAATACCACACAATGAGAAAGCCTAGAACTGAATAGAACATACATTTATTTCTTTTTCAGAGGAGTTGTGCCACCCCAGTCCATGCGGACAGAACACGGATTGCGAAATCAGAAATGGAGTTCCCACTTGCCTTTGCAAACCTGGTTACCATGGATCTCCTTTAGCTGGGTGTCGCCATGAGTGTGAAAGTGATGCTGAATGTGGATCTTCAGCTGCCTGCATAAAGTTCAAATGCCAGAATCCCTGTTTGACCCAATGCGGCACAAATGCTGAATGCGAGACCATTAATAATCATCAAGCCGTTTGCAAATGCCCTAAGGTAGGATACGATCTGCATGAAATAGTCAGAATTAGGTGTAATACAATGTTCTACGAACTCCCTGTATACAACTGGTAAACTGTAAGAACGGCATCAAAAAGAAGCAATCATGACAATCCCAAAAAACTGAAGCATGAACTTTTTCAGAAGATTTTTTAACACGAAACTTCTCAGTCCATTTAGATCCACAATGTCTCCACTGCAGCGATTGTTGCTTTGTTTCTGTATCGTAGAAATGTACCCAAATTTCATTTATAGTAAAAACACGACATCTTTTTCAAACCGAGCACAGATCGAACGCGATGCTTCTACCCTTGTTCGCTTCCGGTCAACATTAAGACAATAATTGTAGATTTTACATTTTGCAGAATTTTTTTTGTCTAAATCGACGTGAACTATATGATGGAGGCTTTCATATGAAATATTTAGTGCCTCAGATATTCGTATTGCCTATATAATTCAGTAAATATTTGACAGGGCCCCTGGCTGGAAAGTTTTGGGGTAGTTCTGATTTCTTTCATTTCACACGTTTTTTGGAGTGCTGAATCCGAATCTGAAGTTTGCTAACAAAATTTCTTGCCGAAACATTAAAATAAAACAAAAAATGGTAAAATATCAATTTTTTTGTTGTTTTTCGCTTATAACTCGAAAATTATCAGTTTTTCGTGAAATACTTTTCCATTCAGAATGAAAGTATATAAAATTTTCTACAAATTCCACAATTCAACGCCAAATAAAAATTGGCGTATTTCTGCTGAGTCAGCAAACATCCACTTTTTCACTCCAAAACTCTTATTGATTATTTAATGACATTTTTAGTGAATTTCTCAAACAATTATATTGTAATAAAACTAAAAGTACTCTTGTTTGTCATTGGAGCAGTTTCAATCACATAACCTGTGTGTGCTGGTACCCAGGCTAGGGTCAGTCTGTTCTGACTGCTGAGCTCTTTTAGGGTTTCTATGCAGACATAAACAAGTATTGACGTGACTTGCATTGAATTGACTGCTTTTATTGCAGCTTAGCTTTCTGAGTATATGACAATATTTTTTTCTGAACACTCATGCCTTATTTGCTCTTGTGCACAATGGTGTATTGCGACGTTTGGAATATCGTCGCTTGTTTGCCCAGGCTCAATGAGATTTTCATCTTCGGCTTGTTCCGTAAATTCCGGCTCCTGAACCTTCATAATTTCTTGGGATGCCCCTCCTTCCACACATCCCTCTCCTTTATACTTGTCTTGAAAGTTTCGTCAGAGCTATATCTGGGAAGTATGCCATCTGATGGCATTCTTGTAACCGGGTCGTTTTTCAACTATTCATATAGGTTGTTGTAGTCTCTCCCGCGCATATTGCTTATGGGTGCTTGTCCTGACCTGGCTTAGCCTTGTATGTTTATGTATAAGGGGAGGCAGGTTGAGCAAGACCTCTGAGGCGGCTGTTGGGGCGATTCTTATATCCTCATTGGCACTCAGACATGGTGGCCTTTGCAGTACTCCGAGCCGTTGAACCATTCCTACCTGCCACCATACCACCGAATTAAACGTTATCTGGGTCATCATTGAGGGTTCACTGTCAGCTGTACACCACCTGTCGATTATATCTAGGGCTGACTGTGTAAGCTCCGAGACTGTCCTTGCGATTTTGACTTTTGCAATAATCGCGAGGTCGTCAGTATATCCTAGGCAATGAAAATAGCCCAAAGTAGGGGCGATTGCACCCCTCCCTACGGACATTCCCTGTTTCTCTAGGTGTTAGTGTTATTACGCTGATTGCTAATGTAACGACCCTGTTTTTAAAGTTTATCCACTGGCACAGTAGAAGAGAAACCCCTTTTTTACTAGACTCGGTGGATGCATTGTTGAAGGCACCCTCAATGTCTATAAATGTTGTCATAGCTATATCTTTACTGATAGCTCACCTGATACTATTTGGTGTCGATATTTCCGTAGCAAGCCTCCGTGCCAAAGTTGGTCACCTGTTTGGATAGAAAGTGTGCTTCTGTGAGCATCCTTATATTTTCCTCGAATGTTGTAGTATAGGCATTGTCATTATTTTTCAAGAAACCTACTTGGTTTACAGTACCTTCTTTGGCTAAAACCTTATGGATTCTGGAGCACGTGATTGTCTTCTGGCCTTACTAATTTCTTTGTTATACTGCGTGAGTTTAGCCTTGTATGTGCTCCAATATTGGTTAAATTTTACTCTGTTGAAAAGCTTCCGCACCTCCGAGGGTTTCTTCACAAGACAGCTTTCCTCGTAGGCTTCTACTATTGCCTTGTTCACTTCGTCTACTGCCCTCTCAAATCTCTCCCTGTCTCGTATTTCAGTTACGAGCCTCTCGTGAGACTCACTCACGAGTGACGCTGAGTATCTTTTCCAGTTTCTATATTTGACTGAAGTAAGCGGTGGGGTAACTAGATGATATAATATATGATATATAATAATATAATCATTTGAAATATGTTTTCAAGATTTTTGTTTGAATTTCAAGTTTTGTACGATTTCAGACCTCATTAAATAACTTGTTTGTAATTTTTGAAAAAGTGACCTGTACCTTTATTGTATGATCTAAATAAGGTATGCGCAGAGAACTCGGGAGAATCCTAATTAACTTCAATAATAAATTAGAGTTTCGTAGTGAAAAAGTAGGATTTTCCCCAGTCAGCTGAATATGCCAATTTACAAGTGGTCCTTGAGCCCGAATGGTTCATCTTAGAAAAACACTTGTATAGTAAAATTTGTAGAAAATTGTATGTTTTTTCATTCCTAAAAGGAAGGTTTTTTTGCCTTTTTTTCAATGTTCCATCACGAAAATTTGTTAGCAAACGTCAGATTCGGATTCAGCACCCAAAAAAACATAGAGAATGAAAGTAATCAAAACTACCCCAAAACTTTCTTGGCAGAAATACAATTTGATTAGGTTAATAAGTACTTCGACGGTCTGATAAAATCAGATCATGACCCGCAATCACTCTTCATCTTCAATGGAAAATTTACCTCTTTTGAAGCTTTTAATCCAATTTTTCACGGTCGCATATGAGGGACATTGATCGCAAAAGGTATTAGGCATTTCTAAGTAAATCTGCTTACCTCTTAACCCCTTCAAGTACAAAGGTACTTGCATGATGATGGCTCGATACTCCAATTTTTCTATTTTCATAATTTTGTTAGACATCCTTTGTTACTTACACTTCTAATAAGTTATTGATCGTTGCTATGGCAACGCAATATTTTTTTCTCCATGGAACCGGTCTAGGGTAGGTTAGGTTAGGTTAGGTTTAAATGTGAGTGAGCCCATACATCAGGCTCTCCACTGCGGCCAATGGCCTATTGTGGCTCACCCTATGGTTATATTTCTCCCAGCATATCCAATCTCTTAACGAAATTGAGTAACATGTTGGGAGAACAGTTTACCAGATCTTCTGGCCTTACTTTTGTATTGCCAAATATTGAAAATCTGGTTCTGGCTGCTGCACAGGATGTGTTTAGCCGTTTCATCATCCTCCATGCATAGACGGCACTCTGCATCCTGTGCAAGTCCGATTTTATGCATGTGGTGTTTGAGTTTGCAGTGGCCAGTGAGCAAACCTACTATAACTCTGAGATGTGCTCTACTGAGTTCTAGAAGTTTGTCAGAGTCCTGTTTTTTCCTTGTATAAGCAATAAATGCTTTGGAATGGGCTAGTCCTGGTAGACTGAGCCAATACTCAAGTCTTTTATTGTCTGCCCAGGCGGTTGTAGCATTCTTGGCAGTGCTATATGCTAAACCGATGACCGGTTCTGGCCCAGTGAACGTTGTTTCGGCCCCCCCTTTTGCTAGGGCGTCCGCTATTTCGTTTCCTTCTAGGCCCGTGTGACCTGGTATCCAAACTAGGGTAACGTTGTTGCCTTGTGCTAGTCGGTTCAAGGTGTCTCTGCAGTTCCATACTGCTCTGGATTTAAAGCAGTTGGATTCAAGCGCTTTCAATGCTGCTTGACTATCTGAAAATATTTTTATTGTTTTTCGTGTGAGGTGTCGGTTTTCCAGCTCCCTTGCACACATTTCAATGGCATATACCTCTGCCTGGAATATCGTAGCTAATTTACCCAAACTGAATGAGCGTTTCACTACTGGGTTCATACCATATATTCCGGCTCCGACACCTTCCAAAGTTTTGGAACCATCGGTGAACCACCTTTCATTTGCCCTACATAGGTCAGTTTCATTCCGAACCCAGTCTTCTCTTTCAGGGAAGACCACGGTGTAGGACATGTTGAGGTTAGTGGTTTTAGGCATGATGTCTGAGGGCATTCCCAGAATGTTGTGAGCTATTATGCCTTCCAGCATGCTGCTGCCTCTCATGACACATGCCTGCGGTAGACTAATGGCCGCTTGGTAGAGTCTGTATGTTGCCCATCTTGCTTCTCTCTCCAGAACTATGTGGAGAGGAAGTAGTCCAAGAAGAGCTTCCATTGCTGCCGTTGGCGTGGAGCGAATGGCCCCAGTAATCGCCAGGCACGCTTGTCTCTGTAGTCCGTTAAGTTTAACCTGGGCCATTTTTTGTTGGCCTTTGTTCCACCAGACTACAGAGCCATACGTGATCATTGGTCGTATGACGGTCACGTACAGCCAGTAAATTTGTTTTGGTGACATGCCCCATGTTTTGCCACATATTCTGCGGCATGTCCATAATGATAGGCTAGCCTTTCGGATAGTCTTTTCCAAATGCGAGTTCCAGTTCAGCTTTTTATCTAGGATTATTCCCAGATATTTTGCCTCACTCGCAAATGAAATTGTTACACCATTGATGGAAGGAGGTATTAAATGTTCCAGCTTCCTTTTCCTGGTGAACGGTACTATGACCATTTTGTGGGGGTTAATGGACATTTCCTCCCTCTCACACCATTTATATATGGTATCCAGTATATCCTGAAGGACGTAGGAGATCGTCTTTTCGGATTTATCTTTTATTACTAGGACCAGATCGTCAGCATATGCTTGAAGATCGACCTCCCAGAGTGAGAGAATGGCCAGCAGATCATCCACCAGCAGTGACCATAGCAGAGGGGAGAGGACCCCCCCCTGGGGACAGCCCCTGGCTGGCTTGAAGCTGACACTTTCTCCCTGTAGAGAGGTCGTTATTGTTCTGTTATGAAGCATAGTTCTTATCCAGTCACATAGTAGCGGTTCAATTCCTCTAGAGACAGTGGCCTCATAGAGGGAGTGAGGTAGTGCATTATTGAATGCTCCTTCTATGTCCAGGAATGCAGCGACTGCTACCTCCTGGTGTTCCAGGGCAACGCTTATTCCTGAGACAAGGTTATTGAGGGCAAGTTCTGTCGATTTTCCAGCCTGGTAGGCATACTGGTGAACATTGAGGGGGTGCTTTATTAGTGCACCACACCTTATGTGCCCATCCAGTATTTTCTCCATGCTTTTCAACAGAAAGGATGTCAGACTGATGGGTCTGAGCGATTTTGGGTGTGGGTCAGTCCGACCCACCTTAGGAATATAGATCACCCTAGTCGCGGTCCAGTTAGATGGTATATAGTTCCAAGCTAAACTGGCTCTAAAGAGTCTTATAAGGATAGGCATAATCTGTTCCAGTCCGATTTGTAACAGAGCTGGAGCTATGCCATCCTCTCCTGGTGATTTGTATGGGTGGAACGAGTCTAGGGTAACTATATTTCAATACATCCTCGTGATTGGGAATTTTTAATGAATTTCCATGAATTTGTTTCTAGGAAAACCGAAATATATTCTGAAGGTGCCAGAATCGTAATAAAAACAGTAGTTTTAGTTAAATGGAAAAAGTTGTTTAACAGAAGGGCCTTTCATTTGACAGCGTACCTAAATTGTCCAAAATATTTTTAAAACTTATATGGGATTTTTTCAAGTTTTAATTTTTATGTGATGTAATCGCCAGGAGTGGAACAAAATGAAAAATTAATTCTTCACAGCAACTCTTTATGAGCTTTTCCTTAATAGAATCAGTTTTACTGTCCGAAGTTTCGTTATCCAAAGTATTTCAATTTTTCTATATCTCTAGGAACGAAAAAGTAACAACAGAAAAAATTTAAATTGAAACATTTTCCGAAAAAACTTGAAAATACTTACCTAATTGATTTGAAAATATTATACTCCAATATGAATTTCCCTTCTATTATACAAGCTTTTTCCTATACAATAAAATATGCGTCGATTACCGTTTCCGATATTCGCAAGGTGAATCGTACCTAAAATAGTCTAAAGTCGACAAGTCCAAAAGTCCACAAGGACACCAAATTTCATGAATAAATCTTCATTTCTAGGGCCAACTAATCTAATTTATTTTTCAAGGTCAAAAAATTACTAGCCATTTTTTTAGAAAAAAATCTGACCACACCACTGGATTCGCGACATTTTCGAATGATTCATATGTGAATTACGTTGAAATGCGTCAATCAATGAAAAAGTTATAAGGGGATGAAATTTGAAAAATTTGCCGTTTAATCAACCGACCAATTCAGTTAAGTACAGAACTTTTATCAAAATTCGGAATCCACCACTGTAATCTGTATTTATCACTGGTCGAAATTTCATCGAAATCTGTTTATAAATAAGAAAATCATAAGATCATAAAATTTGAAAAATATGTTAAATTTCAAGACTCCCTAAATCCAGTGGTGTAGTCAAAGTTCTGATAAAATTTTTGAAATTGATGTGGTGGGTTGATTGAACGGCATATTTCTCAAATTTCATTTGCCTATAACTTTTTTATTGAGTGACGCATTTCAACGTAATTTACATATGATTCATTTGAAAATGTCGCGAATCCAGTGGTGTAGTCAGATTATAAAAAATCGCTAGTAATTTTTTTAGATTTTTGACCTTGAAAAATAAGATTAGTTGACTCTGGAAATGGAAAATTAATCATGAAATTTGGTGTCCTAGTGGACTTTTTGAATGTCTACCTAACGAAAAAAAAATCATTCCAATCGGTAAAAAATGTAAGTTTTATAAGGGTGCTTCCATCATAAATGAGTCACAATGTATAGCGGATGGCTTAGAAAATATTCATATAATTCTTCGGTAATCTTTATTTCGATCATCAGAAGTTTATATATCTGGTTTCTCTTATATGAATTGAATCAATATTTGTTATTGCAGAACTCGCCACGCACGTTCTATACTCACATCCATGTTGTAAATATCCACACCTGTATAAATAGCTATTTTCTACAAACACTAATAAAAGTTCGCATTTCAACTCCAGCTGTCTTTATTAAAAATTTAATTTTAAGACACCTGTATTTAAAGTCACTCACTTTCAACATTAGTGTTAAAAACTAGTTACTTTAATTTGAGCAAATCGTAGTGTCGTATCTCATATTTCGTACTTTTTCAGGAGAAGCATTTAAAGTTTTTCACTAACTATGAAGGATATTTTTTGTGATGGTAACTAAGACAATGATCTCAATTTGAACCTCGCTTTGTGCTTCATGGAGGTAATATGCCGCTTCGTGAAATCGAAAGAGCATGCAAAGTTCAGTATCTATGGGTCGTATCTCAATTTTTGATATTTATGAGATAGGCCACTACCTGTTTTGAGGGAAGAAATGTTTCATTTATTTCAGTAAGTGAAAAATGTTCTTGTAAATTTTCCATTAAAACTTAAGTGAAATGAGGCTTTTTGGCAACTAACATCAATAAACAGTGGTTGCTATGTATTTTAAAAGGAACAAATGGTTATTATCATAACATTATGTCATGTATAATGCTAAACTTTGTGATTGTGGGTACGCTTTGGTTCCTTTCATAACTGGTTCAGAACTAATTCTGAACAGTCGTACATTCAAGTTTTAGATGTCTACTTCCTTAAAATTTGCCAGATTTGACCTGAGCAACTACTTTGGACGGTTCTGGGACAGTTGTTAGAACCAAAACATTTTGAATTCCTGATATTTTTTAATTATTATTTTTGCGGTCTTTTAATAGTGTTTGTAGAAAAAACAGTATATAACGTTCGTGTTACAAGTGTTTTTAAACTAACATCAAAAATAATTATTATGTTCAAAAAAGCAACTTGATGGTAGATATTGGGTAACAATATTAAGAGTAAGCATTTATTTCTTCCAGAACTATTTCGGGAACCCCTATTCATCTTGTCAACCCGAATGTTACGGAGACAGCGATTGTCCAAGTAATAAACCTGCGTGCTTTTATGGCATTTGCAAGAGTCCCTGCGATGGGGCTTGCGGGGTTGGAGCAAACTGCGAATTGCGAGGACTCACTCCTGTATGCTCTTGTCCGAAAGATATGACAGGCGACCCGTTCACCAGATGTAGGCCATTCGTACCACGTGAGTAAACGAAATGGATATTTTACTAGTTTGGAAGGCAAGTTCACCACGTACAAAAATGCGAAAGAATCATTGAAATATCTCTAGAAATGAAAAAGTTATGGGACTTTGAAGTTGTGCTTGGAAGAATAATTTCATAACGCACGGCGCTCTAGTGTGTTTTTCGCACTAGTGCGGAAAAGTTTTTTCCGCACTCTTTTTCTGTAATCGCATGCCATCAGCACTTGTTAGGTAAACTACTATTTCCTCCTACTCCTAGGGAAAGAACACACTTTCCTCCCTCAAACCAGGGAGGAAACTCGTAGTTTTCCTCAACCTCATTTCAAGTAAGTTGTAAACGATGAAACTTGTGAATCTATTATAATCAAATTGTTTCCGTAATTTCTAGAACATCTTATATATTCTGTATTCTGGTAAAAATCAAACATGACATATGTTACTTCTACTTTAGTTCTTTAATAGCTATTTGTGTATTTAGAGCGCAAAGTGATTAATTGTCACTCCACAAAAAATTAATCTTTGGAGAACGACAATGACACTTTGTGCTCGAAATACACACATTATTCTTTCTACAAGCGCAGCTCTTAGAAAAAAATGATCAACACTTCAATCAAATAGACATATAACATTACTTATGAGAAAATCACTCAATGGCAATCCGAAATTATAAGCTATCTAAATGTCCAATAATTCAAATCACTAAGAAGAAAAAAGTAAAATAACGTTCTTAAAAAAAAAGGTGCAATTGCCAGGAGCTGAACCTGGGACCTTCGGATTACAAGCCCAAGTAAAGACGCTAGCCATTGCACCACCGCAGATTCTCAGATGGAGATTACTGTTTTGTCTATACTTTCCATCATGCAAGTATAGGTCCGTTTTAGACAAAAGCAGTTGAGATGCATTGTAAATTTACAAAAAAAGGTTCATTAAGTGGGTACTTAGGAGGAAAAACCATATGTATTACATGGGAGTAAAGTGCCTTTTCCTCCCTTGGATGTTTACTTCGCTTCGCGTCGGGCAGTAAACTACATCCTGCGGGAGGAAAAGTGGCACTTTCCTCCCTAGTAATACAAATAGCTATTCCCACTCGCTCACCTCGAATTTTTACATACATTACATTACATTCCTTGTTACTTAAAAACTATCATTACAATCTTCAGTTTAAAACTTTATATTGACTTCTTTTCAGAGGACTTGTGTGAACCAAATCCTTGTGGAAGCAATGCCCACTGCGAACCAGGTTTCGATAGATACAACAAAGAGAGGCCAGTTTGTACCTGCCCATTCGGATACACTGGGGACCCACTGAAGGCTTGTTTCAAAGGAGAATGTACAGATGATAGTCAATGTGCTGATAGTCAAGCATGTATTGAATATAGGTAAGCAGAGATGATATTTTATGATATACAGTGAGCACGTAAAGGTTGGAACAAATTCGTTAAAAGCTTGTTATGCCCATTGAGAAAAAAGCTCAGTCAGGATTTTCTTTTCCAGTTGCGCATTTTTTGGTCAACTCATACTTTTAATGACGTCATTACTGTTTGAGTTATGACGTCATTATAATTTGTTTTTATTGCAATACTCTATTTCAATACCTTCAAAAAGAACGCATCTTTCTGTGTAAGGATGTCATATTTTTTCTTATGTTGGTTTCAAAATGTTTGCACCATATTGGAAACTTATTTATTATTCATTTGTCAAAAAATTGTTTTCATCATAAAAATTTGTGCATTGCAAAAAATTCGTATTAGAGTTATCAAAATTTTAAATTTCCAAACAGTATACAAGGAAGAACAAAAAAGAGGAATTTGGATCAGTAGTAAACCACCCTCATTTTTGATATCAAATAAATCTATTGAGAAAAGTTGTTTAGAATAATTAAAAAAATATTCAAATTTCAAATCACTGCCACCTACCCAACAAAATATTGATTTTCAATTTTTTATGATAAAGGTGATCGTAAATTCCCAGATTTGTATTATTCAATTATTTAGCATCAATTAATTGATTTATTCAATAATTTTCTACTATAAAATCTTACTGATAGTTATTATATGGACATACATAGAGAGTAAAGTATCAAATTTGCACGAAAAAATTTGTTAAAAGTCAAACCATTTTCAACAAACG
The DNA here is from genome assembly GCA_958298965.1 of Chrysolina haemoptera. NCBI lineage: Eukaryota > Metazoa > Arthropoda > Insecta > Coleoptera > Chrysomelidae > Chrysolina > Chrysolina haemoptera. Next base: position 19,687,034 of record OY282584.1, on the reverse strand, counting down.
TCTATATTTTAGTACAAATAATAAATTGGTCCAAATTTTGTATTGACTTATCATTATAGGAATATGAGGGAGCCGCTAAGGTGTATATGAGATACTAGTACTTATTATGAGGCTATAACCATAAAAAATAAAAAATATTTTTTTGCGTAGATGACTTATAATTGTAAATCTAATACTTAATTGTTTTCAATAAAAAAAACTTTTCTAAATGAGGTCAAAAATAAGGTTAGTTAACTCTTGATCAAAATTCCTATTTTATATTTTTTACTGTACACTGTTTGTAAATTTGAAATTTTTTGAGTTTTTCGAAATGTATCAATTTTTATGAAGAATACAATTTTCTGACAAATTTGTAATAAAAATGTTTCCCATACGGTGCAAACTTTTTGAAACCCACTGTATAACATAAGAAAAAAAAATAGGATTCCCAAACACAGAAAAACAAGCTTATATATTTTGGTATCTAGAATGCGAAATGATACTTTTGCTGAAAAGGGGGAACATTCTCCATGAAAATGAAAAATGTGATTTATTTGTAATATCTAACAGAAAACAACTACTTCCCCGGCACAAGCCACGCTGGACATTGAACTACATCTGATAGATATTGTGAAAAGACTCTAACTGAAAAGGAAAGAGATTATCTTGAACGATGGAAAATAGCGACTAAAGTTTGTCTTTCAGTCGCAGATGATTCCACAAAAGATTTTATGAATTTCCTATTCATATTTTCGAACTTTTGCGTTCGATAATAAAAGTTATTTTTGCTACGAGCGTGCGGAAAAGTAAATTTTCCGCACGATTTTTCGTTTTGAAAGTTGTACTTTTCCAAACGATTTAAAATCGTGCGGAAAAGTTACTTTTCCGTACGATTTTTACTTTTCCGCACGATTTTTGTATTGTTGAAAATGAGGATATTTAGGACTAATTAAATGATTTATGTAACTATTCTGTCTTATTAGTCATTTTGTAGCATTATTATAAAAACTTGTTTTTTAAAAACCTTGTTTTTTCATAAATAAGCTGGACAAAAACACTCGTAGGAAAAATATTGTTCCTAACTCTTACGGAAAATGTCTTTTCCACCCTTACCGGCTTGCCCGAACTCCGCTATGCGTCGTTCGTGCAACTGCCGTCGCGTGCGGAAAAGTACTACTTTCCGCACTTGTTAGGTAAATAACTATTACCGAGCTTCAACGGGGCAAAATAACCATTCAAGAACGCAAAAGTGTTTCGCATTCGAGATGCGAACAATATTTTTTCAAAAACTGCATCAAAAATAATATGAGAATAAAAATTAGTGAATAAGTATCTGTCACTGTTACGTGACATTTCTTGTTTGAACCAAAACAAACGATCTAGGTGATATTGTTTGCATAACTATCGTATAACGGTAGCTACGTAATAAATAATAAGCAGGGCGCAAATAGTATATTACATTACTATTGCACAGTGAAATTTTTTGAAAATATTGTAGCACGAGGCGTCAACCGAGTGCGAATCAATATCTGACATATTAGTACACAAAATATCATAATTGAAGACGATATACCTAGTTTATTTCAAAAAGTTACTTAACAATTACTATTATTAGGAACAAAAACTTTTATGCTACTTAAATATTAGGTCTTCATTGATGTTGTTGGTAGGATTTTTAGGGAGGGTATTTTTGCTGCCTCCACGCACCTAACATTCAATATACTCAAAAAACTTTTGACGTTTGACACATATTGTTCAAAGCCTTCTTTCTGTATATGATGAAAACCTAGCAAGATGATTATATGATTGCCTGACTAGGTATAGGGAAAATTCCTTGCTTTGTTTAGATAATTCAGAATTTTTTGAAATGACTATTTCGTCGGCTTAGTGTGAAAAGTTACAATCTAACAAAATAATAATTTTCGATAAATAATATTTGACATGATTAGGTAACTATTCAAGTTATAATCTTTCAAAATATGGAACTGGTAAGTACTGTACATCAATATGCCAACATAATGTAGTTGATGATTTATGTATTAAAGGGTACCGCAAGAAGTAGTTTGTAGAATTCAACTTATTTTTGATTTTTCTTGCACTAAGACGAAGATTCGCTTAAATCAAACCTAGATGATACCTATTGACATATGTCCAAGAAAATCCAATGAATAGTCCGACTGAGAACCATTTTGACTTCATTTATTTTTAATAATTATTTTCAAATACAAAATATTTGAAGCAATCTATTTCTATTTCTATTCTATTTGAAAAGTGTAAATTTTTCAATATCATAATGAAAAAAAAGTTTCCGCAGGTGAAGATCGAACCGGTGTACTCTTCGTCAAAAGTCAACAAGTCCCGCTGCTCAACCGACTGAATTACTGGACACTATCCGCAAGCGTGTGGAAAGTTAGTTTCCGCGCCTGTGCGGAAAATATTTCGCACACTTGTGGATATAAGCCTTTTTCCGTTGGACTATACAGTGCGAGATACGTTTCTTTCCTATATGGTAGTAGGAAAAGTCTTTTATCTAAGGCCACTGTAGAAAACAGGCAAAAACACACGACACACAGCCTCAGTAAATAGTTCATTACGTACAGTTTTCGTAAACAAAACGCACAGTTTGATATCTCGGAAACGGCTCTATCGATTTGGGAGAAATGTTGTATGTAGATAGGGTTTTGCTTTTTAAATATATAAATACAGGGTGTCCCAAACTCGATGGCATATCAGCACTGCGGTGTTGCCGCTTCTATTGAAAAGTAGCAACAACTTTGATATTTCAAATAGGACACCCTGTATATTATTGCATTTTTCGCTTAGCTACTATTTTTCGATTATTTTTGTGTATTACTTCTCTCTGATGGTTTTCGAGAAATTCATTGATTTCCTGATTTTTTGTGTGAAACATAGCTGTAATTAATTGTTTATTACAACAGTATTTGGATTTGTAGAAAGCCTATATTTGGGATGTAGTTTGATAATGTCCTGTGTATTAGTTATTTCTAGGGGAATTCGTCCATTATACAGGGTCCTTCAAAATTTGTGATTTTACCGATAGATACAAAAGTGGTGAAAAGTGCAGTTTTTCAAATGGAACACCCTGTATATTATCAAATATCCTGAAAAACAATTTAATTTGCTTTCAAATGATGTAGTAGGAACATACTACATCATACCTAAATAGTCAGGTTTCCGAAATAAAAGCAAGTTTTAAATAAATGAAATGAAACATGTCATTGTGAAAATTCGACAATCAACGATAAAACGTTTAAGCTTTCATTAACGTAAATTTGGTTAGAAAAGAATCAAAATTAAAGACTATTCAAATAAAGTTTTGACGAAATTTTTTATTCTTCACGGTAAGAGTGTTCAAATTACTTATAGGAAGAACATGTAAAAGTTTCTGTAGTATATTGAAGTGTGTGACTGATAAGATAATGAACTGGTTGTACAAAGAATGATTAATATACAGGGTGTTCCAAACTTCATATCGACTTTCTAATTTCAAATGGGAAACACCCAGTATTTCATTCCGTCTTTGGATTCTACTGATAAATACAAATAACTTCCACCATTTATCGAATTCAAATAACTCGTTACCAGAAAATATTGAGTAATTCTAGTTACATCTATGAATGATTTAACCGTATTTTATACAGGTGTCTGAAAAACATTTTCTTTTATAATCATGCATTTTATGTTTTTTTTTCTAATTATCCATATCGAACTGCGGAGCATACCTAAATCCACAACAGCTCTTCGTACCAACACATGAGGGTAGGCGTAGAAATACGCGAAGGCGTTAATTTCATTCCATTCGTCGCCAGTTAATAACTGGTGATATAACAGTTATCGGCCTAATTTGATTTATTGGCGCTTCAACTTTACGAAACAGCACAATTCCGTTCAATACTTCGGAAGATTTTTCTATGAAGTAAATTGTAGTAAAGGATGAAGTTCATTGAATATCCTGCATGGTCTCAAAACAATTCTCACCGTGAATGTAAAACAAATTCATAATAACTGCATTTGAATATGCATTGTAATTAAATCTTTTTAAATGCTTTCTCCTGACAGAAACATCATGAAAATCACTGCTTGTCAAACTAAAAATTTGTTTTTCTCTTTTCTGGTCACGGCAAATAATTTCAATTGAAAGTGATATAAACTTTCGATTTTTGAATGAAACACCCGGTATATGTTCACCTTTTTTGTCTCCATATGACATTTTGAATACAACCATGTATCACTTGATACTTTTTGTGGCCATATTTTTTTTATTTCGATTTTTAATCTGTGACCTAAATAACTGGTAGAACAAGGTAATTAAAGTTTATTTAAAAAAAACAATACTTGTCATATTTTATCTTACCTCACTTCTCCAAATCTAAATTAGGAAACTATTGTGTACGCTATTGATTGAAAAACAATTTAATAATATTATTTTTTCAAGGAGATATTAGTTTTTGGATTGATGGTTTTGTTATATCATTTGTGTTGGTCACAGGTTACTCGATGAATTTTAATATTATTTTTATCCCAAAAAGAAAGATCTACCGTAATATTTTTAAGTGTGTTGACGAAAATTTGCCCGGGACCTAATAGTGTGCGGTATCAAATCAATCGTAATGAAATGCTCTGTTTTTCTGACCCAACGAGCCACTTGAAAAAAAAAAGTAGTAATAATAATCGAAAACTGTAAAGTTTTATATTTTCCAAAACTTTAGGACTAAAATTGATAATTTGAACGTATTCATAACCCTCTAGATTCAAAAATAAATTTCAAATTTAAAAAATTTATGGTCACAAAAAGTAACAAATGAAACATGGTTGTATTCAGAATGTCATATGGAGACGAAAAAAGTGAAAATATACCGGGTGTCTCATTTAAAAATCAAAAGTTTATATTACTTCCGGTGAGACCGGAAGTTGCATGAAGCTGAGTCACTTGTCAAAAATGCAGTTTTATGTATTATATAGATCCTCCAAATTTCATTCAAATCTCTTCAAAAACAAAAAAGTTATAGGGGCGAGCCACTTTCCGTGGACACCTGGTATAGGCGTCTTTTTTTTTAGAAAAAGGCGATTTTACAATTAATAATTATAATAATGGTGTGAATTTTTGGATCTCGAAAACGGCTTCAACTTTTTGTATCAAATTTATGCTACTTAGATTCATCTATATAGGCGACTTTTCTGAAAAAAAGGTCATTTTACTAATAATAATATGAATTTTTGGATCTCGGAAATGATTTAATGATGTGGATCAACTTTTGTATGTGGATGAAGTTTTCCGTTTTAAGTTCATCTATATATGCGTCTTTCTTAAAAAAACACGAGTTTCACTAATAATAATAATTATAATGATTTTTGGATCTCAAAAACGGCTTCAACGATTTTGATAAAATTTTGTATTCAGATAAGGTATTGCTACTCGAATTCATCTATATATATGCTTTTTACAACACTTGCTACGTAAAATACCATTGCGTTCCAGAACAGAACAGAGATTTTAACAAAAATTCCAACATTTGAGTTCAGTTTTCGGAAAAAGATATTTCCTTTCGTGCTTGAGTCGATTCCAGGTATCTAGGGAGTCCATGGATAAAAAGTAGGTATTGCCTTACTTGCAGGGTTCAATTTAAACTTTCATCAATGTTGCTGAACTGCGGTTGTTAAGAGGGCGCCTCCGTCAAATTTGTCAATATATGGCGGGGCGTTTTTTTTAAATGTTATGTGCAAAAACTACTTCATTCAATGGGAATCGTAGGTAACGGTTGAATTCTATAGAGGCGCACAATTTTTCTGAGCTATCTTGCATGCATTTCTGAAGAAAATATTGAGGCCGAATCAGATACATGGGTGCCCACCCTGCATTTCTTACCCTGCATGAGAAATGCATACCCATTGACGTTCACACTTGTGCCTGTTGGCGTGGGTGAAAAACGCGGGGTGAGCACGCATGGAATTAGAACATGGTCTAGTTCACATAATGAAAGATTCATAGGAATATACAACGAGATAATTTGAAAAACTCAAATGCCGTTTCTCCAGTACTGAGAAAATTGATACTGAACCAGAAAAAATATGAACTTTTGAAACAAACTTAAGTGAAAGGCACGTATGAGAATGGTCTTGCAGTTTTCAGGCACATTTGTCAAAAATGTATCTGAATCGGCATTTAGGCTTATTGTGTTCGAGAGTTTATTCCCCACAAACGCCCGAATTCATGATGTCCATTTCCGAAAGAACCATCATTTTGCCGCGCAAAACGCCCATGTTTGCTAGTGATGTCACAAACTCAAATATATTCAGACGTTAGTGGACAGATGGCACATTTTCAGTTGTCATAAGTTTGTCTAGTTTTTGAAATATCCAAGAATTCAAGAGAGACAGTGTTCAATTTTGAAATTCATAATGCACCCGCTAGGCCGTTTCATTATCATTTCTTTTGGAAAATTTGATTTGGATGATTGGACGGTTTTGTGAACCTGAGTGAAAAATTGTGATCTTGGACCATTTCAATTTCAGTTATATTTGATCCCGCAGTTACGCATACTAACATGTTTACGCTAGAAGCGGGGTGAACCGTCAAATATGGCTGCTCCACGCCTGTTCTTTCAGAATTTTGGATAAATAGTCGCTATTTCGAAACAATTTTTTATTGTTATTAGGTCTAGATAAGGGTAGTCAGGTCAGGTATGGTTGGTTAATAATTTACGCATTTTCAACTCGGTTTGCATGCAAACTAATTCACGCAATTTCTTGCTCAGGTTAGGTTTGTGTGTCAATTGCGAGCGAAAAACTAATTCACGCATTTACGACCGACTTGCAAGCTAGGTTAGTTTGATCAGGTTAGGTTTGTGTGTCAGTTGCGAGCAAAAAAACAAATTCACGCAGTTTCAACTCAGTTTGCCTTGTTTTGTCATCTAAACCCACGCCATACCGCATGCGGAACTGCGAGATCAAAAGTAGAATTGGTACGGCTAGACACTTGTATAATAATAACAAATGTGGAAATTGACATATTTCGCATGAATAAACCAAGAGCGTCGATATGGGGGCTAATGGGGCAATTACCCCTCCCCAGGAATAATTATTTGAATAATCAACATATGCAAGTCCAATAATATATCGGAAGCCTTCACCCCCACCCTCAAGAAAAAAAATCAAAGCCTTTAACCCCACAAGAAGAAAATAGCGATGTCCTTAGAATAAGCGTTTAGCACCAGCAGTGCAGCGGTTATTGTGGAAACGTAACGAGTGCAGGAAATACACTTTTCAACGAGTTGTCTATACTTTTTTTCCTGCGACCATGAATATTGAAATTATGGGAATTATGAGTGTTTAAATATGGATTCTGAGTAGGTTATTATTATCATGCTTCTATAGTAATTAAAAATAACTAGAAACATGATGATAATTACCGACTAAAAATTCATATTGGAACACTCAAAACAGATATATAGGTACCAAACTATTACTAACAGTTAGGTTTAATAATATATAAGACAAAATATATTTTCATCGCTATTTTAACATAACTTGAGTGGCTTCAATGATTTCTGGTGGTGTCCAATCGTTATCACTGTCTATTTCCATTACAAACTCCACACCCTAATCTTTGACACATTCAGACATTAATAATTATGTTTGTTTAATCTTTTACGAAACACGCATCTGATAAATTTCTAAATTCATATCAAGTTTCACCTATTGTCAACAGATACCAGACATCCAAAGCCGGCGGCATAAGCAGTAATCGTTGTACGATCTCGTTAACTTTGGACTTCGTAAGCTTGGATGCTTAGGTTATGTCGCGAATTCTTGACATATATTGAATTATATCTGTCAAACATATGTGCAAAAATCCTTACTTGGAGGGAACAACTTTGCAAGAACTCTCCAAGACAAACAGCAGGACTTCGCCTGATTCAAACGAGAAACTTACTGCAGCCCGGTTCCGGAATGTATGTTTCAGATCAGCGCAGCTTAGGTAATCACGGTTGTATATACGCGGGGTCTCGCTACATATGTATAACATATGTATAATAATATATCTTCAAAACGTCTACGATCGTATTTTGGGAGAGTTATCAATTCAGTTTAAAATTCGTTTTCAATGAATCTTATCTTATTTTGATTCACCTTTGAAACTTCCTGTTCCTGTGTCGTCGAAAATAATACTAAACTTCAAAGTATCGCTCACTTTACTCACATCAAGGTACTCAGAAAACTTACGATTATATCAAAATTTTTGGGAAGAATGACAAATATTGTTACTTCTGTTGCTCCTTTTCCATTGGCCTCGGTGATTCCTGATACAAACTGTGGACGCTCGCTATCAGCTCCTTCCATTCCTCATCTTCGCTGAATTCAGAGAGTTCCCCTAAAAGATCCTTCAAGGTAAGCGTTTTGTCCATCTTCACTGCATCAAAAGGCAACTCCTCTATGAACTTCTGAATGTCTTCTATGGTTGGAAACTCCTTGATAGGTTCCCTTTTCTTCGGTTTTTTTCCACCGAACATTTTCCTGTACATAAACTTATTGAGGAAGTAAATCGCTATGGCACTAGAGAGAATAACTAAAAATTTTTTGTAATGTTTCTGAAAATGATTCAGAGCTCGGGACTTCACGTCCATTAAATTTTGGCCAAGTAAATGATTGATATCAGCTTTGAAATGTTAGAATATGTCATTTTGACAAAAAAACAAATCTTGTCAGTTTGTGAAATAGATAATGCCATGTTAATTTTTCGCGAAAGAGTGATTGGTTCAGTTTCTGTGTTTTTTTTCGTAATTGGCAATTTCCAAAATAAAACAATTTTTTAAAAAATATAATGACAGACAGGGATTGTCGATATGGATAATGAGAAATTCGCAGTTGCAAAGCATTCATACAAATATATTAAAAATACAGAAACACTCGTCAATTCCAATCAGATGGGAGACAAACCTGCGGTGTAACAAAATTTTGCTATCTTGCTCTCCAATCATTCAATCAATCAATTTAGCCAGCATAAAATATACATATTAATGCAATCAACAAGGACCAAAACTGATGTATATTTATGACAGTCAAAATACAGTTTATAACTTATGCGTGACACTATTCATGAATTTTTATGGGGAGTATCTATCATAGAACATTGTAATTGAATACATTCCAATAGTCATACTATATTATAATAACACTAATTTTATGTTTGAAATGATGCACTTTCTGAAATTAATTTTTCATTTCAGTTGCCAGAATCCGTGCGTCAACCAATGCGGGGTGAACGCCAACTGCAATGCTAGACGCCATATTGCAGTATGTACTTGTCCTACAGGATATAATGGAGATGCTCTCACACAGTGCTATCAAAATAGAGGAGAGGCACCCAGATCCAGAGCCCTAACTTACTGCCCTACTTGTTATTAGTCAAGTGTAGTTTCTTGATAAGATATAACATAAATATATAACAATGTATCTAGAAGACTCAAAAAACTTGAAAAAACGAGAAGTATTCACAAGTTTTTCCAAAACAACCATTTCAATCATCTGACAGGATGTGTGTCACCGGTTACAGTTTAAAGTTTTGTGAGTTGTTAAATGTGTACCTACGGAAAGAACTTGGAAAGAACCATGAATAAATCACATCTAACTTTAATAAATACAACTCATTTATCATTACAGTATCATTTATTTCCTACTTTCATTGTCCGCACCTTCAATCACATTATAGATACTTTCTCCATTCTCGGTTCAGATTCAAAGGTGGTATTTGTCTTTACTCTGAGTCTTACCTATCATGCAAACGCGATGAAAGTTTGGAACTCAAAGACTTTGACGTGATGTGGTTCAAGCTGGCTGATACCAAACAGACCAAATTTCTTCTCTCTACTCCTCTTCCAATGGACCATCCTATAGTGACCTATTTGAGTTTTTATCACTCAAATTAGACTTTATCCAACAAAACCATCCAACAGCTGAAGTCATTATAATGGGAGATTTCAATGTACACAACTCTACACGGCTCAAATTTCCCAATAAAACAGACGAGGCAGGTCGTCAAGCTGAGGCCTTCGCTATCACGTATGGTCTGGAGCAACTGGTCGAGCTACCCACACGCATTCCTGATGTCAACAACCAGTATGCCAATATCCTTGATATTTTTCTCACCACCAATCCTGATTCATAAAAAAGTTTGTACTCCACTTGGGAATTCCGACCACAACCTCATCTCCACTATTTGCTCTTTTTCTACACCATCGAGCAGCTCAAAGCTATCTCGTCTCATATGGCACTAAAATTCAGCCGACTAGGATGGTTCTTCGCATGTTTTTCTCAGCACTTCCCTAGGAAAAAGTGTGTTTTTTTCGTAGAGATCCAACACAATGCGCAAAGGCAATTTCTGAGATCATAATATATATATATATATATATATATATATATATATATATATAAATATATACGTAAAACGTCAAGAAGAACATCATCTGATGAACCCTAGTTTAGCAGAAACTGCTCCAGAGCTATCGCCCTCAAGCAGGCAGCATACCATCTGAGACTAGATCGGAATATGTTGAAGCAAGAAACATCTGCAAGGAGATAATCGAATCTTCGAAAGAGGCTCACAACGCCAAGATACGATCAAAGCTCGTTGAGTGTCCTAACGGGTCCTGCTCTTTTTGGTCGTTTGCCAAAGCTGTTGGAATAAATTTGCAGCTCATTTCCTTCCGTAACCAAGGAAGATGGAACACTAGCAACGAACGCTCAGGAGAAAGCCAATATATTTGCAAACATGTTGGTTGCAAATTCAACGCTAGATTCATTAGGAAACCAACCCCAGAACATCATCCCCTAAAATTATGTTTTGCCAGAGAACCTTCAGACGCATTTTGCTGGGTCTTGACACCAACAAAGCTACTTAATTTTAGGAAATTCCACCGATCGTTCTCAAAAAATATGCTCACGAACTAACACTAGTTTTTTGCAAGATATTCAACCTCTCTTATAATTTGGGGGTATTTCCGTCCAAATGGAAAATTGCAAGAGTACAACCAGTCCCCAAAAACTACAGACCTATCGCACTACTATCTGTTATCTTGAAGGTCATGGAGAAAGCTATGAACATCGAGCTTATGAAATATCTAGAACGCTCAGGAAATATCAATGATCCACATTATGGTATCCGGCATCAGAGATCAACTGGTGACCTGCTTGTCTCACATATTTGGCAGCAATATATCAAAAAATATGGTCCGGCCGTTATAATAGATATCTTCAAAGCGTTTGTTCGTGTTTAGCACCAAGGACTCCTAGCCAAACTTCCATCTTATGGCTCCCTCCCCAGTTGTGTTTCCTGCTATCTAGCGTTCTCTCTGACCTATCTCTCGACGTGGTGGTTGATGTAGTATCATCCGATAGTCCACAGAAAAATACTGGTGTTCGCAGAGATCCATTCTTGCATCAACACTGTTCCTTCGTGCACATCAATGATTTATTGGGAGTGCACAACTTTACGGATGATAGTACCCTTTAGTACCCGATCATACCGCTTTCTCTTCTAAAGCTCCGATACCCACTAGTGAATGCAGAAATCAACGGGGAAGAATAGTGAATGAATTAAATACGGTCTTAGCAAAAATTCTAGAATGTGGATCCAACATCTTGGTGGAATTCAGTGCGAATAAAACCCAAGCATGTCTTTTCTCTAGATAGGCCGATCTCACAGTGGCCAGTGTAACTATGTCAGAAGTATCCATACCAATGAAATCTTTTATTTCAATGCTCGGTATCACCATCAGCAGTACCCTCTCATGGGAAAACCATGTGAGGTCCATGGCCAAGAGAGTCTCTCATAAACTTGGTTTTCTGTTTTTCTCCCCAAGAAGTATTTTACTTTCCGTCAAATGATTATAATTTATAAGTCACAAATTCGACCTGTTCTGGAATACTGTTTCCATGTATATAGTGCAGCACCCAAACACACATTGAAACTTTCAGATTCTGTTCAAAAGAGAGCCATTCGTTTCGTCGGTGATACTTCGCTTACAAGTTCGCTTACTTCTCTGAAACAGCGCAGAAAGTTTGATGATCTGTCCCTGTTTTATAAATATTTTCATGGACGATGCTCTTCCGAAATATCATCAATCGTTCCACCGTTAGCGGTCCCATCGAGACTGACCCGTCGAGCTTAGTCCTCATCCATATACCTACTTTCCCTCGGATATCCTCGAATATTTTTAATTATACGACCGTGTCAAAAATATTGCATGATAGATTTCTTAAAAGTGATTATATTTTGCTTGTTGCAATATTCTCAGCTCACAAAATAAAATGCCACATTTAACACTTGTATCATAAATAACTATTTTTCACAAATGGTCTCTGTTCACAGTGCGTAAAGTGATACTTTTTAGCACAAGTGCGTAAAAAATTAACAGTGCGTAAAAACATCAACTGTGCGTAAAGTAGGTAATTTTATACACACTATTCATATATCTATTCAAAAATAATGTTAATTCTACTCGGAAGTCTTCATTCGATAATAGGACGACAATTAATTCATTACGTGATACTCCTCGTAAAGAGCTTTTTTGTACTTGCGTATTTGTTGAAAATGCTCTTATATGTGTGCTGAAATTTGAATAACCGTAGTTTGTAATATGGTGTTATTCCACCAAAACATGTTTTTGATTATGAACTCACCTTGTAACTCAACTTCAGAAAGATATGCATTCAATATCGTAATGACTGATTGATAGATAGGTTTTATCTCCATTGAATAATTTTTTTTAGTAAGAATTCATAACTTGATTAAGCGAAAATATACTGAAAACATTTTCTAATTGTAACAGTTTTGGATGATGATGAAATACATTTCGGTGCTTCTGGCTACGATTACATCCATTACGATGGTAAGTAATTTATTTAAATAGAGTTCTCAAATCCTTGTAGGAATAGATAAGATAGTGTTTTCGAATAGAAGTGAGAAATTTGTAATTAAAAATGTGTGACTTGTTTCCAAAATATAAAGTAAATAAAGTAAAACAAAATACGAACAGAATTCGCAATTGTTATTAGCATTAATGAAAATTGAAGGTCCTATTCGAAGGTCTTCAAATAATTAGACAATTTACAAAATTTGACTCATTCTTGAGAATATTTGGGGTTAGTTATAAACTCTGTTTGTGATTATTTAGTTGTAGATGTGAATAGTTAGAGGTGGAGAAGACAATCCCTTTCTTAATACGATTGTACTATTTTTATCAAACTCAAATCAATCTTAAGCTAAATTAAATTGATGGATTACTTCACCACGTTACTATGTGGTAGGAGATCATCATGAAGAATGAGAAATAAAACTTCCCATATTCGAAACGTTACTGCAGATTCGTCTCATATCGACATTATCAAATATAATTTGATATTGTCACCCCAGGACGAAATTGCACTAAAGTAAGTCTTACAAATATAGAGTGGAAAAAACATAATAACAAACTAGTTAATGATCCTTGTAAAATCGTTAAGAGTATAGCAAACGCATCTATAATTTAGAAGTGGCTGATCCAGTTCGACATGTTTGTCAGTTTTCATAGTCCCTAGTATTCTATTTCATACTGGCACCAAAGTCAGCTTCATTCTGATCTGTTCAGCAAGGCAGATACCACTCTTTGATACAGCAGATTCGCAGATGCTTTCTGTATATTTTACCTAAAGCTGCACCGAGCACTGTGCTTAATGCTCTCCTAAGCACTCTAAGCTCTTTTGTGCTCGTAAGCACTGATGTGTTTGAGAGCAAATCGATGCTTAGTGCTTAGTGGTCTAGTTTCCAGTTATGCATATTCAAACAGTTACTGTTACGACATTGTGAAGATATCAATTAATAATTGTAATTGTAAATTTCAAATAATTTAGAGATATGATTATTGACCATTATTTTGTACAGCAAATCAAACTAAGATGAGTTATGTTCCATTTTTCCATTTTGCATGTCACCATTGAAAGTGCTCGATGATGAGTGCTCGCAACCAATTTTTATGAGACATATTGAACCTAACTACGTTCCGATGACAAAGATTTTAGTATATGTAACTACAAAAAATGGATTAAAAATCTTCATTATGGATATTGATTTTCAGGGTATGACCAATGGAAGAGCTCAACTGGGCATTATTAATGGAGTGACGATTTTGCCACATTCGTTGCCATATTTGGTATTTTTAAATATCACTAATACTACCGGCAGTGGTCGTTGTGGGGGAACGCTGATTTCTCAAAATTATGTCATAACCTCTGCCCGTTGCTTGGATGGGTAAGTCTCATCATAAACTGCACTCATCATCATCTCGTATTTACAGTATGCTAATTTCATAATATCCAGAATACCTTATGAACCAGCTTGAGAAAAAATGTCATGCTATCATTCAACTACTTCAAATTATCAAGTATAGATAAGACAATCCATTGTTGAAGATACAGATACAAAAAAGTTCAACTGTCAAAATATTTTAGATTTTATTACTATTCATTCACAGCTGGTATGATATAATTAAGTTATAATGATTCTGTTCACAAACGTCTCATGAGGTCAGTAAAACACACATATGAGTCGTAAAACTGTTAGGGATTTGGTGTGCAAGCGGAAGTATACACGAGATTGCTTAAACTTTAATGAAGCTTAAAGTAACAAAACAGAATGCGAACAAATACACAATAACATTCGTAATTTACACGAAGTGCGTTGACCTGTCTAGTTCGAGAAACGCAACAATACTGCTTGCAACTGGTTCGCGCGCAGGCCGTGAGCGGGAGAACGAAAGAGGGGTGGTTGCCATGGATATCACGGCCACGGACCTCGGACCGTTTGGCTCGCACACAGAGAACAGCTGAAAGAACGCTGAAGGTCAAGTTCACGCGATAAATTCCAACACTTCCCCTCGAGACAAACCGGGACGCACCAAGAAACTTTTAAGTCCCAACAGTTCCACACAATTATAATGTTTTTCGCGTGTTAATCCCTTCGTTAGAATGTCCGCTAACATTTCACTAGTACTCAAATGGGATATCGAGAACATATTATTTTCCAGAGCCTCGCGTATGAAGTGATATCTAATATCTATGTGCTTGCTCCGGGCATGGAAAACAGGGTTTTCGGCCAGCTTCAGAGCACTGAGGTTGTCGTTGTACAATTCCACATCGGCGAGGTGCTTGAGGTTCAATTCCAATAGGAAATCTTTCCAGTATATCGCTTCCTTGGCAGCTTCTGTAATCCCCATGTACTCTGCCTCTGTCGATGAAAGGGCAACGGTTCTCTGCTTTTTGGATTCCCACGATATTGGACTACTGGACAGGATGAACGAGTAGCCAGTGTAGGCACGTCTGTCGTCGATGCTATTGCCCCAGTCAGCATCTACATAGCCTCTGATACCTTTGTTGTCACCTCTATATACAATACCCAAATTTATTGTCCCTTTGAGGTAACGAAGTATACGTTTTGCGGCAGTCCAGTGTATATTCCTGTAGCAATTGTTGAACTGAGCCAAAAAACTGACCGCAAAGCTTATGTCAGGTCGGGTAGCCATAGCCAGGTAAGTCAGGGCTCCGATCAATTCACGATAAGGTAGTCGTTCTTCATCTTCTGTTGCTTCTTCCGTAGGTTTACAGAGTTTGGTGTTCGGATCTATAGGTATGGATACTGGGTTCGCGTTAGCCATACCAAAACGTTCCAAAATTTCAGAAATATATCCTTTCTGGTGTATTACTATGTCGGGACCTTCGCAAACAAACTCTATACCTACACAACGTTTCACATCCCCAAGATCTCGGATTTCGACCTGTAGGGATATTTTCTGCTTCAAGTCTGTGACTATTTTGGCATTCTTCGAAGCGATGAGAATATCGTCGACATATACAACGATTAGACTTAGATTTTCGCCATCAAACATACGATACAGGCAAGGATCTCCTTTTGTAGGAGTAGCTCCGCAATTTCGCAAAATCTCGTCGAGCTTAGCATACCAAGCCCTGCCAGCTTGACGAAGTCCGTATAAAGACTTGTGGAGTAGGCAAACTTTATCGCCACGTTGTAGATCTGACAATAAATTTGATGCCTTTTTCCTTATTTCACTTGTCTGAGAGCTTATTAGTGTCTCAAGAATTTCTGGTAATTGCTTGGGAACTTCCATATATATAGTTTCTTGCAATTCGCCATTTAAATAAGCGCATGCTACGTCAAGTTGTTGAATGGTCATTTTGTAATGAGCTGCTAGCGCTACGACCAAACGTATCGTGCTTAGTCGTGCAACAGGAGCGAATGTCTGGTTGAAGTGAATGCCAGGACGTTGGCTAAAACCTTGTGCAACCAGTCGTGCCTTCCTTCTTTCCAAAGTACCATCGGCGCCAAACTTGTTTCGTAGAACAATTCTGCTTCCAACAACTTCCTTGTCGTTTGGGCGTTCAATCAGTGTGAACGTGTCGTTCTTAATAACTGAAGTTATTTCTTCTCTCATAGCGTCGAACCATTCTTTTGAATCGGGTCCATTCAAAGCCTGTCTCATTGGGAATTCTGATAAAAATGCGTATTCCGTTTCTTCTACCGTGTTAGCACGATGAACGTTATACATTTTTCGAGGTCTTCCCCTTGATCCTGTTCTCAATATTCGTGGACGACCTCGTCCTCTTTCAACAACGGATGGTTGTTCTGGGACATCGTCTTCTTCCGAATCACTGTTCTGATTGCCTTCTTGTTCATCATTGAAAACTGGAGCCAAGTGAACATCGATGGTTTTAATTTCCGTTTCACATTCCTTCCCTGTTGAGGTTTCGGGATAGAAATCGTGATTTATATCATTTTCGGGTTCATTAGATATTTTCGGGTTCATTAGATATTTTCGGGATTGTGTTTTCAATGAACTTCACATCCCTTGTGATTATAACTTTCTTTTCGTTTGTTAGCCAAACTCTAAATCCTTTGGTTTGTTCCGAATAACCTAGGAAAATTCCCTCCTTGGAACGTGGGTGCAATTTTCCTTTATTTGGGTCGTTATTCAGACAAAAAACTTTACATCCAAATTCTTTAAAATAAGAAACATCGGGGATTTTTCCAGACCAAACCTCGTAAGGGGTTTTTCCGTTCAAAGATTTAGTTGGACAACGGTTTCGAATGTAATTTGCTGTGTTAACAGCTTCGGCCCAAAAACATGGAGGCAAGTCGGCTTGCATGAGCAAACATCTTGCTGTTTCCATCAGGGTTCGATTTTTCCTTTCGGATATTCCGTTTTGTTCTGGGCAATAGGGACTCGTTAATCGACGTGAAATTCCGTGCGATTTCAATAAATCATCGAATGCTTTCGATGTGTACTCCGTACCGTTGTCAGATTGTAGACATTTGATTTTCCGGTCATGAATATTTTCGACTAAAGCGATAAATTCCTTGGTTTTTTCAATAACCTCGCTTTTTGCCTTGATGAAATAGATCATGCAATATTTGGAGAAATCATCAATAAATTCGACTAAATATTTAGTTTTTCCGAGAGATTCTACCCGCATAGGACCACATACGTCCGTATGAATGATTTCCAATGGTTCCGTCGTCTGACGTTCTGACTTTTTAGGAAAAGGAGCTCTTGTCATCTTCGCTTTATAACAAATTTCGCAAACTACTTCGTCGTTTTCATTTGTGTTGAATTTGACACCCGATATGATACCCTTTCGTTCGCATTCCTTCAAATCCTTGAAGTTGATATGTCCTAGTTTACGATGCCAAGAGATCAAATCGGTTGAAATTTTCGCTTCTTCTATATTGCCGCAATTGTTTGATTTACAATTTTCTTCGCGCGCGTAATATAAATCGCCGATCCGATCGGCCACTAGATGAACATTATTACCGTCGTCAAAAACTAAGGCGCAGTCCTTTTTGAATAAAACATTGTAATTGTTGTTCGTGATTTTTCCGACTGATAATAAATTTGTACGTAAATCGGGCACATGTAACGCGTTTTGCAAGTTAACGACTTTCGATTCACCACAAATATCGGCCGTGAAATTTGCAGTTCCTTTGGCGGTAATTTCCGTCGACATACTATTGGCTAAGTTCAGATTTTCGTTAAGAGAGTCTCTAATTTCCGAAAAGTCTTTCAAGTCTTTAACCATATGGGACGTCGCGCCGCTGTCTAAACACCACTTAAATTCGCTATTCGAACTTGCTTTGAAAGCTTCTTCCGCCATAAAATTTGAATCTTCCGCCTCGCATTTAGAACTAGACTGATAGGACTTACCTTTGTTCGGGCAATCTGAAGATTTATGTCCTACCTTCCTGCATCGGTGGCAGAGAAACTTGAACTTCCCTGAAGTATCCTTACGATCACTATTATTTGAGTCAGTTCTACCACTGTCACCTTTAGCGAAAGTTTTCGGACGCCACTGATTCTGTTTGTATTTTCTGTTCGCGAACATCGCGTTCTGATCACTCGCGTTCCGCTGTTCATTGTTCCGCGCATCGTATTCTTCCACAATTTTAACACGAAGAAGTTCAGGCGTAGGCAAGTCGTCTCTCGATTCGATCGCGCACCGAAAGTTCTCAAAACTTGGAGGCAAACTGTATAATAGCATTATGGCTAATAAATCAGGATTTATCTGTACACCCATATCTTCCAGCTTGTCCACAGCATCGAAGAACTTGTCGAGATGACTGCGTACGTTTTCATTTTCCGACATGCGTTGCAGCGTTAATTGTTTCAGTAAAGTTGCCTTCCGAGCGGGGCCTTTGGATTGATATATTCCTTCCAACTTGAGCCATACTTCTTTGGAAGTCTTGCAATTTTTGATTTGTTTCAATTCGGACGGATTTATTGCAAGTATGATGTCGGATTTGGCCTTGCTGTCGTTTTTCTCCCAGGTTTCCACTTCTTTCTTGGAGTTGCCGTCATTGGGAATGAGTACAGGTTTCGGAATTTCACCATTGACAAATCCCCACGCATCGTTCTTGACCAGCAGTGCTTCCATTTGTATTTTCCACGTGTCAAAATTGTCCTTGCTGAAAGTCTCAATTCGCGAAACATTCGTTAGACTCATTTTCGCTAGGTTCCGATAGAAAGTTCCAAAAATGAAGATTCAACACTACAGTCAATATTCCGGCGAACACGCGATTTGTTTACACATTCAATACTTCTATGCTTCTAATGCACCTGGGCCCATAACCTGTTAGGGATTTGGTGTGCAAGCGGAAGTATACACGAGATTGCTTAAACTTTAATGAAGCTTAAAGTAACAAAACAGAATGCGAACAAATACACAATAACATTCGTAATTTACACGAAGTGCGTTGACCTGTCTAGTTCGAGAAACGCAACAATACTGCTTGCAACTGGTTCGCGCGCAGGCCGTGAGCGGGAGAACGAAAGAGGGGTGGTTGCCATGGATATCACGGCCACGGACCTCGGACCGTTTGGCTCGCACACAGAGAACAGCTGAAAGAACGCTGAAGGTCAAGTTCACGCGATAAATTCCAACAAAAACACTACCTGATTTTTCATTAATGAAGAGAAACAAGAGTTCTAGTTATTTATTGACACCATGGCATTTCTAATTCGTACAATTTTTCATATCTACAATAATGAACACTAATTTTTATCCATCATCAAAAGATCAGCATTTTTATTCGCAATTTGCTAATGAGATTTTTCTTCAATCAAGAAAATTTGCACTTTTCATTTTCACTCCGAAAATGATTGGCAATTAATTCTCACTCTAATTCCGGTTCAGCATTTCCATTCCGAATTTGCTAATGAGATTTTTCTTTCATCAAGAAAATCTGCAATTTTCATTTTCACTCCAAAAATGATGGAAAATTAATTATCACTCTCACTCCGAGAGTGACAAAAGATCAGCATTTCCATTCCGAATTTGTTATAAGATTTTGCACTTTATATTTTCACTCCGAGAATGATGGGCAATTAATTCTCACTCTCGCTCGAGAGTGACAAAAGATAAGCATTTTCATTCCGAATTTGCTAGTCAGATTTTTCTTGCATCCCGAAAATTTGCACTTTTCATTTTCACTCCGAAGATAATGGGCAATTAATTCCCACTCTCACTCTGAGATTGACAAAAGATTAGCATTTTCATTTTGCCTTTGCTAATAAATTTTTCTTTCATATAGGAAGGTTGCAATTTCCATTTTCACTTCGAAAATTATGGACAATTAATTTCCATTCTCACCCCGAGAGAGACAAAAAATTAAAAGTTTATCATTTTCACTACGTCTTATAAGAAAAAAGTTTATTTTCAATTCGAATCTGCTGACTAGATTTTTTTTTCCCTATGCAGTTCGTTTTTGAGCGATAGTTATTCATCTTCAAACACAGAGTGGAATAGGTTCGGAATAGGTACAGGATAAGTCACAAGTTGTGATGCAGTCGGTTCTGGGGATAAATCCATTCACCGAAAATAAAGTCGTGCTTAACCTGAAGGATGACCTAGCCACTTGGGAACATGACATGCTACGTGTGGGTTTTTTGTCCTTACGGCAAAAGATTTGAAGAAATATGATGAAAATAGTGCTAATAAATAAATAAATAAAAAATAAAGGGAGGGGGGAAAGAACAAGAACTTCACCCAAAGCAAACCGTTGTCATCCAAACAGCAACAGGTTCCGGAAATATTTACGTGAAGTTAGCCACACTTTTCTGGCCACAGTTTTTGGTTTTGAGTATACCTTAGGTGGAATCGAGGAGTTACCGTCTGCGGTGTTGCCACATCAATTGTTTAGTTCATTACCAGTTTTTTAGAGTATTTGCAGCTAGGTAGCATTATATTCAACAAACTATTGAAATGTAGTAGGTAAGAAACATGGAACTGTCCGAAAAATCCCGAATTGAATATGAAATAGAAATACTGTGCGATAGACGCCTTCCAGAAATGTTAGTATTTATAGAGGGAATTGAAAGAAACAACGATTTATTATGTTGATAATTTACAAGTTTTTATTTAGTTTAATTTTTTACTTTATTCGTTCGTTCGTTCGTTTTGGTCAAATTTTGAAAGCGAATTTTGACTCACTTCTGGTTGTCCGATTAACTTGAAATTTGGCAAGTTATCATAATTCCAGTGACAAAATGCATTATAGAATTATTTCTAGAGAAAAAAAAAACAAAATAGCGGCTCCAACTTGACGGACGAGATTTGTAATTATTGTACGAATCGATTTTAAATTGGTATGTGGCGTATGTGGCGTAGAAGACATGGAAATGAAGTGCGGTGACATTTTCAACAATTAAAATCTCTTTGCATGGCCGTAGGAGAGTTGAAAGAAAAATTAAAATATTTTCTCGGGCTAAAAAATATAAAACTATGTCAAGCAGGTACGGTGCACAAAAAACAAAAATACCATCGGAAAAAGCATGAAAATCTTAACATTTTCGAAACTTCAAATCTCTTTGGATGGCCGTAGGAGAGTAGCAAAAAAATTAAAATGTTTTCTCGGGCTATAAAATATAAAACTATGTCAAGCAGGTACGGTGCACAAAAAACAAAAATACCATCGGAAAGAGCATGAAAATCTTAACATTTTCGAAACTTCAAATCTCTTTGGATGGCCGTAGGAGAGTAGCAAAAAATTTAAAATGTTTTCTCGGGCTATAAAATATAAAACTATGTCAAGCAGGTACGGTGCACAAAAAACAAAAATACCATCGGAGAGAGCATGAAAATATTGACATTTTCAAAACTTCAAATCTCTTTGGATGGCCGTAGGAGAGTAGCAAAAAAATTAAAATGTTTTCTCGGGCTACAGAATATAAAACTATGTCAAGCAAGTACGGTGCACAAAAAACAAAAACACCATCGGAAAGAGCATGAAAATCTTGACATTTCCAATAGTTCGAATCTCTTTGGATGGCCGTAGGAGAGTTGTAAAAAAATTAAAATGTTTTCTTGGGCTATAAAATATAAAACTATGTCAAGCAGGTACGGTGCACAAAAAACAAAAATACCATCGGAAAGAGCATGAAAATCTTGACATTTCCAATACTTCGAATCTATTTGGATGGCCGTAGGAGAGTTGCAAAAAAATTAAAATGTTTTCTCGGGCTATAAAATATAAAAATATGTCAAGCAGGTACGGTGCACAAAAAACAAAAATACCATCGGAAAAAGCATGAAAATCTTAACATTTTCGAAACTTCAAATCTCTTTGGATGGCCGTAGGAGAGTAGCAAAAAAATTAAAATGTTTTCTCGGGCTATAAAATATAAAACTATGTCAAGCAGGTACGGTGCACAAAAAACAAAAATACCATCGGAAAGAGCATGAAAGTCTTGACATTTCCAATACTTCGAATCTCTTTGGATGGCCGTAGGAGAGTTGCAAAAAAATTAAAATGTTTTCTCGGGCTATAAAATATAAAACTATGTCAAGCAGGTACGGTGCACAAAAAACAAAAATACCATCGGAAAGAGCATGAAAATCTTGACATTTCCAATACTTCGAATCTCTTTGGATGGCCGTAGGAGAGTAGAAAAAAAACTAAAATATTTTCTTGGGCTATAAAATATAAAACTATGTCAAGCAGGTACGGTGCACAAAAAACAAAAATACAACCAGAAAGAGCATGAAAATCTTGACATTTTCAAAACTTCAAATCTCTTTGGATGGCCGTAGGAGAGTAGCAAAAAAATTTAAATATTTTCTCGGGCTATAAAATATAAAACTATGTCAAGCAGGTACGGTGCACAAAAAAAAACCAGTGGAAACAGCATAAAAAGCAATACAACACTATTTATATCCAATCTGCGGCAATAGGTCGAATCTCTTTGGATGGCCGTAGAAGAGTTGCAAAAAAATTAAAATATTTTCTCGGGCTTCAAAGCATTATTAAGGAGGTAACACTTGCAAAACAAAATAACAGGAGAAAGATTAGAGAAAAAAAAATCATCGCACCATACGATTATATGAGGGAAGTATATCTTGCTGCTAATATTTTTGTATACTTTAAAACAAATTTACCACTTTGAATACAAATTTAGTCTAAGAAACATTTTCAATAGATCATGCATAAGTGCATAAAAAAATGTCAAGATTGTCATGCTCTTTCCGATGGTATTTTGTTTTTTTTGTGCACCGTACCTGCTTGACATAGTTTTGCTACTCTCCTACGGCCATCCAAAGAGATTTGAAGTTTTGAAAATGTCAAGATTTTCATGCTCTTTCCGATGGTATTTTTGTTTTTTGTGCACCGTACCTGCTTGACATAGTTTTATATTTTATAGCCCGAGAAAACATTTTAATTTTTTTGCAACTCTCCTACGGCCATCCAAAGAGATTCGAAGTATTGGAAATGTCAAGATTTTCATGCTCTTTCCGATGGTATTTTTGTTTTTTGTGCACCGTACCTGCTTGACATAGTTTTATATTTTATAGCCCGAGAAAACATTTTAATTTTTTTGCAACTCTCCTACGGCCATCCAAAGAGATTCGAACTATTGGAAATGTCAAGATTTTCATGCTCTTTCCGATGGTATTTTTGTTTTTTGTGCACCGTACCTGCTTGACATAGTTTTATATTTTATAGCCCGAGAAAACATTTTAATTTTTTTGCTACTCTCCTACGGCCATCCAAAGAGATTGGAAGTTTTGAAAATGTCAAGATTTTCATGCTCTTTCCGATGGTATTTTTGTTTTTTGTGCACCGTACCTGCTTGACATAGTTTTATATTTTATAGCCCGAGAAAATATTTTTATTTTTTTGCTACTCTCCTACGGCCATCCAAAGAGATTTGAAGTTTTGAAAATGTCAAGATTTTCATGCTCTTTCCGATGTTATTTTTGTTTTTTGTGCACCGTACCTGCTTGACATAGTTTTATATTTTTTAGCCCAAGAAAATATTTTAATTTTTTTTTCCGTCGACCGTTCATTTATGATGTATTTTAACGCACTCAAAATCGTTGATTAATGACCCCTGTTAATGAATGATTTTCTATTAATCAACGATTTGATTATATGCAACCCAACATACATTGCTCTTATACATTTTATATTGGTTAGTACTACCTGTCATTATTTATTTGTCAATTTCCAATAAAATTTTAGAAAATGTTTATTACACCAGTTGTCACTCAAAACCTTATATGGTCCCTTGGCGTAATGGTAAAGTGCACCTGGCTTGCAACACTGAGGTCTAGAGTTCAAAACCCACCGAGGGTAAATTTTTTTTTTATTTCAATTTGAAAATAAATAATAAAAAATAAAATAAAACTACTACTGAGAAAAATTAAACTATCTTTGAGTAGAGTTAATATAAATAGGAAATAGTGATTGTTTTTTATCGTAACGTTAAATAAATAAACATTGAAAATAAGATATCTCTATTTTTGAAAACTTCTGTCGACGGAAAAGTTTTGTAACAAACTCGTGAATTAAAATGGCGATTAACAATCTCAAACATTAACGCGCTCGCTCCGCTCACGCGTTAAAATATATCGATTGTTAATCGCCCTTATTAATACACTTGTTCGTTAAATAACCATTTCAACTCTCCTACTGCCATGCAAAGAGATTTTAATTGTTGAAAATGTCACCGTACTTCATTTCTATGTCTTCTACGTCACATACATATAAATACAAACATTTCTGGAAGTCGTCTATCGCACAGTATTTCTATTTCATATTCAATTCAGGATTTTTCGAACAGTTCCATGTTTCTTACCTACCACATTTCAATAGTTTGTTGAATAATAATGCTACCTAGCTGCAAATAATCTAAAAAACTGGTAATGAACATATCTGTAAAAACAATTGATGTGGCAACACCGCAGACGGTAACTCCTCAATTCCACCTAAGGTATACTCAAAACAAAAAACTGTGGCCAGAAAAGTGTGGCTAACTTCACGTAAATTCCGGAAATAGAGGTAAAATATTCTGCTCGAGTTTTTCACTTCATAAGTCTTCAGTGAAATTCTAAATGATCTTCTTACAATAGGAGATACTGCCGAGGAGCTCTCTTACTATTTTTTGCAGATGAAAGCAAACGGCTTTAACAGATTCATATTAAACTTTAAAGATCTGAATAAATCTAAGTACCCCATATCAAACTTGTAGACTACCGTACTGGCGAAAACCAGATAACAAGATATAGCTTTATGATAAAGCTTAAAGCTATACCTGAAAAATGCTTATTTTTCAGTAACAATATGAAAAACGCATAACAAATAAATCTACTTCATATATGATAAACTATATGAATTATGTTCCCTTGAAATGCGTTCGGGTTATCATCCGTCCCCTATATACGTTTTCACCAGGTACCCTACATTCTTACGTTCTAAAGACTGCATCTCCATTACTTAGGTATGATGATCTTATTTCATGACGAACATTGAAGGAAAATAATGGTAACTTCGACTCAATAATTACTATACCAACCAGATTTAGTTATACCACAGTGTCATTTTCACCCTGAACTGGAAATATCTTAATGTTTGTGCTTTTCCAGCGTTTTCGCTTTCGGCAAGAGTAATCAATAAGATCATTTCGAATGAAGCAGAGGGCATTTTAGTTTTTCCAATTCGGTTTAGTATTATTGAGAAACTCCTTTCTCTTTCCAGAAAACCATGCACTACCGTAAGAAAAAAAATCCAACTAAAACTATCCGGAAAGCATAGGTAACTATTAAAAGTAGTTCCAGAAGAATCAACAGGCATGATTCTTGCATTTTCGAACCCCGTAACACGGAAACAGTATATATAACACTATAGTTCGACCCACATAGCTGAACATGTCAAATTCTCGTTTCTTGCGCGAACGTTCATGGTGAGTGCCTTATCACTGGATATATTATATTACGGACTATAGTCCGTTATGCGACGAATGCGCATCATGGGCGTGCATGTTTTCACAGTTTTTGGTATGTGAGTGGAACTGTACTTTTTCGAAGTGATGGAACTTTTGTTAATGGGTTGATGGTTTCAACACTTCTGAAAACGAAATAATTCGATTTCATTAAAATTAATTCCGTACTGGTGCATCATATGCCACCCTCAACACACTCATGTCATATCTATTGCATTTCAAGTAGAAATAATTTTCCAGGTATACCCGGGAGGGTATGTTTGAGAATTTATCGAAAAATTGTAAACCGTCGAATTACGGTTTAGAAAAAATAAGAACAAAGCTGGTTTTACTATTGGCTCTTGCAAGAGACCAACGTGTGCCAATGATTTCAAAAACAAAAAACATGTTTTAATTATATGCTCACAAAAGTGACTCGAATAAAGAAAATTTCTTTCAGATATGAGTTGCCGAACGGTTTGACAAGTCGAATACGTTCGGTAGGTACATTTTATAATAAATCCATTAATTCTAACGATTTTGTCAAATATGTTTTTGGGCATAGAGTTCATACTCTACCATTATGTTGTGTTAAAATTTTCAAATATGCATTATTAATTATGTGTAAGTAGGTATTTGAATACAGGCATGTGTACCTAATAGAATTATCGAATAGTATTGACATTCATTTTAATTGTATTTACAAAAGGCGTTTTGCAAAAAGTGTTTTGAACAACACTGTATTACAAGATATACTATGTAAATGCTTCATCAGGATAAGCCATTATTAAAGATAGCTACACAATTTCTTTAAACATCTACCTTTTTGATCTCGAGGACGTGGCTATCGAAATATAATTTGAAATTAAACGACTTACCTAAGGAAGTTCATATCTCAATTATTTGAGATAGCCACGTCCGAAAAGATCACGACCCACCCCCCTCCCGACGACTTATTACCCCTGTAGCTATCTAGTCAACGCAAAAATTATAATGAGTCGAGGTCGGTTTGGTGGGCTATGATAGATGAGTTTTAACACGATTTCAAAATGTACACACAGTGTCGTAGCGACAGGAACAACTACCCTTGTGATCTCTTCAGACGTGGCTATCTCGTATAATTGAAATATGAACTTCCTTAGGTAAGTCGTTTAATCTCAAATTATATAGGAAAATGTTGCAGATGTCAAAATAAGTATGCAGGTTGTTCCGTTTAAAAAAAAAAACTGAGTTCCAGTCATTCCCCGGAAAAAAACTTACTTCTGAGATGAAAATCAGATGCGTTTCACCGGCAGAATACTCAATGGTCTAATGAAGCTATAACCCAAGTAACAATATTTTGTAAATTTAACTTATTGAAAAAACAGCAATTTTTCAGTGGTCAAGTTTTACACAGAAATTCGGCAAAATTATTTTTATCACAGAAAATGAAGTTTTGGTTCTCGAAAACGGCTTCAACTTTTGGATCAAATTTATTATTCAGATGAGGTATTGCTATTCGAATTCATCTATATAGGCGCCTTTTTTGAAAAAAAAAGGTTATTCAATAATATGAATTTTTGGATCTCGGAAACAGATCTAATGATTTGGATCAAATTTTGTATTTGGATGAAATTTTCTGTTTCAAGTTCATCTATATATGCGCCTTTCTTAGAAAAACACGAGTTCAAGTAATACCTGATAGTAATAATAATGATTTTTGGATCTCGAAAACGGCTTCAACGATTTGGATAAAATTTTCTATTCAGATAAAGTATTGCTACTCGAGTTCATCTATATAGGCTCCTTTTTTGAAAAAAAACGTTATTTTACTAATAATAATAATGTGAATTTTTGAATCTCGGAAACGACTCTAAAAATTTTGATTCAATTTTGTATTCAGATGTTTTGCTTTTTAAGTTCGTGCATACAGGCGTATTTCCTGAAAAAACGGATTCCACTATCATCTCCAGACTTTTTGACTAACTGTAAATGGCCGCAAATAAAGTTTAGTACGAAATGCGTGTTGTAAAACAATTACACACCCGCCACTACGCGGCTTCGCTATTTTTCCATTCATGCGTAATATGCTTTTTACAACACTTGTTACGTATACTATTACGCACTGTTGATGATTTTACGCACAGGTGATTTTTTTACGCTTTTGTGCGCACTTTATATATGACTATCAACAGTGCGTAAACTGAGTGTTAACGCACTGTCGTAGAAAAAAATAATTTCATCATTCATATGACATCAGCTAGACCTATATTGAAAAACACATTTTCTTTTTCAGCGCCATTTCTGTTGAAGCAGTATTTGGTGCCCATAGCATATCGTCCACAAAGGAAAAACACGTAACTATCATTAGTTCCAATTTCACAATTCACTACGATTTTAATAGTACTACACTCGAAAATGATGTTGCTCTCATTACTCTTCCTCGAGCCGTTCCTCTGAATGATAACATACAAACGATCGCCATTGCAGAAGATGAAGATATAGAAGACTTGATAGGTAATTATTGACGAGTTCCAAATTATGTAAATGATACCAACAGTGTATTTCGAATGTTTTCTTGCATGCCTTTCGAATATAAGGCATTCATCTTCAGAGCTTCAAAGAAGTTTCTTCAAAGAATGAAAACGAAAAGAGAGTGGACGACGATAACTATATATATGTGTCAATTACAGTTTATCCATTTTCAATTGCAAAACATAAAAAATCGTTCCAAACCCTTACCGATAATTTCGTTTGATCTGCCGATACCTCATTTAATAGATGATTTATTTATAACTATCTAGCCTCGATACGCCCCTAACCAATAGATTACGTTCAACCTAATGATTCGCCATATCAATTGGTTGGACACCAAAGATTTTGCATTTCGACGAACGTCAATCAAGTCCACGTGGACAAACGCTTCCTTTGAATTTATACGGATTGTTGCAATTGATAATGGATAAAGGAGGAACTATACCGGTGAGGCATTTGTTGTTATATCATCTAAAAATTGTAGATTACGAGAAAAAATGCCAAATATCTGGACAGAAAAAAACTTTTGTATACATTTGTATATTTCATTAGTGTCATTAACGCATTTTTTACTCTCCCATGTATTCCCTTGCAAACTGTTTCCGAAAATTCTGAAATTCAATCTCCACAATAGGCCAAGCTATATATAAAATAAAAGGCTCTTTTCACACAAAATAAAAGACACAAATGGCCTATACTACTTTTTTTAAGATAGTTCGCTAATGAAAACCCCGGTTATCCCAAAAAGTATTGAAGGAACTTTTGTAGAGGATTATAAAACCTACAAAATAGTTTCTTATATGAGACCGAATCGGTGCACTGAGAACATCGGAGAAAACGAAAAAGAGACTATTTTTAAAAAGTTCATAATTTTTATAAATCTGGAGCTGGACAAACAATTTCATGGAAACTGATAGATAATAACATGTGGTTCAACTGTGCACAGATCCTTTCTGTCCGATGTGTTGTTTTTACACAATCGCGTTATAAAAAATGTAAGGGCACATCTTGCAAGATGCACCGATTTAAGGGAAATCGTCCTATTCAACTTCGTAGATGTTGTTATTCTCTACAAAAGTTCCATTGACCGTAAAACGACTCCTTCAATACTTTTTGGGATATTTACAAAAAGCAAAAAAAAAGATTTTTTCACTATTTCTTGTTTAAAAAATTCCACGAAGCGATTTTGCTGTGGCGAAAACCTGATTTTTCATCAAGGAACTGTCTTATAAAAATTAGTATAGGCCGTGTGCGTCTTTTATTTTGTGGGAAAAAAACCTCTATAGCTTGGTCTACAACTTCATTTTCGATTTTGAATGGGTCTTTCTCATGAGAAGGCGATTTGTGATTTGATTAATGAACAGTAACATAGATTTTTTACAGACCCCAAAAATACTTTTGTTTTGAATTTTGGGTTAGCAATTCACTCAAAAAATCAATTACAGATTTAAAATTTAAAATTTTCTTATTGGTTATTTGACTGACTCGTCATCACTCGACTTGCCAATAAAAAACCTGGTAAACTGGCAACCTTGGTTAAAAAAACATCAACATTTTGAACTACTCAGATGAACTACCGATCTGAATAGGTCTGTTTTTTCTCTTACATCATTTTTACACCACATCACTCTCTGATGCAACATCTTTCCGATTCCCCATGGAACAAACAGAGAACGCATGTTGAATATGAACGTTGTTGTTGGTGGATTGATGGAATGGAACGACCAGTTAAGAAAGAAAGGGCCAAATGATAAATATAACAAAACAAAATGAAAAACGATTAAAGTAGTCATATTTATTCAAAGAATTGATTGTTAAGTTTTTTCTAAATCATCTCTGTGCATTTTAATTGGTATTCCAAGAAGAACAAACGCATGACAGGAATTAATAGCAGATGAGTGCTATTTACTTAATTTAAAGGTAGGTATAAATATCTAACTAGTTTTCTCAATATTTCAGGCAGATTTTACTATTCTATAAACCAGTCTGGTCCAATTTCACATCATCGACATTGTTTGTGGATGAAAATTAGTTTTTCCAAATGGAGCATTGTTTTATGCCTAATTGTGAAAATAGTGACGAAAACCAAATATTTTGTTACGGTGCCTGTTGATGCAGCAACTAGGAAACTTTGGTGGCAAGCTGCAGGATTTCCTCTAAGTTCGCTTCAAATAAAATAAAAAAGGCTGCATTGCTGTCAATATCATTTTAAGGTATTATGAATTTCATATTATTTAGCCATGGACCATTTCGCTGGTTACTTCAGGTAGATTATTAGAATCTGCTTTCTCATAACCCAGAGTCAATCTATTAGACATTTTGATTGATCTCAATTCCCAAGTCACACAATATAGAATACAAATTCAACACACCACAGAAACACAATATTTTGCTTATAAATAAACAACGTAATGTTATCTTATAAATTGTAGTAGTTCAAAAGTCTCATCTCATTTTGCTGTCAATGTGAATGCTATACCAAGGTTGCCATTTAAAAGGAAAACTTTCAAGTTTTGAATTATTTTAGTTTAGTACCTAAAAAATGAAAATATTGTGTTCTTGGCGAAAAGAGAAATAATTTTTTTTTTCTTTTGATTATATTATATTTTAATGTTATCCTCATTAGGAACTGTAATAAAAAAAATCGATGAGAAAGGCCCATTCCTCAGTGAGCCCCATTCGAGCAACATGTCTCGTATTTCAATTTTCATATTCTTCATTTTTATTATTCCATTATGGTATATTATGTAACATGATTCATATGAACGTCGTTTCAGTAACGAGTGTTTAGTAAACAAGTGTCGAGAAGAAATAATTATAAACGCTTTGTATTAAACTTCACGAACTGGTTAAAACAACATAATTGTATTAATTGAGGTTGATTTCTCTTCCTTCATCATGACAAATTTCAATTGTTAGATCGAAACCTAGTCTGAGCGAGATTTCTACCCTTGAAATCAAACAGTCCATAGTGCTGTTTCTGAAGAATGGAGTTTGCTATGGTGATGTTTTTAAAATTTGCTTTGAACACAAATTTTGAATCATTGATTCAATTATTATTTGGCGCGGTATGATGAATCCCATTTTACCTATGTGACTAGAAAAATTTGTTTTTACAATAATAATAACATAATAATACTCTCTCATAAACACTCGTAGAGTATACCCAAAGGCATAGCATGTGCGGGTAAAGGGGATATTGTTATTATTTGCCGTGGCGCTCCGGGGAGATTTACTGATTTTTTTGGGGTAGCTAGCACTAGGCGTGATTGGCATCCAAGCAACTCACAACACACTTGATTCTCAACAAGCCATGTGCTCGCCTACCGATTCCGATATACTTGAGAAAATTTCTCTCGCACTCCGGGACTGAGCTGCTGAAGTTTCAAACGGGCTGTGCCGGGCCGGTTTTTCAAGGTTCAGTGGGATTCCTGGGCCGCCCTTTGACCTGGACAAGTGCTATTTTGTTAGATACATGATAATGAAATTTTTATTAAACATTTCACAATCTAGAAGAATTTCATGCTCCAACATTACTCGGAATGAGTCAATTGAAAGGACTTTGTACAACTTTTTTTTCAGGTAAAACGGCAGAGTCACCTGGATGGGGTCTGCAAAGCTCATCTTATGAAGATTCCTATTCAGATACTCCGGTTTCCCTCTTTCTTAAAATAATTTCAAACTATGATAGCGATTGCGACGAAGCATTCGGCGACCGCATCCAAGACACCAATATTTGTGCGGACATCTTCAACAGCAGGGATGGTCCTTTGAATCTATGTACGGGTGACTTCGGTGGTCCTTTGCTGAAGGACCGGAAAAAGCTGATCGGAGTAGCCAGTTTCACGGGCGAGCCCTGTATAAGAGGTTTACCGAACGTTTTTACTAGCGTGGTCAAATACAGAACCTGGTTGTTGGTAAACTCAGATGCGCCCATACATTAGTAGATGAAATATCTGTTCCATATACAGCTTACTATTATTATTATTACGTTTTATCGACACAAAGTGAATGAATGGAATACATTTCAACTTGAACCAGCACCGTCTTATTATTCAATTACACAAAACTGAAATCAATTTCACTCAAAAATCGTTGAAAATACGAAATGATGATTACTGTTGAGTACTGTTGACAGCTGACAGTAGCCATCTTCTTGAAGGGTTACCTAGTATTTTGTACAGGGTAAACTAGAAAGATTTACATGAAAAAAAAATACTCTACTAGTGTTTCATGTGGAAAAACACCTGTTTAAAGCAATCTTTGGTGAGTTATACAAAAAAATGTCGTGTGCCATTTTTCGGAGATGCGCTGCTGCCGAAAAGACGATGGACATAACAGCGACGGACAAAATAGTGAGGCCAAGACAGCGGCAGGACAAAATAGCAATAGACAAAACAGCGACAAAACAAAACAGCGACAGCAGAAATGACAATAGACAAAACAGCGACAATATTGATAGACTAGAAACAGCCCGGATATTTTGGCTGGCGAGCATCTTGACAGCTTTGGTTCTTGTCAACACTTCTGAAATATATGTTTAATTTATTTGAAACTCTCTGGCACACTTTTCGGGCTTTGTTCGAATTCATGCATTACTCTTCCCGGAGTCTGTGCTGTCGAGGAGTGCTACTTGTTTTTTGAGTTTTGGGTGTTATCGTACAATAGGGGATAATATTCAATTCTTAATTGCAATAAGAACTTGCAATTGTGTCCTCTTGGAGGACCATTGCACAGATTGATGTCAGATGTAATTCAATGTCTGTAGGGGGAAGTAGTTGTTTTCTGACAGATGTTTGTCTTAAATTTTCCACATGTTGGGATCGTGAGGAGAAAAGGAGAATTCAACTTTGTCGAAATTTTTCGTTTCATTTAATATGAATGTTGTCAAAATATTCAGTATTACTGTTTTCAATGAAAATACGTCTTGAAGATGTTCAGAAGTGTCAGTGTAGCGATAAATGTGTAGGGACGCTTCACAACACTTTTCAAACAAATGAAAATCGAAATCGGACCATGGCAAGCTGAATTACAAGAAAACTCAGTGCGATTAAATGATAGTCGATATCTGTTTTCCAGGTAGGTAAATGGAAATACCCTCGAATTATAACTTGAAATGAACTGGTGTTAGCAGTATCATATTTCATGAGAACCTGTTGCACTGGCCAAAGGTTATCTATCTCATACGTATGACTGTAGATAAAAGTGATGTTGAGAAGCTGTTTTTCGAATGCATAAGAGCGGATCAATACGAACAGGAAGCTCTTCACCATAAAACCAAATGAAAATATTATACAGTGCGACTTCTGTTAACTTTTGAATAGTTCGACGTACAAA
The DNA here is from genome assembly GCA_958298965.1 of Chrysolina haemoptera. Classification (NCBI taxonomy): domain Eukaryota; kingdom Metazoa; phylum Arthropoda; class Insecta; order Coleoptera; family Chrysomelidae; genus Chrysolina; species Chrysolina haemoptera. The sequence goes on along the minus strand of OY282584.1, from coordinate 19,653,387 downwards.
AATAGGACGAAACCTGTTTCGAATGATATCACCCATTCTACTTTTTTTCATAAATTTTCTTTTCAACTACCTAATTTTTTTCGAATTTTGTGGCACTTAACGCACCATGCCGATTAAATTTTTGTTGATGGGTCTCTCCCACCAAATTATCAAACAATCACATTATCCCTCATTTGAAAAGTAGTACCTATTGGTGATACCATTCAAAAAAGTTTTTTCCCCTTCAAAAGTCAACAGGGGAAAGGAAACTATAAAAAGCTTCACTGTATAGAGTATCATTTTCAAAGTAATTTCAACGTTGGAAAGAAACCCAATGGCTGAAAAAAGATCCCCGAAAGGGATGTGAGGAAACTTTAAAATGTAAAACATTGATATCCTGTAATGATTCAACAAAGTGCACTAAAATAAATAACTCAAAAAGTACTGGAATTTGTATGCTGAAATATATGTACCTATATCGGGAGTGCGTTACCTAAAATATTTCTGGCCAGACTATGATGAATAATTGAAAATTCAATGACTTTTGTTTAAACATTGCACTCATTATTTTAACGAACAAATTTTATACCAATCGAAAGTATGAAGCCTATAGAATATACAAAAGTTGTGGTGAAGAACCAAATAATTCTCTTTTCCAAAAATGTCTCATAGAGACTGATAAAAAAAATTATAAAGCTTCGTACAAACCTGAACATCATGCCGAACGGCAAACTGAACAACGAACCGAACGGCGAACATAACACTAATTTGGACGGGGCTACGAACGTGTTTGCAAACAGTTTCGCAAATCCTGGCTGTTCGGCGAACGGTTCGCGACGTTCCCATCACTTGTCGGTTTCCTCTCCGACATCAAAGAAAATGCTCGCGAATGCGTTCGTAAGTTTGGACGGGTCAAAACAAAACGGCAAACGGATCATTGCTGGTCCATTGAATCTTTTAGTTTGTTTCCTTTTAATCTAAGTATTTGTCATGTCTACACAATTGCGTGTACACAAGAAATATTTCTGGAACTAATTAATGTTTATCAATCATAGGAGTTGCTGTGGAAAACAAATCATCTACAGCATAATGAAAAAGCAAGACGCTTTGGGAGGAAATTTTCCACACTATAATTATAGATACAGAGGAACGTAAGGAAAGTCCTTATTATCATCGTGTCGGAAATTTTTGTAATGTCCACTCAGAGCGTGAAACTTTAATTCACTTACTAGATTGAAAGTTTATACAATTTATTCAAAAAAATGTGTATGTCACCATCTTGTTTCTCGCAATTTTTCCTCCGCAGTCAATGAATAATGAATATATTGTATATATACGCTGCTGCTGCTACTTTTTCCCATCTTGAACGGAGAACTACTGAAACAATTCTGGTAACAACGCAAACGTTCCGTTTGCAGTTGTTCGGCTCGTTGAAATCAAATACGTCCATTCGCCGTTCTGTTTGCCGTTCTGTTTGCCGTTCTGTTTGCCGTTCTGTTTGCCGTTCTGTTTGCCGTTTTGTTTGCCGTGTTTATCAGTGTTTATCTTGAGTATGGTAATTTCATGAAAGCGTAAAGAATAGCTTGCTATATGTTGAGAGAGCATTATAATTTCTCCTCTACTCGCTCGGGGAAGGGATATCGACGTGAGCTGTGTGCGGTGTGTCGCATTGCCACATGGTCCGTTAATGCGTCGGGTGGGATAACAGGAGAGGTGTACAGTGGTGCGTCTCTCTTGTTAATGTGGTATTATCATAGCATTGCGTTCCTTGTTGCTCGAGTAAATTTTTGTCTATACCCCAGATAAAAAGTTTCCGATATAATACTGTATAGAGCCATATTCGATATTCATCAGTATTTAAAAGACACTACAGATACATATTCCTTAAATTTCTAATGGCATTTCCTAACGTGAATCTATGATATTTGAACGTGTTTTAGACATAACTGTTATCCGTTTCTATCAGCGATTCCTGGGATGAATGCTATATGTTTTTATGAGGTCATGCATTTCGAAAGTAAATGAGAACATATGAGATTTTATAGCAGTCACTTGATAGTCTGCGAGATTGTTCATGGCACGTTTCATATGAAGATACAGGAAATAACCCAATAGATTATTATATGCACAAATGCGCATACAGAAATAATAAAGTCATTTTCAACTTCAACTGCTGATAGAAAAATATGTAAATTACACATTCATTTCTAACAGGAAAAGGATGTAGATCTGTGCAGACAGTTTTAATACCATTCCTCGACTTCCTCGTCCGTATTATCACAACCATAGACAAAAGTTATACCGTTGTTTGATAATACAGAAAGTATTGTTTGATAATACAGAAATTATCAAACAACGGTTATACCTACTCACATCCTATCGTCGTTGTTTGATAATTATCAAACAACGTTACCGTGGCTGGCTATTTGACAACTCTGATCCCGCTCTAGGCCACACCATCTTTCGAGTAGAGGAAGAAGCACTCCAAGGTTTCGGTTAGAGATACATTCAGACATTAATTTCTTAACGAAATTCAGACATTCAGAGCTTTGTGCTCACGACTTGTAAAAGAACCATGTTTATCAGCGAATACATTCGACATACGAGAGAAATAATTAATAGATAAATTCATTTCGATGATCGGATTATGATAAAAAAATGGATCATTCGCAATTGAAATCATTTTGAAATATAGGTATATCATTTGTAGGCGTAGGTAAAATAACCTTGGGTACATTATACTCTGATGTTTTGAAAATACGGAGTAATATGATAATAATGATCTACCTATTCGAATATTTCAGCAATATTCTAGAATGGTTTTCCTGGAATGTTGCATATCGTTGGTCTTATGTGATAGTGATCTTTCTGAAATATTTTTGAAATATTCTGGCTTAATATAATAATAATAATGTTTTCGAATATTTTGGTAATATTCTTAGGTATATTATTCTCATAGGATTCGCATAAGATTGGATACGAAATTCCAAATATAGATTCGACTATCAAATCCTGAACCCACTTTTTTATAGGAGACCGAATAAGATTATAAATTGTGTTTTATCTATTATCGTCATTCCAAACATTATTGTGATTGAAATTGTAATACCTCATCGAATCGTGTACAGACACTTTGCACCACCACTGTCTAAAAAAAAGGGAATTCTCAATAAAAATTGACAAATGAAAAAAGTTTTTTTTTTAAATATCTAACAGAAAACAACTACTTTCCGACTAAAGCCACGCTGGACATTAAACTACATCTGATAGATATTGTGAAAAGACTCTTAACTAAAAAGGAAAAATCTGAAAGTGAAAATTCTAATTTTCATTCAAGTAGTTGATTTTTTTTAATTATCTCTAGTTTTTATTGAAAATTCATTGAATAAATTTTATTTTTTCTTTTCAATTAGAGTCTTTGCACAAAATCTATCAGCTTTAGCAGGGCAAGTAGGCGGGTGTGGTCTTTTTATCGCCTCTTACGAGACGCCTCTTTTTGTCCCCTTTTAATATGGGAATCCCCATGGGGATGAAACAGCGCTTATGATGACATAAGATTTATTTATTGAACAGAAGGGTGTAAATTAGTAGTATGGACCCACCTGTTTACTCTTATCAAACCAACAGTTACGCCAGGAAAACAATATAGTGTGGATAGTGTGGAGAGAAGGGGATTTGGACTTCCTTGAAATTATTCGTTCCATTAACCACGTTTATATATATTTCAGGTATATAAAAGCTTCATACTTTCGATTGGTATAAAATTTGTTCGTTAAACTAATCAGTACAATGTTGAAAAAAAATGGTAAAAATGGATTAATTTTCAATTAATCATAGTCTGGTCAGGAACACACTAGCGGTACTGAATGTGATATAAATTACTTCGCAACTATTAAACAGATGGGTGAAGGTCGTCTCTAATTCAGATCTTTGACTATATACCCTTTTTCAACTCCCTTCGATAATCTTATTTATTCCAAGAAATCATTCGTCGAGACATATTTACTAAATAGGAAGTTGTAATTCCCAAGATCACTTTGCCTAATAATACGCTAATCACAGACCATAGTGCATGAAGATAAAGCATATTTGTAAACAAATAAAAACTATTTCTTATCATGGACCGTAAAAATATAAGATATATAAATGAAGCTGACGCAAAACGCCGGATGCATATTACTCTAAGATTTGAGGTCGCAAACATCTTTTCGAATAAGTTCTGAATACATCGCAAACGTTTGGTGATGATGACAGTAATAGTGTATCTTAAAAATAGTGCGGTCAAACTCAAAAGAGAACATTTGTTTATTTTTCTTTAATATATGTTTTAAAGGAAAAAAATTGCTCAAGTAATTATTTCAATTAAACATTGAAAATAATTTTCCCTACTTAAAGTGGAGTGATATTTTTTAGAGTTAACTGTGAATGATATATTCATCTATAATCATGAGAGGTAAGATTGTTTTAGTTTTTTTCATATTATACACACCCTGAACTACGTCGTTTACAAAGGTTTTCCAAAATTTTAATGTATAATAACAATACTTACTCTTAATTTGGATTGATATTAAAATGTACAATTATTAAAAATTAATTTCTCAAACATTCAAATCTTTTCAAACTCCTAAATTGTTTCAGTTTAATAAAAAATAATGGTGATGTGATGCTTTTGCAGCGTATTGTGTTTGACAATAAATTTTCATTAATAAAAATTATGAAAGTGATAATGATGGCGAAAACACATAAATTATATTATACTTATTCCTCAGATCAATAAAAAAAACACTTATTCTTAATTTTATCAGAATTTTTTATGATATGCAGTAATGAGCGACGATAATTATCAGTAGAAAAAAATGTATTCATTATTTAACCTAAAAATAATAATAATAAGTAGAAACAACTTTTATATCAACAATATTTTTTTCTATGGATCTGAATTATTTTTATAGGGAAATCCACTGAAATTGAATTGAACTTCACCAAATAATATATTTCTAATCCAAAAAGTAAGAGTCTCAGTTGGTAAAAACAAAAAAAATTTCAATTTCTGAATATAAATGACGTTTCTAATCTTTCTCTAGTTTTTCACAGATATTTCTTCCATCCAAAAATATAGGTCAGAAAATATCCCAAAATGTTTTTTAATTCATATTTCACTGATAATAAAATTCGCAAGACGAAATTACCATTGGTCTGTTATCAAAAAAAATGTTACAAGGTTGCTATAATGGAAAAAGCCGTTGATTCCATTTGGAAATATCTCAATATAGTTTAATTCATTTGATAGTTGTGACGCTATATGCCCAAATTGACGATAAAAGTTCTGAATCCTAATTATCTGTGATCAATACCTACTGGATACAAAATCAACAACAGATAAACAATACAAATAGAACTCGCCATTAAATACTAACAGTTTTTTGTAACAGTTGTCTTTGTTCCCAAGTTTTCTGAGAGAAAACAAAAATACAAAAACATTTGCTATTCTAAAATGCCTTTCATGTTTTAGATCTAATAAGGAATTACAAAATGATCATCAAAGGGAAGACGCAGGATTCCGATTCTGATAACGACCCTTTACTGAGTTCAACTTCTTCTCAGGGATATGGGTGAGTAATAAAAAGCCATTTACTTTCAATTATGTTTTGTGGTTGAAAAAATTACTTGAAACTCTCTAATTCAAAAAGAGAATCTTGAGTTAAAGACTCGGTGCACAACAATTTTTATGTATCATCCATTTTTTATTGCAATTTTTCTTCTTTCAGTACCAGTGTAGGTAAAGGAGAGCCAAGGATTTTCAAACAAGAAAATTATAGTACCGAGAGTGAAGATGACATACCGAAAAAAGCTCAACCCTTCAGTATACAAAAAACTAAAAGGTAATGAATCGAGACTATACAGGGTGTTTCCGAAATTGGAGTGATTGAAGAAATAGGTTGTTATATGGAACTTAAAAAGCATTGGTTTTGTTTCGTTTTGGATCAAAAACTTGATTTCAGCTTACATGTGAACAATTTTTTGAAGAAAACTTATTGTGCACTGAAAAGACTATTCCTAAATCGTGATATCTTGAGTACAGATCACAGAATTTTCCTTTGTGACTCATTAATTTCATCTCATTTTAATTACGGTGATGTCGTCTATGGACCCTAATTTAATCTGACCTATATAGTAAAAAGATTCAGGTGTAGAATTACTACTTCAGGTTCATTTTCAACCTGTCATGAAGAGATCACGTTTCCGTGAAGATTAATTCTGTGAGATGGTTGAAAATGGAAATGAGAAAGAAACATCAATTGGCTTGTTAAATTCACAAAATCATGACCACTTTCTATGCATAACTATTTAAAAAATGACTGAGACAGCGATCCTCCCTTTATAATCGAGAACTAAGATACCTTCTTGACATACCCCAGCAATTTTTTTTTCTTTTCTCTTAGTTATTCTAATTGAAGCAGGCTGTATCTCTTTGATTAGTTAAGAATATACTATAATCATTTTAGGTTGGGTGTAACAGCAGTCATTGATTGAACTCCGTCTTTAATAAAGACACTTTATTATTATTATTATTATTATTATGTAACAATAAATGGCAAGAATTATCGTTTTTGAAGCAATCAAAAATTTTCAAAATTTTAATGAAATTTTATGAAATCGCTTTCAGTTACCTTCATATGGGACGCACTGGTTTGATTCTCCAGGCCACAGGGCGGTTTGCGCAGGCAGTAGACATCTGATCAGTGATTACCATTAAAAAGTTGTAAACTTTAAAACTCAATATCTCCCAAAATAATTTTTGTTTTCAATAAAAATGTTTCCTCTCATTTCGTTTTGTTTCGTCATCTTCTACTTCCCACTTCAGTTATCGGTCCAATTTTGGAAACTCCCTGTATTTTCAATCCAGTCAATATCATGGCTTTTTCATATTTCAGTGAGATAACTCCGCCAAATTTTCCCCACACAGAGAAAACACCCGATGGAAAACACGAGAGCATGTACGACTTACTTCAGCAATACTCCAGCTTCACTGAGTTTCCCTCCGAAAGGACTGGACTGGTGAGAAAACAAATACTTACTATAACTGAAATTCTTGGGAAGTCGTTTGAGAATTTCGATCACAGCTTTTGGTTTTCCAATTCTGCGTTTGACATTGAAAATCGTAAAAACATATAACACACTCTAATAACTCATCGTATTTATCGAGTAATAACAAATATTAAGAGAAATAAGTCCGTATGGAGCATTTTGTTCATATATACGTATCAACCTACTGACTACGCCATATCGGAGAGTACAACTTATTTTTATTAATTTTATTGCCTAATATTGACAAGTATCATTTCTGATGTATGATGTTATGATGTTGTGTTAGTGTTAGTATTATATATATATATATATGTATATATATATATATATATATATATATATAGAGGAAGGGTAGTCGTTGCTGACTAGTTAGGAATGGAACTAGTAAATAGTGGGGCTTTGCAGCAAAATCAAAGAGTACTACTTTAAAGTTTGTCCAAGCTTTCGGAAATTTAATAAATCATTTCCATCATCAGGGATACTACAATTTGCATGTGTAAGTAATATAAAAAATATATATGTATTGTTAACTTACATCTTTGTTGAGATTGTAAGACGCGATGTTATTCAACAATAAGTGACACATTAGATAGATCGATTTCTGGGTTCTTGCCCTCATCAGTATAGGGTAGGTCTCTGCAGACAATAACTAATGTCTGCAACAAACGATTCAACAAAATCTCCATGTAAAGGCAGAAGCTGAGACACCGCCCGCAGCCTAGCGTTCACTAAACCACGGGCGCCTCAACCGCAATACCCAGAACTTGCGTGATTAATCTAACCACTAATACAAATTAAAGAAATCTGCATTGCATTGTTCACAATAAGCTTGTCAAGAGAGAAACAAGATGTCCTGTAATACCAGGACCATGCTTATTGCCATAATCCTATACAATAGGAATAATTGGGTCGAAAATCCATCAGAAAACAACTACTTTCCTGGCTAATACCACGACGAACGTTGAATTACATCTAATGAATTTCCGTGCAGAGTCCTACAAGGATGTCTCCGCAATTGCTAGTTGCATAGAAATGTTCATTGAAACGTTTGGACCACCTATAGATCGATTTCTGGGTTCTTGCCCTCATCAGTATAGGGTAGGTCTCTGCAGACAATAACTAATGTCTGCAACAAACGATTCAACAAAATCTCACTAAACCACGGGCGCCATCTGAACTCCAGCGCCTCAACCCGTGGTTTAGTGAACGCTAGGCTGCGGGCGGTGTCTCAGCTTCTGCCTTTACATGGAGATTTTGTTGAATCGTTTGTTGCAGACATTAGTTATTGTCTGCAGAGACCTACCCTATACTGATGAGGGCAAGAACCCAGAAATCGATCTATAGGTGGTCCAAACGTTTCAATGAACATTTCTATGCAACTAGCAATTGCGGAGACATCCTTGTAGGACTCTGCACGGAAATTCATTAGATGTAATTCAACGTTCGTCGTGGTATTAGCCAGGAAAGTAGTTGTTTTCTGATGGATTTTCGACCCAATTATTCCTATTGTATAGGATTATGGCAATAAGCATGGTCCTGGTATTACAGGACATCTTGTTTCTCTCGTCATTATTGATGTTTATTTATATAAGAGAGGGAAAAATTAATATCCATGATTGAGTTTTTGGACACTAGATTTTGTTAGAGCTAAAATATCTGGTTTTACCGTTTGCAGGTGACAGTAGATGAAACTAAATAAATCTACATTGATTGAAATTATTTTGAAGAAAGAGCTGTTCCACGAACACATAAGTTATCTACATAAAACATGAGGATAGTAAAAATAAAACTCTATAAAAGTATACACTTTAATTTTTATTCGTGTAATCCGTGTTAATAACAGTTGTTCTTCCACCAACGTACATCGCAAACCTTGTCGGAATGCAGTTTAAGTGTTATTTTCTAGCGGTATTTGACTTTCAAAAGCACGAACGTACATACTTAACTTGAAATGTGCTTTTATCCATCATCAATTAACGATTCAATATGCTCTCGCATTTGGGTGTTCTACTCATCACGACAGTCATCGCTTGAACGAATCAATGCTGCCACAATTTGAAACAACTAAGAACAAGGTTAGGTAGATAATTAGTATTTTCTTGATAAATTCCATAGGTACTTTTATGATTATTAATCAGATCAATAATAATGACTCTATTAATAATTAATCTTTAAGGGTGGTGGAAGAGTGCATGAATGCTACTGAAGTTGAATTTGGAATCAACATATGTTCATCCCTAGTTCATCCCTGAAGAGGACGATGTGAGGAATAGGGAAAGGTGTCCAAATCCTAATTGGATGCATACTTCATTGCCTTGATCTAACCGTAGTCAAACTCTCTATGACAAGTATCCTCAGGTCAAGTGAGTAGATGTCGGAGATCAAGAGATTCGAAATGGATTTCCATGGCGACTTCAACACCTTAGTCAACAGTAGTTGAGTAATGGGTACAGAAATACTAGATGCAGGATGTGCCATGAGGCATTTTTGTCATCATGTACAGCGTATGCTGTCTCAGACTACAGTCACTAATACTACATGCAGGATATGTCTTGTTGTCCTTTTTTTTACATTAAAGCTTATGCGGTCTGAGCATATATCCACATCCATGGTTTCATTTCTATCGTCTAAAGCATAGACAAGATATCTGTTTTGCCTTCGTCATGTAGAATATGAAGTGTCATATCCATCCTCTAGCCTTGAGCAATTACTAGTCAGTAAGCCTGATGCAGCCCACCTCTTCATATAGTTTTTGACCCCAGACATCAGAGAGAACGAAAAATGAACGGAATATGTGAAGGTTCTGATCATTTCTGATTATTCGTCTAAGATATATAATATGAATATACATTTACGGGGTGTTCGGACTTTTACGACAGAATTTCATATTGTGACAATAACTCCAACATTCAAAAGGGAGATGGAACTCCAATTTATGAGTTTAATTTATATTAGTCTTTTTGGCGATCTTCTTATAACTATAGGGTGAGAAATGTGAATATCAGTATTAAATTTTTCAGTTGACATCTTCGTACAGATATGGCAAGGAAGATATCGTGATCGAAGCACAACCAATACAACCACAACATTCTAACATTTCTTTGATCACAATGTAAGTATAAGTTTTTTTTTTCTATTAATTGACATCTTGATAATGATAAATGATTCAAAAGTCAAATCAAACGAAAGCTGCACGCTTTGGGCTTTGGGGAATAATCAAAAGAATAAAAGATGTCTGAAATTCAAAAATAAAACGAATCGTTTTCGGCTACCCACTGTGCAAAAACTCGTAGAATAAACGTTATTATTTATTAACCAAGGTAGGTAGGAGCCATGGAAGAGAGGAACTTCAGAACTTCCTAAATCATCTGAATAGTTTTCATCCAAAAATCCAGTTTACCATTGAATTGGAAGAAAACCTCAAAATCCCATTTCTTGATGTATTAGTGATCAAAGAAGGTAACCAACTAGGCCATGAGGTGTACAGGAAGAAAACACACACAGATCGATACCTACATAATAGATCTAACCATCATCCTAAACAGAAACGAGCCGTCATCAACACCCTAGTAAACAGAGCTTTGAGAATATGTGAACAAAGGTACCTCGACGACGAAATAAAACACCTAACAACTATGTCACAAGCGAACGGCTACGACAGAAAAGATATAACCCGTGCTACGCGTCCAAGGGAGAAGAAAAGGAACACCAGTGAAGAGCAAGTCACAGTCTATTTGCCATACATATAAGGTGTTACCAACCGAATTGGGAAAATCCTAAAGAAGGAGAAAATCAATCAATGATATTAGAGAGCAGCGTGTCCATCATTCTACCAAGTACCTCTATGATCATAACCACCATTTTGACAAAGTGGGTTGGGTAAAGCCAGCTGAGTTCAAAGAGTAAATCTAAAGTTCTGATGACCAGATCTGTCAGAGTTCATGCTGATACTTGTCACGAAGAGAGTTTTCAACCCTAGTTACCTCTTAGGAGCAGCCTTGTTCCACCCCTAGATAAGTATACAGGGTGTCCCACGACGATTAAGACAGGGAATATCTCGGAACCCGACAGTATTAGAGAATTGTTATTTTGGGTTTGTGAATTAAAGCAATTGGTGGAGCTTTTTTTAATATTATTTTACCTAATGAGTTTTTTGTTTTCGGTCACGTCACATCAGATTCAAAACTATAGATGGGACAACCTGTATACTTTGGCATTTCTATATTCACCCCGATAAAATGATTCTAACAAACTATCACACTTGTGGTCTGAAACGATTATTTCAAGAACTACAGGTACTTCAATCTCATTTATCGTCTGAAACGAGCAATTGCCAGTTATTTAAGTTTAGGGTCATCCTGTATATTTGGGCAGTCATATATTTTTTATAATGATCAAAACAAGACAAAATTATAATAATCATTCATTTTTTATTAAAAAACGTCGTAGGACAACGGATATTGGAGTACCTGTAGTTCTTAAATAATTTGTTTTAGACCACAAGTACGATAGTTTGTTGGAATAGATTTTTCGGGAGGAACATAGAAATGCCAAAATATACAGGTTGTCTCATTGATAATTTTGAATCTGATGTCACGCGACCGAAAACATCAATAATTTACAACCCCAAAATTACATTTCTCTGCTACTCTCGAGTTCCGAGATATTCCCTGTCTCAATTGTTGTAGGACACCCTGCATACGTCTCTCCAGCATCAAGATGACGTAGGATCTATCGTCTACGACCCGGACATCGTCACCGTGACACATTTTATTGGTCCCAAATTCCATTCCGAAAGCATGCATGAACCTTCAAGAACTAATTTAGACCTTCCCTCCGGATGCATAATGTTTGAGGTCATCCATGTAAAATAAATGGGTGACCTTGTAACTCCGGTTGCTGGGGGTGCCTCAGTTATATTCACGGATGTTTCTGTGTACAACAATGGCAATAGTGAGATGCAGAAAAGAAGAAGGCTGAGGGAGTCTTCCTGAAATATGCGAAAAGTTCGACAACATTTGTTCGAACGGAAATTTGTTCGACAATAATTCATGATTTTCCTTCTTGTTTCGTACACCCAATTAAAATGTATGTGTTCAATTTCCACGTACTCAAATGGTACGTAAGTTTAGTTCCTTCTGGTTCAATTATACTAAAGAATAACTTTTCGCAAAATGTATGTATTCAGTTTTTACGCACTACATTATATTGCTTTCTTTTTATATTTGAAAATTTGTCGAACAAATGTATGTTCGAACAAATGCGAGTCGATTAACTTTCCGTTCGAACAAATTTCCGCTCGAACAAATTTCCGTTCGAAGAAATGCTCTCGAAAAAAATTTCCGTCGAACAAATGTTGTCGAACAAAATTACAACGAACCGAAATACATATCTTCTAAAGATTATCTGAGCTGTTTGGACTCTAACTTTACCAGATCTGATCGTTAATCGAGCGCAGTTTGTGAATCTTTGGATCAGACAAATATCCGTTTTTGAAAATGAGCACGTTTCGTCCTTTCGACAAACCAATTCGGAATTTGCTGCTCCTCATCTAGTCATGACGGTGGTGGGTGCTTGGAATTTTTTTCCGCCAATAGTTATTCGAATTTCTTCCGTGGTTATCGGATTGCGCAGTTCAACGTTGGATGGTTGCGGAAACTCGTCAATGTTCTTCCAACTTCCAAAAGACCGATGGGTAATACACAACTTGTGGAGGCTCTAGGCTCTTGGAATGCGAGAAGGGTTTCCCGACACTTCTCGCTCGCCTCACTAGTGACTTTTTGCAGCCACTAGCATTCGTATCCTATCAATAGAATTCTGTTTGATAGTGAACAGCACGCCTCGATTTAGTGTGTGTATCTTAATTTTTATTAGTCCACTTAAAGGGTCGAAAAATATGACAATGCGTTTGAAAAAACTTAAGTTCACATGTGAGTCTTCGAAAGGGTTCAAGAAATTATCAGTTGACATACACCATTTACTAACTGTTTTATGAACTGAGCATACTAAATCAAAGCCCATTGTTCGCAAATAAAATTTTCTCATGTTCCACAATATGTCTAATGTTATCAACGACCTTATTGAAACAAAAATACTAAATCGATCGCCATTTAAGATTTCTCAAAAGAGCTGATGAAATTCACCGAGCGATTGAATCATTCAAAAATGCATAAACAAATCATTATCATCAAGTTATGTAGTGATGCTGAGAATCATTTATCTGTTTTCCCCGACGGCTTATCAGCGATGGGATCGATCTATTTTCGGAAATCATAATATGGCCCGCATTTTTCAATCTAAACACTTCTGAATGGCACAGTTTAGGAATGCGTCAAGGATACATGACATTCACAAATTTCTTCAGATGTTTGGAACCGAGTATGAAAAGTATACGTACATATGATTGGACATGTACATAAGATGATACAAAAAATCAACTCCTATGATAGGAGCCATTTGCTAATATAAATACCGCATAGATGCTGAAGAAAGATATTGCATACTCAATACATAAGAACTGACTCGTTATAGCAGTGGCTTCAATGTGCATGATGCTCCCAAAAACTGGCTGAAGGCCCTGTAGCGGGATCTGAAGGTCCTCGCTTGTTTAACTGGTTTCCGTTGCGTAGATATCCTTGTTGCTGAACCATGAGTGGAAGATCAGAAAACTCTTCCCATTCTGCATCTACGTAGAATGGGAACGTACTCTGAACTCCGCCCTTTATTATTATCATATAAGGTATGATTAGTCTGACAATATACCCTCTTGAAATAGCTCCCCCCTTTTAACTTTCGAATAGTTCGACGTACAAACATGGGAAAACCCGTTTGGGGAGTATCTCCGATATTACTTTTCTAAATCAAAGACATGGTGAGTAATCGACAAATGGCATGGGGGTCAAAAGTGTCACATCGTTAAAATGATAATTCATTTCAATTTAGAACCATCAAAATATTATTTTCGAATTCCATGAATACCTTTTTTCCCAATTTACATATTTATGCCTTTCTAAATTTACAAATCGATTTGCCTCCAGCGCCATGCGCCACAGTATATAAACACTACTTGTGTATAACTATGCTACAAATGTAAAAAGAGTGTACCTATTAAAGTATGAATGGATAAAAAGCCGGAGTGCTCGAAATAGAACAAGTGTTTGAAAGATCCACGAATACTTTACGTTATTTTTTTCAATTGGTGCACTCTGAAATCATAAATACTGGTTTTGTTATTACAAATAATGGATATAAGAACTTATATGGGATATTTACGGTACGAAGAGAATGACGTCATTTTTGCTAATTTTGTATATCCGACATAACAACGTTAAAATTCCCAAATTCGAGAGCAATAAAACTAGTCAAAGGACAGGGCACAAAACCCTATAAAAATGGTTTCAGCGAATTTTTTTAATTTTTTGATATTTTGTTTGTTCCAAGACCCTACTAAATTTCGATAAGTTATAGGATGATCATATGATTGGGAGAGCCGTTAGAGGGCGCCAAAGTTGAATATTTCAAAATCCCTTGATATGGTATGTTTCGAGAAAAATCCTGATTTGTTTGATTGTGATTCGATTCAATGAAAAAATATCATCAAATCAAGAGTCAGTAATATTTATAAGTGTACATGGAACTCAATAGATTGAGTTATTACAAGTAGTAAAGGAGATCAAAATAATAATACAAAAGTTGAGAATCAAAACACTCAAATCAAAAGCAATGAGAGAGGTTGTGTTATAACACAAATCAAAATATTACAGACTGGTAACGCGTTTTTTCGAAACATAATATCACTGATAATTAAACAATCGTCGGAAAATCGAATAGTAGTTGAAGGAAATTCAAGGAAGTGAAACTGCTCATTCTGAAAATATATGTATGCATTAGTGCTCGAAATTGAATAGCTATGAAAGTGACAAAGAGAGGAATGTATTTGTTTAAAATATGAATGAATGTGGGTTACGAAAAAAAAACATATACATATTTACATACATATCCATTACTATACAGGGTGTCAAACACAAAAAATTCATTTGAAAATAGAAAACCCAACTTGAAAACCTGTGCTATTCTTCGAATGGTTAAATGAGTCTTCCACTCAAATTATTTGGGGCATCGACTCTCGCCTATTTGCAGAATCAAATATGGAATGCAATGAATATATTGGTGGCCAATTTACAGGTACGATTTCCATACCTGCAATAGACCTACCGCGTACCATACAGCAATCTCTGTATGAGCTATGTATTCACCGTCCAGCACTAAATTGACATGAGCAGTTATATCCACTTCATTTTATTTTTTTGTGTGTGTTGGCATCGACTGCTATGGCCATTAGCTACGTGTTCTGGATAGACCTTGTTACTAACTCCATCCGCCACCGTAGGAGCAGTACTGTTAATTATTAACTCAACAGTGAATTGTGGAGGATTGTTCTAATAATGAAAAAAACCTTGCCCCTGCCGGGAATCGAACCCGAGAACCCAAGACCTCTCGGTCACAAGGCTCGAGCGCTAACCACTGCGTCAATCCCCGCCCCTACGTCCACTTTTATATTAATTTTCGCTACTAAATCAAATGGGAAGGTAATGTTTCACTACATTTCTGAATCTGCATGGTCTTCTGTGGCTAAAATCTCCAAATGTTTGGACTGCAGTTGCAGTGTAACATAACCTTCTCATTTGGATGAGAGTGGATATTACTGCTCATGTCAATTTGGTGATAGTACGGTGAATATACATAGCTCATGAAGCGATTACTTTATGGTTTGCGGTATATTGCTGGTATGAAGAGCATAACTATAAATTGTCCACCAAAGCATTCATTGCATTCAATTTTTGGCAAGAGTCGATGCCCCAAATGATTCCGGAGAGAAGCACAGGTTTTCAAGTTGGGTTTTCTATTTTCAAATGATTACTTTGTATTTGACACCCTGTGTAATAATGGATATAATTACATATTTTTTCGTAACTCATATTCATTCATACATATCTCGCTTCAAATTTTGACAATTTCAAGAACAAATGCATAAGTTTTCAGAATAAGCAGTTACGCTTCCTTGAACTTTCTTCAAACTTTTCGATTACGATTTTTTGATTATCAGCGATATTATGTTTCGGAAACTCTTTGAACGAGTTACCAGTCTGTAATTGATTAAAAATCTGTGTTATTAAACAACCTTACTCTCATTGTTTTTGATTCGAATGTTTTGATTCCAAACTTTTTTTTATTATTTTATATCCTTTACTACTTGTAATTACTCAATATATTAAGTTTTAGTGTTCCATGTACAGTTATGGATATTAATGACACTTGATTTGATGATATTTTTCCATTAGATCATATCACAATCAAATAAATCATGATTTTTATCGAAAAGTACCATAACAATGCATGTTGTAATATTCAACTTTGATGCCTTCTAGCGGATAAGACCTGCGTATATTCAATATGCCTAAAGCCTTGTCAAAACAGTCTCGACAAATAGAACAATAGTTCAAAAAAATTGAAAATTCGAAATAATGCACATGTTGGCAACGCCATAACCTGTCATCTTGTGACGTTATTCTCTTCTTAACGTAAATGTCCTTGTATGTAAAATGGTTGAATTCGTGATGTGACATCAGTATACCTTTCGTTGAAGTTTTGCATTTGTTTGTAATATTTCAATTGACGTTACCAGGTACTCCTGTCAGATCAATAATCATAAAATTGTCATTTAGACTGGACCCTTCTTGAGTTGTTGATGTAGCCATGGTAACTTCAAAACACGTGCGGTTTTGAAAGTTCGATTTGCACACGCTGAGGCGTACTTTAAATAGGTAAAAAGGGACACCAATTGAAAAACTATTTTATTTATATTTGGAACAATAAAAAATGGTTAAGTATAATAAATATTTTAGGAATCTATAAACTATTAATAAGAAAAAAGTATCAGTGAATAACGTAGTATCTATATTCATTCGAAAAACGACTCAAACGACTTCAAAAAATAGGTGAAAAAGTACCAAGCAAAGTATAGAAGTGAAGAATGCCCTCGTTACAGCACCAAATTTTCATACGCCCGAAAATGAATGTTTATCTCTCATTTCACCTAATTTTGTATCTCCTGCTGTTATTTTCATATCACCCTCTCGAAGGAGTAATTTTTCAAACACGTGTTTATTCATTTCCTATCAAAAGTATTTCACCCCTTAAGGATGGCATTTCCAAAAACGCTGAATTATGAGTTTACATACTGTATTCAAGTGCCTGACATGAAAGTTTTATCGCCCTCAAGCAGTTAAAAAAGTGTCATGGCTCTAGCTTAAAAAATAACAAAAATCCCTCACAAAATTTGAGGGGGGAATTTCTAAAAACGCTGAAATCAGTATTATTTTTGTTTGATAAAGAGCCTATAAAATATAAATTTCATGCCTATAGCTTCAAAAATAACAAAACTCCGATACAAACTCTCTACCTCCATATGAGCCCTAAGGAATAAATTCCGGTATAAAAATTATTTTATGTCCTTTTTGGGGTCTCAAATTCTCTCCACACCAAATATTTCTAGTTTTATTAGATACGTTCTAAAGCAGTTTATAAAAGTCTTATAAAATAGGCTGCTTGGGTGTTATAAGTCTTTGAATAGTAAGAATTACAAATCAGTGTATTTCAATTTACTGACAATTCTTTATTCACAAAACATTCAACAAGAAACACCCGTACCACTTGATACCTATTCTATGCATACATATGAATATACAGAATGATATCACTATAACATCTCCTTTGCAAAGTACTGAAATTAAATCTGAAGTGTAACATTTTGAAAAATATATATCAAAACCCTACAAAACTAACAATAATAATCGTTCAGGTAAGTTGGTTTCGTGACTTTCCTTCCTACTCTGATACTTGTCTCTACTATCCGTGTTGTCTTTATTAATAATTTCATAATTTCTTTCATTATATCTTTCACCACTCTCTTTTTTAGCCCAGCCATGATCTTCCACATCATTATCTTCACTCATACTAGGAGTAGAAGCATATTCTCGCTCATGATCATCTACATTCATAACATTTGAATGAAAGAAATTATGAAAATGTTATGAATGTAGATGATCATGAGTAATTTCTTCAAATGTCGGCAGTTCATAGTGTTCTCTCAACAAGTTTTTATTTAATACTTGTGGGTCCAAACAAATCCTGATTTCCCTATTTGATTTCCGCACAACAGTAATACGATTTACAAATTCTGTTGGTTCTGTAACCCTCTGTATAATACCATCTGAACACATTATGTCTAATTTGTTTTTCACTTTGTCTCTAATCTGAAAAGGAATATTTCTAGCTTGACAAACACACGTTTCAAAATCATTCTTTAGTTCAAAATCTAGAGAAAATGTCTTTATAGATATCAATAAAAGCACAATCATTGTCAATTTTATTAATTCGCATTAACAAAAAAAAGTTTTTGAATTGATTTTAGACCTATATATTGGAGAACCATCAGGTGTTGTTTCAACAACTAAAGATCCCAACACATGAATTTCATTTTTATGAAGAACTTCCAAATCGCATTTTCCAATAACATTTATTTTACTTCCAGAATAATTAGTCAGGTTATAAGAATAAGTTGATAAGAGACCAGTATTTTTCAACTTTTTTAAAATAATTTCAGGTATAGCATTTATTTGTGCCCCTGTGTCTAATTTGAATTGTAAATATTCTCCACTTTCAATTGTATACAGAATGATATCACTATAACATTGGGCAAGCGTTGTTACATCTGGAACAGCACATTTCTTTTTGTCTTAATGCTGGGTTAGATACAATTTGGTACTCAACACCTTATGAAAATACTCATAAAATTTGCAAAACTCTTTCGTTATGGCTAATATTACATTTGTCTGAAGAATAAAATTTTAGATTTGCCTAAAAATTTATATTAGTCTTTTCATTAGTGGTTATCTAAATAACAATTTTCTCGCTTTTCAGTTTCGCAATCTGGAACACAACGATGGGCACTTCTTTACTAGCTATGCCATGGGGGTTTGAGAAAAGCGGCATCTTCTCGGGAATTCTCATCAACGTGATTGTGGCTGGATTGTGTCTTTACTCGGCATATGTTCTACTCAGTATTAATTCCAAGCATGGTAAGAATCATCATTTTTTGCGAAATAAACCCCATTGCAATAGAAAGGCATCAGTTTAGTATACAAGTTACATTAGCTCCACAAGTTGGTGTTCAAACGCGTGCTTCAAATAGTATATTGAAACATTATTGTTTTTGGCCTTCTTCCTCTGCATTTGCGTATTGTAACGGAGGCGAGAAAAGAAGCCTCCAGACTAAAGTGGACCAATGGAGGGGAACAATCTAGGCAACGTCAACATAGTAAGAGGTCTTATGAAACGATACATCTGCAATGCCGTCGGACAAAATGACTCCAACCTACTCTTTTGATGGAACCACCATCATACAAGATGGGGAAGTCTCATCAAAGGCCATACCACTGCTGTCAAGAGGGCAAATCTGTCATATGGACATTATTTCAACGTCGAATATCGAATACGACCACTTTTACCGACAACCACCAGCTAGATATGATAATTGCTGAAGGATTTTCCTTTTACCGTTTAGTTTATGATATTTCGACCGAAAACAAGGGAGATACAGAGATGTCAGTCGAGCGCCGGCATCGGTCGGGGTATATCTTATGATATCCCGAGTTGTTCTCGCGGAAATCTGAAAATGTCAGTTATAACTCATTATCTCTCAAAGGAAGCAATTTTCGAAAAAACATGTAATCACCTTTTTTATGGAGATTTGTACGTTCTACAAGTTTGATTTTTTACATTATATCATAATTTCCAACCCCTTCCAAGTTATTGATTTCCCGAATTATCGCGGGAATTTTATCCACTTTCCATAGGTGTTCGCTTGCAAAACATTTTTTTAAGTACTCTTCAAAAACTGCCCGTATACCAAAAATCATTCCTATTGGGTTAGGTTAGGTTAGGTTAGGTTAGGTTAGGTTAGGTCAGGTTGTAGTAACATTTTAGGTACAGCGCTTGGATTAGAGATAGCTTCTAAGGAGGGTTCCTAGAAACCAACCCGTAGTCATTCAATAAAGGCCCTGCGATCATGAAAGTTCATTTCGAGGAACCAGCCTGTGGAATACCATTTGGAGACATTAAGCAGGACACGAAGAAATAGGTTAAGAACCATCATCATTCTTCCTGGAAGAATGTCTCAGACAATATTCACGGAAAGACCGGCTCTAAAGTCAACTTCTTGAACTGAACCGGAAGGTGGTAGGACTTCTAACAGGGCACTGTCACCTGAGAAAACACCTGTTTGTGCTGGGTGTACCAAGACTTCACATGCAGGTTCTGTGATGAGAAGGAAAAGGAACTGCCTTTCACATTGTCTACGTGTCTACAATAAATTGTACTTTTGAACGTAGAGCTAATATGTTAGAATGTCCCATGATCTTTAATAAGAAATGGGAGAAAATCCGATGAAATTGAAGGAAAAAGTTTGTACCATGTTAAAATATACGCTAGATCTTGCATCCCCCATATCAAAATTTTTTTTAAAGAAGTGCATTTCACTATGAGGCATCTGAACATACAACGTGTATAGAATAAAGTTGACTAATTGAACGCCTAATCATCACAGAAAGTTGTTTGAATAAAAGTGAAGTGACTAGTATTAACGAAAAATGGGGATAGACGATGGACTAATGATTTATTTATATCCGTAAAAAAATCCATAACTTGTCGTAAAATCAATGCCTATCAAGTCATTTACATCCATTGTTAGGTATAGAGTGTGTGCGGTTTGAAACCGCAACACTGTGTTGTTCCAAAACCCAATAGCCGATTCTCAATATATATAAATTTTTTCAAGATATTATACTCTACAAACTCTATTCATAGATGTAGACCAATTTGAATCTTTTTGAAAAAAAATGCCTATTTGGTCGCTCTCGAAATTTCGACCCATTTAGCAGACCATAGTAAGCCTTGAAAATAAGAATAATTCATATTTGATTACATCTAGAAATAGAGCTGTCGATTTCTATAACTTGAAATTTTCATTTTTGAAAAACGGTCAATGGATTCCAAATTAACAGGGTATTGCGGTTTTTTCAAATCGCACACATTGTAGGTCGCCAACTGGTAATGTAGAGTTCCCTTTATAATCTCCAATAAGATTTATCACAAATGCCAAAAGGCAATTACACTGTTTCATATGGAGTCTTCAAAATTCACTCGGAACTAGAGATCAGGTTGAAAGATGACTTCATTATTTTATTGAACAGATTCAACAAAATCTACAACTCCGATAACACAGAACAATGAACGGCCACTGACTGGATAACATCATCACTGACATAACGTCAGATTGCCTTTTATCTCGTACAATTGTTTTTTTAATGAAGATAATACAATAATGATGAAAATATCTGCAAACTAAAACAATATTTTTTAAGTTGGTTTGACGTCATGATTTGCCAATACAAAAACAGTGCTTTCGAAAAATGTTATCGCATTTTCAATAAAAATCTATCGAAAAATAGTTTGTCTTGACATTTATAATGGTGGGGAGATGACATGCTGTCTTGACATTCAAATACCCCGCCATTATAGTGACCAATCACAACTGCAACAAGGAAGGAAAACTTAAAAACTTTTATCTCTTTGTATCGGTGTGTGCCGAGCCATTAGAAATCTCCATTGGTGAATAGTGCCGAGAATTCGCCAATGAGAATGCATGACGGATGACGCGTAAAGCAAAAACAATGCAATGTGCAAGTCGATGAGCATTGCATCCTTATTTATCTGATGGAAAATGACAATGACAGCACGAATGCGCATTATCCATCGATGAATTTAAAAACTCGCCCAATGGGAACTCACCCTATCAGTATCAGCGCATCATCACGAAAGTCAAAATTAAGGTCAAAATTTATCAATGCGCCGCACATCTTGGGTTTGTTGGCATACTCATTTTTCAAGGGCGATAGTGGAGATTTGCCAATAAGGTAGATATTTCCTGATCGTAGAATCGGTTTTGCGCAGTAACTAATGATTTTTATGAAGAATTATTTTTATCTACTGTATTTATAATACCAATAAGAATTCGGAACATAAAAAAATCATCAAAACCAAATTCAGTTAAGTTCCCGAATTCTTACAAACGAATTGAATCATTTTAACCAAAATACTTTTGAAAAAAAAGTGTTAGCTTAAAACCGATTCACGTTTCATGAAGGGTATTATTGTTTGCTCTTAAAATCCAAAATCATGCTAATCGGAAACCATATTACTAACTATAATACCTACCCAGAAGTGGCGTCAGACATGATCAGTCACGTTAAGTGTAAATAGAAGCTGATTTTTGAATATTGGAGATAATAATAATAATAATAATAATAATGTTTATTTGACATAACCCCATATTAGCTAAGGGAACTTGTTGCATAATTACAGAGAGTGTCAGTTTAACAGTTTCAATAAACTGACGGCGAAGCGGGAGGTTTATTCTGTTAAACTGACACGATTTTTAATTCTGCAGAAGTTTGAGATGTATAATCGTAAAATCGTGATTATTCTTCAAGTGACACAATGATAGGATGTTTGTGTGTAACGATATTAATTACTATGGAAATTCAAATATTTCTAAATTCCTGATTGGAGGAGAAACAATCGCCATAATAGCCTGCACGCATTGTAGGTGGATGGGAAAAGGGTGAAATACCGGTCAGCAACGACTATCGTTACTCAAAGATTTCCCAAAAGAACTCTGATCTTTGTGTTCAGATATCTGATACAGTTTCTTATTTTGTGATATAGATAGCTATTGAAGTTCTCATCTAAAAATCTGTTTTTTCGGACCTTCTAGATACAGTGTGTCTCAATTCTCCGTAATTTCGTTAAATACACCAAAAATGTAGAACATGTCCTCAAAAGGATCATTTCAAGTCATGGCTTTCATACCTTCCCTTCCAGTAGAAGCATGACAGATTACCACTGGTTCAGGCCTCACGAAATTCTTCCAGCCTTACTTTTTTCTATTTGTATGGCTCTTTTGTACAGACCAAAAGGGCTTTATTATATTCGCCCTACTGCTTCGTACTATAACCCATTCCATTCCCTCAGTATTTCTAGCTCTTTGAATTGAGCCTAACTGACTCCTTTTGGTTGAATGGTAGCTCATGTCGAAGACTATCACATCCTGAAAACAGATTGTCGCCTCATCAATTACCTCCGCCCGTGGAGAATTTCACAGGCTTCTCGGCCATAATTCGGTGAGCTAAGGCGTGCTAAAGCATCCGTGGCTGCTTAACTGTGTTCCGGATCTATGAACAGTTGGTTTCTTTTCTCCGTGTTTGGTTGATTGGTTTTACATCGTGGTTTTCGATATTGTTTCGCACGAGTGATGTCGGAAAGATGGTCGATACCGGCAGAGCCTTTTGCTGGGACAAGGCTAAATACTCCAGAAAGTCGCCTGGTTTTCTGGAGGGATCCTCAACAACACATCATCGTATGTGCCATGCAACCTTCAGCACGATAGCTCCACCTTGGGTAAGGCAGACTTCTGATACTGTTGTTCTTCGCTTCAGCGGCCTAATGGAAAACCTCTGAGACGAAGTCGCCAGTGCCATACCCGCTCCCGAATTGATTTGGGGTTACTAATCCAACAGGCAAACTTGGACAGTACCAGATGCCTATAATACCTGACACCGGGGAGGGATCTATCGTAGTTACTTCTCAATATTGATACGCATGTGCCGTCATTTTGCCTCAAAAGAATCAATATCAATCACAGTAGATCAGTATTTATCAATACTCATGGTAAACTTGTCTTCAGAAAGTGTTTTTTTTTTCAGATAGTCTAAAAATAACAATGTTCGAACTGTTGTTATGGAAGGCAGTAAATATGATATGTCGAATCCCTCTTATCAGCGTTGTGAAAAATACAAAAGTCCATCATTGAAGATCAGCTAATAACATTATGTGTTGACCTACATAACATAACTAAACAAAAAAACGATATGGTTTTCCGCGCGAAAAAACAAACGCTACGTGTAATGTAATGAATAAAATTATTATCATAATAGAAAAAATAGGCCCTAGGCCGCGGTGACGCGTGGGTGAGAGATTCACTTCTTAACCCAGTCATTGGTTAGGTAATTCTAAATTTAATTAGTCAGGTGACATTGCATGAAACTTGTTCATGAAACATGTATACATGAAACTAGTTTCTCGTTTAGTGCATATTGTAGAAACTAGTTTCATATTTAATATTATTAAAATAACTAGTTGCAAATATGCCTTCCGATGAAGAAGATGTAGTTTTATTATGTTGGGCGAACCGCAGACGCCGAAATAGAGTAATTGAGAACAAAAAAAAGCCACAGAGTCCCGTTTCCTATATTCAGGTACCTGATAATTATATAAGCAAAGGTGCTTTTTGACAATTTTCACAAGTTTAATATCAAAATCGGTTTTAAGTTATAAAATCCGAAGAAGAATAATAAATTTCATTACTATACCGTCCTTATAGCACGGCGAATACTACTCACATAAAAGAATTTCAAGAAACATGTAACAACAAAGAGAGCACGTTGAATTTCGCGCAACTTGTTGACGAAACAATTTCTGGTCTCCTGTTTCCGAAACACCAGTATGCATCGTTTCGTATAAATTACATGGGTTATGTGATATGGAAACGAGTTGCATGTTTCTTGAAACGAGTTTCACGAAATTCGTTTCTCCAGTGTGTCATCCCCCTAATATGAAATATGCAAATAAGCTTTTATATGATATAAAATTTTAGAATGAAACAAAATTATTTTTTTAAGTTTACTTTCTTCGTTTTAAGATATTTGAATAAAATCTTATTTTTAAAAGTTTTTTCACATTAATATTTATGTATCAAGTTATGGAAGTGGTATTTTTTACGAATAGGAAAGTTAATGATATACTATTTTTTAAATAATTTGTTGTTTTTCAGGTGTAATAGGACAAAATTTCGAGGTACCCGATCTTTGTAGACTTCTAATAGGACAATGGGCAGTAATCGTATCAAAAATATTTTCATTAATAGTCTTAATAGGCGGAGACCTGGTTTACTGGATACTAATGTCCAATTTCTTGTATAACTTCGTATCTTTCTTGCACGGTAAGGCTATACTTTCAAAAACATGTCTAACATAAAGCTAACATTAACTTTTTTCTTTAGGATCTTCTTCTGGCGTGGAAGAACAAACCGAATTCAATGTGAAATGTTCGAAGGATGTTTTCGTGAGTTTGAACAGCACAGTGTATATTCCGCAAGATGACTCGACTTTCAACAAAGTCTGGAGACTGTACAGTACAGTTCCGGTTTTTCTAGCTGTCTTAATATTTCCGCTACTGAATTTCAAGAGTCCAACATTCTTCACTAAATTCAATAGTTTTGGTAAGTGATTAAAAATATATATGAGGGAATCTTAATAAGATAATATAAAGGGTGTCCCAGAATAAAGGGGACAAACTCAGAGGGTAGAATCCTCACATCATTTTAACTTTTCTTAATGAAATTTGTTATTTCACTTGACAACATTCAGTTTCATATTTCAAGGCAAATCATGTGTTTGTAACTCTGAACAGGGGCGTACGGCAGGTGGGTACCCCTATTCGCCCCGCCCCAACTTTCACGCCACTGGATTAATATCGATTTAGTATTCTTTTTCTTAATCCCCAATATTTCCTATTCAAAAAAGGGATACGTTTCGTTTCGCAAATATCAACGGTTTTCGAGAAGTTGAATAAGTGGGTGCGTATGTGATACGGATACTCATCAGTGATTATTTTGTTAGTGGCTATGTAAGTTTAAAATATCGGGAAATTTTTGTTAACCAAATCCCTCGTAAATGCCAACAATTTTCGAAATATTTGAATGTATACTCATTGCAAGGTATGAAATATGTTGGTTATAATGTTACCTTCACATTCCTTTCCAAAATTATGAAGATTTTGATACGCAAAACACCAAAACACCAAAACACCATTTGATTTTATTTTTATAAGAAGTTTCGTATGTGGGAAGAAGACGAACAAACTTCGTCTCACTTCCTCCAACAAGAAGAACTTATTGAATTAGAGTGGACGTAACCTTAATGAGAAGGTTACAAAGGTTCGGAAAGGAAGACTAGGAGAGGCAATGTAGGAGAGCAGGGGATGTCAAAAAAGGCCCATTGGGGCCTACTTGCCAGGCTGCGGCAGTGGCCTCCCCACTACTACTACTATATACATAGTACAATTTATACGTCCATGACTACTACTTCTAAGAAGTTTGAATACTTTATGATTGCATTATCTATCATCCTCGCATATAGCTTAATTTGTACAACTACAATTTGATATGACTTAGAAAATATTCATCAACATTTTCAGAATTGTTGATTTCCAGAATCTTCCAACCATTTGTTCACTTTCTGAAAACTGAAAACTCCGTACCTATTCTCGGCAGGATAAAACTGATTTTCAGTAAAAAAATCTATTTGATAGAATTTTATATCCTGTTAAAACAAAACGAAAATTTCCTCAATGAATCATTTTGGATTTTTGTGACCTATACATGAAACTTTTAATACATTTCTTTGCAGGCACGATATCCGTTGTATACCTCCTAATTTTTGTGGCAGTCAAATCCATCGGTTGGGGAATAAATATTCCAAACTGGACAGTGGAATTTAACATAAAACCAACGTTCTGTGTCCTCAGCGGAATGTTGTCGATGAGTTACTTTATACATAATATAATAATTTCGATTATGAGGCACAACAAACATCAGGAGAATAATGTAAGAAAGAAAGATTTTCTCATTTGTGATAGGTTGTTATAATTATTTTTTTATTTTTTTCAGGGTAGAGATCTTAGTATCGCTTTTTTCCTGGTATTTTTCACATACGTTTTCATAGGATTGACGTTTTATTCCGCTTTTCCTCTGGCTAAGGCTTGTATCGAAGATGTAAGTTAACGAACGATTTTCATTATTCATAAAGACAATCTTACGATGAAGAAAATGCGATAGGGAATAAATAAGGAAAATTATGTTCTCAAGATCACAATAACTGTAGTACACTCTCGTCGCACCGGTGACGTCACAAACTTCAAAGCATCTAAAAACTTCCATCTCTATCACCCGCTCTCAACCCGAACTTGGATGCTCGATGCTCTGCTTAACTGCATTAACATTTCTTTGTGCCGAAGTGACTGACGTTTTTAGGTTTAGGAAATTCTAAAAATGTGAAAAACAAACGATTTTGAAATAGTTCCTGAGATTCATCCGAGGCATTAGACAAACTGGTAAAATAGTTCAAGAGACTTCGGAAACATTGCTCTTAGAAAAATAACTGATCCTATCGTGGCCATAGCAAAGTGGAATTGGACAAAGAAAATGGCTGCTAGCCGCTATTAGCATATTTCACTAGAAAAATACGTCCAGAAGAAATTCGAACGAAACACGACCAGCAAGATCTACTTCAGTCGAAAATGGAAATAAGAGTGATGAATGAGTCTTGTAATAGTAATTTACGTAACAAGTCCGGAAAACACTGTTTTTAATTTCCGGACTAGTCCAGGAAGTTATTCTTTCTCAAAGAAAAAGCGTCCGGGAAGTTCCCGGACGGTTGCCGAAAAAAGAGTTTTTTGCAAGAATTTGTCAGAGTTTGACAAATGTCTCGACATGAACCAAAGCCTTTGAGAGAGTTTCTTGCAAGGGTTTGTAAGAGTTTAACAAAATTCTCAGGGGACAGAAAGGATCGGAAAAACAAGATACCATCATAGATTAAATAATCTATGGATATCACCAACACATGAATAAAATATAGGCGTCTACCTCAGAGTTTGGCGAAAAATATCTATAATTGTCAGAGTTGACTAAGAGGTTACTAATATCTAATACTGGTAAAGTTTATCAAAA
The DNA here is from genome assembly GCA_958298965.1 of Chrysolina haemoptera. Lineage (NCBI taxonomy): Eukaryota > Metazoa > Arthropoda > Insecta > Coleoptera > Chrysomelidae > Chrysolina > Chrysolina haemoptera. The sequence continues at coordinate 19,625,354 of OY282584.1, read as the reverse complement.
TAGCTATTTATGATACAAGTTCGTAAAGTAGGACTTTTTTGCATGAATGTGAAGTTTGTTGAATGAGGCGCAGCCATCAAATTCAACAAACACGCGAGTACAAAGAAGCCCTTTACGAAAGTGTATCATACAAAGTTTTTTCTCCGACAGTTATTATAGTAGTATCAAATGATAACTTCCGAGTTGTATTTGACGCAAAATTCTGTATTTTTCTACTTTACGCACTGTTGATGATTTTACGCACAGGTGATTTTTTACGCACTCGTGCGCAAAAGTGTCACTTTACGCACTGTCAACAATGCGTAAACACTTAGTTTACGCACTGTCAAAGAAAAAATATATTATAGTTATGGTGTCCATCAAATACATCCGCCAGAGTTTGGCGCAAAATATCTATAAATGTCAGAGTTGACTAGAGGTTACTAATATATTATAATATTGGCAAAGTTTATCAGAAAATAAATTTATAGGTAGGGCATGTGATCGTGTCTTATGTTTATAAAGTTAGTCAAATTTTACCAGAGTTGGTGAAAAATTGACAGATGTGAATATATAGAAATAGAATAACAGTATGACAGACAATTTTTGAACAGCTGACATATAATAATAATAATAATAATAATAATAATAATAATAATAATAATAATAATTAATAATAATAATAATATATAATAGAGTTTGACATGTGTCAGATTTAAGCCATTATGAAAACCAATACAATTCAAAATATATTGTAATTGGAGTCGATATCAATTGTCTATATGGTAGATATAATTCCATTCTATATCTGCTCAAAGAAATTTCATAATTCCGATTTCGTTTTGAACGCTGGTCGCCGAGAGAGGCGAACCGAGCAGAAATATTGAAGCCACAGAACGTGTGTTCTGTGAATGAATCGAGTTGAGCTGTCAGACGTGTCAATGGTTGACATTTGAATGTTTGGATCACAGACCTCGTGAGGTATTGGTAATTGATGCTATTTTAACTGATGTTGTTCGACAGTTTCCCGAGTTATATGATGAAGGGCATGCGAACTTCAAAGATAAAATTAGCAGATATACCTAATGCTTGAGAAAAGTAGAAACAACTCCCTATGGACTCAAAAAACTATTGCTTTTCTGAGTTTGTCAAATATTCTTTTTTTCGTGAAAAACTTGTTTATTTACTGACGATGAATAAAAACAATCTGAAACTGAAAAAGTATACAAGAAATGGTAATGTTAACTGAAATGGCAAGGATCCATAATTGTTAATTTGGGTGCATGAATGCTATATTTTGAATACGTGTTAATTGATAATTGCTAATTGCTAATTCCTACTTGATAATTTTCAATTGGTACTGCATGAATCCACAATTACTGGAGGTGTTATTCAAAGAGATACCACCTCTAGATAAACATCCTTTTCATAGGATGCCTGAGTTTGTGAGGCCAGATCTAGTTTGATCAAAGGAGAATTCTGCTATTTTCAATTGTCAAATGGAAGCTCCAAAATCAAATCACGAGGTAAGCCTCCTTAACTGAATTGGTGTTGAAACGCTATGAACGTCTGGTAGGTACACAAAACCAATTCAGGTTAACCTTAGTGCTACAGCCCAGGCTTTCACTGTGTTGTTTGGTGAAAAAGAGAAAGGAGAAACTAACTTACAGTTGATGGAACTTATGAGTAAATTGGACGAATATTAGCAGACCCTCACTAAAACTGTCAGATTTTGCCTCAAATTTTCTACTTGGTGGAAATGTGTGGAACGAAGTATATTTTGACTGTTTCAAAATTTTGGGTCCACTTGATTAAAACTCTTCGACACACATTTTTCAAACTTGGTTCGATTTCCTATTGAAACAGAAGCAAGATGAGCATTGAGGAAAACGAAAATTGTCACTTCTCGTGAGGCACGACTTTTGGGGAAAACTCAACGGGGCGAACTAACACCTAAGGACCTAACACTAAAGACGCTGAAGCCCTAGGTCCAGGTTAGAGTTCAAAGGCTTCAAAAGCCTAAAACGTTTGAAAAACCAACAAGAGAGGTTGAATATACCACTTTGTCTAAACAAACTAAGTAACAATGGTTCAGTGGGGACTGTACTTCCAAATTGAGACCAGTTTTGGTCCAGAATATTTTAGCCCCAAAACCCCCTTTCGATTTATACGGAATATAAAAACTCCCAGGAGTTTTACTGACGTGGAATATATTTCAAGCTAGAGGACATAAATATAGCAATGAAACAGTTTCGAAAACATGACTGGTTTATTTGAAAGTTTCAGAAAATGTTCTGAATTGATTACTCTCATTGCGGACTTCCATTGTCTGTAGTGTTTTCATTAACACGACGTTTCAATCGGTATAGTATCTCCGATCGTTATTAAGTGTTAAACTAATAGCTAGAGTAATAAGAGGAACTTTATATGTCTTGAGGTAATTACCGCGGAGTACATGTGGTTAAAGGTAGGCTCTTTAATGGATGTGCACTCTTTATCTTTTGTATTCTTCTAGAATTGACCTGTTATTAATTAATGTTTTCCACACATTCTTAATTTATACGCTGGGTTGACTGAAAGCGTTGTTTGCTTAAATATAAAGTGTCTCTTTAAGTTTACGTTTAAACCAATTTTCTTCCTTTTCTGTGACGTTGGTATCTTTCCACAGGATGCGGTGGTGTTCCGTGAATGCGTGGCTTGGTTTTTGATACTTGTTTTTCCTGTTGTCTTGTTTTAGAACGTCTTCCAGGAGTTTGTCTGGGTACTTACCCGTTTTGTTTCATGTCTCTCTTTATGTAGGTGAGTTCAGTTTCTAGTTGTTCTTTATTGCCGCATATGTTTCTTGCATTTCCACGAGAGTTTTCACAATGCCTTTTTTGGTCGATGTTGAGTGGTTTGAATCGAAGCCCAGGTATTGTCTGGTGTAGGTTTTCTCTCTGTAGACCGATGTTCGTATGGATCCTCCAACCCTCTCGACTTTGACATCCAGAAACGAAGGACGCTGTTGTCCTTTGTTTCCATGGTAAATTCAATGGTCTTTCTGATTTTATTAATATTTCCCAGAAAGTTTTCTAGGTAATGGTCTCCATGATTCCATATTATAAATATATCGTCAACGTACCTTAGCCAAAGTTTAGGTTTGTGGTTAACTTCTTTAATGGTCAGTCTTTCGAACCATTCCATATACGCGTTGGCAATTACCGGTAATAATAGAGAGCCCATAGGGAGACCGTCAACTTGAAGGTAGAGGTGATCTTTTTCCTGAAAGTAGGAGTTGCGGAAGCAGATTTCTAACAATTCCATTACCGCATAGACAGGAAGGTTAGTTCTTTCATGCAGTTGGTTATCCTGTTCGAGTCTCTTTCTAAGAGAGTTGGAGGATCCATACGAACATCGGTCTTCAGAAAGAAAACCTACACCAGACAATACCTGGGCTTCGATTCAAACTTTCCAACATCGACCAAAAAAGGCATCGTGAAAACTCTCGTAGAAAAGGCAAGAAACATATGCGGCATCAAAGAACAACTAGAAACTGAACTCACCTACATAAAGAGAGACATGAAACAAAACGGGTACCCAGACAAACTCCTGGAAGACGTTCTAAAACAAGGCACCAAGAAAAACAAGGATCAACAACCAAACCACTTGTTCTCCTACCATATTTCAAAGTCGTATCGGAAAAACTGAAAAGAATCGGGAATAAGTACAACGTCAGAAGCTGTTTCAGATCTGGTAACACATTAAGAAGCCTTCTAACCAAAACTAAGCCTGAAAATCAATGCGAAAATTCGAAAATTGGAAAAATCGCGTTTACCAAATACCCTGCTAATGCGAACGCTATATAGGTGAGACCAAAAAACCGCTCAGTATTAGGATGGATGAACACAAACGCTGGAGTCAACGGGTAGAGACGTCGAAGCCGGGAGTCGCAGAACACGCATGAACGGAACACCACCGCATCCTGTGGAAAGATGCCAACGTCATAGAAAGGAACAAAACTGGTTCAAACGTGAATTTAAATAGACACTTAATATCCAAGCAAACAACGCTTTCAATTAACCCAGCGTAGAAATTAAGAATGTGTGTAAAACATTGATTTATAACAGGTTAATTCTAGAAGAATACAAAAGATAAGGGTGCACACCCATTACCAAGCTTACCTTTGACCACAGGTAGTCAAGCTTCCATGTTATGGCTTGCCTTTCCTAGTCATTTTCCTTGCTATCTAGCTATCGTGATAATGACTTCATCCATTTTAGCACCAACAGCTATTTCATATCCAGTGGAGAAGTTTGCGAATGAAAGTACCCTTCATATCAATTTCTCTCACAAAGCTCCGACATTAGCCTGTGAAACCAGAAAAGAATTTTCTTATCGTGGGAGCTATAACGTGAAAAAAATTATTGGGTGGCTCGATTAGATGGACAGAACATTATTGGATTTCACTCGACGTTATTCCTGTCCCAGTGGTTGGACAATAGTTGATAGACCTTCAATAATTTTTCTCTACTGTGTTCCACTCAACGTGAGATTGTTTGTATATATTTATCTCTTAACCTTTTCACTGTCAGTGTTATAATTGAAAATAACGATAATAAATTGTAATGTAATTCAAGTAATTAAACTTTCTGCTCCTTCTCTTCTGATGGAAACATACAGGGCAACTAACGATGAGCTTGGTGGTATTGGTATTCATCAACGACGATAGGTGTCCGAAAATTATCAGATTCAAATAAGAAAACGATAATTTTTTTTTTTTTCATTTCCGTTTCTTTCAAATCTACATTATTTGACCCCATCTTCACTTTCTTCGTTGTCTGCATTTATAAACTCGAATGATGCCTTCCCATTTTTGATTATGTTGAACTTATTACCAGTTCATTCTCTTCTGACGTTAATGATTCAAACTATGCAAGAGCAAAATTAGTGAGTGATATTCTCGTCGGTAATGTTTTGACGTTCACAAACTTATTTATATTTACTAAAGATGATAAAGAGAAATTTAATCACACAAATACTGAAAATACGGTCGTTGTTTTCTTTTATTTTAATTTCTTCATAGTCCAGAAGTTTTTTGTCACACTTTGGATATTTATCTTCACCAGCAATTATTTTACATTAACAATACACTGGAGTTTTGTTGTGTTATGATCAGTGGCGGATTTAGGGGGGGGGCAATGGGACTATCAGCCCCCGGCGGTGAATTTTAAGAGGCGGTAAAGCAAGCAGCAATATACTCGTCGCCGATGAGGCGACAAGTATATACGTTGCTTCTTGCTTTTTATATCCGCCTGTTAACCTTTTGAAGCAAATGCGCAAGTAGCGACCGCCGGCACCGCTTCAAAAAGGCTTGGTTCGGATATTTTTGTGAAAATCATAATATTTACCAATCAAGCCTTGGACGCTACAATACAAGAGCGGCTGCGGTACATACTTTTATTTGATGAAGATAAAAAAGCAGCATTCTACTCGGCATAGGGGTAATTTCGTCTAACTCAATAACAAGTAACAAAACCAGAGTTCAGTATTCAGGTTGTCGTTGGTAATGGTAAATAAATATTAAAACTGAAATTTAAAACGACAGAAGATGAATAAACAAAAGAAGTTGGATATTTGTTCTTAGGTTAAGTTGTGAAGTAAATATAATTTGATTCGTTATCGTAATGATTTTATATTATTATCATATGCTGAAAAAAAAGCAGTGAACAGGAACTTTGAAACTGACAATTGAAATTTATTATTTGGCGGCGGCGACGCGGCATTGTAATAGTTAGCCCCCGGCGTAAGTGAGTATAAATTCGGCACTGGTTATGATGTTGGGATAAAATTCCAGTGTATTCATTACTGCACCAAACGTTCCAAACAGTGCAGTGCAACTGCATTTTCAAACGTAAATTTTTGAAATAGCATTTTTTTTTTTTCAGAATCTGCTGAATAATTTTTCCAGGGGAGACGTTATGGCCATCTTCGCAAGAGTGTTGTTATTTTTCCAGTTATTTACAGTATTCCCGCTCATCACATTCATGCTGAGAACGGACATTTTGACGTGCATTGACATGATTTTCAAAAACAGGAGTTTTGGCAAATTTTCATACCTGAAAACAATCATAATCAACTCCATTGTCGTGTTCATTTCCATCATGTTTGCCTGCTTCATGCCCAGAATAGGAACTCTAATTAGGTGAGTACCTACAAATATTATTGTAATTTCTTATTTTTTTATCAGTAAATAGTATTATTACGGACCTGGTGTCCAGTGGAACCGTCGACAATTAATAAAAATTCCAAGTTCAAAGTCGGAAATATGTTTTTCTTCACGATCATCGCAGAATTTTCTAATTCTGAAACTGAATTTGATAACTAATATTCTCTCTCTTGAGATTGAAAATTTTTTTCTAAATCGCGTGCCACAAGAGGTTTTTTTTTTCATCACTTCGACTTGAAGTCAAAATTTCGAAATTTCGACTATTTTGTTGAAATTATTTCGACTTTTTGTACATGAAAGTCGAAATTTCAACTTTTTCCTCGGAATTTCGTCTTTTTTCTCGAAATTTCGACTTTTTTCTTGAAATTTAGAATGTAACGTCAACCATTCGACTTTATTGTCGAAATTTCGAGAAAAAAGTTGAAATTTCGAATCTTCTGTTGAAATTATTTCGACTTTTTGTACATGAAGAAAACTTTCAATTCTATAATTAATAGTTAGAATTAATTTTTTCCTGACAGTTCTATAACCACAGTTGCATTATAAAAATCAGAATCATAGTAACCGTGAGCGCGTATGTTATCACGAGGTGTGGTCATAGTTTGCTCTATGCAGATAGACGGTTTAGAACAAAGCGGATCAGTTTTCATTATGGAGTTTTTCTTGGGAAGGCATTGTTTGTTTAACTTTGGCTTCTAACATTAGTACAAAATAATATAAAATATGTAACTGTTTAAAAAGTATTGCCAATCTCACAGAATATCTGCTGAATATGTAGTGGGTTTGAAATTTATGTTTGTCATGATGACAGCACGTTGAAGTAGAATGACAGATGAGTGCAATAAAAACTTTATTGCACTAGTGCAATCAAGAACTTCTTTTTCCACTAAATATAGTTCAATAAAGTTTTGCTTTTTGCATGAATGTAGAAAAAATATTTTTTAAATTTCGTGTTTTCGCCGATTTCATCAGATTCAATATAAGCTAGATCGTTAAAACATAACAAGAATAAAATTTCTTCGTAGATGTTTTCTATTTTATTCCTCTTTTAAATAATCAAACTTCTTGCAAATATTGAAAAAAGTTTACTTAAAAGTACATAATTAAGAGCAAGAGTATAGGTACATTCTCACGAGTATTGTTTTTTCCATTTTCAGGTATACCGGAGCTCTTAGCGGCTTGGTGTATATATTTTTAATGCCCAGTTTGTTGAAAATCGCATCTATGAAAAAGGAAGGTACTTTGACGACGATCAAGTTGGTGTTGAATATAGCGTTGATAGTGCTCGGAGTACTGAATCTCTTTTCGCAGTTTTTCATGTCCGGCTGAGGTTTTTACAGAAGTTTTCATTGGGAATATTATATTTATGACATTTTACAAACGTTACATTATTGATATTTACGATGAGTGTCCTTATTTGATTTTAACTAATTTTAAGTTTTACATCGATTGTTATACGTATGTATGTGATATATTTTTAATAAATTGGAATTTTTTTTTATACTTACCTATTTGTAGTCATTTCCATAATATGGAAACCAACAAATGAACATTTATTTCCTTGACCTAACTCCCATATTGTTTTTGCTGCATTGACTCATAATGATTATACAACTCATCATTGGAGTGGCCAATTGCAACTGCGAATTATAATAATAATAATAAGTTTATTCAGATTCAAAATATATATAAAACAAGTACAGTTTAAAATGTTCTTATTGAACAAACAAAAGAATCACTGAAGGTGTTGTGATAGCAGCTAGCAGCTTGTGAGTGATTTTTCAGACATATACAAATACTATTCTACCAATATATAAGTTGACATCATGTAAATATATTAGTATAAAGAAATCCTAAACATAAGTGAATGATTTGGTATTAAAATATCTGTACCACAATGTGAAAATTAAGAATTTGAAGTGAATAGATAGAAATACAGCGTCAACATAAAATTTATTATGCTCTAGCGGGCGGTAAAGTACATTTTAGCGAGCGTGAAGTGGCACTTTACCGCCTGCGGGCGCATTATGGCCCGCGGGCCGTAAAGTAGAAAAAATTCTCAAATTGTCTATATTTACAAATCATTTCATGCAAGACCTAATACAAATCAGAATTATTTCAGTTTAATAGAGAAAAATTCTTCCTCTAATATTTCTTCATAATCGACATATTTCCAACATGTAACTAAGTCATAAGCCTGAACATTGAAAATGAAGTTGGTTTAGTTATTGATGTTGAAGATGAGATATTCTCTTGAACATAATTATTACATATTGAAAGCTTCGCTACAGTATCTGCATCGATACAAGAACAAGTATATTCATTTTAAAAGTGGATGGTTGATTCAAATAACTGTCTGGTATCATTCCGGCATAATCGTTGTCAATTTTTTCTGTGATGATCAATTTATTTGAAATAGATTCTTCAATATAAAAGTTCTCAGCTACTATAGTTTCACATTCCGCATACTATGTTACTCTTGATTATTGTATACATAACGTATGAAACATGTAGATCATTGGAATTCAAGTCAATATTTGTGATTCGCGTTATTAAAACCGCTGGTGCATAACATTTTGTATGTATCACGTGCGTAAAATGCGTTCATGGCCTTCGGAGTGTAATGGCGCTAGGCTGACGCCATCGGGCCATCATCCACGCCGCAGGCCATAAACGCCTACTTTACGTCCTTGATACATAAATAACTATTATGATATTTTGTTTTCTTTGGCTTATTTCTAATGGTTCTGGGGGAGTGGATGCATCACGAGGTTTTTTCAACTTCAATGACTTAAGCCTTAGCCTGTGCGTCTGGAAATGTAATTTACCTCTTGCCATCTCTTAGTTAATCTCTTTCTCCTAGTATTAAGACAATTATTTTATTTTTATTTATTTGTCCACTATCAATGAAATTTTCTATGACATTGACATCTTGCTTTGATATTTTTATTTCTTTTTTGTATTATACGGGATGTGTTATTTCTTTAATATTATCAGGTAATGTGTTATATAGTCGAGGGCTAAGTAGGAAATATTTTTCATACCTATGGTTTTTTGAGCTCTTGGTAATTGTTTATTCACGTGTGTTTTTGCTCTTGTCGAATTTTGATAGAGGAGTTTAGTGCTATATCGTTGGGGTCTATTATAAAGTATTTTCAAAAATCTTTTTTGAATTTGTATTAGTGGTCTCATATGCGTCTTATTTGCCGGTCCCCATCCTATCATTCCGTATTTCATAATTGACTCTATCATTCCAATATACATGATTTGTGCAAGTTTTTCGTTATTCACGTTGTTGCATATTTGTTTGAATCAGTACAATAATGATCTCAGTTTTTTAACGGTATTCTTTATATGACTATCCAACTTCATATGTCAGTCCATTAATTGTTATACCTAAATATTTTGTGTTATAACTTAGTTGTATATGTTAATTGGTACATAATATATTGATTTCAGAAAAATTTGATAAAGATTTGGTGTATATGAAAAAAGGCACAAATGTAGTTTTCTCAATATTCATTGTTAGGTGATTTGCATCAAACCAGTCTTTTAGATTTTTCATTTCTTCTCCTATTAAGGTTTTCATCTCTTCCTAAGGGTTTCCCGAGTAAAACACTGCTGTATCGTCTGCAAACGAAATTATATTTTCTTCAATGTTAAGGTTCAGCATGTCATTAACGAATATGATGAATAATAGTGCAGCTAATACGGTGCCTTGTGGAAGACCATATTTAATTTATCTTTGTTCATTTAGTTCATCGTCAATTTTTACTAGTTGTTTTCGCCCGTGGAGATCGTTGTTGAGAAGAGTGTGGCAAATACGTCTGATACCATAGACCTCAAGTTTCGCTAATATTTTTTGTGGCAAATCATTTGTGGACATTTTATCTCTGAATACGTATTGTACAGTGATTTTTATTTATGAAAAAAAAAAATACTAATCTTGACTCGACCGCTTTTTCAATAATGTAGAGATTAGGGACACTGGCCGGTAATTTTCAATGCGGTTTTTTCCCCTTTACTGAAGAGGCGCTTTGTAACTAATATTTTGAAATTTTCCGAGCATATGCCAGTTTGGAAAATATTATTTACTAGTGTAGTCAGTAGAGGAGCTATAATGTGTATTGTTGTTTCAAGCATTTCCGATGTTACCCAGGTGCTTTGTTGTTTTTTAAGCCTGTTATATATCCCTTGATTTCGGTTTCATCCGCAGGAGTTAAGTAAACTGATAATTTTGTTTGCCATATTTTTCCCTAGATCAGAGTAATAGTTGTTGAAATTATTTGCGAATAATTTTTTATTAATGTACCGTCATTTACTTTTATTTCGTTTATCTGTTTTTTTTTTCTGTTTAGAGTTCATTACTGTTTTAGTTATTTCCCATAACTTTTTGTTACAATTTGCACTTCGTTCAATTTTTTGTCTTTAGAAGGTTTGTTTTGTTTTTTAATTAGAGTTGACTTTATTTCTGTATGTTTTATATTGTGTTTTGAGTTCTTCATTTTCTGTGTTTCGTAACGTATTTTGAAACATTTTTTCTCTAGTTTCTATGGATTTGATCAAACCATTGGTGATCCATTCTTTCCTTTTTTCTATTTATTTTTATTTGTATTTCTTCTGTTGATCTTTCTATTGCCTTTTGATAGTTTTCGATAATTATATTGCAACACCGGTTCACATCATTTGTTGTGTAAAAGTTTTCCCAATTCGTTTCTTCAATGCATTTTTTTAGTTTTACAAGATTTATCTTTTTTATAGTATTTTTTTGTTTATTTTTCTCCAGGTGTATCATTTATGAATGCTAGAGTTGCAAAGTGATTGGTCAAGTTTGATCGTAGAACTACTGGAATCGTGGGTTTGTTTTCAATATCTTTCGTTTTTAGGAAAATATGGTCAATGTAACTAGTTACCAGGTATAGACAACTCAGATATTGATAACTGAGTATACCATTGACGACTTGGTATAATCGATTTGGTGTTTCGCAATGTCAACAAAGAATGTTGTCATAAGCAACTTTATGTTGGCGTCTTGACAACTTTTTTGCAAATTTTGAAAACATCTATTCTGAGGCATTCATAAAATTTGCAACCTTGTAAATGATCCGGAACTTCATGCAATTTTGAAAAATCCAATTAATTTACAAATTAGAATTTTGCAAATTGCATGAAGTTCCGGATCGTGTACAAGGTTGCAAATTGGTGAATGCATCAAAATAGATGTTTTCAAAATTTGCAACAATGTTACAAAACTTTTGTAATTATTTCGAGACCACCTTCATCAAAAAAATAACCACGTATTAAAAATATACATGTTCCGGTCAACGTAAAAGGTTGCAAATCTGCACAACTGGAATATTTTTCCGATGAATCTGCCAAGGTTGCAGAACTTTTGGAATTTTCTCTTATGATATATCAAAGAAAAACATTATAGGCCGGTAAAAAAAAATGTTCCGTACACTTAACTTGGTTGCAAACTTGATTCATGATATGAAATAATATATTCAATACTACTCCAAGTTTGCAGAACTTTTAGAAATTTCTCAACGAGTATACAGCAAAATTAAAGTTAATTGCCATTTTGACAATGTTGAGTACTTCGGAAGAGGTTGCAAACTGAGATTTATTGCTTTCTCGATCTACCATTCACTTGACCAAAGTTTGAAAACTTTTGGAATTAATGTGAATTGATTGTCTATTTCTACTGGCCTAATACCCCAGATGAAAACTTTCCGATACTGGATACTCAGGGTATTTCCCTATTTTATACGAAGGCGTAGAAGGGCCACAGTAATTATTTTTTATAATTCCGACTTACCATCTCGTAATTAGTCAAATTCAGACACAGTTTTATGTAGTAGGAACGGGATCGTTCATTTGCTTGGATAACAATAATTATTCCTCTAATTATTCATTATTCAACAGGATGTAGCTCGTGAGCCAGTCAAGACATTGCAATTTTTATGAACTTATTTACTTACCATAATTACCTTTCGTATGAGATATCACAAGGATATATTGTATGGGTCACAAAAACATGTCGTATTTTTGGAATAAATCCCTTTTACATACAGAATCGAATTGTTTCATGGTTTTCTCAAAAAATATTCTTTTATATTGAGGTGGACTTCTTCAATGGCAACTTACAGTGCTAGTCTAAAGTCCGTTCCCCCCTACTAATTTTTGAACCACCTGGTATATCGCAACGAAATTTGGAAGGCTGAAATAGGAGATAAAAACCTACTTTTTCATAAAAAAATTCCAGCTGAAAGTTTCAAAATGGCATAGAACACCCGATATATCATTGCATGATCGGTTAGGGTTAGGTTTCTCTGAGGGTTGTTTCCACCCCTGACCGAGAAGAACACCGGGTTATGATCCGAAGTAAACTCGGGTACTGATCTCAGCTCTGTGATGTCTGAAACGTTTTTATTTACTACCAGGTCGATGGTGGTGGGGTTAGTGCCGTTCCAGGGGAAATGTGAGAGAGAATTTATTGACTCGTCAGAAAAAGTTTCTCTCTCCCACTCATTCGGATCATGGAGAAAGTAATAGGTGATATCTCCATAGTCTTTGGAGATAATAGCGTGTTGTTGGATCCCTTATGATCGTCCCTAACCGATCATGCAATTATATACCGGGTGTTCTATTTAAAAAAATGATTGAAGATGGCGCTCACCTGCCATTTCGAAACTTTTAGCTGGAATTTTCTCATGAAAAAGTAGGTTTTCATCTTCTATTTGAGCCTTCCAAATTTCGATATACCAGGTGATTCAAAAATTAGTAAGGGGGGAACGGACTTTAGACTAGCACTGTATATTATTGTACATATATGTTGTAAGACTTGTAATATATAACATAAACAGATTTTCTTTATTTCTTCCTGAAATGCTATTTTTATTTTATGAGAAATATAAAGAACTGTACGAAGGCCTAGAAGGGCCATATAATTTTCTGAAAATATTTTTCACTAAAGTTGGTCATCAACTTCGAGAAGGTCATTTTGTCTATGTTACATTTAGATGACTTTCTGAATTTTTTGGCTTCCCTAGTCACCGACTCATGCTCTCGCGTTGAGTCAGAACCTGTATGGAAAGCACTCTCAAAATATTCCCCGAACATCTGCGCTTTCCCCTTTTCCGTCATTGCTTGTGCGCGGCCATTTCCCACGACTGGTATGTCTTTAAATCTCAGGGAATGTCGCGCACATTGAGGTTTTAAAGTTTCCTCTTCCAGGCCACATGCCCGTGAGTCTGGATCAGGTCACTTATTTATCTGCCCAGACTCAGCATGTTGCCTTTATGTAGATGATTTCTCGTATTTTGTCAGTTTTTCCATTCGTTATTTTTGAGTTTAATCAAATTAGTGATGTAGTCTGGAAGAAGATCCTTGTCCTCCCCCACTGCCTTCTTCCTGGTAGTGGCGTCCCATGCTGCTTAGATGTTTCCGATCAGCCTCCAAGTTTCCTCCTCCAGTCTCTCCTCCGGAATATCAGGGGCGAGGACTGTTTTTTTTATTCATCACCCCCCGGTACTCTTTCCAGTCTGTGGTGGAGAAGTCGTATATCATTCTCTTTCTCTGAGGGTTGTTTCCACCCCTGACCGAGAAGAACACCGGGTTATGATCCGAAGTAAACTCGGGTACTGATCTCAGCTCTGTGATGTCTGAAACGTTTTTATTTACTACCAGGTCGATGGTGGTGGGGTTAGTGCCGTTCCAGGGGAAATGGGTTGGTGTGTCATTGTGACATTGTTGTTTAGGAAATAATCCCAGAGCATATTTCCACGGTTCCACTGGGGACTCTTCGCGTTGAAATTCCCGGCTAGCAGCCCCATCTTACAGCTCGGATGGTAGTGAATCCCCTGATTTTCAGCTTATGTTCCTGCACTATACCAATCTGTTGTCTGTGAACAAAATCCGCTACAAGATGGAACTTGCTGCGGATTCCGTTCACATTGAGCATACATGTCTTTAATGGCATCTAAAAACCATACCTCCGGATACTGTCCATCACCCGCCAGAAGGTGAGGAATTTTTCGCTGTCGTTGCGAGCCGTCTTCAGACCCTCGATGATGTCATCCATAGCCTGCAGTAGGCCTTCGATGTTTATCATGTCATCGATGGTCTGGTGCCTCTCCATTAACTGACTTATCACGTTATTCGCGAAAGTGGGAGTCTGGTGGTTGGCCCTCTGCTGACGGGGGGAATATTAGGATAGGATTGGGAAGGGGAATTATTTACCCTATGGATTTCTTTCAGTCTTCTTTCATGGTTTTCATCTCTTTTGGACTCTGCCTTCGCTGTTCTGCTGCCGCTCCTCTCTCTCTCTCGTTCGACGCGCCCACGCGTTTTCTTCTACTGGTACTGGAGGGGCTGGAACATACCTCGGTCTAGCAGAGGTGGACTTGGCTTTCCTTTTTCCCTGAGTCTCTAAATGGAGCTGGTGACGTGGTCTTCTGACGTGGGCTCCACCGCAATTACAGCAATGGTTCTCGGCGTATTTCATGCATCTTATGGCCCTTGTGCAATTTGATTGGGCATGTCCCCAAGCCTGGCATCTATGACATTGTGTAATTGCCCTGTTACTCTGTTTTATCTCCTATTGTACCAGTACTCTATTTGCAGCTCTTGTGTTCTTATTGAGGAAATTGACCGTTACCTTATTTCCGGTCTGGACTATGAACAACTGCCTCGCCGTTTTGTTGATGGGTGTAATGACGAAGGTTTCTAGTCTTTGTTTTGCCAAATCTGCCTTGATATCTTCCATTTCACGGCTATGGTCCAGCCCCTTCACGATGAATGCGTGCTTCCTTTCCTCCGGTAGGGTAAAGGTGTGGAACTCGACTTCCGCAGCTTTCAGTGTGTTTTTCAGTATTTCGTTGTCCTCGGCCGATTTGGTGTATATCAGTGAGGACTTACTTGTGTTCTTGTACTCCAGGTCTCCCTTGATATTTTTATGGAGTAAAGTCTTCGTTGCGTTGTCCACGATGATCGGTGGACATTTCTTCGTGGTTTTCACAGCCTTCTTCATCGCTACCGGAGGCGCCTTCTCTTTCCCTTTTCGAGAGGTGGATTATTTCCTTTCCCCACCCTTCTTTTTCGGATTGATGCCTCTAACCTGATCTTCAACCACTTCTTATTCCTCGGAGCTGTCGAGTACTTCGAAGGAGTTGCTCGTGGGCATTTCGTTCAGGTTGAGGGTGACGAACTTCTGTTTGTTTGCTCTGTGAAATCTTCGTCTTGTTTTCTCTCCCCTTTGCTGGTGGCGGGCCTCGGGGATTTTAATATTTCCAGCATTTTGAGCAGGTTTTCTTTCTCCTGCTGGAACTCCCTGACATAGGTCTCTCTAAAGTGATCTGCGACTTCCCTAATCTTCCTTCCTCAGATTTCCAGCCACGGATACTCTTTGGGCTCATCCGGGACTGGCCTATAAACCTTGCAAAACTGTGATACTTTCTCGTTTACTTTTATACAAATTTTCTGTTCGATATTTCTCAGCTGTTCGTTTATTTGCGTGTATTACAACGCTTCAGGGTCGTTGTGGGTTGTCGGGATGGCATGCCGTCTTCCGTCCGCCGAGGTGCTTCCTCCTGGACTGCCGGTGGGTGCGGAGGATGCTGCCGAAGCTACCGAGAGGGATCTCCTCTCCTGGAGAAGTTTTAGCCTCTCATTTCTCGAACCCCGTTTTCAACTTTTTATCAGGGGTGAATTCACCAGGCCTTGAACTTGCTTGCGGAACGTATTGAAGGATGAATCCAGGTCCAGCGGCTGCTTTTTCTTACTTTCCGTCGGTATATCGCTGTTGGATGACGAGCTACTGCCCTTGATTTTCCGCTGGTATGCGATCTTCTGGGGTTTCTTAACATCGCTGCGGTACTAACGTGCTACGTACTCTAATTCGTAGCACGGGAATCGCTGGGCGGGACCTGTTTAGCAGAAGTGGGCGTGGTCTTCTGCCTGGGTCTAAGCGTTGGATCCCAAGAGCTAAGGGTAAACCCACGTATTTCCAACGGAAGCAACCCTTTCTCCTGCTCACCTGATTATAAGTGCCTCACGAGGACGCACTTTATTAGTTCACACACAAAATGAAATAAAAATGACGACACAACCGTCCAGCTCGGCGGCTCGGACAATATTCAGCAGTTTCACACAGGTATTCCATCAGATTTGGTTCAATGTCCAACGTGGCCTTAGCCAGAAAAGTAGTTAGATATTACAGATGAATCACATTTTTCAATTTGAATGAAGAATGTTCTTCTTTTCACCATAAATACCTCCCAATAGGTTATTTTGAACGAAGGAGGATAGCGACTAAAGTTTGTCTTTCAGCCGCAAATGATTCCATAACTAATTTTATAAACATCCTGTTCATATTTCCAAACAAAAATCAAAATGCAATACCTATAACAGGTTTATGTTAAAAAACAATTTTCAACTTATTATTGCAGAAGAAATATTTCCATCATTTCCATCTTTTCCATTCTTGCTGTGTGAAATCTCTTCTGAAGAGCCTGCTTCCCAATTCTTTTGATTTTCCTGATGAGCTTGGAAGAGCGAAATAGATTCTCAAAATGTTGGAGATCTAATGTAAGATGTGCGTTCCTTGCATCAAAGAAATGAACGATTTCTGTGAGTGATACTTTTGAATAGCATTTTTTCTTTCTCATACATTTATATGAAAATGCAAATTATCACCTTCAGATTTTTTTTTTCAGTTAGGGACGTTTCACAATATCTATCAGATGTGGTTCAATGTCCAACGTGGCTTTAGCCAAGAAAGTAGTTGTTTTCCGTTAGATATTACAAAAATATAACATTTTTTAATTTCATTGAATACTCAATTTCATTTTGATTTTGATTTGAAAATATGAACAGGATGCTCATAAAATCAGTTTTGGAATCACCTGCGGCTGAAAGACAAACTTTAGTAGCTATTTTCCATCGTCCAAAGTAACGTCCTGGGAAATGTTCATGTTGAAAAGTGGAACATTCTCCATTCAAATATTTTTCGTAGTCGGAATTTTATTATTTTCTGGCTTCGAACTCGGAATTTTAAGATTTTCCAATGCAAATTTACAAAATATTACAATTTGGGTCATATAGCTGCATAAGACCATTAAGTATTCTGTCGATGAACTGGATCTCAGTTTCAGCATAGAGGGAGGCTCAGAAGTAGGTCCTTCCGGAGACTCATGAAAATGACTGAAACTCAGTTTTTTTGTTTAATGGAACACCCTATATATTATTAACTATTAGGAAAGCTGTAACAATTTCCAATTTAATTGTTTATGCTTTCCCTATACGTATCTCTTATAGTTTGATGGTTATGATCAATTACGTTATGAAATCATCTTGAATAAAATAAATACTGGATAGTGATTCATACCGTAGGCTGTAAACTTCATTCTGACAGAGAACTGACATGTTATTCCTTCATTGTCATCTGGAATTCAAGTTGCATAGGTGTAAAGGCGGATTTAGCGGATTCATAATGCACAATTTAGCGCGTATGCATAATTTTATTTCACTGTGGTTGAAAGAATAGAAAAAATGAGTAATTCTGAGTGAAAGGATAGTCAGTGATAAAACTGTGGATTTCTTTAAAAATTTCATTTTTTCCTTCCTTTTCAGTACACAGCCGGATAAAGTTATGATTATGCACTAAATTATGCATTATGAATTCGCTAAATCCGCCTTAAGAGTACTATGGCAAAAAATATTTACTCAAATATGGTCTTGACGGATTTATTTACCATTTATGGTCAATGTAACAAAAATGTCAGCAGAACATGCAGAGTATGATGACAACGCAATAAATGGTTTGGCAAACTTATTTCCACGGGAATCCTCAAGCTTCCATTCGTGGTACAGTTCACGATTTAGGTGTGAAACTTTCATCAGTTCATAGGATGCTGAGGGAAAATAGAATGCATGACTACAGATGTCATGAAGTTGAAGCTCTCAAGCCCCAAAACGCTCCACAAAAGATTGAACCATGTGAAATGTTGATGGTGCGTACCCAAGCAGACGAATATATTCTCAAGAAAATAATATGGACTGATGATTCAAAATTTTCGATAGAAGGTCACAATTGATGTAGTTGATGTTCGCATAAGAAAGTATTTGAAAACGAATGGTCGACATTTTGAACATTGAACATTTATTGAAATGATTGACCACCGCTACATCTCTCTAGATTTATTAATACACATGTTCAACTTTGATACTTTTAGCTTTTCATGATACAAGCATTTCAAAATTTATACTCAATCTAATAAATTTTCTCAAATACATTCGAAGTAAATCAGCACACTTTTCATTAAACTCTCTGCATGTTCTGCTGGTATTCTAGTTACATCGACCATAAATGATGAATAAATCCATCAAATCGACATTTGAGTAATTATTTTTTTCCAAATAAGTACTCTCACACTTATGCAACTTGAACTCAGGATGACAATGAAGGAATAACATGTCAGTTCTCTGTCAGAATAAATTAGGTTCATAGCCTACTATAAACAATGCTACTATCTAAATCACTATCCAATATTTATTTTATTCAAGACGATTTCATAACATAAATTATCATAACTAACAAACTGTACGAGATAGGTATAGGGGAAGTATAAACATTTAAATTGGAAAATGTTACAGCTTTCTAAATAAGTGATAATATACAGAGTGTTCTATTAAAAAAAACTAAGTTTCAGTCATTTTCATGAGTCCCCGAAAGGAACTTACTTCTGAGCCTCCCTGTATGCTGAAACTGAGATCCAGTTCACTTGATAGAATACTTAATTGTCTCATGCAGCTCTGACCCAAATTGAAATATTTTGTTTTGCTGCTGGAAAACATTTTGTTATTTTTCAATGATCAGGTTTTGCATAAAAAGTTGACAAAATAAATTTTATCTCGAAAACCGTCACAGATAGTTATAGCAAACTACTGGGGAGACTTTAAGAATTCCAAAAATGAAATAATATACAGAGTGTTCCATGTGAAATAACAAAGTAGCTACTACTTTCTGATACAAGCACTGATACAATACACTGTATTGATGAATATATTTCAGACGGATAGAGCATGTTTGATTATACACGCCCAAAAATTGTCTATACTTTTGTTCTCCATATACTTCTAATGTTCTATCGACTGTGAAACATCCGGTATATGGTGAATTGACACATAAAAACACTTCACTTATTTTAGGTTAGTTTCAAAATATCCCAGTTCTTTATATTTCCCATAAAATGAAAACAGCCTCATTCCAGGAAGAAATAAAAAAAATGGTTTATGGTGTATTACAACAATTATATTTTATACAATAATACGTAATTCTGATATAAAATAACTGAACTCAAATCAATCAGTGCGAATAGTTGCCATTGAAAAAGTCCACCTCCATATCAAAGAATAGTTTTTGAGAAAACCATGAAACAATTCAATTCCAAAAATACATGTTTTTGTGACCAACCCCCTAACAAACGCAACCCCCTAACCCTCTAACAAACGCAACGGAATAACACAATATCCTTGTGATAGCTTATATGAAAGGTCATTATGGTAAGTAAATAAGTTCATAAAAATTGCAATGTCTTGATTGGTTCACGAGCTACACCCTGTTGAATAATGAATAATTAGGGGAATTATTGTTATCCAAGCAAATGAACGATCCCGCTCGTACTAAACAATACTGGCTAGGTATAGTTTATCCAATCTCACTGTAATACTCCGGATTAACACTTCCATGACTTCGCCTCTTTGAACGTACTTGCCGACCATAGGCGGAGATATTTTCTCTTGCTTGGATATAACTTTGCGTATTGCTTACTGTATAGAAATTTGCGAATATAATGTGTCTTGTTCTTATAATGAATAGAATTAAAGGATTGCGCGTGTATGGGTACGGGACGTTGCTCGTCACTTATTGACAAGTTATCTGACACACCGAAAACAAGTCGTTCAAAAAAATAGAATAAGAAAACATCAGGAAACATTGTTAATTTATTTGCTGGTACGGCTATCTTATATACACATCAAAGTCGTGGCAAGACTTAATCATCATAATCCTCCGAATCAGACGAATCACCCATGTTTATGATTACTGGTTGAATGGATGGCAAAAGTAAATATTCACGTTCTTTTGAAATCACATGTAAAATGCATTCTGTCCAAAGATCTTTATATTCCTCTCCTAAGATTCTCCTAACGTATTCTCCGCTTAGATTTGGACATTGATTGATGTTTGACGTAAACCTAATATTTTCATACAATATTTACCATTATGTTTTTAAAACAAATTATACCCGAAGATACGCCACTGAAAGGTGGCTGGTCAGAATTTTAAATCCCTTAACAATGGCCTTACAATGGCCTAATCCGACAATTAGATATTTACGGGGTGGAACTACCTAGCGAATGAAGAAAACCGTTGCTTGCATGTTTTCCTAAACGTTCTACATCAAAATTTGCACGAGCCTCCTTGTATGGATTTTGCATACTAAATGAGGTTTTATTATTGAGCTGAAGAAAGTCATAGTATACTGAGTTTGGATAAACTATAATTTGTAGACTCAGCATTGATAACTCCTAATTCCGAGATAGTAAGTCGGATATAATTCCTACTTAGTAAGTCGGAATTATAAAAAATAATTACTGTGGCCCTTCTACGCCTTCGTAATTTTGTCGTACCAGTGTGTGTCTGTTACAAGATCCCCCCAAATTGTTATGCGGACTTGTAGTCTATAGCATTTGCAGTGGGGGTTGTCAGCAAATACAATTCGAATCCAGGACCAGAACATTGGACAGCTGTCAAACGAGTCCTCAGATATATGCAAGGTACCGAGAACTTCAAACGCATGTACTAGCCCAGTATTAACACCAGAATACATGGCTATTACGGATGCTGATTATGCGCGCGGATGATCGAGATGATATGAAATCTACGAGTGGGTACATTTTCAAACTTGCAAATGGTGTGATAAGCTGGCTGAGTAAAAAGCAACAGACTGTGGCAAGATCTACAACCAAAGCCGAGAAGCTCAAGCCCAAGAAGCTCATCAGTGGCTGTATCACAGACGAAATTCAACATACAGACGTAAACTATACAATCACCATTTACTGCGATAACGAACAACTCAAACAATTAATTGTATTCATTTATTACATGTTTAACTTTTTTTTCCTGCATCATGATCCTTGTCAAATACTCTAAAAAGCATATGAAATCTTCAAGATTAAAACACGCTATGCTAGAAGGTTTGAGGCTAGGTAACAACACCGCAAGTCCTCAATTTTATCATATGAAATGCCGCTTCTTGACAAATTTTTAAATCCTTCCATATCCTTTTTTTTCCTCGAGTGCTAGTCCTTTTTCCAGCTACACCTCAGCCTCTGGCTTTTTCGACACCCGCATCGGAAAAAGTTGTAACTCGATTTTGCTCATTTTACAGAAGAGGCAGAAATCTGAAGATGGTTAATTTTTTTTATAAAATATTGCTGAAATGTTATAACCAAAAGACTTTTTTTTAGGGGTGAGTATAGTTCCGGGAGCATCTATTGGTATACAATTTGATTGAATCAGATATAATAATAAACATAAGATAATGGTAGTTAAAACATACACATGTATTCCCTTCGACAATGATAAAGACGTATCTACGTCAACAACCCATTCAACTCATTTACTTCAACTGCGATAAGGACGTAAGCAAGCTGATTACTTCCTTATCATTGCTGAAAGAACATCTATTGGTGTGCCGATATTACTACTACAGGTAAGATATTATTCAGAATCTTTCTCGTCGTCTTCTTTCTTTGATGAGTATTTCAGATTACTATGATAATTGTGATATGCTTCTGGTATTGCATGTATTTTACAACAATGCAGAAAAACTCAAAGTCATCTCCACAATTTAATATAACAATACAATGTTATATTGTAATGTAGAACGATCAAATACTATCGATCAGAGACAAATTAAATTTCAGAAAAAAAACTATCCTCGAACAGGGATCGAACCTGCGACCTCTAGTAATAACACTTGGCAAACTTTGCAGTTTGCAAGGTGTTGGTGAGTTAGGATGTTAGAAGGTACTCATTCATTATCAATAATCATCAATAGCCAGTATCATAGTAGTACCTGTTTCGAATCTATATAGGAATCTATATAGGTTCATCATCAGCTGAATTCAAATTCTACAAGAAAAGAAGAACAAGGTAACTATCAGTAATCTAATACAATATAATATTACTTACATGGAGAGGAAAAATTGTTACATGGAAACTTTAATAAAATTCAAAATATGTCACATGTTCTCACTAGGAGTTATGTGGACACAAAACATGACGTGTTTTTATTTTAATAATAAATTCAAATAAGGAAAGCTTAGAGCCTATATCCCCTAAATCAAAAACAATAAGGGAGACTTAGAGCCTTCATCCATATTATATTTAAGATAATAATCATTAGCCACCACGTGGATAATGAACGAGTGAAGAGAGAATGACAGTAGTGAATTGAAAAAGAAGAATCATCAGTCAAGAATGTTTATTAAAGTCAAAATTAACATGGACCAATGACAGGAGAAACGTACACACAGAACGCAATTGAAGAAGAACCAAATCTATCATCGCAGAGTATTCTGAGCAGAAAGATCTCATGTCTTCTTCAGTATCGGAAAGTTTTCATCTTGGGTATGGTGGTTTCATGAGAGCGTAAAGATTAGCTTGCTATATGTTGAGAGTGCATTACAATTTCTCCTCGACTCACTCGAGGAAGGGATATCGACGTGCATTGTGTCGCATTTCCACGTGGTCCGTTTGCGTCGGGTGGGGTAACAGGAGAAGCGCACGGTAGTGCGTTTCTCTTGTTTATATGGTATTATCATAACATTGCGTTCCTTGTTGCTCGCGTAGAATTCTGTCTATACACCAGATAAATTGTATCCGATATATACTGTATACACACCAAACTATTACAATGAACACTTTAGTGTAACACAAATATGTGAAGATAATGGATCCGTACGAACACGACAGAACACAAAGTGAAACATTTATCGCCCATTCATGAAAAGAGGACAGTCGCAACACAGAAGCAAACAGATCAACTGTTGCGTATCCGAACAGAAACAAAATTACCAATGGACAACGTTTCTTATAGAAGATCAAGGTAGGAAAAAAAAAGTTAAGTGAGTTAAAAAACTTTTTGCAGTCGAACTGTACTTGTTCATTGTGAGAAATAACGTTGGGATCAGTAATAGCGGAGTTGATTTCAAAAATTTCAAGAAAATATGAGTAAGATACCTATTTGGCAAACATGTAAAATATCTTAGTCGGTATTGATATCAACTTTGTGATTTTAATCAAGAATATATAATTTGCAAAAGATTTTTTAGTATTATATTCATCTATATGTGGTTTAGTTTAACATGTTCCAAAACTCATATTTTGATTTTCATGCCACTTTGTCCAACAGGGCAATTTGGTTGTGAACGAGAAATTCTGTAAACACCTGATTTATAGGAAATGGGTACTTACTTCATGTTTAGTGTTGACTAAACATTTTGAAATAGAATCCGTATTGTAAAAAGAAAAATTAATGTCGTTGTCAAACCTTCTAAAAATATTTGAGATGTCCAGTGAAGCTTTATCTTAATAAGGAATGGAGCAATAGTTATTGGACTGGGATCTAAACTACGATTAAGAGATTTGGACCTATGTTCGTTATAGATACTATTGATTAGATGAAAAGGAAAACCATTATCGTGGCCTATTTGCCTAATAATGTTCAACTCATCATTGTTAAAATTTTCAAGTGACATCGGGACTAAATAGTCTGTGACAGAGTGAATTAAACTAAGCTGCACATTTGTGAGAATAAGGGTGGCAAGAAGAAAAGGAACTAACTAAATCTGTATGGGTAGGTTTTCTATAAATTGAAAAATCAAGTTTGGTATCAATATATAGACAAAACCTAGAACACACACCCGATGGTTGATAGCGATAAAACGATATCATCGTTGAAATTTGTTTTCACAGTAGTCGAAATAATCCATATTACCTAGGACAAAGTGGTAACCTAACGTTACAACTCTTCAATGTTTAATGTTCAGTCTGTCGACTGAAAGAGACGTATTATACCAATATACCAGTATCTTGATTCACTATTTTTTTTACCAAATTTTCAACACAAACTCTCTAAGATACGTTTTTGTTCTACTATCTATATCGGGAACTAAAAGAGGTACAGTTACGTCGATTCCACTGGCATATATGTAGAGCTTTTAATGCTGAAAACGCCTATGGTAGAGTCGGATCACGACGTAACTCAGAGTTACAACCTTCTTCGATGCGGGTGTCGTTTGGTGTTTTTAGATACGTCCTTACTTTTTAGAAACAATTATAAATGTTTGCAGTGCTATATTTCGGAAACTGTAGACTGCATCGAGTTTAAATTATGACAAATTCGGCATTCTTTAAAAACAGTAAGAGTAATGTGAAAAATTAAAAATTTCTCAAAACCAACCACGAAATTTTGTTGTATAGGTAACTCCATCAGATTGTAATTTATGACATCAAAAAACATAGGCAACAATAATAAAATCTACTACTGGATTTGATTGATTTGAAACCGGTTGCCTGTGTCACAGGGCCTATGTCAAGTTTAATAATTAATTTTTTTCAAAGAACCCATCAACAATGAAATATGGCATTTTTCAAAATCTGACTGCTATGGAATAGTTAGTTAGGTACTCTTTGCTATAGAGGATACATTCAAGTTAAGCTCACTGAACGGTGTCATGTAACTAAGTCGATCATCATTTCTAGAGTTTTGGTACGTTTGTGCAACTAGACGTAACGCAAGAAGACCTGCATTGTCAGGGTCGTAGAAGGGTAACAACCCTCCAACATTGGCGCAGCCACGGGGGAGAGTTTTGGGGCTACAGCACCCCCCCCCCAGCCACTAAATTACTACTGTTATTTATAACACTCGAATGAAGAAAAAAAAAGGTCTGGTAACTGATGAATTGTATGTTCAGCCCCCCAAACTGAAATTCTGGCTGCGCCACTGACCCCCAACCAAAACACATTTTTTAGGACTTTGTGCACTACGGCAAATATTTCTCACCACTACCTACATCTCTAAAAAATGAAGATTTGTAACTTTAGAATACAGAATAGGTATATATATTTGATATATTTAAAAGAGCAATTCTTGTATACTACCGCTACTTTAGCGAAAATTAATGTTACTGGTCTATTATGTGCGAAAGCACCTGTAAAATATGAGAGCTATAAGTGGATGGTTTCAACAATTTTTTTGGACTAAAATCTCCAAGGATGCACTACGGGAGTTTTGGGAACACTCTCAGTAGAAACTATTGTGCTTCTGTGTGAGGTTTCATGAAAAATAACAGTGTTGCGATATATTAGGATCTCCGCGTGCAAAATCGCGTATTGTCGTTATTCACTGATCCCGATTTGTCGTGGTTGTCCACTCGTTGCACAACAATAAATACCCACTGCGTGCATTTGTAGATATAAAGAAAATCATCCTACGACATAACCAGTTTCCTCCAAATGATTTCATTTAGAACCCCAATCGTCCTAAGTACCGACATTTCATGAGTACCGGCAATCATTGTAGATCATAAAACTTAATTTCAATCCATCAACTACATTAAACGAAGTGAGAAAGGGATACTGTCTGTCCACTTATTATTTTTATTCAAAGGTGGAGCGTTCCTACACTTATTAAAAGTAATTTTTGGAATCCACATATCCATATTTCATTTAGTTTCCCACTTATTTCTATATAATTATAAAGTGGTCGTATTTCACCCTGTATATATTTCGGGTATATCGGAAACGGCTCTAACAATTTGGAACAAATTTTATATTTAGATTAGGTTTTGCTTTTTGAGTTTATCTTAGATGCACTGGGGTAACTGGACAGGGGGGGTAACTGGACAGGGGGGTAACTGGACAGGGGGGGAAACTGTACAGGGGGTAACTGGACAGGGGGGTAACTGGACAGGGGGGGTAACTGGGCCATGGGTAAAATAAATGAATATGTGTGGAAAATTTGAGTTGTAGTGTAGTGTACAGCTGGTTTATGTTTTATTTTTCCAGAAACAACATTAACGTCACTTGGTGTCATTTTGTTCGTATGCATGACAGGTTGGAGAATTTTTCAAGACGTATTTCTGTTCACAACGTGCTGTTGAAGTGACTTAATTTGTTTTTTTTTGTAATATTCACTACTGTAACATACTATTAAGGTTAGTTCTACTCATAAATAAGGTGTTTGGAATGACTCAACCTCTAGTGTTATTTCAGTCATGGGTATCTGGGTCATGTCATTGGACCCAGGGGGGCCCAGCTACCCCAATAGCAGAAAAAATAATTTGAAGGAACCAAGTAACCCAATTCTGTTGGTTGTGTTGCAGCAAGGACATTACATACAGGACTGCTGGATCCCTATCGTGACGTACCTCAGTGGCCCCCTACCTAGTCCATTCCCCCACTCAACAACTTGTTTTTCATACGGAGGCCACCGCATTACGTCATTTCAAGGTCATTTCTGATACAAACATGGGAGATAGGAATCCAGCAGCAGCGTTGCCAGCATCAGTGCCAAAGTACTGAAATCAGTGTTTTTTAACCGTTTTCAGTACCTAAGTGCCACTTTTTTTGTTTCAGTACCTTTTTGATTATAGCGATGAAAGAACCAACCATACTGTGTTAATAATCACTGGCGCTATCTACAAACTGCTTTAAATACTCTTCATTGTCATTTGCAGACTGAAAAAAAATTTTTGGCAACATTGCATGACATTTGACATTGAATTAACACAGAGTATAATAATTCTGAAATATGACTTTTGAGATAAACGCGCGAAAACCGTTAACTCGCTAACCTGTGTCCTGTGCTGTGTTTATTTATTAATATTATGAATTATGAGTGTATAGTGTATATCTTTCCTCTTTCCTTTCCTCTAATATCTAATGTATGTACGTGCCCACGTGGCTCAAAAATTAATGTATGCTCCCCGAACGTGCCCTATCATATGGAACCATATCCTGAAGGTAAATTAAAATGTTATTAATTCAATAATGTAATGTTTGTGGTTTGTTTCATTAGGATTATTGGATTGGTATTTGGTAGTGGTGTTTGCTCTTTGATCATTTAGTGGTGTAACTTTACTGTTGTTCTTTTGATTTTTATCAAATAAAAATACTTTCTTTTTAAATATTTGTCTCTATTTTCCTCTTGTTTACAACTCACTCTCTTCAACTATTTCTTTTTCAATTTTTCTATTTTAAAAACGTCAAGAAAACTTCAAATCAAAATTCATATACAAGGTGAATAAAATAAAGAATAATAAACATAGATAAATCTTCCTCAACATTCTGCCCCCTGGTGAAGACTTCTTCACTTCTTCTGCTCCCGGTGTACATCCAATTTACAAAGTTTTGCAACAGGTCGTCGATAGGTGCCAAGTTGCGTTTTTACATCTACGACTCTAACAGTACCATCTCGTCCAGGGTATGTAGTTTCAATCTTTCCCAAAGGCCAGGTATTTCGTGGTAGTGAATTATCCACAATGAGAACAACATCTCCTTCTTTAAAATTTTCCACTTTCTTATGCCACTTTGTTCGTTTATCAAGTTCAGGCCTGTATTCTTTGATCCATCTTTTCCAGAATTGTTCTGCTAGAACCTGAACTGCTTTCCACTGTTTTCTAATATCAATATCTGGATCATTCACAGTGTCAGGAAAATCTCCATTTGAAGATCCAATCAGGAAGTGATTAGGGGTTAGACTCTCTGGTGCATTGGGATCTTCTGTGGTATATGTTAATGGTCTTGAGTTCATCATGTGCTCGATTTCAGCTAGGGCTGTCTGCAATACCTCATCCCGTGGATATTTTTCTTTTAGAATCACCTGTAGACTCCTCCGAATGGATCTGATCAACCTTTCCCAGCAGCCGCCCATATGAGACGCTGTGGGAGGATTGAAATGCCAATTTAGTCTTCTCAATAACATCTCATTTTCAATTTTGCTTCTATCCAAATTTTCTACAAGTTTCAAAAGCTCTCTGTCTGCTCCGTGGAAATTAGTTGCGTTGTCTGAATATATATCTGTCACTGAACCTCGTCTTGCAATCAGTCTTTTGATGGCCATTAGGACTGATGATGTATCCAAAGACCAGGCAACTTCTATGTGAACGGCTCTCGTGGTCATGCATGTGAAAATGACACCATACCTTTTTTCATGTCTCCTACCGACTGTCACATAAAAAGGCCCAAAGTAGTCTACTCCAGTTTTTGTGAATGGTTTCATAAAAGTAGCTAATCTAGATACTGGTATCATTCCCATCTCTGGTGTAACAGGTTGTGCTCTTCTATTTTTACAAAACTGGCAATCTCTCCAAATTTTCTTCACGGAATTCCTCAATCTAGGAATCCAGAACTTCTGCCTCATTTCATTAATAACGTATTCGTATCCATTGTGCCTAGACTTCTGATGATAATGATCTATCAATAATTTTGTAAACGGGTGTCTAGCGTCCAAAATGATAAGATCCAGCTTCAGTTCCTCGTTATATACTCCTCCAGGTATTCTTCCTTTCATGCATAAAATTTCATTTTCCAAATATGGTGATAGTTTGTAGATTTTGTTGTCTTTTCTAATTTGTTTTCCATTTTTCACAACTGCTATCTCTTCTGCGTAGAATCTGTTTTGTACCTCTTGATACCAAAGTTTTTCTGCATATTTTATTTCTGCCACTGAGAGATTATTTTTGTTTTTTGCTTGATTTCTGCAGTTTCTGATGAACCTCAATACCCATGCAGTTGTTCTGACCAGTTTTTCATAGCATGAAAATCGTTCAATTTCCGGTAGAAATGCTGGAGTCTGATACTGATGAACAAAGAATAATTTTTTCAATTCCAAATTTTCTTCACAAACATCCATATCAACTCCTTTTTCATTGGGCCAAAATTCTGCTGATTCATGTAGAAAATTCGGACCATAAAACCATCTCCGGGAAATATTCACTTCTCTGTTCATTCTAGTAGCCTCGTCAGCAACATTTTCCTTCGTTGTAATCCAATGCCAGCTATTCTTGTCAGTCAGATCTCTTATTTCGCCAACTCTGTGTGCTACAAATATTTTGTATTTGATGTTGTCAGCTCTTATCCATTGTAGCACAGTTTTGGAATCTGTCCAGAAATAGATTTTATTAATGTCTATTTCAAGTTCCGCAACAATCGTGTTTGTTAATCGAGCTGCTAACAAAGCAGCTTGCAATTCTAGCCTTGGAATTGACATACTTTTTAGTGGAGCAACTCTGGTTTTTGACGCTACTAAAGACACCTCCACCAAACCTTTTTTCTCAAGCCTTAGATAAACAACGGCTGCCAAGGCTTTTTCGCTGGAATCACAGAAGGTATGTATATCTGCAAAATCGCACGCTTCCAGACTGATAGTAGTTCCATAACTTCTTGGAATTCTTATCGAAGGTATAACTTTCTGAAGTTTGCAAACCCAGGGATTCCAGAATTCATTCAAGCTGTTTGGTATTTCATCATCCCAACCAATTTTGATTCTCCAAATTTCTTGAAGTAAGATTTTCAGTGTGACTACAATATTTCCAAGGAATCCTAGAGGGTCATACAGTGACATGGTGAATTTCAGAAGTTCTCTTTTCGTTGGAATTTTTGATCCATTCAAAATATGGCTATTGACTTTTCGAAAATTAAATAAAAATATGAAGAAATCGGATTCTGGCATCCACTGCAGTCCTAAAACCCTTTCAACACGATTCTGGGTGAATTCTTCAAGATTCTTCGTGGATTTTGATCTCAAATTCTCAGGTATACTTTCTAATACTTCTTTTGAGTTGGATGTGAAATTGCAAATTTCGAAACCTCCTCTTCTATGGACTTCTATGACATTTTTGATCTGTTCGATGGCTTCCTCTTCTGTACATTTACTGTCTAGATAGTCATCTACGTAATGCTTTTTTATTATAGCTTTTGATGCTTCGCCGTACTCATTTTCATGTTCCTTTGCATTTCGGTTTTTGATATATTGGGCCAGGCATGGAGAACAAGAAGCGCCAAACGTCATAACAGTCATCTCGTAAGTTTCAGGATCTTTCTCTCTTTCTTTTCCCCTCCAGAAAAAGCGTTGAGCTGTTCTATCTTCCTTCCTTATCACCACCTGATGGAACATATCCTTAATGTCTCCTGTAAAGGCTACTTTGTTCTGTCGAAAGCTAATAAGAATTCCAGTGAGTGGTCTCAGAAGGTCTGGTCCCTGAAGCAGTTCAGTGTTTAAGCTTACAGTCTTTGTTTTTGCTGCAGCATCGAATACTAGTCTCAGCTTCTTCTTGTTTTCATTGTAGACTCCAAAATGTGGTAAATACCACACTTTTTTACTGTCAGTGATTTCATTTTTGTCCAATTTCCTTGCATATCCTTTCGTCAAGTATTCGTCTATTTTTCTACAGTATTCATTAGCAAAATTATCGTCTTTTTCCATCTTCCTTTCCATACAATATAGTCGGCTCAGGGCATTTGGTCGATTGTCTGGAAATTCAACATTATCGTTTCTCCATAATAGTCCTGTCTCGAATCTGAGACCAATTCTCTTAGTGGTTTCTTCCATAATAGTTTCACACCTTGTTTCTTCCTTAGTTTTGGCAGTTTTTTCCGAAATTTTCACCCCAAAAGATTCAATACTGAACGATTTTTTCACCAAATCATGTAGTTCTTCATCCTTTTCATAATTGCAAATGTGGTATATAAATGCGTTTCGATTTCGAATGTCTACCTGCATTCTACCATGAACTGTCCACCCTAGCAATGTTTTTGAGACTATTGGACCCTTATACTGAAGTTCAATAGTTTTTCTCGGATTAAGCAGATGGCAGTGATCTTGGCCGATAAGAAGCAGTGGTTGTTGATTATAATATGATTCAATATATTGAAGTTCTGGTACATTCGGGTATTTATTTCTTAATCTGCTGATGTCTAGTGTTTGTCTTGGTAGCTGCATATCTTTAATCGTTCTAACTCCTCTGAGTTGATAATATTTGGTTGGATATTTTGGGTTGGCTATCTCTAGTTCCACTTTCCTGGAGTTTTCTTCCTGATGGGTTATACCATTCGTCCATTGATAGCATAATGATTCTGTTTTTCCATCCAATTCTAGTTGGTGAGCCAAGTTAGCATCTATTAGGGATATCGTCGATCCATCATCATAGAAGGCAAATACGGTGATTTCTTCTTGATGGGATTTTATTTTTATAGGCAGGATCTTCAACAAAACATTGTAATCCTCATTTTTTGTCAAGTTAACATGTTCATTTTGGATTTCATTATATGAAATTTCTTCTGGAACTACATTTTTATTTTTATGAAGTAGAAAGTGGTGTAGACCTTTACAATTATCTATTCCACAGTAGTTTTTCTTGTAACATTTCGATTTGAAATGATTTGATTTGAGACAACACATGCATAACTTTTTCTCAGTGACAATTTTCCAACGTTCATCTGGAGATTTTAGTTTAAATTCCTCACAATCTTCTAGTTGGTGATTTTTCTTGCACATAAAACAACTCAAGGCATAATCTTTTTTTGATCGGGAAATGGAAAGAATGGTGTCTCTTTTTCTGAAACTTGGTGGACTCCTCCTTAACTCATCTCTTTTTGCTATGGGACTTTCAATGTAACAAGACATTTTTGCCTTTTCTTTCAGCCATTCAGAAAATACTTTCAAGTTGATATTGTTGGGTTGTTTCATAAGACATTGTCCCCAGTCAAGACGTAGGAAATATGGTAATTTTCTGACTAGTTCTTCTAGAAGCTGTGGGTTATTCAAATGGGAGTTTACTTCGAGTACTTCTATGGTGGATGTCAAGTTCAAAACAGCATTTGAAAACAATATCAAAGAATCTATTCTTCCTTTTCCAGGTGACATGACCTTTTTCGCTTTCTCTATTAACATTGAGATGACAATATCAGGTCGTCCAAAGTTCATTTCCAAGCATTCCATTATAGTATCTATGTTGCATGTACTTATCAGCAGTGGCTTAACAATATCTCGTGCACGTCCACGAAGGCATTTCTGAAGTCTTACCAGATTTTCTTCATTGGTGAATTTACAAGTGTGGGTAGACTTTTTGAACTGAGAAATGAAGAGAGGCCAATCTTCTGGATCCCCACTGAATAAAGGTAAATCTCGTAGGGATTGGCGTGCAAGGTAACTGACTAATTGTCCATTTGAACAGTCATGTGGTCGGGGAAAACTCGTTTCATAATTTTTCCCGCAAGTATCGGTGTGTTCCCTGATTTCATCAGTAATTTCATCACAATGAAAGTCTTTCTTATAGTGTTTGTAACTTTCTTTCGAATATTCCTTATAACTTCCAAAATCGTTGAGTTCAGAATCCTCCAACCAATTTTTAACTTTCTGGAAACTGTTGATTGTATCCTCAGGTACAGCAAAATATATTTTGGAATGTTTACTGCTTGTGCTACTCAATTGCAAGTCTAACTCCAAATCTATCAGTTCTTTTTCTCTTAAATATCTTTGTTCCCGTATTCTTCTTTCCTCTTCTTCCCGTTTTTCTTCCAGGTCAGCTTTTTTCCTAGCAGCCTCTAACTGCAGCTGCAGAATACGTCTTCTCGATGATGAACTTGTACACACATTTGATGCTTCTTTCTGTCTGGAACCACTTTCATTTCTTTGGAATGTGTTATGAGCTTCTGGAAATCTGTTTGTTTCTACTTGTGAATATGGCAATTGCTGTCTAACCATACTACCAGCAAGATTCCCTCCTTCGCTACACTCAGCTAAACCTTCAGTGGCTCCTTGGTTTCTTCCATCTTTGTCATAATGTACTTCGATCTCGATTATGGACTTTTTCGACATTCTCTTTGTACTCCTAAGTGCTCTTTCTAATTGCTCGAAGGACCAATGTAACTTTACTGTTGTTCTTTTGATTTTTATCAAATAAAAATACTTTCTTTTTAAATATTTGTCTCTATTTTCCTCTTGTTTACAACTCACTCTCTTCAACTATTTCTTTTTCAATTTTTCTATTTTAAAAACGTCAAGAAAACTTCAAATCAAAATTCATATACAAGGTGAATAAAATAAAGAATAATAAACATAGATAAATCTTCCTCAACAAGTGGGATTCATTAACTTTACTCCCCATGGACCCCTGGTATAAACAGAAACAGACTAATATTATTAGGTATGTTTGCATTTTTCTTGGTTTAGTAATAGAGACAATTAATCACAATGTTATATGTTATGGGTTTTTTTAAATGTCAGTTTTATTTGTTTGTTTTTTTAAGGTCTCTAATAAAAATAAAATTATTGAGCCAGCTAACTCAGAGTCTGATCAACCCTCAACTTCGACAGATTCAACTACTGCTGGCTGCCATGAAAATTCAGAGGATTCAGAAACTTTAACAAGAAGGGATTCAGAATTACAATCTGAGAATTCGGAGAAAACCGACTATTGCAGTGAAGATTTGACAGAAACAGTTGGACCAGTTATTGTATGTATTACGTATTATGTTAATCTGAATCTAAAGATTTGAATTTTCAGAGAAAAGCCAAATTGAAGAAAAAGAAATATATTCAAAAGTGTCGTGAAGCCTATACTGAGAAGTTTAACTGGTTAGTCAACAAAGATGGACAAAGTTATTGTAAATACTGCCAAAAATATATATTTGGTAGTTACACACACTTGTTAAGACATGAAAATAGAATTTTTCACAAAAAGAAAACAAATTCTATCAAAACGACCTATGATATGAACACTTTCAAGACAAAAGTAGATGAAAAAAAGGTTTTTTCTACTAAAGTAAAAGAATGTGAATTAAAAATGACAATGCTAGTTATTGAGCACAATTTGCCAATGCTCTTGATAGATCACCTACCAAAATTAATGTCATCTGCAGCACCGGATTCAGAAATTTTGAAAAATGTCAATTGTTCACGAACTAAAACTACTTGCTTGTTAAAAAATTTTCAAGAAGAGAGTGAGCAAAATGTTGCATCTATTTTAAAAGACAGAAAGTTTTCACTTATAGTAGATGAAACAACTGATGTTACTGTCAAAAAATGCCTAGCTATACTTGTAAGATATGTAGATATTAACCTCGAAAAAGTCAGAGATAGGCTTCTTGCACTAGTGGAAGTAAAAGATGTCAGTTCTGAAGGGATCTTACAGCAGATTTTAAAAATAATTGAAAATGTAGGGATACCACTTCCAAATTTAGTAGGATTTGCAGCAGACAATGCATCAGTTATGATGGGTAAATACAATGGGGTACAAGCTAAGCTTAAACAAATAAATCCTAATATATTTGTGATGGGCTGTATTTGCCACTCCTTGCATCTTTGTGCATCTGCCGCCGCTGAAAAGATACCTAAACAAATTGAGGATTTCGTCCGTGACATATATAATTATTTGAACTGTAGCAGCAAACGAATTGTGGAGTATAGAGAATTTCAGGAATATGTTCAGTTGAAACCTCATAAACTTTTGAAACCAAGTCAGACAAGATGGTTATCATTGGAAGTTAGTATGTCAATGTACTTAATTTTATTTGTGTGACCAATTTTATTTTCCTTTTCAGGCAGTAGTGAAGCGTACTTTGGAACAGTGGCCAGCTCTACAATTATTCTTTAGTGCTGCCATCTTGGAAGACAATTTAGTGGCAGCGTCTACCATTCACAATGCCCTAAGCAATATTATTTATAAGTTATACTTGACCTTTCTTTCATATATTTTGCCAATAATTAATAAATTAAATGTAGAGTTTCAGGCAGAATGCCCCCAAATACACAATATTTATGATAGGATTTATACCATATCTAAAACAATTTTTAAGAATTTTATGAAAAATAATTATATTGATAATACTCCCTTTGAAAATTGGGATGAACTAAATCCAAGGGAATATAAATCCCTTGATGAAATTTATTTAGGCGCCAATGTTGATATCCTTATAAAATCCCAAAGGCCAAATCAATGTGATGTTCATAATTTTAAGTTGAAATGCTTATCATATTATATTGAACTCTGTACACAAATGAAAAAAAGGTTTCAGAATCTAAATTCTTACAAAACATTTGAATGTTTAAAGCCAAAATATATCTTGGAAGGGAGCTCAAGTGTAACAGATTTATTGATTCGGTTTCCAAATACTTCTAAAACTGAAGAAATCAGCAGTGAGTTTAGAGAGATTTCCAATTTACCTGAAACAGTTAAAGACGAGTTACGAAAACTTGACTTTGAGGCTTTTTGGTTCAAATTATTCGCTATGAAAAATGCGGCAAATGAAAAATGTT
Source organism: Chrysolina haemoptera (assembly GCA_958298965.1). Classification (NCBI taxonomy): domain Eukaryota; kingdom Metazoa; phylum Arthropoda; class Insecta; order Coleoptera; family Chrysomelidae; genus Chrysolina; species Chrysolina haemoptera. The sequence goes on along the minus strand of OY282584.1, from coordinate 19,589,780 downwards.
TTGGAAATGTTTGTTTATTTATCTTCGACCTAATTAGTCTTCCACACAGTAGTGCTTGTGCTGAAAGAATTTTCTCTCATCTTAACAACATCAAAACGAAAAATAGAAATCGACTACTGCCTACCACAACAAACTCATTACTATTAGGCAAAGAAGTTTTGAACAACAAAAAATGTTTTGAGTGGACTCCTTCAAAATTTTAGACCAGTAGTTATTGAAAAGAGACGAAAGTTCTTGAGTTTTCCATCCTTGTTGCCAGGTAACGCGCTCTGTGATTGGTCACTGTAATGGCATGAAGTGTTAATGTTATTTTCTACTGTAGCTGTCAGACTGCTGTCTTGTCATTTTAACTCCCCACCATCACTCCCGACCAATCACAGAGCAGTCCCTGGCAACAAGGATAGAAAAAATTAAGAACTTTCGTCTCTTTTTATTGACGTGTACAAGGCCATTAAAAATCTCCGATACGTTAACATAAAATTTTGTATCAGTACTTTTTTTCCCCAACCAGTACCAAATTTTATCACACTTTAGTACTTTTATTTTGGTGCTGCTGGCAACGCTGTCCAGCAGTCCTGTGTGTAATGTCCTTGGTGTTGCAGACGATGGTCCAGGACTACCAAAGAAAGACCCAAAAGAGAGCAGGGTTGGCCAACTCTACTGAAGATTGTGAGCACACTGTTAATGACGAAACAACACGAGGAGCTGCTGCTTTTTACAGTTTTCCTCATAAACAAAAAGTGAGAAATGCAAAAAATATCAAGAAGATAAGAGAAAAACACAAATTTTTAAGTAAAAAGTCACACAAGCTAACCTTTTTGTCAACATTTTTTTCATAAGCTAATCGACTCATATTTTTTCGCAAGTACATGTAGGAAAAATAACGGTTTTAAACAAAAATTAAAATAAACACAGTCTTCAAACAAAGAAAATATCGTAATATTCCAGATCACCAAAAGGTATCCGAGATTCACTCAAATCTTCAGGAGTTTACAGGATTCCATGTAGTTGCATGTTTTAGAGGGTTAGAAATTATGCCCTTAAAGCTGTTGTACATTTTCAAGTTGTTCGCTATGCAAGAGAGATAATTGCATTCCACTCACCTTGCACCAACGGAAGGTCTAGATCAGTGATTCATCAAACCCCAATTTGGAACCCTAATATTATACTGTGAGCGACAAGAAAGAGATACAAAATTCAGAGATCCTGGAAAGACAATTTAGACACAACAAAACAGTAGGTATACTATTTTGAGTATTTGTTTCCTTCCAACATTTATTCCTTTTTATATAATAATATACTTATATTTTCGATGCAACATGATACTCTTATCTGAAAACAACTTTTACCCTTACTGAGGGACATTCATTATCATTATTATTGTTGGAAGAGTCAGTGCTACCTGCTTCCAATCATAATTTTAAAGAATAATGATAAAAAAACACATTTCTAACAAGAATCACACTGCATACTAAATGAAAATGCAGTCATTCCAAATTTCCCTTTGAAAGTAAAATCAAGATAGCACCAACATTACTTCATTAAATAGTCAAGAGGTATTCTACCATAATTATCTTCCGCAGTTTCAACAGCACCATACTGGACTAAGAAATCGTAAATTTCTTTTCGGGCGTTTCTTGCAGCACAGTGCAAAGGAGTAAGGCCAAGTTTATTACTTTCATTCACGTTAAGTTTCAACACATCTAAAATAAATCGTACTGTTTTGAAATTGCCATCACAAGCAGCAAGATGAACCAAACCATAATCACAAATGTTTTTGGCAAAAATGTTAGCCCCATAACTAATTAGAGTTTGGGCAATATCAATATTATTGCCCAGTAACGCCTCATGAAGAGGAGTATTGCCACAATTATCCACTTGATCCACATTACAACCTGAAGTTAACAACACTTTAACAACTTTCAATCTTCCATGTAGAGCAGCAACATGAAGGGCTGTTCTTCCATTGTTTGTCTTTACTTTTACATCCAAGCCATTTTTTATGAGTAGCTCCAAAATTGTTTCATTGCCTTCACGTGATATCAAGTGTGCACAAGACCATCCATCCTTATTTTTATAGTTAACGAGACTTTGGTTTTCTAGCAGTAAATTAACAGTTTTCGAACTATTCTTGGAGTTGACTTTGGTGCAAGCTAACATGAGGGGTGTCCAGTCAGCTCTTTTGAGAGCATTAACATTAGCACCATATTGCAACAGGACTTTGCAACTTTCTAACTGGGAAAATTGTGCAGCTTCATGTAAAGCAGTTTTATCATCCTTATTTTTGCAATCTACAGCTACTGGTGTGAAATTTGATAAAAGATAATGAATTATATTGATGTGTCCCAATCTAGCAGCACAATGAAGAACTGTATCCCCAGTTTTCTCATAACATATTTTACTCCAGTGAAAACTGCTATATTTATTTAGAATGGATTTCATGTACACCATATCGTTTTTCTGTGTTTCTTTCATTATTTTTGCCATTTCTTGCTCAGTAGGTTTTGACTTTGACTCTTCTTCCATGATTATTTTATGTTTAATGTTTGTAATGTATTTAAAAACAAACAGGATGTCACACTGATCTTTCCATTTCCATTCTTCATATATCCAACATAGTTTTTCTTTCAAAGTCTATAATATACCTATGGTTTATCTTTAATATTTGCCTATAACTTATTTTGAGTGATACAAGCCCCAGGTAAAGCACCTAAAAATACATTTAAAAAAGGATCAATTCAAAAAATTACATAACTACCGACTACATGCACAATATTAAATATTTTACAAGTAACAATTTACCCACTAAAGATTTGCTTTTACTCATAATCAGAAAAAATAAAACATTTTTTTTCTAGATCATTCAAAATTCAAATTCATTTATACAACGTTGTCAGCACTGTCACTGTCAGCAGTAAATAGTGTTTGTGTTTTAACAGTGGCGGTTCGTTTGTGAGAAAGGCGGGAAACATGAAGGAAATGTGAACTGTGAACCCTGTGAACACTTCAAACTACAACGGCGTGTCTTCCAACGAGTTCGAAACAATTGAATAGAGGGAGAAGTAAACAAACCAAAGTGTCCTCTAAACAATGCAAATTTTCCTACGTAAATAGAGAAAATAACGCGACCGAATTGGTTGAGACAATCTGTTTGTTTCCCTGGCAACCGAAATAGTGTTTGTGTTTTAACAGTGGCGGTTCGTTTGTGAGAAAGGCGGGAAACATGAAGGAAATGTGAACCCTGTGAACACTTCAAACTACAACGGCGTGTCTCCGGTAGTTCAGCAGTAGTGCAGTGAATTTTGTTGGTGGCGATTGTGTCTATTCGTCAAGTTTCAATTTTATTATTTCTACTTTACTTTTATTTGTACTTGTGGCTCTTTATCTTGATAAGACAATATGGTGATGTCTTGTATTGTTTGTAAAGCTCGAGCGGAGGCATCTCATAGTAGATCTTTCCATCGGTGAGTTGTTGATCAAAGATTGATACCGCCATATTCCTCAATTTGTACGCCCAGGTTTAATATGAAATATACTAAATATATCGGTCTTTATGAATATAATATCTGAGTTGTGAAAATGTTATTGTTGTTTATATTATATATGTATACTCTAGTAAAGAAACGATTCACCTATACTCGAGTTCGTAAATTGTAGATAGTGACCCATAGATATGTTCTACGGTTCATAATTCATATAAGGCAGGTCAAGAAATAGAACAGAAATAAAACCTATCAAAATATTCATAAGAGATGTAAAAGAATTTCTTATGAGCCAATGTTTCTACTCTGTTGAAGAGTTTTCGGACAGCTGATTCATGCTCTATTTTAACATGTTATATATTTTTAATATTCCTTGTCAACATTTGTATCGTATTGTAACAAATTTAACATGTTTGTAATTATTGTATTTTAGCCTTTACGTTTCGTATTTCTGTAAAAACAGCTTATGTGATTAATAATATTATATTATGATACAAGTATACAAGTGAGCCTTCACAGCACACTCAACGAACTCAAGGGAACGACCTGAAGCTGACTAGCTGACTACACTTAAATGTTTCAAGTGCTTTAAAGGCACTTGTACATATGTAGAATGCATTATTTTTTTTTGAAAAGGGGATCATTCTCCATGAAAAATAAAAATGTGATTTATTTGTAATATCTAACAGAAAGCAACTACTTCCCCGGCACAAGCCACGCTGGACATTGAACTACATCTGATAGATATTGTGAAAAGACTCTAACTGAAAAGGAAAGAAAAAATCTGAAAGTGAAAATTCGCATTTTCATCCAGATAACTTTTTTTTATTATTCTCTCTAGTTTTCATTGAAAAAATCATTGAATAAATTAGATAAGGAGAATGTTATTAAAAAATATCACTCACGAACTAAAATCATTATTTTTTATTATGCCTGCATCGAGACTTCAAGAACAATGTTGGATACACAAACAGTCAATAAGTAAGTAATGGATATCTAATGTCACTTATTGTTGAAATTGAGACTTATAGGACATTTGGTATGATAACTGGGAAAAACCTTTATAGTACTGTCTTTAGTGCACTCAACAAGGATTATGATGAAGGTATAATCAAAAGTATTGTATTGTATTGCTTTCATCGAATCGCCAAACACGCTTTTCTCTGTAGTCTGTTGAGTATAGCGTGAAGTTTATAAAATACGTACCAATTCAGTAATCTGTATTTCTTTACATTTTCCAAACTGTTGTGTAATGAAAATATAATGATGTTTGTTCATATATTTCACAAATGTGTATATATTACTATATTCATTTGATTACAATTCTTAAACTATGGAATGTTTTATTTCTCACTATTTAATTCTGAACTTTCACGCCACTGAAGATGACTGCCACATTTGCAGTTGAAAGGTTTGAAGATTTTAACCAAAGAAGACCACTTTAAAATCCTACCAAAACATTGACGCCAGTAATGAAAACCTACCTTCCTATATTATTACATTAATATCATGAAATTCCTGTATTGTCGTCGGTCCTTGATATGCGTGTCAAATTGCAGATTATTCGGACGATTGAAATTGAATTTAAAAATTCGCATTATTATTATTATACAATGATATAATGAAATTATTTTATTGTTGTTGGTCCTTGATATGAATGTGCTAAATTTTAGATTATTCGGACGATTGGATTTGGGCAAAAACTTAATTTAAAAATTTTCATTATTATCATCATTACATTAATATGAAATTCTTGGTTTGTCGTCGGTCCTTGATATGTGCACCAATTATTATTATTATTATCAGAAAAATCGCGTTTTCTCAAGAAAGATACTCAGAATTCAAGACCTTACTTGAAAGCAAAATTTATTTTAAATTATAATATAGGAAACAAGATCTCTAAACATTACAAATAGTGTTCAATTTACCTGTAAAGGAAGCATGTTTTCAAGTAAGTTGCTAAACGTAACTCTATATGTGCTGAAATATTTGTGACGAAATTATAGTATTTTCGAATTTTAATTTTCTATTATTATCCCTTTGAAAGTAACCGCCACTGGCGGTGTCATAAGCTAGTGGGCTGGCGTTCCCGAGTTGCGTAGTAGTCAATTGTTTGCATTATTATAGGGCCAAACAAAGCTTTCACGTTTGAGTAGGAATGCTTGATCTAGTATATATGAAATCGGTGTGCCCGCCCCATTTCATTCGGATCAAGTTGTCATTCTTTATTTGAATTAGGGTCCTTCTTACTCTAAATGTAAACAAACTGTTCATAACGTTTCACCACCCGTCACCCCCCCTCGCCAACAAATTGTATAGATAAGAATAGTTCATGTTCACTTCAAAACACGTATTTGTGTACGTATAGCTATGTCTTCTATTATTCTGAGGTTGAAGTTATTTGGGTGTTTTTGAATTGCTTCCCAGAATAGTCTTGGGTAATATGCAGGTAAAAGCCAGGTAATTTGCACAAGATCTGCATATTACCCAAGACTATTCCAGGAAGCAATTAAAATTCAAAACACCCAAATAACTTCAACAGAACCGAAGAGGGGTTACGCCTAAACAAAGCGTGGCTACCTGTTCTCAGAAATGTAGAAATAGCACACCGTACCTAGATGAGTATATACGGGGATAACTAATGATCCTCGAGGGGCACCTAACACAGTGGACCAATCCCAAACCAGTGCACCGACACATAAATACTGGTTGAGACGACGGACATCAAACAGTGAACAGAGTAACTGTAAACATATGTCTTGAAAATACCAACTACACGTGTTTGCGAAACATCTAGTACATCGCATAATGAACGTCGGCCTAAGAACAAGAACCCGAAAAACCATCATTCAAGCAACGAAGGCCGCGAAAGCCTTTCACAATTTGTATAGGAATGTCTTTCAAATCAATTAATCTGGAAACGAATGCTTGAAATCGAATATAAATTACACCAGGTTTAGAATTGTGCTACACCTCGATGCAAACGAAAGAACCTAAATTGTTGCAAGAAATTGTTGACGAATCTATAATATTATAATATAATTATTATATCACTAAATTAAATTTGTTGTCAAGAAATTGGTAATCAAGGAGAAAACCGTTAAAATAGAACATTTTCGTACCATCAGATTGTCGGATAGTCATATAGTCACCTGTCCGATAAGTAACCACAGACAGCGTTGCTTGAATGCAGCCATCGACAGAAAATCCCCCCAATATTGAGCTGATTTTCATGTATACTATATTCAACGATCCGATGGCTCTAAAGTTCTAATTGGTTAAATTTGTATCCAAAATATTTCAACTTTCATCCCAGATATCACGATGACCATGTTGGGACTAATATGGGAGGTGCCAAAATTGTCCGAGGGATGTTCGTAGGTATACCAAATAAGTCCCTGGGAGATGAAAATGTTACCAAAATCCGCTTCGTTAGGATGTTCCATGCAAGTCATGGGGATGAAGCAGGGATACAACTGCATCCTTATGATGTCCTCAGGGTGCATGTCTTATGACAACCATGGGATATCCTGTCTCTGATAAATGATGTCCTGAAATACTGAAATTATGTGTGTTATAATATAGTTCAAACCAGAATGAATTTTACATGTTTTTCAGGAATGGATTCCTGAAAATAACCATATTGTGAACTTCATGTTGGGCCATATCTTCTGAAATGATTGAGATCGCCAAATTTTGTAATTCATTTTCAAGCTTTCACAGAACCAAACTACCAAATGCAATAAAAAATTTCCTTAAACTGCAATAAGCCATTCGATCATAGAAAACGGTCAGTAAGAATGAATAAGGACTAAATGAATGAAAATATTTGTAAATATATATATATATATATATATATATATATATATATATTTCCTCAAATTTTTTCCATGAAACAAATAGAATGAATAAAAATTTTTGCTTGACTTAACAAAAAATAAATAAATAAATGAATATTTGCACGATCATTTTCCTTTGAAAGGCAGCCAACTCTAATGAATGGAAGTTTGCCTCGGTGTTCCATTCTTTAATTAAGCATTCGTCTTGATGCCTTCTGAAAGAAAAAAAATCACTTTTACACATGTCATGTATGTATATGTATGTGGGTGTTTGTATGTATTTGTCTATCGACCTCATGCCAACCATTATGTCTGTTCCGCTTTTGTTTCTCAACTCTTATTAATCATGCCTAATGTGCCTAATCCACTTTTCTCATGCATAGGTACATCATTCGTTAGTCAATCCTGATGTAAGATATTGATGAATAAATTAATAAATTCAATAACTCACCTCAAAAATCAGACACAAACTCACTCACAACTGCCTACGAAAATGGCATGCGGCGTAGTTCTTAGCACAGACCACCTACCCCTAGACGATTCACGCAGGTTAAGTGACCATGAACCTTTTTTTTAGTACCGATACCAATCTTTTGGGGGCGCTGTGATCTGTAGAGTTGTTCTTCGTTCTATGCTTGGTTCTAACACGTTCGTCTTGTGGTCACAGAACCCATAATTATGAGTTCTGTGCGTGTGGTATCAATGGTCATGTTAAATTTAAGAAGAAGAGAGTACTGACAACAAAACAAAATGTATATAAATAAATGGACTTCAACAAATAATATTACTTATAGAACTGTGTTTCTGATAGTGAAAATTGTTATTGTTAGTGTGATTTAAAAGTGTTTACTGTGAAATTCTGTAGTGATTATTCATTTTCACCATTCATCATGGTTTACCACAATAAATGTTGCGTTCCTCATTGCGATGGCTCTAATGAAATAAGGCATAGATTCCCTGATCCAAGTAAAGATTTAGTTAGGTTCAACAAATGGATACAGGCAATCAATAATTTGGAACTGTTAGAAATGAATCAGAAAAAAGTTTATGATTCTAAAAGGCTCTGTCATCAACATTTTGAGTCACAATATATTTCTAATTGGTCTCACAAGTTATTTGCAAATGCTGTTCCAACACTAAATCTTCCTGGTGAGTACAAAACTTATTCATGAAACTTGAATGAATAAAATGCCTGATTTTTTTAGGTATAAGTTCAACTGGCTCAAATGATATATGTGACACTCCATCAACATCCACCAAATCCATACAAAATATTTCAAGCAAATATTCTACTGAAGCAAATACTCAACTGTCTGAACCTGGTGATTCAGTTATTGGGATTTCAGAATGGACTAACCCTGCCGATAGTATCAAAGGTAATGAATATAACTTAATTAATACAGTAATGAACTTCTCGTCCTGAAAACTTTCAAAGAATCATCTCCCGAAGTTTGTCAACATACTTAATTAACACCCTGTATTTACATTTTATTATATTACATTCACATTATAAACTGTGTGTAAAAAACTTATATTTCGGTAGTTTTTTTTGTATCAAAATTCAATATTTTACTTTAAAAATATGAAACAATCTACAACACTGTGATTCTATTATTTAATCTTTAATTGGTTATAAAAGTGAAGATATTTTTATTAAAAACATATATTTAGATTTCAAATATATATTTTTTTAGGTAATACAGGTAATGCCCTATTGCCACCATATCAGTTACTGAAACAAACTGGAATTGAAAGGCATACAATAACACCAAAAAAGAAGAAAATGTACGAAGCAATGAAACAACTGCGCAAGAAATATACAATGGAAAGAAACAAGAAAAATTCTTTCAGACGTAGATTATTCAAATCTGAACAATTTAGAAACAAACACCACCTCGAAGATAAACTTCGACAATAAACCACCTTTTGACTTGAAAGTGTTTTTTTTCACCATTACCACAGAATATCGAATACCTAATATACTATAAATTAATTTTTACATTTTTTGAAAGTTTCTTATGTTGTTTAAACTTCATACAACACTTGATATTTGAAAAACTTTGTAGTCGTGATATCAAGTGTTGTTTGAGGTTGTAAACAACATTATGAAACTCACGAACATCTAAGTATGTGGTCTGTGTATTAAATTCAAGATTTGAATTTCCCGCATCGTCACGGTAGTACCGATACCAATCTTCTGGTGGCGCTTATTTCAGTCTTCATTAGTTAGTGTTGTGGTGAACCGTCTAGGGGTAGGTGGTCTGTGGTTCTTAGTGACTTCCTACATCGGAATATTTTGTTTTGTTTCGTGTTCATCACGAGTGACGACATTTCGTGCAGTAGTGCCAACTGAAAATGATGAATGTTGTCCCACAGACATCGATGGGTACTATCGATATGTCGAGTACAGATTTTACATCATTTTAAAAAGTAACAAATTACAAAACAAGGAACTTTAATATTTGTAGGGTTATGTACTTGACAAATATCAGCCTTTTTTCCCTAAAATGTTCTAACACTTTGAACTTTTTGCTCATTGACCTTGAAACGAACGTTCTGTCACTGCAACGAATCAGAATCCGACGAGCATTGATGGGATAAATATTCGGGATGTCCTGATGTGGAAGAGACGGATGATCAAACGAGGAATTTCTGAGGACATCATAAACAATATCAACTGAAATCCTTTTTTGCCACCCAGACTTCAAATTAGAGGTTAACATCAGTCACGTGGTTTGGATTCCCTAAGGGCCGGTATTATAAAAATGTTTGACAGTTAACTTTAATTTTAACAGTCAAGTTAACTTTTACTCTATAATGTCAGTTTTATAAAGGTCCCATTTTTTATTTTAAATTTGCTTTAATGTGTACAGATTCTCTGAATAATCGAAATCGATTTTTGAATTATATTTCATTCCACAAGTTGAAATAGTCTAATCGATATCTACACATTCTTGGTCGTCCTGGCCTTCAACCAGTATCTTCATAGTCGGTTGAAAGTTCCTCAAAAATAAAGTGGATACAACAATAAACTCCAGTATGTGCTAAATTATTGACAGAAAAACTGTCGAAAACCATCATTTCCTACAAAGTTAACTACAACTGATACCTATTCCACCGCGGATAAAGTTAACTCCTTCATCTAGAAGTTAACTGCACGATGTGGCGTCATTTCACAAGTTAACTTCTAGTTTTCTGTCAAAATAGTTTTATAATACCAGCCCTAATTCAATCGAGTGAAAATTACACAGGATGTGGAAAATTGCTACACCTCGATGCAAACGAAAGAACTTTCAATGTCAAAACTGGCAACAGTGTCGACTTTTGGAATTGACAATTGACGTTTTAATGATTTTGACAACATATCATCTTTGAAAACAATGTCGTTGTGATTAATCCGAATTATTTTGTAAAGTTATTTGCTTGTTATAATTGATTGAGAAGATCATAAACTGAATCATCGACGATATTTTCAAAGTACGAGTGAAGTTTTAATTGTGTACCCATTGTAATTTTTAAAGTCTTCAATGTTTGGGAACCTGAGCAAGCCTACATTTGGAACTGCGTCTCCGAGCACATCGTTTGGTAAGTTTCAGAATCAACGTAAATCTGCAATTATAATACAATAATTTAATTTGTTTTAATGTTAATGTGTTTATTGCATACAAGTTGTATCAAACTTAAAACCCTCCTTGCTGTAAAAGTGTAAAATATATTTATGTAAAGAATAATAATCATTAAAATAATTGATAACCATCTAAAGAGCAATATATTCAAATTCGTTTTCCATAGAAATTAAATATATACATATTTTTTGGGATTCTAATTGAACTGATTTATAATAATCTTTCAGTTCACATTTCTGGTGGAACACTACTGTTGGACATTCATAAAACATATTACTTAGTGATAGGTTGTTTATTTATGATAACATTCACCTCCGTGGGTTCTCCAAAATAACACTCAGTATCAAAACTCAACAACTTGTATTACAATTCAAATATTCCAATTACCAGACACTAGTTGACTTCACTGATCATTTTAAATTGCTTATTCACCATTATTTCTTGCTCATTCACCATTATTTCTTGCTCATTCACCATTATTTCTTGCTCATTTATCTAGTGGAAGATCTTAGAATGCTGAGAATAGCTAATCTTTTCTCATCACTGGATAATGGAAGTGTTCTACATCAACTAATTCATCTAGATGTTTCCATAACCTCAAAGTGAAAAATTGTTTGGGTCCAGACAGTTATCTACACTTGATGAGAATATTAATTCTGATAAATCAGATGTGGCACGTAATTAAGTGTGGATTCATGCAGCACCTAGCAACTAGTATATTCTGAATTTAAAAAACTGTTTTTTATTTACAAGGACCAAATACCATCTGAAACTGAAAATGTATGGAAGAAAGATTAACTAAATCCCATAATTGTTAATTTGGGTTCATGAATGCTATATTTTGTATGCTTGTTAATTCATAATGATTACTTGATAATTGTTGATTGGCGCTGCATGAATCCACACTAAACTTCGAAGCAATACTTCCTATTGTTTCGTTGAAGATATTCACATTCTTGGATATCTGAGATATTTATCAGACTTCTGCATAAAATCTTGAACTCAAAAGCAAATAATCTGTGTCTGTTGGTATGGTCCGAAACTAGCCTTAGGGCCTGTTGCACAAAACTCCATCAAGTATTTGATGTCACTTTGAATATTTAATGTGGCATTATATACGAGGTTGGGTTTCATAGAAACACTGATGAAAGATTTGATGGCACATTAACTCAATTCCACCTTAACTCATGATTAATGCTATTCAACGTGAAATATCGATTGCATAAGAGCCAATCAAGTTCTAATGTCAACTCAAATTGTATCGGGCATTATCTTGATCAGAGCTCCACCACTGACTAAATAGTACAGGATCCGAAGAGAGGTCGACCTTCACCGTTCTGATAATAGGATGAAACATACTTCTTATGAAGTTTCATAAATAGACGAATATGCCTAAAATGGGTTGCCTATCAAAATATAGCCCAGACTATATACAGTGAGTTTAAAAAATTTGCATCATATGGAACACTTGTTATCGATTTGTCAGAACATTTTATTCCTCATAAAAATTAGTGCATTGCAAAATACTTGTTTTTGAATTGTCAAAATTTCAAACTTCCAGCCGATATACAAGGGGAACAAAAAAGAGAATTTTGATTAAGTGTAAACTCCTCCTTATTATTATTATTATTAAAAAGTTCATTCAAGGTTGTATAGAATTGAAATCACTATTGAAATTTGGAATCACAGCCAGCGTAGTTTACTCTTGATCAAAATTCTATTTTTTGTTCTCCCCTATACACCGAAGAATAAAATTTTCTGACAAATAGAAAATAAAAAAGTATTCCTTATGAGGCAAATTTTTTAAACTCACTGTATGTAGTCTGGACCACAGTTTGATATGCGTATTCGTCTATTTATGAAACTTCATAAGAAGTATGTTTCATCCTATTATCAGAACGGTGAAGGTCGACCTTTCTTCGGCTCTTAGACTAAAAGTATCAATCAGAAACTGACAGATAACAATTCTGCCAAATAATTTGAATATTTCCAAGTTTTCTTAAAAATTGTCAACATTTTTAATTCATGCTGGCATATAAGGTGAGGTAGATAAATAAGATTTGGTAGGTGAACATATATTACAGAAAATATTGGAAACATCATCATATTCACTATCAGAAGAACGATTAGGTAGTTTGGAGGCCAAGAACCTTTGGAAATACAAACAATTCCTTTGAAAATGATGATATTGATTTCTTTTAACGGTTTACTCATTCTAAACATTTGGTGATGGAATTAGGCCATATACAATTTGAAGATGAGATGAATCAGTTTCTATTAACAATGAGTTATTACGCAACTGGTGCATATCAACAAGTTTCAGAGGACTGTTTGAATATACATAAATCAACGGTTCTTATCCATACTTCTCTTTTAGCTCTCAATGGATATGCTGACCGATCTTTTACGTTCCACATTATTTCCAAGAAAGTGAAAAGTATTCTTACTCTTATTTATTCCAGGTGAATAATTGATAATTTGTAAAAATAATACAAATGACACAGTTTGTTTAATGAAAACATCAAATGGGGCCATATATTGTACACATTTTTTCATCTGCAAATCATTTATTAGTTCTGTTCAAATTATCCTATGAAATTTGTTACTGCCTCCACTATCCTGGTACGTTTAAGGAGCTATTATACCAATATTGTATTCTTACCTATATTTCTAGCCTCATAAAGAGTACTAGTACTATGCACCCTAGACGCCTCATATTCTTACGACATTTCAATGCAAAATTTGGTCTAATTCATCATTTGTACTAGAATATCGACGTTTGTTGAAAATTGTGTGAATTTTTACTGATATTTCACTCTGTATGTATGTCCATAATAACTATCAGTGTGATTTTATTGAAGGAAATTATTGAATAAATCAAGTTATTATTGGTAAATCATTAAATAATACAAATCTGCAATTTTACAATCATAAAAATGTGATTTTTAATTTTTTTCATGTAGATGGCTATGATTTTGAATTTTAATGTTGGTTTTGAATCCAAACAACTTTTGTAAATAAACTTTTTCCATAATATCAATAATAAGGGTAGTTTACACTTTTTTTTGTTTGTTTTGTTTAGGAATTTAAAATTCTGATAACTTATATGAAAGTTGTCTGCAATGCACCAATTTTTATGAGGAATAAAATTTTGTCACAAATGGAAGATAAACAAGTTTTCTATATGGTGCAAAGTTTTTGAAACTCACTGTATAAGTAATCAAACAATACAAATAACGAAATGACACAATTTTCAAATGAATACACAAATAAACCTAACTTAAAAAAGGCCTAAAACGAGAAAAATAGCACTATTGCCTCATCTTTTCTGTCATTAGAAAACGTGACTGTAATATAACTTGAAGCATCTTTATGCAACGCATCTGATATTTAACATAACATCAAACCGAGGGGGAAAGAACTAGTAATTTTTTTTACACCTAAATACTAATTACTTTCAATGAAATATAATAAGAAAAGTTTTAGGGGCCAGGTTATTCTCTAAAAAACTATTGAAGGGGCATGATATGCGATTTGACTATTTTGATTAGCGTAAATTTTTCATGTAACCGTTTTAATCGTGAATCTGTAATGGCTAAGCGGTCTAATGCTCGGGACATAATGAGTAATGAAGTAATGAAAATATTATGATGTACACCTAATGAACGAGTTACTTCCTCCTCGCATCAAACATGATGTGATGTTAGTTATTCATATGATTGAGTTTTCTTTATGCAACGGGCCCTTCTAACATTGAGTTTATAAAATCCGTGACTTTTCACATTGATCACTAACATTAATAAATATATTATTTGATTAGTGTGATACCAAACGGCTGTTGATAAATATATTGTTCAGTTGTTGTTTTACTGGCTTTGTTAAACTAGTTATTACCTATCACTATTATTATCATATTATGATATTTTACACCTGTAACCTGTTACAAAATATACCTAATTTCAAATTGGAGTTGCCTCTAAATAAACAAATTATCTTGTATCATTATTTTTGTTGATATTTATTGATATCAACATACAATTTTAGATAATAAAATTTATATTGATAGTAGAAGCAATAATGGGTACTGGGTGCTTGTTGTTTCAAATCGAGGGGGAAACAACTTATTCTTTAGGTATACATCATAATATTTTCATTACTTCATTACTCATTTTGTCTACAGCATTAGACCACTTGGCCATTTCAGATTGACGATTAAAAACATTTACATGAATAATTTACGCTAATCAAAATAGTCAAATTGCATATCATGCCCCTTCAATAACTCTTCAGAGAATAACTTGGCCCCTAAAACTTTTTTCATTATTTTTCATTACAAGTAATTATTCATTAGGTGTTCAAAAAATGACTAGTGGTTTCCCCCTCGTTTCAAATACAACAGAAAATACAACACTGGATATCACTATTAAATTCATTAAAAAAATTGTGATCATAAATGTAAATGAGGTACTTAAAACAAATAAGGATACTATTTCCAACTGAATCTTTTTCCATTATTTTTGGTTTTGTCTATGTTGGCTATGTTTCCTAGCAACAAGAGTTATGGCATAGGGTGTTACAATTTTGAAGATTTCGCACCATTTTTAATACATTGGACATAGATTATGATACAGGTTCAACTTTTTGAGACGAACTAATTTGTTCACTCTTCTACAAATTATTGAGTAAAAGGTATCAATTTACAAGTGAGGTAAAATAAGCATTAATGCATACCAAATTAACAAATTTAGCAAGAAATATCAGGTAGGCACAAGCAATACTCAGAAATCGAAGCCATTTCAAGTTATGCTGAAAAGAATAATTTATTTCTACTCTTCATTTGTAAATATCCACGTTTCACTTAAAATAAACCAAACTTCCTATAAGCATGGCAGTCACGAATTTTGTCTGGGAGAAATTAGGTTTATCTTCGTTAGGTTCGACATCATGTTTACTAATCAGTGGTCATCTGCATACTAGTTGCACACAAGAGCAAAATCTTGTTAAATTCAATTGTTACTTGACTGCATGAAGACTGTAGCTGAAAAATAAAAAGTTAAACTTGTACTTGCTAATTTTCAATTAATGATTAATTTTGACTACATGAATACCACTCTATAATTACAGAAATATATCAAAAGTTGATCTATGAGTTGAACAAATTGTTAAACATGCAGAAATAACTTCTCATTCATAATACTAAAAATACTGTTTGGTGGTCAAAATTTGACCAACTATTTCATTTGATCACACCATATTCAACCTCTTGTCAATATGTATGAATTATTCATTATCAATACATATTTCATTCAATATTCTATTATACAAATACGTTTTATACAGGGTGTATCTCAAATGATGTCAATAATTTTAGGAGGTGATTGCTTGTCACATTTTAAGAAAAAAAGTTTATATAAACGTGTGTCCTAACTTGCGTCGTTTCTGAGTAACGGGGAATCAACTGCGACGCCACTGGAATTAAAATTCAAAATCTAATTTTGTGAAAAGAAGCCCATTGTTACCACTTACAGGGTTTAATCAGAATCGGTTTGAAGAATTTTGAGTAATTCATGAAAAACCGATTTTTTGTTAAACTTTTGACACCCTGTTACTTAGAAACGAAGCAAGTTAAAACACATTTTTATATGAACTTTTTTTCATAAAATGTAACAAGGAATCACCAACAGAAATTAATGACATCATTTAAGATACACCCTGTATATGCGACGACACTGAATGCAAGGTAGCTTTCGATTGTTTTGGAGCGAAGTAGAAATTCGACAGGGGGTATACTGTGTTGCCAAGAGTGGAAAAATTCTGGTAACCGCCCGAAATTTTTACAGTGTTCAGTGTATTTCATAAATTGAAAACAACATATATCTTCTGGTTAGAAGATTTTTTTCCATCTCTTTGGAAATTAATATTTTTCTGGAACTTTTAGAACAATAAATCTGAAGATAAAGTATGAATGATTAGGCATTGATTGATACCTACCAAAATCATATAAATATTTTTTTACCAATTTGACAACGGGAGTCGATGTTTCAAAACAACAGAGGTAGGAGGTCAATGTTTATTATAAACACATTTGTCTTCACTGATTATGGTGTTTACATAGCATCGGGCCTATCTAGGGTTTTTTATTGATCTGAGGTTGAGGTATAAAGTATCCAAAGGGGTAGATGAAATATTCATGAAGGCATTAAACTATGAATAAAAAATTTTGAGCAAACATAGATTTTAGATTTTGTAAAACACTGTATATGCATATATTTAAGAAAGAAGAATAATTTGAAAGTTAAAATGATCGCCCAATCTCAATTTATGATATATAAAAATTTTCTTGAATAGAACAATATTTTCAAACAGCTATAATATGAATTCCAAATATCATATAATAATGATTATTTGTAGTCTTTGGTGAAACATTGAAGCTACTTTAGTTTCACTGAGCCCATGTTTATCCAACAAAGTTAAAAAAAATTACAACTGATGATGCTAACTTTATTGGCAAAATAGGGGTTAAGTTAAATTCACTCAGTTCTGGAGTGTAGTTTGGTGTGATTTCAAATTCCAAATATCAACATGATTTATAAGAAAATTAACTAGTTTTGGTGTCTGGGTAGTTTCCTAAGATTTTGAATTCCAACATGGATTCTAAAAAAATGAATGTAGTGTAAAAGCAGCAACCCCACAGTTTATATAATTGAGTAACTCAGTAATTTTTTGATAATATAAAAGTGCATGTATAAAATATGAAACATCAACCAAAAAAGAAAAATTACACCAATACAAACTATCCACAGGTAAATTGAATACACAGGAAAAATCAGAACTTGGGAATAATTTTTTCAATGATAAATTATATTGAAAAATGAAAAATGCAATTCCGTATAATATTATTATTGACATATATTAAGTTATTAAAAGTTTGTGGCTCGACTGGGATGAGTCCTATACCATTCCTGCACCAGAGCTGTACATGCCGCAATAAACACACACACAAAAAGACTTTATTGAAATAAGTAGGAGATCCCAATAGACATTGACGCAGGACATAAACATATAATGAAACAATATAACAGTACAGAGAAAAATTGAAGAATTGAAATGTTCTCAAATGATGAAGTGCCAGAAAGTGGAAAACTGTTTTCAACTTTATATGCAGATCAGAACTGTATTAATTTGAATTGGTAATCCAGCCCACACACAAAAAGTTTTTTGCCCAAGCACAAAAATTTTTTGCCCAAGCACATTGCAAACACATATTTGTTAATATTGAAATCCTGACTCTACCATGCCTCTACATTTACCTTATCATAATAAAAAAAAAAAATGATGAATAAAACTATATAACGAGTAACATGAAACTGTATGTGGGACAAGACTCACGCAAGGTATTGTTTGCTATAAACACTTTTAGCCCGGGAGGTACTGTCACTTTGTAATACGTCATAGTATGCACGCTGAATTTTTATCGTTGATAGATCATGTGATACTCATCACGAAATCAATCGTCAGACCCTTGAATAGCGGTGGGTTGCACAGATACAGGGTGTTGAATATGAAAAATTAAATCTATTTTTCATTCATAACTTCCACAGTTTTGGAAACTTTACAGATTAATTCGAAGAAATATTTTTGTTCAATAAGAGCTTTATTTTAAAAGAAAAATTACATTTTTAGTTACCACCAGTGGCGTACAAAAAGGGTATATTGGTCCCTTTCCTCTCCTATTTTTTACGCCACTGGTATTTTTTAATTTCTTCATTCAATTTTGAGTAAAACATATAAATTGTTTGAATCCGAAAAAATCAATCGTTTTCAAGATAATTGCGCTTTTATGAATACATACTAATAGTGAAAAAATTGTTTTGCAGAAGTGAATTGGACACTCTAAATCACTGCTTCAGATTTGTACTGGATATTCTGCCAAAAATATCAATGCTACTTTCACATGCATTTTTTCACAAAACTGGTTTCTTGCGGAAATACAGGGTGTTGAAACTGGAAAATTATAAAGCATTTTTCTCCTAAATAACATACAGTGTACCTCACTTCTCATGGAAACAGTCCTGTATCTCCCGTAATTATTCGGGAAGAACAGTGCAAATCTCAGGATGAGTCTAAATCTTGCCTGTGGTTGATTTGAGTAAAAAACAATGCTCGCCAGGGGCGATGAACTCACCCAGTTTTGCGAAAAATTACATTGGAGGACAATATACTTTGGTTCAAAATTCCAACGGATTCGGAATCAGGACAACAATATTACTACCAGTACAGGTTTTTGATGGAAAATTTTCAATTGAAAAACCCAGTTTGTCTCACTTTTCATGGAAACACGCCCGTATCTTCCGTAACTATTGGAGTGGAACTCTGTTAATTTCCGGATTGGTAGATGTACAAGCGATAAGTCTGAATCTTGCCTGAAGTTGATCTGAGTGAAATATACTGCTCGCCAGGAGCGATGGACTTACCCAGCTTTGGGGAAAATTATATTAGGGGACATTATAGACCCAAAACTCTAACGGATTCGGAATCAGGATATCAATTTTACTCCCAGTACAGATTTTTGCTGAAAAATTTTCAGTTCTGAAAAACCAAATTTGTCTTAATTTTCATGGAAACACCCCGTAGCCAGCAGTGTATGTCACTCAGATCAACTTCAGGCAAAATTCAGACTCATTGCCTGTATATCTACCAATCCCAAAATTTACAGAGTTCCACTTCAATAGTTACGGAAGATGCGGGGGTGTTTCCATGAAAAGTGAGACAAACTGTGTTTTTAAAACTGAAAATTTTTCAACCAAAATCTGTAATGGTAGTGAAATTGGTGTGCTGATTGCGAATCCGATGGAATTTTGAATAATAATAATAATAAGCTTTATTCATCTTTTTGATCACATAGAAATGATATAAGACAAGTCAATAAATAATAAAAAGTTAAAATTACAGTTAAAAAGATAATACTTTAACACATAAAATCAGTGGAAATGTTATACACACACTTCTCCTCTAAAACATTCTTTAGATTTCTCCTAAATAGTTTGAAATCTTTCATATTTTTTATTGATGATGGAAGACGATTGAAGAATCTTATTCCATTGTACATAGGGCATTGTTCATAGAGTGCTGTTGAGTGCTTGGGAATACTGAATTGATTGCCATATCTCGTTGAGTATTTATGGAAATCTTCGTTTTTAGAGAATTCAGAGGAATTATTTTTGGCATATAAAATACATTTTAAGATATTTATTGATGGGAGTGTTAGGATTCAATGCTTTTTAAAGTGGTCTCGACATGTTTGTTTGAAATTCAACTTGAAGATCAGCCTGATTATCCTTTTCTGTGTCTTGAAAACTCTAGAAACACTGGTTGCACCTCCCCATAGGACTATATTATATGATAGATGTGAATATACCAGTGAATAGTAGACTTGTAGTAACTGTTCAATATTGAATGTATTTTTTAGTTGCAGTATAGCATAATAAGCACTATTGAGTTTTTTACACACATAGTCAATGTTAGGGGCCCAGCCTATATTGCTATCAAGCATTACACCCAAAAACTTAGTTACAGGCGACGGGTGAATATCCTCGCTTCCAACCCTGATAGTGAAGTGATTGGTCAACTGATTTCTGGTAGAGAATTGCATAGCTACAGTTTTATGGGAGCTTACTATTAAAGAGTTTTTATCCCCTTATATAATTTTTCGCAAAACTTCCCAAGTCTATTGCTTCTGGGGAGCAGTGTATGTCACTCAGATCAACTCCAGGCAAGATTCAGACTCAACGCTTGTGCATCTATCTATCCGGAAATTCACAGAGTTCCACTCCAATAGTTACGGAAGATACGGGGGTGTTTCCTCGAAAAGTGAGACAAACTGTGTTTTTCAGAAGTGAAAATTTTCCATCGAAAATCTGTACTGGTAGTAATATTGTTGTCCTGATTCCGAATCCGTTGAAATTTTGAACCCAAGTATATTGTCTCCTAATGTAATTTTTCGCGAAACTGAGTAAGTCCATCGCTCCTGGCGAGTAATGTATTTAACTCAGATCAACCTCAGGTAAGATTTAGAGTTCTTCTCAAATAATTACGAAAGATGGGGGGGGTGCTTTCAGTAGAAGTGAGATACACAAGAAAAATGTTTTATAATTTTCCAGTTTCAACACCCTGTATTTCTGCAAGAAAGCAGCTTTGTGAAAAAATCCATGTGAAAGTAGTATTGATATTTTTGGTAGAATATCAGTACAAATTTGAAGCAGTTATTTGGATTGTACAATTCATTTCAGCAAAACAATTTTTTCATTAGTATGTATTCATAAAAGCGCAATTATCTTGAAAACGATTGATTTTTCCGGGTTAGAACAATTATACATGTTTTACTTAAAATTGAATGAAGAAATCGAAGAATAATAATTTTCCTGATTTTACCAGTTGCGTAAAAAATAGGAGAGGAAAGGGACCAACATACCCTTTTTGTACGCCACTGGTGGCAACTAAAAATGTAATTTTTCTTTTGAAATGAAGCTCTTATTGAACAAAAATATTTTTTCGAATTAAACTGTAAAATTTCCAAAACTGTGGAAGTTATGAATAAAAAATAGATTTAATTTTTCATATTGAACGCCCTGTACCTGTGCAAGCCACCACTACTCAAGGGTCTGACAATTGATTTCGTGATGAGTGTCACACGATCTATCAACGATAAAAAATTCAGCGTGCATACTATTACTTTTTTTTCATCTTTTTTTGACAAGTTGCACATCCTCCCACCACTCCACCCACCGCGGTCGCGCGGTCTGACGCTTGGTTTAGTAATAAGTGGTATGTGTACTATGATAACAACTAAATTTCATCGTGCATACTATGACGTATTCTAAAGTGACAGTACGTCCCGGACCAAGATGGATAGAAACCCTGGTGCGTTCATTTATACCTGTGAAATCGGACTACCAAAACTGTTAAGGTACGGCCTACGTGATTCTTCATATTTTATTTAAATCTGATCAGCTTCACGATCATTCGTAGATGGCGGTAAAGTCATTACAGATTGATAAATGAATACTTGTCATGATGACGTTGAACAATTGTCATTGTCATGACATGTTTACATTTCGTATTTATTCAATTTTGTTAAAAAATACGACATAACATGTTTAACGTGCTTATTTCATCAAAAATCAGAACATCAATTTTAAATTAACTAGTTGGATATGTGATATGTACGGGATATTTAAACAATGATACTAACCTTAGATCTTTCATACAAACGCAGCCATGTCCAAGTACAAACTTGAAAAAACATTATGCACTACAAATACAAGAATTACAGAAAACTCAACAATAAACAAATAACTAATCATTGCGAAATGAATGAAAAGTAGTAAAAGAACAGAAAAAAACGATAAATATCCCGATGAAATGTAAATCACAGTTTAATTATAAACATAGTAATAAACAGTCAAATTTCAAATATTACAAAAAAAATATGACTCAGTACTTCGGAATGTAAACTCGGCTATTTTTTGATAATGCGCCATCTACTGACAACGGGAAAGCTAATCCCATCTTATTACAGCATTAACAACTTTGGGTGAAACAAAAGCGAATCAGTCAATCCACCAGGGTTTCTATCCATCTTGGTCCCGGACTATTTCTAAATGCATTTGGTTTCATTTCTGAATTTTCATTTTATTTCTACATTATATGATTTTTTATTAGCAAATGCCTTTTACTCTGTTGAAGAATACCTGGACTTCTATTATTTTGTATTTATCTTTTACTTCATGTGTCTTTCATTGTATTTATATTTTATTGTTCTTCAATGTGCTTCAATGCATCATGTTGAAAATCTTAATGTCTATTTTTCTTTGACTAGTCTGATACCGTTGTTTGTGATTACTTCAAAAGTCAAAAATAGATTTATTGTTTAAAAATATACATTTTTGTAAGGAAGCAGTCAGAAGAATATAAATAAAAAGAAAAATAAATTTCAGAGAGAAGAAGAATAAAAAACTCTTCGGCAGAATAAAAAACTCTTGGACAGAATAAAATGGATGTTTTACAAGTGAAGGGTGAAACAATGTTGCAATGTTCTGAAATAATCGCATTTTACCGGGCGGACAATCCCAGTTCTTAACCTTTCCACGATATTTCAAGGCTCGTTTACGGATAGACTATTCTAGTTTTTAACAGACGTATAGGTGGGAAATAACGAGACCGAATTTGTCTATATAATACAATGTGTAGCTCAATTTTTCGAAAAACATGACATTGGGTTGTATGCATAAAACTGAAGCAAATGCTTTTACTCGGATTTCTTGAAAAAGACCTATTCGTTTTGTTAAGTAATGAGAGAGACAAACCTGAAGTATAAACATTTGCTACTGTTTATGAATACCACCCATTCCTTGTTTTTTCCCTCCATATCCCCCCATATTTATTTACAAAAAAATTATTACAATTCATTAATAATCGGATTTCATGATAGACAAGAGAACTATAAAAACAGTTATGTACAAAATGCACTTATAAACATTTATCATTTTGTTGGAACCGACTTTACTCACATATATTGACTGATACAAATCACAATGTTGGCTGGTCACGAATAAATTTAAGTACATTATTTAAAATTTTCAATGTTTTCAGGGAGTTGATTGTACCTATCGAAATCTTAAAAAAGTGATTCCATAGTACCAATTTTTTAAAGTTCTAGCTATATGTTAAAGATCAATATCTTGTGTAAAATTATTATAAATATCTCTAATGTGAATATTGTTAAATGCTTAACAAAATGTTTCCTTTTTTTACAATAGGCTTCTAATATGCTTCTTTGGTGATTTTTTTTTATATTTTAAAAGAATTCCTGAAACTAGGGTTTTCTGTAAAAATGTGT
The DNA here is from genome assembly GCA_958298965.1 of Chrysolina haemoptera. Taxonomy (NCBI): domain Eukaryota; kingdom Metazoa; phylum Arthropoda; class Insecta; order Coleoptera; family Chrysomelidae; genus Chrysolina; species Chrysolina haemoptera. Next base: position 19,565,935 of record OY282584.1, on the reverse strand, counting down.
AGTTAGGTATAATCAGATACACAAAAATTTCAATTTACTTGTTGATGTTCTGTGAGTAAAATCTCGTAGTATTTTGTTTTTCAGGCTGGTCATAGGAAAAGTATAGTAACTATTGCGGAAACTGCTTATTTCATACTCATGTGGCAAGATGATAGTTGCACAATATACTATTTTTTCATATAACAGTGAATTCTTATTGATCACAATTCTGGGTTTTTTAAAATTGCAGGTTTTGCAACCACTGCACCGGCCAATGCAAACCCATTTGGCCAGAGTCAACTGTTTGGGAAACCCGCCACAGGTGGATTTGGAAGCCCTTCAACTACCACTTTTGGACAACCTGCAACAACCTCATTATTTCCATCCACCCAAGCCCAACCTACAAACCTGTTTCAAAATGCCAACACGTCATTTGGAGCACAGCCAGCTACGCAGACAGGATTTGGTAAGTACTGTATATTTCTCAGTTGTAAAATAGTTACGTTGGCAAAGATAATAAAAATAGTTATTTATCATGCAAGTGAAAAAAGTATTAGTTTTTAGCTCGAGGTTGTGTTCTTGTAGTGCACTGTTTGGAACCTTTGGTGTAGTAATGAATATACTGGAGTTTTATCCTAACACCTAACCGCTATTTTTAACACCACTTCAAGAGGAAGATTAATGTTCCTCTTGAAGATGATCACTTGAAACATGTTGGGATAAAACTCCAGTATATTCGAGGTTGTGTTGTCAAAAAATCAAGACCTAAAATAAAAAAAAAACGGTTTTGAAATAAAAAAATTGTGATTTCCCGACAGGGGGGGCGGGGGGACACATCAACTCAATTTTTTTAAATTGCATGGGGAGTCAAGATTCCATTCTCTTTACAACCATCTAAATTTTTTTGAATTTTTACCTCGATAAATTTGAATGGTTTGATGTGGAACCATGAAACCAAAAATTTGTTAAGGGTATTACCGATACTACTTTTTGAGAGAAGAAACATTGCAATTACTCGGCAGATGGCGGTGGGGACGCATTTACTTAAAAATTTCGAAAGACATAAAAATTGAAATTGGAAAAAAAATTATGAACAAAATTCAAAAATAATTAGATGGGTGTAAAGAGAATTGAATTTTCTTTTCAACGATGTGCCACTTGACCCTTTATGCCATTTAGAAATTTTTAGTTGGTAGGCCCCCCCCGCGCCCCCTATTGAGCAATCACCATTTTTTTCATTTCAAAAAGTAGTATTGGTGAAACCCTCGAAACGATTTTTTATTAATGTTTCTATGTCGAACTGTTCAAAAGTTAACAGGGGGGGGACTATTAAAAACCGCATTGTATATATATATCCGGGAAAATAATTTCATAAAATATTCTAATATCAAATATCTACCTTTACCTATGTGTGTATATATGTGGCAAAAAAAATACTCCCTTTTCCCAGGAAAGAATATAATTTCATAAAAAGTTATATTTTGTTACCTGTCAACAGAGGTAAAATGCCAAACTTTTTTCCACGTCATAAAAAAAAAAATATAACTCTTGAGATGGTAGCGAAATCTGCCCGAATTGGCATTTATCAAATTTTTTAAGTAAAACAACCAACATCTGCGATACATTTTAAAATAAATTGGTTTTTATTGAAGTTTTTCTCATATGATGTATATGCTTTCGAATTGAAGAAATAAATCTATGATTTTTTTATTGAAAAATGGAACACTTGTTTATTATCCATTTTTCGGAAAATGTTATTCCTGATGAAAATTACATATGATTTTAGTTCGAAAATATGAATAGGATATTCATAAAATCTGTTGTGGAATCATCTGCGGCTGAAAGACAAACTTTAGTCGCTATTGGCAAAATTTCAAATTTCCAAACCGTGTACAGGAGAGAACAAAAACCAGTAATTTTGATCAGGTGTAAACTACCCCTTATTTTTGTAATCAAAAAAGTTTCTTCAATAAGTTGTTTAGAATTGACAACAATATTCAAATTTGGAATCAACCAGCATAGTTTATTCTCCCCTGTAAACCGTTTGGAAGTATAAAATTTTCTGACAAATGGATAATAAACAAGTTTCCTATATGGTTCAATTTTTGAAACGCACTCACTCACTGTATATATTCATGACCACATTTTGATAGGGAACCCATTTTAGGTGTATTCGTCTATTTATGAAACTTCATAAAAAGTATGTTTTATCAGGTTAAAAGGTGGGTGAAGGTCGATTTCTCTTCGCCTTTTAGATATCATTGAATACAACAAACTTCAGAAAGACATTATAAGTAGCAGATCCATTATACATATTTAAAAAATTAAGTTAAACTTCAGGGTCACAAGAATTAAGTCACGTTTGAATCTCACATTTGATTGCTCTACAGCACGAACAAATTTGATTTTTCAGTCTCCAATAAAATATATGTGTCATAACTATAACTCGATATGCAGCTTTTGCGATATCAATATGTGTTCCGTGAAGCACATAAAAAAAGTAGCAATGGAAATATGGAAATGAATACAGTATCAATAAGGAACTCTGTTATCATCTTTTCTTTTATCTTCATCATATTTAAGTAAGTTCATGATACCAACTCATCACTTTGTTTCACTTGTTCGATTCACATGCATTATATGATATACTATGTTTAAATTTATAATTTGTTTATAATGTACTATATATTTTTTGTACTTTATATTATTTTTATTATGTCCTGTAATTGGGTGTTACCTGTTGGGCAATAAAGGATTATTACAATAGATGTTTCATATAAAAAAAAACTGAACTATTATTGCTTCAATGTCACCGATAAAAGCAATTTCTTCATAAACAGACACTTTACCTGTCTTAATCAGTATATTTTTTGCAGGTTCGTCAAACCTTTTTGGACAGCCACAGCCATCTGCCGGTGGTCTGTTCAATACCTCCACTACATTTGGACAACAAAATAAGCCTACCGGCTTCGGTTTCGGAACACAAGCAACGCAACCCAGTCTCTTCGGTCAACAACCACAACCTCAACAACCTTCGAGTATGTTTCAACCAGCAGCAGGCGGCCTTTTTGGTGGATCGACAGCCTTTGGTGGTCAACAACAGTCAACGGGCACCCCAGTCAAATTCAATCCGGTCACTGGTACTGATACAATGATGAAAGGTGGTGTGGCCCAAAGCATCAACACTAAACATCACAGTATCACTTGTATGAAGGAATACGAAAATAAGTCTTTTGAGGAATTGAGGTTTGAGGATTATGCGGCTAATCGCAAAGGTAAGTGGGTTTTTATGTACAATCCATTTTTTTGAGATCTTCCTTTCCGTAGGTCCCCAGCATCAATCAGGTTTCGGGGCAACAACAACACCTTTTGGAACTACAGTATCTACAGCACCATCTCTGTTTGGTCAGCCAGATGCATCCAAACCTGCTTTTGGTCAAACCACCGGGTTTGGGCAGACCACCTCGACCTTTGGACAAACTACAGCATTTGGTATGGGAGCTCAGCAACCGCAAGCTGGTGCACTCTTTGGTAAACCTACTACAGGTATGATATTTTCATAATTACGGCTAGGGATTCAATAATAATAATATGCTCAAGTAAAACACAGTTTTTATTAATAAATATTAATGAAATAATAGAAGTGGTTGCTGTTTATTTCATAAATGTGGCATACGGGGTAAAGCCTTAAGCCTATTTCAATCCTATCTATCAGATAAAAAACGGTCTGTCTGTTTCAACCTTTTCAGTTTGCAATATCATTGAGCACAGAGTTCCCCAAGGCTCTATATTAGGCCCTACACTTTTTTTTAATCTACTTGAATGACCTATTTCATTATTCATATCCTACCAAATGTATCTGCTTTGTAGACAATACATCAGTAATAAACAGTTCTATAAATTTGACTGATTTAAAAAAAAATTTCAAATAGCATGTCAAAACTCAAGAAGTGGTTTACAATGAACAATTTGAAACTAAATGAAACTAAAAATCAAAATATAATATTCAGTTCTGACAACACAAAGTACTGGTAACAATGTGAAGCTACTTGTAATTATTTTTGACGATGAATTGAATTGGTCTGCATACATAGACTCTACGAGTAAAAAGCTCACCAGCACCATATTTGTAATATGCAGCCTGAAAAAACTTTTTTCTATTGAAACTTTAAAGTTTAAGTTATGGAATAACCGTTTGGGGTAAATCATATAGTGCAGACAGAATATTTATACTCCAAAAACGGGTACTAAGGATTATAGTGGGTGCTAGCTCCAGGGAACAATGTAAGCCAATATTCATAAAATTGAAAATTATGGCACAACCGTCACTTTGTATGATGTAATTCTTTCAGACCGGACAGATTCAAATATGCTATTTGTAAGAAAAATACTATAAAAACTATATATTCGCCTACCGGAAAACTTTAAGGAAATGAACCCCATTTAAGATGGATCCACCCTTATAAAACTTACAATTTTCAACCGATTGGAATGATTTTTTTTTTCGTTGGGTAGACATTCAAATCTAGGACACCATTCATGAATAAATCTCCATTTCCAGGGCCAACTAATCTTATTTTTCAAGGTAAAGAAAATTGTCTACACCACTGGGTTCGCGACATTTTCAAATGGTTCATATGTGAGTTACATTGAAATGCGTCAATCGATAAAAAGTTAGGAACAGATAGGAAGAAGGAGAAATTATTTCCTGGCTTTTTCCCCGTTTTTTCTCTATTTTTGTCCGTATTTTTGTCCGTTTTTTTTTCTGGGGTATTTTTACCGTTCACCGTCTATATGAATCCCTAAAGATTTAGTGGATGAGGTAGACGGGATTATGTTATTCGCTAAAGGGATGTCTAGTATATTGCAATGGAATAATAATAGGTTTGGTCGGTTTCCGGGTTTTGCAGTAGTCTGAACTGAAAGCAGTTTCAGTTGATATGTCAAGAAGAGTACTCCGATAATAGGGTTGTTTTGGATACATTAAAGGAAAACATGTTCAAGTTACATCAAATAATTGAAGAAGCAATTAAAAAAAAATGCCTGTAGATGAGAATTCAATATGAGTCTTAGTAGATATCAATACACAAATGAAAGTATATTTGTAGATTCTCAATATCTCATCATTACAACAAAGAAGACTCGAATCATATTTAAGGTAGTACTTCCCTCAGACGGTTTTCTTAAGAGAAGGCTGAAATCCATATATGAAATGGATGATATGTTGTTCTTTAGTCCCCCAAAGTTTGAAATCTTTCTTGTGTTCCATTTTTGAGATATATGATAAGAAAATTGACCACTTTTACATGTACGGTATAGGAGAGCAGTACAGAAATGTGTCAACATAAGTATTTCTTCATAAACCGCTTTTACGACCGATTCGAAAAACGGATCATTTATTTTTTATTCAAAAACAAAACTATTATCAGAATTATCTACGAAAGCACAGGAGGGCCACAAGAGTTTTTTTTCTCATTTCGACTTTTTCTAGAAATTTCGTCTATAATCTCGAAAATTCGACTTTAATGTCGAAATTTCCATTTTCGACATTGAAGCCGAAATGATTACATTTGGAAATTTCGACATATAAGTCAAATTTTCGAGATTAAATTCAAAATTTCGAGAAAAAAGTCGAAATGTCGACTTTGAAGTCGAAATGATGAAAAAAAAACTCTTGTGGCCCTCTTGCGCTTCGGGTTTCATTCGTCCTTTACCAGTCATCTGAGTGTGACAAAACTTTTGTGAGTTGTTGTATGAGTTTTGTGATTATGATTAGATTTCGTTAAAAATTGATATGTAGGGGTTTCTGGGATTTGAATCAACATATATAACTTTTATTCAAAGCATTTTTTTATACCAAATAGATAAGGAGCTACCGTATACTCACGCATTGTTGATAAACCCCGTATATACATTATCGCTGACTGACCAGCTGTGATCCAAATTCAGCTGGTTGACTGACATAACTTCAATTTATATGCAATAAGGTATTTGTTTAACAAAAATTCATGTTATTACCTCGCTAGGTATGACAAGTGTACCTGATGAAACACCAGCTTTCAGTTTTGCTTGATTGACCATAGTATGTTTGTGTAAACAACTACTTTTATAAACTGTTGAAAAAACTAGTGTGGGTAAATTCAGAGAATTTATTTGCCTCTGGCTTTCAGACTATTACCGGTTTGTCAATCTTGTCTGTCTGAATGTGACAATTGCTAAGTTGACAGCTTATTTAGAAGGCTGAAATACCAGATTATATGTGTACATGTGAGTACACTCAGGGTAAAAACGATTGACTCTACAGATACAACCATTACTATGGAAATCCGTGCGGACAATTAAACAACTTTTGACCCCGAAGGTTAGGGAAGTACTACCATAATGCACACGTTAATTATTGGAAAAATATGAATTATTAAAAACTTTTCCAATTAAGTAGTAGAGGGGTGAATTGGAAATCATAAAAATTCAATTCAAACTATCTTTAGGAATTCAAGAACTTTATTTTCTTTTCATCTTATTCAACCTCTTTTTCAACTCCATCTTTTTTTTCAGCTTTTGGAGCACCAACAAGTAGTGCACCGTCTATGAATTTTGGTTTTAACTCCAATACTCAAACAGCTAATCCCTTTGGTGCGAATCAAGCAAAGCCTTTTGGAACTGCCACTCCTTCAATTTTTGGGACAAATACTGCAACTACTCAATCATCTGGCTTCGGAACAACTGGACTATTTGGACAAACTAATACACAGGTGAATTCAGTTTCAGCACTCATATTATTTATACTTAATTACTACACAATATTAGAGAACATCTAAAAACACACAGAATATCTGTAATAATCATAAAAGAAGATAAATATTGAATTTTGTAGTTTTTTGTTTGTTTCAAATTGATTTTGAAGTCTCTTCTTTCAAAGTCAGTACCCTGCTTTTGTCATATTCTTATTTGATTTTATCCAGTTCTGTTTGTTGGTCAAATTCCTACGATTCTTCATCAAATGCATCTTTCTCCTTCTGTTTCATTATGAACGTAATAATTTCTCATTTAGGAAATAAGGTCTTTAGGAATTGGTACTTTCCTTCAGTTGCCTTGGACTGTTACTTTATTACAACAATTTCACCAATGGCGTTTTGGTTTCCAGCAATTTTTTTTGTCAAATTACCATTTTTATGTTTTGTTGCCTTTTAACTTCTAAAGCATTCTTAGTAGTACCTGTTCATAACATATAACTAATAGTATTTAATTTCCACTGTTTTTATTCCACCAGTTTACTAAAACATATATCATTCTGTAATGTTTTAGAGTCAAAGTCCTGATTTTATACAACTGTAAGTGATTTTGAATTTTTAAAAATCAACAAATCAACAAATAAACCAATATTTGTCAATGATTATTTTACAATCATAGAAACTATTAAATCTCAAAATTTTACATCCTTGTACCAGTTTTATTTCATACATTTTTCAAGTTCTTTTCTCACAATGAAATATCAAGATCTTTCTTTTGATATTACAAAACTTTTGAGCATTTTGAAAAAAATCTACTTTCCTAGAGTGACAGACAGAATGACTTTTTAGTGATATCTAGTTTTTCCTGCAGTTGAAATTGTGAATGTGTCACTTTGACTATTTTGTGCATGTAACTTAGGTTTAAAGATGTGTTCAAAAAGTGATGAAAAAATCTACAAATAAAGAAAATTAATTTCAAAAACTTATTCAAACAAATTGTCTTTGAGCAGAATACAGCAGGAAATTTGTTTGGGAAACCAGCCCAGCCAACAACAGGGTTTGGCGCAACTCCAAACACAGGATTTTCTTTTGCCACACCAGCCGCAACTCAGCCCAGTCTTTTCGGCCAAACAAACAAACCGCTTTTTGGGCAACCCAACACAAATACAGCATTTGGACAGACAAATACTTTTGGAACAAATAATGCTTCCCCCTTCGCAAGTTCGTTCGCTAAACCAGCTACTCCAGCCTTTGGAACGACACAAACTACTGGATTTGGAACTAATTTAGGTAAGTGTCAAGGACACTAGCAATTTTCCATAAATAAAACGTGCAGTTAAAACATTTACTTTGGTGTCACAGGTAACTCTATGTTTGGCAGTACAGCTGCTAAACCTGTCGGACTATTTGGGAATACTGGAAGTACCGGATTGTTTGGAACCTCAAATAATACAATGATGGGAAATACTGGCTTCGGCCTTCAACAACAGCAACCTCAACAGTCGTAAGTAACTCTGCCTCGAAATAGTCTGAAAACCATTCATGTATATATATATATATATATATATATATATATATATATCCTTAGATTAAAAACATTTTTAAACACAAATCAACATTGTGTATATATATATATATATATATATATATATATATAAATATATATATTTATATATTATATATATATATATATATATATATACATCTATTTATCTTTTTAGCGTCTTTCTATTCAGTACGCTTTCAGCGTCCGAGGAAGTATATTCAACTATTCCGCCTTCAATAGGTGGCAATAGGTTCAAAGAGCACAAAAATGTAAAGTATATTGAAATATTAGTATTGGATCACTCACAATTTAGATTTATATATTCTGCATATTTTTTACGTCCTTTCATTATAGTATCATTTGAACGCCCTCAATATACACTACTTTGTACTATCCTTACTACGTCCCCCCGTATGATTATTGGACGAATAGAATACTTTCGGCGTCCGACAGTGTTGCCATGTCTGGTATTTTGTAACTTAATATATGCAGACGTATTATTCCACATCATTAGGAAATAATGTCATGAGATTCGTGAACCTGTGAAGCGCCATGAAGTGAATAAAAAAGTTTAAAAAAATGAAGATGATTGACAATGTAATAACTCAAATGTGAAAAAGCGTGGGTGCTTACAAACTATTTTTTTACGTTACTGATTTCAACTTTACAATACTGAGCGTTCAAAAGCTCGAGAAAACTTAAGTCAAGAACCCCACTATTTTTTGCATTTGAGTAATTACATTGACAATTATTTTATACTTTTTAGTCATTGTTGGAAGTAAAGCACGTTCTTTAGTTTTTTAAACTATATTTAAAAAACTATTTTGTTTTTTAATAAAAAATCAAAATATCCGACCCCGAAAACCCCTATATACAAATTTTGAATCGAATCTGACCATAACCATAAAACTCGTTCACCATCTTAGGCCGCCATCTTGAATTCATGAATTTTGACATAGAATTCAAAAAACCCCCACATACAAATTTTGAATCGAATCTGATCATAATAACAAATCTCGTCCGCCATCTTGAGTTTATGAATTTTCACAGAAAATTCATTATCTCTGACCCCACAAACAGTTACATACCAATTTTGAATCGACTATTATCACGAATCTCGTCCGCCATCTCGGCACCGACATTTTTCAAATTTTCCTGGAGAAGAATCATATTATTCAAATTGAAGAATAAATTGATAAAATGTATACAGTATCGGAAACTTTTCATCTGGGGTATAGACAGAAATCTACGCGAGCAAAAAGGAACGCAATGATGTGATAATACCACATAATTAAGAGAGACGTACTACCGTGCGCCTCTCCTGTTACCCCACCCGACGCATTAACGGACCACGTGGCAATGCAACACACCACACACAGATCACGTCGATATCCCTTCATCGAGGGAGTAGAGGAAAAATTGTAATGCTCTCTTAACATATAACAAGCTATTCTTTACGCTCTCATGAAACTACCATACCCAAGATGAAAACTTTCCGATACTTATATATAGAAAGCCGCCCAAAGTTTTCGAATACGAAAGTGGCAATAAGCTTTTGAATCTAACTCAAATCTCAAGAAATTACTTTTTAGTTTTTAGCGCCTTCGAATAAAAGCTTGTCTTTAAATTTTTTTTTTAATTATATCATTCTGTGCTTTTTAGTTAGTACGCATTGATCTATGCATTTCAAAGAAAGCATGGTTATTACAGGGGCCGTTTCCTGTGAGTTTTGAACTATCTAGCTCTTCACTGAGGAGGCCACCTAAATATTCACTCGTCCGCCATCATATGAATTTTAGCAAATTATTCATGATCTTCGACCCCTAATACCCCACGTACCAATTTTGAAGAGAATCAGACCATGATTACAAAACTCGCTCGCCGTCGTGGATTTATGAATTTTGATAAAAAATCTATAATCTCCTACCCCAAAAACCCTCTCCTATCAATTCAGAATCGAATCGGACCATAATCACAAAACTCGTCCGGCATCTTGGAACCGCCATATTGAATTCATGAATTTTGACAAGAAAATCATAATCTACGACCCCAAAAACTCTCACATACAAATTAAGAGTCAATCGGACCATAATCACAAAACTCGTTCGCTATATTGGAGCCGCCATATTGAATTTATGAATTTTGACAAAAATTTCATTATGTCCGACCCCAAAAACCCCCACATACCAATTTCGAATCGAATCGGACCATAACTACAAAACTCATCCGCCATATTGGAGCCGTCTTTTTTAATTTTTCTCTAACGAAAATTTCATAATGCATTGTCACCGAAATTATGAACACCTGTCAAATTTTGAATCAGACGATTAGAAATGTCTTATATTTGACTTGCAAGATTTGATTAGAAACGCACAGACACCGTGACAGGTGAAACTAAATAAAAGCTTGTATTGTAATGAAAATGGAGTTATTTTCCGTTTAGTATGCAGTATTCAAGTCTACCTACTATAACATACATTTTGGGTGTGGTGCATATCTCGGTGTGATATTCTAGAAATACAAGAAATACTCAACCAGATGTTCAAAGTGAAATCTCACAAGACTTCCATAAAAAAAATCAAAATGGTGTTCAGGGTCGCCATCTTGAGATATATAACAATAATATAGTTTTGTCAATCCATTGAGGGGCATTTACGATCCAATAAAAAATTGATAAAGTTGTATGATATTCATTTGATTTTTTTCATATACAAATTACTATTTTCGGCAACCGTCCGGGAAGAACCTACGTTCTGGACGGTTTTTCTTTCAGAAAGTAGCACTTCCCGCTCCAGTCCAGGAAGTACGTACTTCCCGGACTAGGCTGAGAAGTGCTCGAATTTTAATGTGAATATTAATCTGAATAAGAATTAGAATGTTTCTCTTAGTACCTATCTTCTGTTCAAATTTCAATATATAATACAAATAAAAGGACTAAAATGTTCGAAATTTTGTCCTACAAAGAAATATAATGAATAAATTATTCTAAGAGCCGGAATATAGGTCGACCTTCACCCATCTGTTAACCGGATGAAACATACTTTTTATAGAGCTACATAAATATACAAATACATCTATAAAGGCTTGCCTACCAAAATATGGTCCATACTATATAACGTGAGTTTAAAAAATTTGCACCATATGGAAAACTTTTTTATTATCGATTTTTCAGAAAATTTTAATCCCCATAAAAATTAGTGCATGGCAGACTACTTGCATATCTATGAGTTGTCAAAATTTCAAATTTCCAGTGTACAGGGGAGAACAAAAAATAGGAATTTTGATCAGGTGTAAACTACCCCTTATTTTTGACATTATAAAAAGTGCATTCAAAGAGGTTATTTAGAATTGAAAACAATATTCAAATTTGGAATCGCAGCCATGGTAGTTTACTCTTGATCAAAATTCATTTTTTTGTCCCCTCCTGTACACCGTTAGGAAATTTATAATTTTTATAACTCGAATACAAGGATTCCGCAATGCACCAATTTTTATGAATATTAAAATTTTTTGGCCCGAATCGATAATAAAAAAGTTTCCATGTGGTGGCAAATTTTTTAAACTCACTGTGTATAGTTTGGACTACATTCAGATAGGCAAGCCATTAAAGGTATATTTGTCTATTTATTAAACTTCATAAAACGTACGTTCCACGGTTGCGGAAAAAATAGTGTACGCAACACGTCTGAAAACAGTTTTTTTGGACCCGCTGTGATTCAACAAAGCGTACAAGTTATATAGACAAGGGGCTTCATTGTCTGCTGTGAAGTTTCTCATATCTAATCCTTTTAGAGGAAAATCAATAGTGACCTTTTATTTTTCTCTAAATTTTTCTGTTTGAGAAAACCTTTTTAAATGGATTACCAAAATTTTTGGGAATTTATGAATCAATAGAGATTTTGTGCTTTTTCTTCTTCCTGTGCAAATCGAACATGTCATACTAGATACATTTTGCATTTCATCTTGAGTACAGAACTAAACTATTCTTTTTCGGAAACTGAACTCAAATGTTGACTTTTCGTTAAAATCTCAGTAAGCGAAGTGACTCTTTGTTGTTCTAGAACGTAAAAGACGTACAGTTTTGTACATAAAAGAGTCGTACAAGGCATTGCACTAATTGCGCTGAAAAAATGTTAAAAGCGCGTTACTAACAAAAATAGTTTGAATTTTGACACTACTTGTCAAAGTCGATAAGAAGTTCAATTAAGATTGACTCACAATAGCTTCGTACAGCAATAACTGCTGTACGACTTTTTTATGCACACAACTGTACGATAGTCATGCAAAAAATATCACCTAGATATTTCATTTTGCTTCAAACACGAAATGTCAATTAACAATAACAGATACTCATTTATTAATTTTTTATTCTCATATTAGTTTTAATTCGAATGCAAAATACTGTTGCGTCCTCGAATGCGAATTTTCTTTCATCGTGTATTCATTGTTACCCCACTGAGTCCATCAACGATAAATGAGACCACGTAGAAACCTCCCGAATACAAATGGTGTGTTGCCAAGTGTCCGGACGCTGAAGAATCTCAGAATGTAGTCCACAATAAGTATACAGTATGCGTTTGTAGCGCTGCAACGGACATGACTTGAACTACACGTGACTATATTTTGATCAACTTGTGATACTTTAGCGTCCACATGATGGCGAATATGTAACTCCGTCAAAGTCACAGTGAAACTCACGACCACAGACAGTAATCTGTCAAATACGGAGGTTCGAAAGTAAAATGATAGAGGTCACTAGCAGTTCTTTCACACGAAATAATAAGGGATTACATTTGAGCGTCCGTATACGGACGCATAAAGGTGGGGGACGCTGAAACATATGTAAATTTAAAATGTATGGACGCACAAATGATAGAAAGATATATATATATATATATATTTATATATTATATATATATATATTATATATATATATATATATATATATATATATATATATATATATATATATATATAGATTTTGGTGCCATATCATTTTAGTTTAATGAGAATAATATTTCTATCGCCGGCTGCAAAACTGTCTTCAGGAAAAAAAGATTTATTGTTTCTGTTTCAGTTCATTTGATATAATTTCAGAAATGCTCTGTAGAATAAAATAAAAGGGTCAGTTGCTATTGTCATTCTTTTACTGAAAAATAGAGTTGAAAAAGTCATAGTCTTTTCTTATCAAAATATTAAAATTTCTGACCGACCAATAAAAGACATTGGTCCGTCGAGCCTTTAATATGAGTCCTGTGGAAGTGACAGATCTCCCAGAAAAACAGCAGGTACCGATAGGCATCTCTATGATGATTTTGAATGGCCGTCACATTTTGGAAAAAACTCTCATGGTTTGTCGAAGGTTGCAGAGGAAAGTGAAGATAATCGTGTCTCTATGGTTGATAATTTTGATATTGATGAACAGATAGTCAGACCTCGTTATTCATCAAACCAACAGACTCCAACTCTGAACAATACGGTTCCTTCTTCAAGACATTCAAATAGGTCTTCAGTATCAAATTATACTACAGCTAGTGCAGAACTGCAAAAGAAAAAGTTGGCAGAAAAAGTAAAACAGGCTATAGAAAATGAAATAATGAATAACAAGCTGAAAAACAAGCTGAAATTGATCGAAATGGAAAGAGATTTACGAGAAGCTGAAATCAATGAGAATGTTGAAAGAAAATCCATTAGAAGTAGGCAAACTGATATATATTCAATGCTAAATCAGATTGGGTAGACAACATTCCTGAATTTTCGAACAGTAGTGTCTCTGACAATGCTGAGACAAACTTGAGAAAACAAGACGAAGACAAGTCAATCATAAAATTACTGTGCGAAGAGCTCGGAAATGTGCTAAAAACTGCAATTTCGCCAAGATAGGTCAAATTGGGTTCTCGCCATGCAGCTGAAAAAGACTTCCCAATTTTTTATGGAAAACCAGAAGAATGGATCACTTTCAAATACCAAGTCAATAAAATTTCTTCATATTGTGGCTTCACTCTGGAGGAATGCATGATGAAACTACATAAATGTCTAAGAGGCAATTCAAAATTATATATATAATTGTATGATGATGACTCCCAACAATCTAGATATGGTACTCAACACCCCCAAAATGAGATTTGGGAGACCCGACCAAATTATTGACATTTTAGTGTCCCGAGTAAGAGAAGTGTCACCTTTGAAAGAACACGATGTGGAGGGAATCATTCAATTTTCAAATCATTTGACCAGCCTTGTGTTGACTATAACATCTTTGGACTAGCATGACCATCTTCTTAATCTATAAATTTTGAAAGAGCTCTGTCAGAAACTACCAGACACTTTGAAACTTCGTTGGGGTGAAGTGGTGATGCGAAAAAAAAGGAAGTCTAATCTGCAAGATTTTTCTGTTTGGCTTCTAGAAATCGCATCTGCAGCATGCTATGTTAGTGTTCTGACCTCCCAAAAAATATCAAAAGTTAATAATATTCCACCAAGGAAGTTTGGAAAATCTTATTACTTCTACCAGGTCATCAATCGACAATGACTTTTTGTACATATTGTCTAAAAAAGGGTCATAAGATAGAACTTTGTGAAAAATTACAATCTGATGACATAGATGAAAGATGGAGTGAAATCACGAAGAAAAAGTTATGTTTCTCATTCTTACACCGAAATCACCAAACAAAGAATTGCAGAAATCGTGAATGTTGCAATGTGAATGGTTGTAACTCACCTCTCCACAGATTTTGCACAAAGAAATGCCGAAAAAAGTCGTTGAAGTTGAAATATTGCCGAGACTTCCAAAAGATCAGAAAAAAGAATGTACTAACTTCAGATCATGGAGTAAAAGATGCCCTTCTATTTGACAGGTAAACGAATACCACTCTGTCTACAATGGACTAATGACATTGTTCGTAATGGAAATTCGCAATGTGTGAATGTGAATATATCGGGTGATTCTAATAATGGAGGTATATTCTCCATAAAAAATGTGCGTACAGTCGAAAATCTATCACTACCTTTTCAAACAATCTCATCATCATATTAGAAAAAATAAACATATCTGAATGGACTTCCAATCTGCGATATAACTGAGCGACCTCTTATACTCATTGGTCATGATAAAATTCGTCTTAGCGTTGCAAGGAAGGTGGTACAAAGTCCCGACAATCTACCAATTGCATCCAAAACGAAGTTCGGATGGACACTACATGAAAACACCATTCAAAATACATCAAAACCATTTCTGTTCCATATTTATCAGTGTCAGAAGACTTCATCCGATAGTGATCTACATAAACTCGTCAAAAATTAGTTTTCTACTGAAAAGAATAGGAAATAGATTTGAGATTAGACTTCATAAATCAAATGAAAAGTAAATCTGGCACACTAATCACGTGTAGCCAAGACATATGTAATGGTCAACTTTTTCTCAGAAACAAGAAACAAGAAATTCATGAAATTATAATATCATTCAAATCCAACATTGTACCTGCGGAAGATCAGATAACTTTAAAAAACTTGAAAGATATAGTTGATCTAATTAGTCTACCCCTATCACTGATTATTAATAAATGTATTGAGGAAGGTATCTTTCCAAATTATCTGAAAAGAACCATAATAAAACAAATTTATAAAAGAGAAGAAAAAAATAATGTTTCTATCACCCAATACCTCTTCTTAATATTTTTTCCAAAATCTTTGAGAAAGTATTGAAAGAACAAACGATAACTTTCATTAATGATTATTCTGGTTTTTATAAATTTCAGTATGCTTTTATGCCAAATTCAAATGCCCAATCAGCAGTAACTGATTTTATTAATGACATTTTTGAAACTTTAGATGAAAGTGAATATGGCATTGCATAGCAATTTTAAATAATTTTGGAGTGAGAGGTCAGTCATGAAACTTTTTGAGAATTACTTTGAAAATCGTATTCATTTTGTTGTTATTGACGAAAATAAAAGTATTGAAAAACAATCCACTATTCGAGTTCCCCAAGGTTCTATGTAAATAGTATAACCAAAATAAAATTGATAGGGAAACATTTTTCTTTTGCAGATGATACTGTACTCTATTATTCAGCCAGAGATAAAGAAAATTTAGAAAACAATATCAAAAAAGATATTCTATTGTTTGAAAAGTGGATAGATGAAATTAATCTGACTATTAACTAAGAAAAAGGCCAAATTAAATTGAATATAAAAATAAAGAATAAAATGTTAATGAGGTTGAAGAACACAAATATTCAGGCGTAATGATTGATAAGAATTTTAATTTTGAATCCCATATGAATAAAATTATGAAACCAATTAGCCCTTCATTTGGAGCAATGTCCAGCGTGGCTTGTGCCGGGAAAGTAGTTGTTTTCTGTTAGATATTACAAATAAATCACATTTTTCAATTTTCATGGAGAATGTTCCCCTTTTCAACCAGTTTTCAGTTACGCTTGACTGACCACAATATGTTTGTGTGAACAACTACTGTTATCAACTGTTAAAAAACTAGTCTAAGAAAATTCAGAGAAATTATTTGTCTCTGGCTCTTGTCTCTCAGATTGTAACAATTCTAAGTTGCCAGCTTTCTTGGAAGGCTGAGACACCTGATTCTATAGGTACATGTGAGTGCACTATGGGTAGAAGTGACTGACTCTACAGATACAGCCATTACTATGGAAATCCGCGCGGACAATTAAAAAAATGTTGATTCCAAAGGTTAGGGTCCTTAAATAATATTCATTCGAATAAAGGCAAAAATAATTCAATATCGAGTTCTATAGAAACTTACAACAAACTTTCTGATGATTTAAAAAAAAAAACATTCATATTTTCTTTAAAAAACTCAAACAATTTTTTTTATTATACTGATGTTAATCAATCTATACATATGTGAAGTTTTAAATTTGTTAATTTTTATTAATTTTAAAATTCTCAAAACTTATTTAATAGTTATTTATGCAACAAGTGCAATAACCAATTTTTGCACAAGTTGCATACAACATTTTTTCTATGTTCATGCAAAAAGCAAAAAATGCTTTATTAAGGTGCCGCACTAGGTGTAGGAAAATGAAAAGCTCAACTTACAAAATAATTAATTATTACTGTCGATTTGCATTGAAACAGATCACTATCATCTATTTTTCCATTAATAATACTCATTCTGAAACTTTCAATTTTGTAATTGTCAGTTGCATTATAAAAATCAAAATCATAGTAGCCGTGAGTGCTTATGTCATCACGAGGTGTGGTCATAATACAGACAGTTTGCTCTATGCAGGTAGACGGTTAAGAACAAAACGGATCAGTTTTGATTATGGAGTTATTCTCAGGATGGCATTGTTTGCTTAACTCTGGCTGTTAACATTAATACAAAATAATATAAAATATGTAACTTTTTAAAAACGTATTTTATGTTTGACATGATGGCAGCACTTTGAAGTAGAATGACAGATGAGTGCAATAAAAACTTTATTGCACTAGTGCAATAAAGAACTTTTTTTTCCACTGAATATCGTTCAATGATAGTAATTTATGTTTCAAGTGAGTAAAGTGATACTTTTTTTTTACGAGTAGGAAATGTTGACGCCCGACGCCATAGGCGGAGTGCGGCAGTCCTACGAGTAAAAAAAAAACTTTACTCACGAGTTTCATACAGTATTTTTTCTAGAACTGTCAAAACAAAAACCAATTCATATTTTTTTGCTAATATGAAATGAATTTGGCATATTTTTATTGATTCATTTTTGGTTTAAATCTCCAAACGTTTCAACTGCAGCTGCGGCAGTCATCTTCAGTGGCGTGGTCGAAGTACTCTTCTTGACGTATCAACTGAAACTGAAGCTCTCGTCTCTGGCATGTCATTTATAGTACTGATTTTGCGCGCACCTTCTGTGATGCTGGGTTCGCGCGTATTTTCCGCGCGATTCGGGTGATATGGTTTCGTTTTGGCGCCTTTCAAAGCTGTGTGCCAGATCTTTGGAAAATATGTTCTCTCTTCTTTTCTGTTGAAGTTCTCTTGATGTTTGTGTATTTCTATCGCTTCGAAATACATTCTTGTTGAGTAATGATTCGACGTTGCTAGTCTCTTGGTGTTTTCGAAAAGCAACTGCGGACTTCTCGGCCTGTCCCAATCGACAACTCCGCGTGTGCTCAACTAGGCGGGTACCAATGCTCCTTTTCGTCTGACCTATATAAACTTTACCAAAGATACATGGAATCCTGTAAACTCCCGCTGATTTGAGTGGATCTCTGCTGTCTTTTGCTGATCTCAGATACTCCGATATTTTCTTGGTTGGTTTGAAGACGATGTTGATTTTCTCCTTCTTTAGGATTTTCCCAATTCGGTTAGTAACACCTTCAATGTATGGCAAGTAGACTGTGCCTTGAGGTTGCTCCTCACTGATGTTCCTTTTCTTCTCCCTTGGACGTGTAGCACGGGTTATATCTTTTCTATCGTAGCCATTCGCTTGTAACACAGTTGTTAGGTGTTTCATTTCGTCGTCGATGTACCTTTGTTCACATATTCTCAAAGCTCTGTTGACTAGGGTGTTCCTCTCTTCCGTGGCTCCAAACAACAAACGTGTCATCTACATACCTCAACCAGTGCTTCGGTCGTTTTTCTGAAGTTTGAATAGCCCTTTCTTCAAATTTTTCCATGTAGAAATTCGCCACTACTGGGTTCAGTGGACTGCCCATGGCGGCCCCATCAACTTGTTCATAAAAGGTTTGATTCCACTGAAAATAAGTTGTTGTTAGTGAATGTCGAAATAAGTGGATGTCTTGTGGAAATATCTCCTCTATGTAGCTAAGGGATTCCTCAAGTGGTACATTTGTGAATAAGGATACAATATCGAAGCTAACTAGAATGTCGTTTGGCTCCAAGATGATGCTCTTCAGATGTTCGATGAAGTGAGTGGAGTCTCGGACGTACCTCTTAGTCTTTCTAACATGTTTCTGCAGCATATCCGACAAATACTTGTCGAGGTTGTAGGTTGGTGATCCTATTGCACTTGATATTGGTCTCAGTGGTACATCCTCTTTGTGAATTTTCGGTAATCCATAGAGCCTCGGTGGTAATGCTTCTGATCTGCAAAGTTTCTTCTTTGTGTCTGGTGGTAAAGAAGGCTCTTTTATTAGCTGATTGGTCTTTCTCAAGATTTTATCTGTTGGGTCTTTTTGTAATTTTCTGTACTTTTCTTGACTGACAAGGTTATTGAGTTTGTTTTTGTAGTCCGAGGTTTTCAGGATCACTGTTGCGTTTCCTTTGTCAGCAGGTAGAATAATAATATTTTCGTCAGCATTGAGACTTCTTATGGCAGCCTTTTCACCCCTTGAAATGTTTCATTTCGGAGGTTTGGCTTTTCTCAGAATTCTTGCAGATTCGCTTCGTAATTCTTCTTAAACATCAGCGGGTAGTTTTTCAATTCCGGCTTCTATGTTTGCGATGATTTTTTCTGTGGGTATTGTAAGAAAATATCGGAGTATCTGAGATCAGCAAAAGACAGCAGAGATCCACTCAAATCAGCGGGAGTTTACAGAATTCCATGTAACTGTGGTGAAGTTTATATCAGTCAGACGAAAAGGAGCATTGGTACCCGCCTAGTTGAACACAAGCTGAGTTGTCGATTGGGACAGACCGAGAAGTCCGCAGTCGCTGAACATGCATTGTCCGACGGAGAACACAAGATCCTTTTCGAAAACACCGAGAGATTAGCAACGTCGAATCATTACTCAACAAGAATGAATTAAGGAGCGATAGAAATACACAAACATCAAGAGAACTTCAACAGAAAAGAAGAGAAAACATATCTTCCAAAGATCTGGCACACAGCTTTGAAAGGCGCCAAAACGAAACCATGTCACCCGAATCGCGCGGAAAGTACGCGCGAACCCACCATCACAGAAAGTGCGCGCAAAATCAGTACTATAAATGACATGCCAGAGACGAGAGCTTCAGTTTCAGTTGATACGTCAAGAAGAGTACTTCGACCACGCCACTGAAGATGACTGCCGCAGCTGCAGTTGAAACGTTTGGAGATTTAAACCAAAAAAGACCATGGCAAATCTCGGAAACCAGCCAAAACATTATAAATGTTGACTTGACTTTCGAATAACTAGTCCATCGAAGTAACTTTTCATTTTCTTAGATTTGTATTCAAAATAAATAAACAATCCTCGTGAAGCAACAAATACCTTTTTCTTTCTTGGAACTATATCAAGGAAATTTCATATTTGCACTATCTACGATTTTCTCCGTTCAGTCTTCATCACTTTTCATTTCTACTTAAATTAAATTTATAGTTATCAAGAATTCGTTATGTGGATAGATGCACCATTTCACAAATTTCATTAATTATTGTTGTCAATAGTGTCTGACGGCCAAACAGCCATAGCTATCTTGGCTTACCTAGTGTAGATTAGGTCCAATAGTTCCTTAGAGGTATATGCTATTATTTTGAATATATTCGCCGCGATATTTTGGAATTTTGATAATACTTATTTAATAGTAAGAATGCTAAGAATATTATTGGTGGAACATTTGTATATCAGATATTTATAGGTTATTAGTTGCCAAAAAAAAAGTGCACTTTTTTACGCTTTTCCGTTTAATAATGAAATCGTATGTTGATAGTGAAATATTGTAATACTTTACGCACACAAGCCACACAAAAAAAGTGGACTTTTTTTGACAGTTGTAGAAAAAGTTAATGTATTGTCTTCCTTACACCAGAACTTGTATTATCGATGAATAAATAAATAAAATAAATCAGTTATTTTCGGGCAGTCATGTACAACAGTGATCAAGTTGTTGAAATTACTCAAAACATAATTAACTATTGTTGAACTAGCATCATTAGTAGGTTCAGTAACACATTGTTTAATTCAGATTGTTTATAGATTTTGCATTTTCTTGCTATAAAACGGATTTGATATATACATTTTTTATTTTTTGAAAATTACTATTTGGTACAAAATTAGCTCTCCAACCAACGAATCATAATCATACTTCCATTTCACAAACTACTGATATATTTGGGATTTTTTAAAATTGATTTATGTATTCCCCTCTTAACGTAACATTTTCATGAAAGTGTACTATGGAAGTTGAAACAATAGCATGTGAGTAACAATAATTCGATGTCAAAGTTTTCACACTATTTTTTTTATGCAGACTATTTTCCCAATTTTTGATTTCTTTATTTTTCAACATAAATTAACTCATTTCTTTTAAATCAAGAGGCACGTTCGGTAAATGCAGATCTATCAGCTTGAATCAAGCTGTCAAATTTGCATTTACCGAACAAGCCTATAGGATTTATTTTTTGTGTAGGTTAGAAACTTCTATCTATATTGAAATACAAAATATGGAAAGAACTGCATATTTGTGTTTCCTATTTATTTTTTTATGTAGATAATATCCATCATGTACCTACATTTTTATTGAATCTCTCAGTGTATCTTCATAAAAAAATAAATAGGAAACAAAAATAAGTAGTTCTTTTCATGTTTTGTATTTCAATATAGATAGGAATTTCTAACCAACACAAAAAAATCCTATGGTAGCATTTGAAAGAAATAGTTTTTTTATGCTGAAAAATAAAGAGGAACTAAAATTGGGAAAATGGTAACGTCTGCATACAATTCATACTCACTGTGTAAACTTTGACATTGAATTATTGTCACTCACATGCTATTGTTTCATCTTCCATAGCACACTTTCATGAAAATATCAAAAAGTAATTTTTTATAAAGTCTTAAATATATCAGTAGTTTGTGAATTGGAAGTATGATTGTGGTATGTCTTTATTTTCTTTCCATTTCAACTAAAAAAAATTGGATACCCTTTCGGTCAAACAGGAAGTGTTATATTTGGTCTGATACTTGCTAAATTGTATATTCATGACATCGAATAGATGCACCAAGTTTGAAACATCCATACAAAATAACAATGAAGATACAGGGGATGAACTGGTTCCGGGTCACCCGGTATATTAAATGATATTTGAAAGTATTTTTTTAGGCAAAAAGTATCCGCTAAATATATTTTTTTATCTGTTACTAATACATCTTATTCGTTTCAGAATTTCAATTATTTATCATTATAACGTAAAATCTATAATGTTTCAGATTGTTTCCACAACCTGATCAAAGTGTTGCTGCCAATTTGGCGCTTCTCACAAATGATCCGTTTGGGGATGCACCACATTTAGCAGGTTTGGAACCGAAGATGAAGACAAGCTCCCCTTTGGTCTCAGCAACAGATCCCAAAGAACTCAAATCTCTTTTGGATGCCTCAAAGAAAGTAGATACATCCAGTGGATCAAAATTGAAAGTCATCCCAATAAAAAGTGTCAAAGTGAGTCTTACGTGAACCACCTTGATCCTGTATTAATCAGCTTTTGATTAATTTTCAGTATAGACTAAATTTTATTCTATTTTCATTAAAAATCAAACAAAAACAAATTTTTATATATTTTCTTTGTTTTCTTTTTTTTCAGGATAGTTTATTTGATGGAATTTCCTTAAAGTCAAATGGAAATATCAGTTCTCCTGATTATGTCAAGACGAATTGCAGACGATTGATATTGAAAAATCGCCCTAATGCCTCTGGTGATAGTCGTTCTCCAGGTATAATGAGAACTGACATTTTGAAACATATCAACTCTCCTGATGAGACAAGAAATGTCAGTATAGAAGAAAATAAAAATGAACCAAATTTCCCCAATGAAACAAGACCAAATCCTTTGAGACTACACTTTGATAACACAATAAATGGTAATATGCAAAACCAAGTGGGCTCCCAGACTTTCACCCTCAATAATTCTGACATACATAATGTCTCAGGTATGTAACAATTTTTGTTTTTGGCCTGGAGTTAAAAAAAAGTTATTCTTGGATATATATATATATATATATATATATATATATATATATATATATATTATTATTATTATATATATATTCCTTTTATTTTATATTATCATTAGTTCTTGATTGTTTTATTGCCATTTGTTTCTTATTATATAACACAGGCATGGGTTTTTCAGATTTTCTCATATAATTTTATTTCAAGTTGTTGATTTTAATATGTTTTGGAAGCGTTATTCATAAGTTTTTAAAATTCATGACACAAGATTATATTTACTTTAACTCAAAACCAAAAAGATAATTTAATTATTCAACAATTTTAAACTACAATGGTAGTCATTTCCATCTACACGTCTGCTGAGATAAGAGGGAACACCACCAATATATGAAACGAAAAACAAACTATGAAATGAGTCAACTTAGTGAAATTAATAGTGAATCAAATGTATAGGTCCTATATCCTACCTACTGCGCCATTTTCAATAGAAATTGTATATATTAAAATCTTCAGTATTTTATAATCAATTATTAGTCAATTCCATACTAATTAGTTTTTTTTAGCAACGGGTGACAACAGAAATTCGCCGGTATCGGACATTGATGTCGAGGAGGAACCTGTTAGTGAATTGATATTGGTTACTCCGAAGACTTATGCTCATGGCATTGTGTGCACCAGACCAGAGTATTATACCTTGCCTGACCTGGAGGACTTGCTGAAATATACTGACGAAAATGGTTTGTGTGTCGTTAAAGGATTCACCATTGGCAGGAAAGGGTATGGTAATGTCTATTTTCCTGATGAGATGGATGTGACAGGCTTAAATATAGACGAACAAGTGCACTTTAGATATAGGGAAATCAATGTGTACCCCGATGATGCCAAGAAGCCCCCTATAGGCGAGGTAAGAATTCATTAGTATTAAAATGATGATAATAAAAATATGTAATGAACTTTATTGAACTGAAATCATTCAATTCAACAGGCTGTTAGTCTGTTAGGCTGAAACTTCAGCCTATTGTTACAATTTTTACATTACTTACATTATGAATCATTCACTGCTTTCATTGCTTTACTAGAGAGACAATTTTGTGTTTGTTGGATTCTCAGGAAGGTGTTGGTGTGAGGATCTCAATGTAGGGGTTGCGCTTCTGAGCCATTTGAAGGGTTGTGTAGAGGACCTGGCTTGGATAATAATGATTGAACATTATTGAACCATCTACATTGATCCAATTGGTCAGTGACCTTCAGTCCATTGCTATTACATAATCAGTACCTTAAAAAACACAAATACATGTTATGAACAAATAAGTTTCCACAAATTCGAATAAAAATAAAAAAGTTTGTCTAGAAATTAAAAAAAGGAACTTAATTATTTAGTTGAGGATCTTCTATGTCTTCAAGAATTGTTTGTTGAGGAAGTCTATGTCGGCTGATAATGCCTGGTATCCTTCTTATGGCATATTTTTCCAGAATTTGCAAATTTTCATTTATGTTGAAGAATTTTCTCTGGTATAGTGTTGAGTTGGATGAATTATGAAGAGGTTTATTGGGGTGGCGTATTTTAGTAATGAGGAATCGAAATTTAAAAGTTTTTCATGATTTTACAGTACAGAGTAGGCCTCGGACACCCAAACCACATTTCCTAGGGGGACATCGTTCGCGATGAAATTCAACCTCGAAAATGTAGTTGACGTGTCCGAGCGTTTTTATATAATACGGTTCTCCCGACCTACAGAGCCGCTGTTTCGTTTTCAATGGCCCACTCTGTATAACACTTGTTTATCTTTTTGGATTAGAGCCATAAAATTTTTGCGTGGGAAACAGTTGTTCATAAACATTTATTCAGCTATTTTTACTATTTGTTTCTGAAATAATATTGAGTGATTCAAAGAAGTTATAAATATTCTTATTATGAATCTCTCTTTTTAAACAAACGCTGGGGAATTTGCAAAAAATCAGTAGAGCGCATAGCCATTGCAATTTTTATGTGGAATCGCAATAGACTTAGTTTCTACATGGAGATCAAGAAAATGGACTCCCGCGGTTGCGCTCGACAAACATTTCATGAATCCGCGCGCGCTGTGCTGTTTTATGGTTGAAGTATGACGTTTGTTTATATAAAAAGATTATAGTTTTTTTTTACTCAATATTATTTCAGAGACAAATAGTGAAAAGAGTTGAATAAATGTGTTATATTATCCGCATTAAAATTTAGTTTGCAATAGTGATTTTATCGTATTTTCATTCATTTGTGAAAGTTTCATGAAAAATCGAAGATGTTACCGCTTTCTTAACTTTTACCAAAACGAATTAATTTCACAATATTCACTATATCACATACAGAAACGATGAAAATATTGAATAATCTAAATGAAATTATTGATTTTATTTTGATAGTAACCAATCAATTTGTATTTGACTGGGAACTGATTATGAATCAATCAATTCAAAATATTCTTTATTGTCTGAAGATTCATATCTCATTGAGAAAGTCTAGAAAAAGAGAATGAAGTTAATACATATAACACACACATAAATGTAAACACACAACTTAAACAGTATAAATAATACAAACATAATCAACAACAAGATACGGGCGAGGATTGGCGCAGTGGTAGCGCCGGGGCTTCGTGATCGAAAGGTCGAGGGCTCGATCCCCAGGCAGGCAAAATTTTTTCAGTTTCAGATGCAAATCTGAGTGATTGAATCTGGTTGCTGGCTGGGGATAATCCTCCACGATTCACTGTTAATAATTGATAACAGTACTGCTCCTAAGGTGGCGTACGGAGTTAGTAATAAGGCCTATCCAGAACACGTGGCTAATGACCAAAGCAGTTGATGCCAACACACCAAGCAAAAAAAAACAACAAGATACAATTTCAATTATAATTATTAGGCACACATGTTTGTGTTAAAGTATTCACTAACGTCATAGAATACTTCTTCTGTAAGAATCAACTTCACTGATCTGAATAAAACTAATGACTATGATTCTGACGCTTGATGGAAGGTGGTTGTACAGTTTGGCAGCTCTATAAATGAAAGAGATCTTTACTAGATTTGACGTTGGAATGGGTAGCTTTAGATTGTTGTTTGGCGGGTGGGCCCAAAGGTCTTATCGTACATTGGTAGGTTTTTGTGAACCAGACAGAATAAAAAGAGAATGTAGGAAAAGAATTTTATGCTCTTTGAACAGTTCCCTACAAGAGACTAGGTCCAAACTTACAGATATAGCGATCAGCACGCTTCTGCAGAGTGAAAATTATCTTGAAGCACTGTTTAGTGCAAGTTCCCTAGAAAGGAATACCGTACCTTATGTGTGACTCAATTAGCGCATGGTACACTATTTTGGCCGTAGTCATGCCCAATTCATTAGACATCACACGTAAGGCATAGCATCCTGAGGACAGTTTTTTGCTCAGCACCTCAACATGGTTCCGAAAGTTCAGATCGCTGTCAAGACGATTTCCAAAAAACTTATTAGTGTCATGTACTCATGTACATGAAAATGATCATTTTTCAACCGGATACCCTACATGAAAGTGATAGTTTTTCACTCTAGAGATGAAAATAAAACAAATAAATATTATCATGTGACCCGATGGGAATATACTAAAAACAAATTGATGGATTTTTGACACTAATGGCAGGTAATCTCAATTCTTGGCACTTGAATCAGCAAATGAACGTCACTTCGTTTGAGAGTTTATAAACGTTTAAGTTCTAAAAATTGTAATCCGGTATTTTATAAACAACAGTCTGATATCGATAGACTATCAAATTGGTGTTCTTTAAATGGATTGGGCCTGAACAGTGGTAAATGCCATATTATGCGATTTTGCACCAACAATTAACATTTAACTATTATATAAACACAAAACTGTTGAACATTTCAAACCATATCAAAGACTTGGGGGCATCATAATTGATTGTACTCTCAGTTTTAATCATCACATCAGTTATGTAGTTCAAAAAGCCAAGAAAATGCTTGGTTTCGTTAAAAAGATCACCCACGATTTTACCAATGTACTTAACAATGAAAGTTCTTTACTGCTCATTAGTTAGAAGTCGTCTTGATTACTGTTCTTCTGTTTGTCCCCCACATTATGTCACAAGAATAAAATGGATCGAGTCCAACACAATTTTCTAAGGTACATAGCTTTCAAAGTTCAAGTTGTTTGCAAGTACAACCAAATGGAACATTATAATATTGCACCTCTTGAAGTTAGGAGGAAAAAACAAGACCTTACATGATGTTCAAGGTAATTAATTGTGAATGCAACTGTCCTAAACTGGTATCAGAAATAAAGTTGTATGTACCTTCCTGTACAACCAGGCAATCACAAACATTCTTTGTTCCTTTCCATAGGTATAACTATGCCTTAAATTATTTTCTCCCAAGAACCCTTTGGCCAATTCATTGAATGATCTCGAATTGTTTGGGTCATCAATTGCTAGATTTAAAAATCATTTAAGGAGAATAAATGTTTAGGTAATTGGAGTATTGCAATGTAATCAACGTATGTACTTAGTTTGCATATATTATTTATGTTTTTACTCAATTTTGTGT
The DNA here is from genome assembly GCA_958298965.1 of Chrysolina haemoptera. Taxonomy (NCBI): domain Eukaryota; kingdom Metazoa; phylum Arthropoda; class Insecta; order Coleoptera; family Chrysomelidae; genus Chrysolina; species Chrysolina haemoptera. Next base: position 19,538,253 of record OY282584.1, on the reverse strand, counting down.
AGGCACTGTACCTATTTGTAATTTCTTATGTATTCCTAATTGGGCTTGCCTGTAAATAAATAAATAAACATCTACAGTAGATAGATTTGTAGATAATACTATAATAGTTGCAAGTGACCAGAGTCTGAATACAGCAATTGAAAAAATTAGTAACTCATTGAAGAACATCTCAGATTTTTTTAATATTAACAAGCTAAAGTTGAATGTGCAAAAGACAAAGGCAAAGATAATGACATCTATATATAAATATATTCATTATTGAAATCATGAGAAAATTGAAATCGTGATAGAAATGAAAAACCTAGGATTCATGGTTGACAATACCTTGTCATTAAATAATCATTTTAATTATGCAGCAAAAAAAATTAGGAAAAAACTTTTTTTCTTATCAAGAGTCACATCTAACTTGACTTTACATGCATCTATAACAATTTATAGAACAGTAATCCAACCACACTATGAATACTGTGCTAGTCTACTCTATTTAATGAGTAATAATAATATTGAAGCTCTCCAAAAACTTCAAAAATAGAGGTATGCGTATTATTCTCTGATGTAATAGGTATGCACCTATTCAACTGATGCTGAATGTTTTGAATTGGTTATCTGTCAAGGACAGACTGTAAACTATTTCTCAATGGTTTTCCTTTTTAAAATATTGCATAATTTATGTCCTGCTTACTTTGAAGAGTATATAACATTTTGTCATCAAATACACAACACTACTAGAAACAATAGAGATTTGTATGTTACGAGAACTAATTATGTTTCACCAAGAACTTTTAAAATATAACAAACTTCCACAACACAAAAGATTATTCAACATTAGATTCATTCAAATCAATGTCACTAGTATATATTAGAGATAATAGTCATTCAATTAAACAAAAAATTTATCAATTTTTGTATTGTATTCAGGGATGGATAAAAAATGATGTATGGGAGAGTGAATGATTTGTGTATGGGTGAGTGTGTGTGTGTATTTTGTCAATAGGTTAAGAAGAAAAGTATACAATTGTATTCACAATTTATGTAATGTATTTGTATTTTAGGATTCCTATTTAATAAAGATTTTCATTTCATAGATAGATTTATTAAATTAGGCATCCTAATAAACATAATATTCATAAATACAAATAAATATACACATTTGAGCATGATATATGATAAAAATATTACAATACATGAAAAAACTAGACATTTATGATAGAATATTAAAAAAAACATAGATTAAAAATAAGAAATACTAACAATAGACATGTATAAATATATAAAGATTATTTCAATTATTGTATAAAAGACAGAAATGGTAGTTATGAGACAAATTATGGTAGGCAATAAATACATATATACAGTGTGTCCCACTTTGAGCAGCACCACATCCGTATTTTCTTATTCGACGATCAATTTCAAAATAATTTTTTTGCAACATGTAGTACTCAATGAGATCTACATTTCTGATTATTCGTTCATCCCATTTCACTTTAACACTGGCAACTATGATCTATTGAAAATGCAAAAAAATCAGTTAGTAATATCAGGGATTTTTTGAGCGGAAAACTAATATTATAAACACGTTGAGAACTCTCTGAAACACATGTGTTCAAATTTTTACGACGGTGTCGTATATAGGGTGTTTTTTTATTGAGAATAATTATCCCATGAACAAAAATAATAAGAAAAGAATAGTATAATATCATGAATATATTCTAATACCCCTTGAACATCTGCTCAGTATTTTTTCTGCACATTTCATACACAGGGTGTTGTTTGAAATAAGAATGAATTATTTTTGAAGCCCCATTATTCTGAAATTCATGGATACTTGAATAAAATTTTGTACTTTTCTGTTTTTCCCATTAGTTTCTATGATTATTTTTTGATTATTGAAAGGAAATAATGAAAAATCGGGAACCAACTGAATTTGTTTTAATAATAATTCTTCAAATCAAAAACAAATATCAAATCCTGAATTATAAGTTATACATTTGTTATAATTATTTTTCATACATTGAGAATTCTTCTTCAGTTACTAGGATTTAATTATTTTTCAAGTTAAATTATCATAAAATGTATGGATACTTCAATCGAATGTTTATGTTTTCTACTTTCTCTTCAGAAATATACAAGAGTCCAATTGAGTTCGGTTTTCATTATTTGTAAGATGGCAATAAATATCGTGATGTCAAGTTTTACTGAAACTTTATCAAAGAAAGGTACCGATCTAATAACTATGTTTCCGCTTCTGCAGAATGCCCAGAGAGTTCATAAACTGATGATCAGGACTGCCGTGGAAACACAACCCTTCATTATAATGTATATCTTTCTCCAACTCTCTCACTCAGATCTTCTAACTAAAATGCTAATAGCTTTTAGGAAATACCCTCAAGATGGCTATGGAAGTAATGCGATATTCACATTTTCAAATATTTTGACAGATAACGATTGTTGTTTAATGTTGTTTTCATTATAACTAATTGTGCAGCAATGCCTATGCAACGAAAGCTCACTCTTTTGGAGAGAATAGAGCTAATATAATTATAATTATTGGTGATAATACCAGGTCATCAAGAGAAGCAGCTATTGAATTCAATCGAAGGCATCAAGATCGGGATGTCATTAATCACACTACGGTTAGTCGGATAAGTAGATTATTCAACAGCTCGGGAACTGTGCTGAATTCAACAAGAAGGGGGCGCGGGAGACGAGAAAATGACGATAGAAATATTTCAGATTATTTCAATCACAATCCCACAAGTAGTCTTAGACAATGCTCTCTTGATATCGGCTTACCAAAATCAAAAATTTGGAGGCATTTGAAAAATGAAAAGGTCATTCCATTCAAACCGAAATTCCTCCACACTCTTGAGGATGGCGACAATATCAGAAGACTGGAATATTGCCTTTGGTGCCAAGGGGAATTTATGAACAATCAACATTTTCTGAATAACATTTTATTCACGGAAGAGGCAACTTTCACGACAAACGGTGTAGTTTCCTCTCAAAATTCCCGTTATTGGAGCACCGAAAACCCCCACTGGGTGATTGAATGTAAGCGGCAATATTCACAGAAAATCAACGTGTGGTGTGGTATTTTAGGGAAAAAAATTATTGGACCATTTTTTTTCGAAGGCAACGTAAATTCACAAATATTTGTCAATTTCTTAAATAATCAATTATGGGATGGATTGGAAAACATTCCGATTGAGCTACGACGGGATATATACTTTCAGTTAGATGGTGCAAGCATTCATAATGCTGGAGAAGTACGCGCTTGGTTGGACACCAAGTTCAGAAGAAAATGGATAGGTCGCAATAGTCCACTTATTCACTGGCCAGCAAGGTCTTCACCATACCTGACCCCACTTGATTTCTTCTTGTGGGGTACCTTGAAGCAAAACATGTATAAGTCTAGGCTTGGAAGTAGAGCAGAACTACAAGAAAGGATTTTGGAAGCATGTCATGGCATTACCCCTAATATTTTGAAGAAGGTGGCTATAAACAACAGGAGAAGAATTCTAAAATGTATAGAAAATAATGGAGGATTAATAGAGAATACTAAAATATAAAAAAAAAATAACTAAGTGTATTCATAAGTTTTCATTTGCTTTTGTTCTGAAGTATTAATCGTAATAAATTTCATTTGCTTCACGATTTTTATAATTTATTTTCAATAATCAAAATATAATCATATAGAAACTAGCAAATTGTATAGGAAAAGCAGAAAAGATCAAAATTTGATTCAAGTGTCCATGAATTTCAGAATAATTGAACTTAAAAAATAATTCAAACAACACCCTGTGCATGATATGTGCAGAAAAAATACTGAACAGATACTGAACAGGGTATATGAATATATTCATGATATTATATTATTTTTTTTTATTATTTTTGTTCAAGGGATAATTATTCTCAATAAAAATACCCTATATACGACACCATCGTAAAAATTTGAAGACATGTGTTTCAGAGAGTTCCCAACGTGTTCATAATATTAGTAGTAATATTAGCTAAAAGAATCCCTGATATTACTTACTGATTTTTTGCATTTTCAATTGATCATAGTTGGCCGTGTTGAAACGTAATGAGATGAATGACTAATCGGAGTTGTAGATCACATTGAGTACTACATTTTGAAAAAAAATTTTTGAAATCGGTAGTCGAATAAGAAAATACGGAGGTGGTGCTGCTCAAAGTGGGACACACTGTATGTATAAAATTTCACAATTATGTCCAAAAAAATGTATGAATATAAACATAAAATATATTATTGGCAAGAGAAAAAGGTTTAAACTTCCCTATATAATTTTTTTTTCAATTTTTAATGAGGAGACATCACCAAATATTTTTGAAAATAGGATGGTGCTAGATTATTTGAAAATAAAAATCATAGTAAGATAGTAAATTTTTTGAGAGACAGTAAACCATTGCATAGTATTAGATATAGAAACAATAGACGTATATTGATTTGTTTTCAAAATTATTCTCATACCACGATTTTGCAGCTTTTGAAGTTGATTTAATTTATTTAGGTCCTATGAAAATAATACTGTTGCGCAGTAATCAAAATGAGGTTGAATTATTGTGTTGTACGCCGTTATTTTCGTTTCATTCTGGAAATAATAATAATAACTTTAAAATTCCCAAGAAACATATGCTGCTTATAGTATAATTTCTTCAGTATTTTTTTGAATATGTAGTCAAAATGATTATTAAAGGATAGAAAGACCTAAGACACTTCGTTGAGGAACTTCAACATCAATGTTGAGTTCTTGGGATACATACCCATTGAAACGCACTTTTTGTCTACGATTACTACGATAGTTATTTAGCCAGTGATGTACCCTATCCTCGATTCCATAGCTTGATAATTTTTTTAATAACATGTTTTTATCGATCGTTTCAAATGCTCTTTTCAAGTCAAGGAAAACACTGACAACATATTTGTTATCGTCTAACTCATTTTTAATTTACAAAGTGTTAGTTGTATAGATGATTCACAATAATATTTTTTTTGAAACCCCGATTGGTTATTTATTAAAATTTCATTATTTTCAATGTGATCCACCAATTGATTCTATACAGCTAATTCTAAAACTTTTTCCAATGGAGGCAATGTATTAACTGGTCTGAATTCAGAGGGGTTACCAGAATAATGGAACTAGTTTTGAGTGCATCAGGTATGATACCACAATCAAGGGAAGTATTGACTAAGTTCAATATAACATGAACAATTGTTTCAAAAATATATTTTAGCATTTTGGCATTGAGTAGTTCATGTACCGATATTTTGTCCAAGGTTTCAACTATTTTACGTAATTCAACCAATGATAGTAATCTGAATGTCTCTAACAAGGGATACATACTATAATTTGTATGAGACCAAACTCTAGGGGAATCCAAACTTTCAATGATTTCATTTATACTTCCAATCAAATAGTCATTGAAATGAACAGCTATAATTTCATTGTCTCTTATAATTATTTGGTCGTTGTCCTCTTTGAACAGAACACAGCTTGGATGATCTTCAACTCTTGTATTAACTATATGCTTTAAAGTTTTCCACATTTCTTTGGGATTGTTTCTATATCTATCAATTTTATTTTACAAGATTTGAACATTTTATAGCCTTTGTCTCGATCTTTGATTTTATCATACACTTCATTGTCAAACCATGGTAGTTTAGATTTATATCGACAATTTACCACAGGAGCAACATCATTCATCATGTTCTCACAGATCACAAAGAGTTCTTTATATAATACATTTACATCAACAGAGTTGAGATGCCAATCATACAACATCAAATAAATTTTTGTAGCATGTATATTTTTTTATTTTTTGAACATAAACGCTACACTCTAGTGTTAAACTTATGATTATCAACAGTATTACATAATTTATTGTGATCTATGATTTTTGGATAATATTATTTTGATTAGATAATGCATAGTCCACTAGTGTTGCACTTCTATCAGTAACACGAGTTGGAAATGGAGCGATTATTTTATTGGTGTAGAAGCTGTCTGATAAATGGTTAATATTGAAATCACCCACTAGTAAACAACGATGATTTGTGGTAAATAAACTGTCACAAATTTCTTCAAGATTTTCAATAAATTTAGAATCTGAACTTGATGGTGAATAGTATAAGCATCCTATTAACCCTACTGAAGAAATTAAATTTATTCTCAAAATACGGGACCAGTAGTTTCCTTCTAATACAAATGACTTAAAAAAAAGCCTATGTTATTCTTCACATAAAGTAAAATAATTCATGCATCTCTGCTTGAGGAGTTACACCGAATACATTTGTAATTTTCGATTTTAATTTCGGAATCTTCAATGTCATTTGTTGTTCTTGTTTCACCTAAAAAGATTATTTTTGGTTTGTAACATACTAAGGTTTCCCAAATTTCAACAATGTTCATCAGAATACTTTGAGCATTGAGGTAAATAATGTCTGTATTCATTATTATATTAGGATGACAGCATTGTTTTGATTGCCACACTCGCTCTGCTCCGCTTCGCTTGTGAACAAACTCTCACCTCACGAAAAAAACGTATTTACATCTCTTGTTGAAAAATATACTATTATGAATCCGCCACCGGTGATGTCACTGGTGGATCGTAGTGAAACTATACTACAGGTTTTCTCCGGGAAAACATCGTTTTCGAAAAAACGCTTCTACAGGTTCATTCAGCGTGACACTAAGCACAATTGAACAGATTTTGAAGAATTTTTATTTTTCATTCCGATTCCTCATTCACTGATTACTTGCAGAACAGAAAACAGGTAACTAAAATGAACAACACTAAGCCCTAAATAAAAACGGCGTACCTCAAGGAAGTACATTGGGACCATTATTCCTACTATATATCAATGATATTGTTCACTCGGTTGAAAACTGTCGAATCCATCTGTTTGCCGATGACACATTACTGTATTTCTGTTCTGAAAATATACAAACCCTAACAGATACAATCAACGCGCTGGAAAATATTTTCCTATGGTGTAACGCCAGTTTGTTGAAACTTAATGCAAAAAAATCAAAATTCATGTTAATTAGCAACCACAAAAAGTATGCGGAATTCAAAGATAATAATCATAAGATTGCAATTGGTAATGAGGAAGTTGAAATGGTAGAAAAGATTAAATACTTGGGCATTATTATTTAACACCATGGTATAGGAAAACAGTGTATAATACGATAATATTGCCCCATTTCACATTTGCATCATCTATACTATACCTGGCAAATAAAAATGAGATGGGAAGAATGCAGAAATTACAAAATAAAGCCATGAGAGTTATATTGAATGTTCCAAGAAACACGTCCATCAATGTCATGTTACGTACATTGAACTGGTTTTCAGTAGAATATTACTTGGAGTACCACACTATGATCTTAATCCACAAAATGAAAATCTCATCAATCCCATCATATCTGTCATCTAAATTAGTATACAACAACAATTGACACAACTACAACACACGAAGAAGGGCAGACATACGAGTCTCAACAAAAAACAAAAAAAGCTCAGAAAAATCTATTTTTCATAAAGGCATAGTGTTTAGTCCGTTCACCCTGTATATATTTTGGGTAATTTCGGGAATATTATATTTATTTATTTTAAACTTCATTAGGAAGAAGACCATTTTCTATTCAGTTTTTCGTTATATTGATTTGGCTCGAGGTATCGGACTCGGCGTTTTTTATGTTACTTTTTATTTTCGCGAAAAAACGTGGTTTACAGGCACACAGATCAGTTGGCAAATGATTTCGCTATCGACAACAACATACCCTCGGCGAGCGAGAAAATTGTTGCAACCCATCAACAAATGGAATTCGGTAAGTGGCTGTAACCACTCGTTCAATTATTCATTTCTAATCGGTGCGAATTCTAAACATGGTCCTTCGAGCCGGATGTGTTTAATTAATTCATTTGAAAATATTACTCAATTCGGTCTACGGACATTTTCGGGATTATATGATTTTGCAATTTTTAATTAAGCTAGCTATTATCCTTTTGATTTGTTTCATTTGTGGAATTCAGTTCATTGATAAAGTTTTTTCTTGATTTGTTTGCTCCCAAAAAAAGGGTTCATTATTGTTCGTTTCTTTGGGTATTGTATTTGGAAAAAAAAGCACTCACTTCACATTCGTTCAGTGAAGTGGTTATTAATAGTTTCTTGAGTATATACAGGGTGGTGCAATTGTTTTGATTTGGCAGTGGACATTAGATTTTGAAAATAGTTATTGCGAATTACATATTCAAAAGCTTTTTCACATATAAGGTGTACAAATTACAGTTTGAAAAAACATACCTCTAAAAATATAAAGTGAATAGTGGTTGTTTGATTGGAAATAATATTTTCATTGGTTTCCTTGATCTAATTTTAAACTTAGCTAGCTAATATGAGTACGTTGAAAAAATATAAAGCTCAAAGGCAGTTATGGTATGATCGAATATTGGTACTAGAAGCATTTGCACAGATTTTTGTGCAAAATCCAGGGTTGGAAAACCAGTTCAGGGTGAGATATGAGGACTTGGCCGAAATTAGAGAAGGATTTCAAAAATATCATGAGCGAATTATTGAAGCAAATTCAACTAATGAAAATGCAGATTCGGAAGAAGAACTAAGTATTGTCATGAAATTTGATGAGTTGGTTTATTCAATCAAATCAATTTATTATGATAAATTTGAAAAGAAGGATGTTGCCATTTCCAATAATACCAACAATTCACAATGTACTAGTTATTCCAGTGTCAAATTGCCTAAAATTGATGTCCCCAAGTTTGATGGAAAATTAAAGGAATGGCCTACCTTCATAGATTTGTTTTCTACTTTAATTGATGAAAATAAGCAGTTATCAAAAGCAGAAAAATTCCATTTTCTTCTGCTGTCACTTTCGAAAAATCCGTTGTCTATTGTCAAGTCTCTACCCCTCACTGATGACAATTATCCAATTGCATTTCAGGCTTTGAAAGATCGATATCAAAATCCACGATTGCTTGCTAATACCTATTGGCAAGAAATTATGGATTATCCAAAAATCAAATCGGATTCGGCCTCCGGTCTCAGAAATTTGTTAGATTGTGTTAATGAAAATTTGGAAGCTCTAAAGGCTTTGAAACTTCCTGTGGATAATTGGGAATTTGTTTTATTTAACATAATAATACAAAAATTAGATCCAGGAACTATAACTAGATTTGAACTAAACAATGCTTCCACAGCTATTCCTAGTTATAGTGAATTGAAAAATTACTTATTGAAGCAATGTACAGCTTTGGAATCTATTGCCATCTCGTCGTCGTCCAATAGTGGGAAAAGCCTGAATAAAATTAATTTTTCTCAAAATAAATCGAAATCGTTTTGTCTTTTGAATGCTCATAACACTTCAAGCTGTCCGTTATGTCAGTCACCTCACGCATTATCAAAATGTCAGTCCTTTCTACAAAAAAACCCTTTTGATAGGTATCAATTTGTGAAGAAAAATAAATTGTGTTTGAATTGTATTCGATCGTCTCATAAATCGTCTGCATGCCCAGTTACAACAAATTGCTATATTTGCTCTCAAAGACATCATTCATTGTTACATTATATAAATAATAGAACAGAAAGTACCACCCCTGTGAATAATAGTGCGAACACACCGCTACCTGCTATTGAGGGTGTAGTTGCCGCACAAGGTGCTGCTTCAGCAGTAGACAGCCTACACGTTAATGTAGATGCTTTGGCTACTATGTCCAATATGAGAACGGAAAAAACTGTTCTATTGGCAACTGCCTTGATAGAAATAATGGATAGTCGAGGATATAACCAGGTAGTTCGAGTTCTGCTCGACAGTGCTTCTCAGGCCTCATTTATTAATGAGAACTGTTGTAAGCGTTTGGGGTTATGTCGATCGAACCTGAATCTTTCGATTCATGGTTTAGGTGATATGTCCTTGGAGGCGAAGGGTAAGGTCATGTGCTTGATTCAACCAAGAATGGGTACAGGGCCTTTGATAACGGTTAATGCTGTGATACTTTCGAAGATTTGTGAGAAAATGCCAAGAACACCAGTGTTGTTGTCTAATGCTAAGCATTTGTTAGGAATGGGATTGGCTGACCCCAGTTTCCACATCCCTGGTAATGTTGATATGTTACTTGGTGCTGATGTCTTCCCTTCGATTTTGAAATCTGGAGTTGTTATTGGAAAAGCCAATGAACCCAGTGCTGTCAATACCATATTTGGTTGGGTGGTTATGGGTAAAATTCTATGCTCCCCCATCCCAACCACTGATTTGAATTCGTTTTGTACAGTTGATAATAATTCTTCAATTGAAAATATTGTAAAGAAATTTTGGCAAGTTGAAGAAGTTCCCAATTTTTCTTCGGCTTCACCTGAAGACATTCAATGTGAGGAATTGTTTGTCAAGGATCATTATCGTGATTCAACCGGACGGTTTGTAGTTCCTCTTCCCTTTAAGGGACCCGAACCATCTTTCGAAGGCTCTCGGGCAGTAGCTCTTCATCGACTGTACTCATTGGAGAAACAGTTGCTTAGAGATGCATCATTATACCATTCATATTCCGAGTTCATGGAAGATTATTTGAAAATGGGGCATATGGAAGAATTAACTTCACTATGTACTACTGGTGAGTCCTCAAAAATGTACTACATTCCCCATCATTGTGTCATTAAACCCGAGAGTACCACCACAAAACTCCGTGTTGTTTTTGATGCATCATGCAAGATTCAAGGTACTTCTCTGAATGACACACTGATGACGGGACCCAAATTACAACAAGATCTTTTTTCAATTTTGTTGAGGTTTCGTATTCATAAAATAGTGTTCACCTCAGATACAAAACAGATGTATCGTCAAATAATTGTGCAATCCAAGCATCAGGATTACCAAAGGATTTTATGGAGGTTTTCTCCAAAAGAGCCTGTGAAAGAATATCGTTTGAAAACTGTGACTTATGGCATATCGGCTAGTCCCTTTTTGGCACTTCGTTGTGTGCAGGAACTGGCAAATTGTGAAAAGTCCATGTTTCCAGAAGCTTCTAATGTCCTATCAACAGACATATTTGTAGACGATATTGTCTCTGGTTGTGATAGTCTTTATATAGCTTTAACCATACAGAAACAGCTCATTGATTTACTTCGACTAGGCGGTTTTGAACTGCGAAAGTGGGCCAGTAACCACGCCAGTTTGTTGCAAGGTTTGCCTTCTGATTACTGCCATCAGCATGCCCTCATATTTGACCATGAAGATAACTCGTTTGTCAAGATACTGGGACTTCAATGGAATCCATCGACGGATACATTCTCATACACTGTGGAAACGATTGAAAGGCCTTGTTCGAAGAGGAGTGTCTTATCAGAGCTGGCAAGAATATTCGATCCGTTGGGTTTTTTGGCACCTATATCATTTTTTGTCAAATTCATCATACAGTGTTTGTGGAGCTTGGGCTTAGATTGGAATGACGAAGCTTCTAATTATGTTCAGCATCGTTGGGCTCAGCTCAAGGCTGAGTTACCTTTATTGTCGGATATTCGTATTAATCGTTGTTATTTCAATTTCAAACATGCCTTTTGTGATCTTCATGGCTTTTGTGACAGTTCTGAAAAGGGTTATGCCGCTGTTGTCTATGTTAGGTTCCTTGATGATCAAGGAAACGTAGGAGTATCGTTTGTTTGTGCAAAAACTAAAGTTTCTCCTTTGAAACGTATCAGTCTTCCTCGATTGGAATTATGTGGGGCTGTACTTTTAGCTGATCTCATATCGGTAGTGAGTAAGACATTTCGAAATGTATTACATATTCGACATACATTTGCTTGGTGTGATAGTGCTTGGATAAAAAATTCCCCTCATCGCTGGAAAACCTTTGTTAGCAATCGCGTTAGCCGTATTCAAGAACTTATTGCTCCATCTCAATGGAACTACATTTCGTCGGCAGAAAATCCAGCAGATTGTGCAAGTAGAATCAAAAACAACACGGAGTGTGTTCGGTAACGACTAACAATTATTCAAGAGATTCTCAATTGAGGGGCAGGACAGAAAGGTAGAAAGGGTAATCAGTTTTTGTTCTGATGATAATATTAACTCATCAACATCAGAAGGGAGACTAAGCGGCCACTGGTTTGGGGCACCTTTCAACCAAGCAGGGCCCGAGAACCACAAGGCAGGTTTGATGCCCTCAGAGCTTGTCAAACATGCCTTGTGGTTCTCGGGCCCTGCTTGGTTGAAAGGTGCCCCAAACCAGTGGCCGCTTAGTCTCCCTTCTGATGTTGATGAGTTAATATTATCATCAGAACAAAAACTGATTACCCTTTCTACCTTTCTGTCCTGCCCCTCAATTGAGAATCTCTTGAATAATTGTTCGTCGTTACCGAAGATTAAGCGCATAATTGCAATTTGTCTTCGTTTTGTTAGTAAACGGGTTGGATCATTTGATCAATTCGAATTGCATAAATCGTTAATGGGGTTAGTAAAATATGTCCAATCACATGTTTTCAACGACGAAATTATAAAGTTACAAAGCAACCAATGTCTTTCAAAGCCCCTCCGTAAACTGTGTCCATTTCTTGATGATTTCGGCGTCCTCAGAGTAGGTGGAAGGCTGGTGAACGCTAATTTGACATTCGAGCAAAAGCATCCAATTCTGTTACCTCGAAATAGTCGTCTCACAAGCCTCATCATCGAAAATACACATAGAGAAATGTTACATCCAGGTTTACAAACCTTGCACTATTTGCTTCGCCAAAACTATTGGATTCTGGGCAGCAAAGGTGCTATTCGGTCAGTGCTGACAGGTTGCTATAAATGTTTTCGGGTGAATCCGAAACCGTTTGAACCACTGATGGGTAATCTTCCACCATTGCGTGTAAGGGAATTGAAGCCATTTTCGTGTGTTGGTGTGGATTTCGGAGGTCCATTTACTATTACTCTCGGGAAAATTCGTGGAGCAAAGACACATAAGGCTTATCTCTGTCTTTTTGTTTGCTTTGCAACCAAGGCATTGCACCTGGAACTGGCTGTGGATCTTTCTGCAGAAGCATTTTTAAGAGCATTGCGAAGGTTCATCGCTAGACGAGGTAGGTGTTCTAAAATCTTCAGCGACTGTGGTACAAATTTTGTTGGTGCTGCTAGATACATTCATGGAATAATGCAGGACGTGGTTGAGTCTGAGCAAATAAAGTTTATTCAAAATCCCCCCTCAGCCCCACATTTCGGTGGTTTATGGGAGGCAGGCATCAAATCAGTCAAATCCCGATTGGTTCATTTGGTTGGTGATCAAATCTTAACCTTTGAGGAATTGTCCACTGTCTTTACCCAAATAGAAGCCATGTTGAATTCAAGACCACTTAGTGCGCAGAGCTCTGATCCTAATGATTTGGCTGCTCTTACACCTGGTCATTTTCTTTGTTTGGAACCTTTAACTGCCTTACCAGATCCTGATTTGACACATATTCCTATGAACAGGTTGACACGATTTCAGCTTGTGCAACGTTTAAGTCACTATTTCTGGAAGCGCTGGAATTTGGAATACCTCAATAATTTGATGCAACGACACAAATGGAATCTCAATAATTCTAAAGCTGTAGTTGGAACATTGGTGGTCATTAAAGAAGATAATAGCCCTCCTTTAAAATGGAAGCTGGGCAGGATTATAGAGTTACATCCTGGATCGGATAATATATGTAGAGTCGCTACCGTAAGGGTTAGTCAGGGATCCATAAAACGACCATTGGTCAAACTTTGTCCTTTGCCGAATCAGTCTAATTAGTGGGATAAAAGACTTGGTCTTTCATGGTGGGCGGAAATGTTTAGTCCGTTCACCCTGTATATATTTTGGGTAATTTCGGGAATATTATATTTATTTATTTTAAACTTCATTAGGAAGAAGACCATTTTCTATTCAGTTTTTCGTTATATTGATTTGGCTCGAGGTATCGGACTCGGCGTTTTTTATGTTACTTTTTATTTTCGCGAAAAAACGTGGTTTACAGGCACACAGATCAGTTGGCAAATGATTTCGCTATCGACAACAACATACCCTCGGCGAGCGAGAAAATTGTTGCAACCCATCAACAAATGGAATTCGGTAAGTGGCTGTAACCACTCGTTCAATTATTCATTTCTAATCGTTGCCAATTCTAAACACATAGTGTGTTACAATGAATTGGAAGATTCTTTGAAAACCTGCGACGCTATTACAACTTTCAAAAAAGTATTGAAAATATGTCTATTACACGCAAGTGTCATACATGATTGCCACTATTACTCTAGCCTACCGACTCATGTAAAAGTTCATATGTTTTAATATGTTGTGTATATTTTATTTTTATAATTGTAGTGTTATATTTGTTGAACTTGTGACTGTAAACAAATTGTATTATATATGTGTATATAAATATTTTACCTATGACTGTAAAATTAGCTTTATGTGCTAAATAAAGAAAAAAGAAGAATTATTATTATAAACTGATTGGTTCCATATGAACAACTTAGTATTCAATGAAAATAAAACGATGGTTATGCTTTTCACTAACCAACAGGCCACGTTGGTTGAAAATTGTTTGAACTTTTGCTAGTTTTTTTTTAACAAATTTGATATTTCACTCTATGTATGTCCATAGTAACTATCAGTATGATATTATAGCATAAAATTATTGACCTAATCAATTAATTACTGTTAAATAATCAAATAATACAAATCTGCGAATATACGATCACTTCAATCATGAAAAATAGTAAAAAATTATTTCATTGCGTAGCTGGCTGTGATTTCAAATTTGAGTATTGTTTCCAATAATAAACAACTTTTTAAAACAGATATTTTTAATTATATCATAAATGACGGTAGTTTACTCTTGATCAAAATTCCTATTTTTTAGTGCTCCCCTATACACTGGAAATTTGGAATTTTGATAACTCGAATACAAGTTTTTCGCAATATACCAATGTTTATGAGGAATGGAATTTTCTGACAAATGGATAATAAAAGTTTCCCATATTGTGCAAACTTTTTGAAACTCACTGTATAATCATCCCAAACACAAACTAGCAGCCACAGAAAAAAGGGCGCTGTATAATTTCTAAGAACTATTGATAAACTGTCACTGTTCAAGAAGAAAAATTTAAAACTACTTGTGGAAATTGAACCCTATTCACTAAATGATTACTTGTCACTAGGTGTACTTGACCATTATTTCAATTATTATGCTCTATGTAATCTATGATATACAGTATCGGAAAGTTTTCATCTTGGGTATGGTGGTTTTATGAGAGCGTAAAGGATAGCTTGCTATATGTTGAGAGAGCATTTCAATTTCTCCTCTACTCGCTCCAGGAAGGGATGTCGACGTGAGCTGTGTGCATCTGTGGAGAGGCGCCCAGTAGTGCGTCTCTCTTATTTATGTGGTATTATCATGTCATTGCGTTCCTTGTTCTTCGCGTAGATTTCTGTCTATACCCCAGATAAAAAGTTTCCGATACTGTATATTGTGATATTCCTTGAATTAAAATTTTATTTATTATTATTTTCTTGTCAGTTTATTTGCTTGTTAGTAGCCCTCTAATGACTTGACTTGACATCCTGAAGATAACTTATAATAGTAATAAAGTCTATTTAAAATTCGAAAAAGCATGTACAACAATTTGTAAAAAAAGTGAATGAGTAAACAGTTTAGTTTAATCCGCAAAGTTTAAAACTTCTTGAAAGAATATTACCTGTGAGAATTAGATATACAAGGTGTATCCTAAATGATGTCATTAATTTCAGGTGGTGATTCCTTGTAACATTTTATGAAAAAAAGTTCATATAAACGTATGTCCTAACTTGCTTCGTTCCCGAGTAACAGGGTATCGAAAATTTAATATAAAATTAGTTTTTCATGGATTACTCAAAATTCTTTTCGCTGATTTTGGTTATACTACGTGTGTTTGTTAGTAGTAACAACGGGCGTCTTTTCACGAAATTAGATTTTGAATTTTAATTCTAGTGGCGTCGCAGTTGACATCCCGTTACTCGGAAATGAAGCAAGTTAGGACACACGTTTATATGAACTTTTCTTCTTAAAATATGACAAGGAATCACCTCCTGAAATAAATGATGATGAATTTAAGATACAACAAAATGATAATAAAAAGCAAATTGACTGAGTTTATTGAAGTGAAAGATATCATAAAATAAATTTTGAGAAGACTCTTGAATCCATTTTTTCATTTGTGCAGGCAGCGCCTTACCCAAGCAGTATTTCTTATTGCTAATAGTTTTGTTATTGATCTGAATTGAATTTTTTTGGTAATTGATGAATTCAAAGTGATGAAGTGCTTTATTACATTTCCAGGGATTGAATCGTAAAGCCCAGGTAACTTTAGACAATGTATTTCCAAGAAGGCCAGGGTCGAATATCCTCATCAAAGATGTAGAAGAGTTGCTCCAGATGAACTTTGCCGAGAAATTAAGGAAAGTAACGGTGAACAAAGACGCGAAATTTGTCGATTATCGACCAGAAACTGGTTCATGGGTTTTTAAAGTCGACCATTTCTCGAGATACGGATTCGACGAAAGTGACGAGGAAAACGTTCAAATAAATGGACAGGATGTGGCTATGAAAAAATTAGAAGAAGCTAAAAAACCCGAGTTGAATTTACTGGGTCCCAAGTCAGTTGAGGAGCTCGCTAAATCTGAAGCACTGAAAAAACTACAGGCAAGCAAGGAAATGCAGGTAAAAAAAATAGGGACTATATACTGGGTGATCTGGAAACAATTCACCCCACAATATCTTTGATGTTCTTATGTATGTATGTTTCAAATTAGGTACATCTATTTGATGTCATGAATGTACAGATTAGCAAGTATCAGACCGCATATGACACTTCCGGTTTGACTGTAAACACATCCAATTTTTTAATTCAAATGGAAAGTACCTTTTTTTTGAAAATTACGATTCATTACAAAATTTTCTTCACAACGTAGTATCACAATCATACTTATATTTCACAACTCACTGATATATTTGAGATTTTATAAAAAAATACATTTTGTATTCCCCTCGTAACGGAACATTTTCATGAAAATGTGTTATGGAAGGTAAAACAATAGCATGTGGGTAATAATTTGATGTAAAAGCTTAAATACTAACATAATATTTTTTTGTGTTGGGTAGAAACTCCAATCTATATTAAAATACAAAACATGAAAAGAACTGCTTATTTGTGTTTCTTATTTTTTTTTTTATGAAGATAATCTCGATCCTATACCTATATTCGTATTGAATCTGTCAACTTATTTTCTTAAAAAAATAAATAGGAAACAAAAGTAAGTAGTTCTTTTCATGCTTTTTATTTCAATATAAATGGGAATTTCTATCCTATACAAAAAAATTCTATGTTAGCATTTAAAAGGAATGAGTTTATTGATGTTGAAAAATAAAGAAAAACAACGTCTGCATACAAATCATAGTGTAAAAACTTTGACATCGAATTATTGTTACTGATGTTACATGCTATTGTTTCATCTTCCATAGCACACTTTCATGAAAATGTTCCGTTACGAGGGGAATACTAAAGGTAAATTTTTATAAAATCTCAAATATTTCAGTAGTTTGTAAATTGGAAGTATGACTGTGATGTATCGTTGGAAAGGTAATTTTATACCAAATCGTAATTTTCAGAAAAAATGGTACTTTCCATTTAAACTAAAAAAATTGGATGCGTTTCCGGTCAAAACGGAAGTGTCATATTGGGTCAGATACTTGCTAAATTGTTCATTCATGACATCAAATAAATGTACCAAATGTGAAACATCTATACAAAATAACAACGAAGATACAGGGGGATAAATTGGTTCCAGTTCACCCGGTATAGCTACAAAAATAATTGCCTGAACCAAATATCCAACTGTACTTTCTTTAGGTTGCTACACTTGAAACAGATAAAGACATCTACATTGAAGCAGACCATTTTCAAGATGAAGACGATGTACTGCAGCAATCTATGTATGTTGATGATATTTCTGAAGATGACTATCACAACATACCCACAGATCTCCCAATGCACTTGGGTTATGATCCATTCCAGACCAGTAAAAACATCCAGATTATGAAGTCAACTCTCTTTGCCGATGATGACAGATTCTCGGATGGTGGAGGAAGCCACATTTCTATTATCAGGCAATTCTTGGATATTCCAGAGGACATACCTAGGCTTTCCGTGCTCCGCGAAGAAGTAGTTCCTAAGAAGAAAGTTCTTTTAAGACCAAAAGTGGAACAAGTTTATAATTTTGGTGGTAAGTGACACGATGTTTCTTCTATTATATTTATTATTTTTGTTGGAAGTGAGTTGATTTGTAATGTTTACTTTTTTAGGTTGTGAGGTAGCAACTGAGCTGATTCAGAGCAGATGTTACTTAGATTTGAGTATGTTCAAGGGAAAATCTTTTAAAGTAGGTTGGAGCAAAGGTTTCAACTTTATCGGTCTGAATAACAAAATTGGAGAGGTTAATGGCCAGTTAGCTTTGGATACTATTGCATGTGGATCAGCAAAGGACTTTGATCCATTAAAAGTGAGTGTTAAAATCATATACTAGGTTTTGAATTTAACATTTTGTACTTAATTTTTGTTTATAGAGGGATAATTTTTACATAAAACAGATAATCAGAATACACATATGAAACAAAAACTTATGAAGAAAACAAACAATAGGTCACATACATGTATCACAAAATCACTTGAGTTTTTGTTTGCACCATCTACTTTGTTGCAAAATCATAAGTGGTTTCATTAAACTGTAACTTTTGAAAGTTTTGAATATTAATTATTTCAAAAAACCAAGCAAATTTAAATTAGGTTAAACACGCGCCTTAGTATGACGTCAAAATCCATATCAACAAAATGTATTTCCATGGTCTTGTCTTGTCGTTGGTCAGTCTAACTAGAGTTTTAAAGGTGCTATCTTTTTATGATCAAGTTACAGTAAACCTCTGGCAACTATGTTTACTCTGAGATAATCTTTGTTGACATGTACTTTGATGTCACATCCTCCCGCCAATGAACAATCTTTGAATTGCCGCTATTTTTCAGTAATTTTCATTCTTGTTAAGTATTGATATTTTTGGCAGTTATTTTATTTTTCCAGTATTTATCAATAAGAACAAATAGAAAAAAGCATGCATGAGACCTATTAATAGAAAACGAATGATTAGAATAATCCCTAAATATAAGTAAATAAATGAATAAATAATCAAAATCAAACAAAAGCAGGCAAATTTGAAATATTATAGGAATGGAAAAGTTATAATATGTTATGTAATCATTGCTCAAGTTATTTTTTGAACCTAGTTTTACCTTTAATTTCTTTTAACAGTTGTGTTATTTTATTATACAGTGAGGACCAAAAATCCGTCGCATCGCACGTAACTTCTTCATATTACATATCAAAAAAAAAATGTTAAATACATAAGTTTTTCTGGATTTAAGAACAAAATCAAATACTGGTTGATTGAGAATTCTGAAAAATTTGAAAATTGGTTGTATATGAAATAATTTTGTTATTGTTTTTATTTATGCAAAATGTTACCATCATTTTGGATACATACCTTTGAGTTCATTTTACTATTTTTCTTTATTTGTATATATATTATTGATATTTACTATATTTGTCTATTATGATATATTATTATTTTATACATTAATTTCACATGATCATGGACAAGTTTTTAACTTATTTGATCATGTTTTCATGAGATATTTATTATTATTTATTATATTGACAATGTATTTGTTATTTTGAACACCAATATATAAATAAATAAGTAAAATAAAGAAGTTACTGAGGAGGAGACAGACTTTTTGTCCTCACTGAATATCTAATATATAAATAATATAAATTATTTATTCTCCAATATCACATAATTTTTCCAACAGGATTTTGTGATTAACCATTTCAATATAGAATAATGTTTTTTTTTTTTAAGGAATGCTTAAATGACTCGCTGGAAATAGTATTAGAAGAAAGCAGTTACACTTTGGATGATCAGCGTATACCTACCTTTAAAATAATCAAAAATCATTCATATCTTAAAAAACAAACAAGGTTATTCTCAAAACTAATGAGCCAGCATAATACAAAAGAGTCGCAGTATTTGCACAGTATTTGGACGTTAACAGAAGCCCTCTGGGGACCCGCCGAAGAAACAGTTTCAAATCGTAGACATCTTGTGAGTGAGTGGTGAGTAATAAATGAAACTGATTTTTATCTATAACCAGTGTTTGCTTGGACTCCATGGCTTAACTGCAGTCAAATTGCAGTTAATTTTGTCTCACTATGCTTTGTATTCAATGTGTTATATCTTTTACCAATGTTTATTATAAATTTAGTATATAAGCAACCAAACAAAAAAATATTCATATTACTATTGCTAGCCACTCCAGCAGCCATTGTCTCAGCCTTACATCATTTGTTGTTTGAATGTTACTCCTAAAAATGCATAACCAGTAGGGTGCGGTTGGTTGGGGTTTTAACATCTTTGGACTAGGTAAGTTCTTTTGATCGTTAAATTATATTTTGGCATTCAGTCCAAAGATGTTAATTATTTCACCATGTAGATGTTCAAAGATAAATATGGTTATGAATTTGTGATTGAACCTCCTTATTCGAAAAAGTATCAACTAATAACATTATATCCTGATCAACATAACCGCGGGTTTGTGAAATACCATTTCAGGAAAATGAACATTTTGTTTTATCGGCCATACAACATGAACATAGAAAAGAAGAAGAAAATTTGGTTTATATGTCACAAGTGTCATAGTCAACAAAATTTGCTCATTGTTCATTATTATATTTCAAATAAAATAAGAAATTGTATTCTGAATAATTTCCAAAAATGGGTTGTGGAATTTATTTAGGATTTGTACACTTTTGTGGCAAACTGGCCATGCTCTGAGAGGAGGCGATTATAAACCCTACCAAAGGTTGAGGAATTTCTGTTCCAGCCTGCGGAGTCGTGACGACTTGAATGTGTCTTGAAGCTGGTGTCAATTCCTGCCAGCTGTAATGCTTGTATTGAGGCAACTCTATGGAGCTTCTGGAAAGTTATGAATAACCATTCGAAATTGGGGTTTCTTATTTTTTGGGTTTCAAGTACGTATTGTTTTAAACAAAACACAACACATACGTGAGACAGTTCCTCAAAAACTGGGAGGACTATACATGGTTGTTTGGTGTTCTTGCCAAATGTTTTAATCTTGTCAGTTATGAAAATTTGCATACCGCTGTTGTATTATTTTATGTTCGGTAATTTGATCAAGAATAATGTTTGAATTTGCTGGGCAGTAGCCAGAGTTAGGATAATGAGTTTTAGAGATAAGGCCATTAAGGAGCCTGGTAGATTTTTCTCTAAATAATCAAATATTTGCTTAGATAAAGTTATAGCGGGGGTTTTGAGGCCTTAGCCTAAAAAATGCCTTTCAGGGTCCTTTTTAGAATTGGGTCTTCCCCTATACTACCAGGGAGAATCAATGAAAGAGCTGACCTATATGAATTATTTTCTCCTGTACTTCTTGGTGTTCTTCGAGGATCACCCTTTGTTGTAGTGACCGGTCTCCCTCGGTTGACGGGTAGGGCAATACCTGTTTAAATTTATATATATATATATATATATATATACTTTTTTTGGATTGACGTGGCCGTTACTTGATGAAAATCCATAGTTATGACACTAAGGTAAAACGATTAAAATTTCCACAAAAATGTATTGTCTTTGCGACATGTTTCGATACACAGTATCTTTTTCAAGCGAATGTAGTACATTAAACTATTCTTCATTGAAATTACTTAAATACCTTTCTTACCCATTAACATAATTAGGGACTACCTATAATTATGGCTAATACCTAGACTCATACAACGTATAAAATTGACATAACAATGAACCTACCTGGAAATCTCAAAACACAACCACTGTCCAATTGAACAAATTTAACAAAGTGGAACCGTTCAGGTCCAGTTGATCATTTAATAAACAAGATGAATTTTTCAATTTATTAATTTCCAAGAATTCTAAATAATTAAGCCTAATGCCCTTATTTTCCACATGAAGAATTTCGAAGTTTTCATCGAAGTCATGGCCTTCCTCCAAAATATGATTGGCATATGATGAGTGTGTTTTATTGTTTACATAACTCATACGGTGTTCACGTATGCGGCTTTCAAATGGTCTACCTGTCTGGCCGATATATACTTTGGAGCAAGATCCACAATTCAAATTTATAAACTCCTGATTTTTCAGATTTCTGCGTTTTATCTTTATTATTCTTGATAAACCTTCCAAGTGTGTTATCTGTTCTATACGCTACTCTTAAGGTTTGCTTATGCAAAAATAAAGCTATTTTTTCCGTGACGGGTCCTGAATAAGTTAAAGTTCCATAATCATTGTCAAGGTTCCTCAAAGTTGGGTACACTTCCTGGATAGCCTTTCTATGTAGTTTTTTAGCAAGAATATTTTCTATTCGCTTGAAAAAGATACTGTGTAATCGTTTTTTACCTTAGTGTCATTATATATATATACATATATAAAACTAGTTAATATTGGGGATTGCAGCAGGTCAAAAGTATACTCTATAGAGATATTTCAAGCTTTCGTATATTACTCATATACATCTTCAGGAAACTATAAAGAATACATGTCAAAATTATATTATTTTATATGATCTTACTTACATCTATTTTGAGGTTGGTTGACATGTTCTTGTTAAACATAGTGACAACGCAGTTATAGAATTATAAAAAATGGTTGAAATTGTATAAAAAAGGAGCAAAATATATATACAGAGTGACCCATTTGAAAGCGGGCCACCTCTCTAAAACTGTTATTTATTATCCGATTCAGAAGTTCAATAGTTCTATTAGAGTGCTGTGAAGTCGAAATTGAAATAAAATTTTCAAGGCCTACTTCGAATTTTTTTCAAGGTCAAAAATCCAAAAAACATACTAGCGATTTTTTTATATGAAATTTGACGACACCACTGGATTTGTGATGCTTTCAAATGGTTGTGACTAAAATTTCAAGATAAAATTTTTTTTTTTAACAGAAATATGGCATAAGTAAAATATACCAATCACTGTCAAAATAATTCAAATAGTTGTATATTAAATAACAATTTTGTAAATAATATGGTATAAAATACTTCTTCAGAACATAACAACTTTATGTGCGATATAGTTATCTCTATTAGCACACTGCAGTTTGTTGTCAAAGAATAGAAATACACATCTTTATATCATAATATAATTATCAATATTAAAAACATAAATGAACCACTGCAAAAGAATGTATTAACATGACAGTGCCCACACATTAAATTTTGGACTGTTCCACCAAATCTCCATTCAATTCGATACATTTATCATATCGTTTTTTAATGTTAACCAAAACATTCAATAATTGATTTGGGGTGATATCTCTGCAAGCCTGTCTTATTCTTTCACGCAGTTCCTCTTTGCTCGTTGGGCGAGTTTTGTATACTTTTTCCTTAACGGTGCCCCATAAAAAAAAATCAAGTGGAGTCAAGTCCGGGGATCTGGGGGGAAACTCAATCAGTGAACTATTTCGCCCTATCCACCGATTAGGAAAATTTTCTTCCAGCCAATCTCTAACAATCCTCCTATTGTGGATGGAACAGCCATCTAATTGAAATAGAATATGGGCCTCTTCTGCTAGTGGAAGTTCATCCATAGCGTTGGAAAACTCGTTTTTCAAAAAATTCAAAAAAATTTGACCATTCAAATTGTTTTCAAAAAAAAAGGGGCCAATTATTCTGGTATGTAATATTCCGTACCAAACATTTATTTTTTGGGAGTACTGTCTTCTGCAATTTATTATCCAATGTGGATTTTCTTCCGTCCAGTACCTTGAATTTTGAGAATTAACTGTTCCATTGGTTGTGAATGTTGCCTCGTCACTGAACAAAATTTTTTTCAGAAAATTCCTGTTATTTAGATATTCTCCTTGAGCCCATAAACTATACTCCATCCTCTTTTCATTATCGCCTTCTTCTAAGGTGTGAAGAAACTTTGGTTTAAAGGGCTTCATATTATTATATTTCCTAAGATTTCTCCTTATTGTTTCACGCGGTAAGTTGATGTCCAAACTTGCAATTCTCACACTTGTTTTCGGATTATTATTAAAATAATTTCGAATTCGTTCAGAATTATTTCGTCTCTGCCTTTGTACAGTATTGATATTCTTCAGGATATGTTTACTAACAGCTCCATACTGATTGAAAATTTTGTTTACTCTTCCAACTGTAGCTCTGCTAATATTTCGCCGCTCCGGATGCATATTATTGAAAATTCTACATACTTCCCTTTCGGATCTGTCGTTACCACGAAGTTTTACTATTTCAATTTTCTCCTGCAAAGTCAAATTATCTGCCATACTTCTTTATTAGTGTAGGTACTTGAAGAGTTATAAACTTCACTATTAATACTGACAAATTTGTGTCTTTTCGTCTTTTATTTTAATGACTTGTCATCTCTACGGCAACTTAAGTTTCAAAGCCTTCTAATAAAAATAATATTTTCGAAATGTGGCATCCCAAACATGTTTGAATGAAAACAAGATAGATATTCGAAATAACTGACAACCACCAAAGAGGAACTGCGTGAAAGAATAAGACCATGATCGAATTTTGATCGAATCTTATGATTAGTTAGCAATAGAAAATGGTAGAATAAACGTATCGAATTAAATCGGAAATTGGTTACAAAGTACGGAAATTAATGTCTGGGCACTCTCATCTCAATCCATTTTTTTGTTGTAGTTCATTTATTTCATCAATATTGGTTATTATTGATTATTGAATATTGATTACTATTTGATGTAAAGATGTATATTTCATTTCTCTGTTGACAAAAAAACTGCAGTGTTTTGATGGACATAACTATCTTCCATTCTTTATAGAGTTCTGTTTGAAAGAAACATAATTTGACACCATTTTGAATAACTGCTGTTTACAAGCTCGACTGCTAACGACCTGAAAGAGCATTTTAAACGATATTATTAATAATATTGTGATTTAATATGACGACAATTCCAAATATTTAGATAAAGTGATAAGAATTTTACTTATGCTATATTTCTGTTGAAAAAACATATTTCATCGTGAAATTTTAGTCACAACCATTTGAAAGCATCACAAATCCAGTGGCGTCGTCAAATTTCATATAAAAAAATCGCTAGTATGTTTTTTGGATTTTTGACCTTGAAAAAAATTCGAAGTAGGCCTTGAAAATTTTATTTCTATTTCGACTTCACAGCACTCTAATAGAACTATTGACGCTCTATCTATTGAAAAAAAAAACTTCTGAATCGGATAATAAATAACAGTTTTAGAGAGGTGGCCCGCTTTCAAATGGGTCACTCTGTATATATATTTATCATGAAGAATAGCTTCTGACATCTACAGTCAGATAGTAGAAACTCAATTTGGAACGAACCCTAGAATCTAAAGACAGATGATTGTCTGCAACAATGACAGGCTGACAACTGATCAGTTATACTGACCAACCTAAGGTTCCATAAAGTTTCTAGTGAGTTAGGAGGAACCCAAAGACAGTATAAAGGTGATACAGATATAGGTGAAGAGAAACAGTTTTCGATTTATTTCACAAGAGGTCCACCATCCACAGACAGATGTTTCGTGGTCTACCACTCGTCAGGGAGGCTTTATGGAGTCTCTTGGAATTAAATCAAATACACTGAAATATTTGTGCATAACCACAACGAAGAATAAAATGAAGAATAGCTTCTGACATCTACAGTCAGATAGCGGAAACTTAATTTGGAACAAGACTAGATTAGATATAATGAATAACAATGGTCCCAAAATAGACCCTTGGGGCACACCTATATTATTTTGCATTTTATCTGAATAAAATTCATCTAGTTTCAACCTTTGCTCTCTATTGCTTAGATAATTCATGATCCAGTTTAGTGTTAATTCATCGATACCTACGTTTTCAATTTTTCAATCAGTCTGCATCTATCTACAGTTTCAAATGCCCGTTGAAGATCAAGAAATACTGCAATAGTACACTGATCATTTTCTGCAGTTTTCTTCCTATTTGTAAGATATTTCTCTGTACACTAGATATATATATAAAGCCTACTTGCATCTTCCAATGGATGAAGAAAGTTGTAAACTGCAACAATATCCACACACAAGGGATCGTACAAGGTGACTAGACTGATGTTCGGGATTAAAACTGCTCCAAATTTATGGCAACGTTTCATGGATTCCATATTACATGATCTAGAAGGAGTTGCCTGTTTTTTTGACGACATAATCGTGCAAGGTTCAACGCTTAAAGAAACTTATGAACGTATGGTTATTCTAATGGAAAGATTACGATCACATGATCTTCATCTGAATCCTAATAAAATCAAGCTTTTCGAAAGGTCTGTGAAATATCTAGGACATACTATTGATGAACAATGTCTTCACAAAACAGATGAGAAGATCAATGATATCCTGAAAATTCCTCCTCCTACAGATCCGCATCAATTTCGACAATTCTTAGGCATGGTTAACTAGTACAACAATTTTATTCCCAATTTGTCCAAATCAGTCAAATTTATTTGGTCCAATAAATGCTGCTAAGAATTAAAGAAGAAATAACTGTTGGAGATCTATTACTAATTCATAACAACATGGATCTTCCATTAGTATTAGCTACAGATGCATCTTCTTTCGGGCTTTCGGCGATATTGTCGCATAGTACATCGGAAGCTGAAAGGCCAATAGCTTTCGCTTCACGTTAACTAACTCCAGCAGAACAAAAATATAGCCAACTAGACAAGGAAGCTACTGCTATTTTCTGGGGATTGCATACATTTTTCGAATACTGCTATGGCCGACATTTCATACTACTTACTTACTGCTATATTCCATCCAGATAAACATTTACCGTCAATGATTACCTATAGACTTCTACGTTATGCTCAGTTCCTCTCTGGTTTCAAATATTCGATCGAATATAAAAATACGAAATTACACGCCAATGTCGACTATTTATCACGATTCCCACAAAATGAATCTTTGGAAATGGATATTATAGACGGTGAAGTTCTACTGATATTAGAAGAATTGTTGCCGATAACCAGATCAGTTATTGCTGAAGGAACACAAAAAGATGAAGAATTAGCATATTTAATTACAGCAGCCATACAAAGTGAAAATCTGAATGATAAAACATATAGACGACAGGAAGGAGAATTATCTGTCGAAAATGGGTGTAACCTGCGTGGAATACGAGTTATCATTCCGAAATCACTGCAACCCAAGATTCTTCAAGAATTACATAAAGCTCACCTTGGTATTGTCAAGATGAAGGAATTAGCTCGCAATTACTGTTACTGGAAGAATATAGACAAAGATATCGAAAATCTTGCTAAAAGTTGTTATGCATGCTGCAAGGTGCAAAACGAATGTACTAAAGTTCCAGTTCCGTCATGGAAAACGCCTGATGTCGTGTGGGAGAGATTACATATCGACTGGGCCATTCATGAATCATCATTTTTTGATTGTGGTGGATGCAACATCGCGGTGGTTGGAAGTAGTACCCATGAAAACTATAACTAGTTCTCAGACAATCAGGGCATTACGTGATATTTTCGCACGATTTGGTTTGCAGTATGAAATAGTTACGGATAATGGTACATCGTTCACATCGCATGAGTTCAGAAACTTCTTGGAGTCCAATGCTATCCATCATCATCTCACAGCACCTAGTCATTCAACTACTAATGGGTTAGCTGAAAGATATGTTCAGACGATAAAAAATGGTTTAAAATCCGCATTGGCAGATTCAAGTGATTTAAATTTGAAGCTCAATATGCTGCTTATACAATACAGGAAAGTTTCGAATGTAACAACACGTATAAGTCCAGCAGAAGATGTACTCAAATTCAAATACCGCACAACAATTGATCTCATTAAGGACAGTCCTACTGAGAAAAGTGGAAATTTGGATATATCCATCAACGATTAGGAAATTTGCATTATTTGATAGAATCCGGCGGAAAGATATTCAAGCGACATATCGATCAGTTGAGGTCTACGAATTATCAGGAGCATGCAAATGATACACAGAGAACTGAAATTGATAAGGAAGGTATACAAAAATCACGTGTCAGAGACGTGTCCCCTTATATTTTGAATCATTCAAAACAAAATGGATCGGAATCTTTAACGGATGATCAATCGTCTCATAGCTCCTACGTTATTCCAAGAAGCACGGAAGAAATCACGAATAATTCCGAAAATACTACTGCTGGTTCACCAACAACTAGTAACAATGTTGAAAATCCTGTTTCTCCTCCAGTTCTGAGGAAGTCCAGCAGAACGAGAAAAGCACCCAATCGACTGACTTTATAGTTAACTTCACCTGTTGAATATTTTTTTTTTTTTTGTGTGGAAGTGGTGGGTTTATCTGTACTCTGTATATACATGATATATAAGAATTGTCAGACAGATGTCATATTACTGTGTAAATTCATCTATCATTAAAAAGTACTTTAATAATTCCATTCCGATATTAATTTAATATCTAACAGGATTATATCAGCGTGCCATTGATTCAGTGTCTCTGTCAGGATACTATCTATTCCTTTCTCTACTGGGAGTAACTTTCACAGATGATTCTAGACATGATGAAATTACAACAGCAAACGAAATGTGCGGAATCGCAATGGAACGTTCCAATATAGACAAAGAGTAATATGCGTGCTTGGTTGACATTTCGGGCACACATATCGCGCGCGGATTTATGAAATGTTTTTCGAGCGCAATTGCAGGCGCCCCTCGAGCAAATTTGCAAAAAACCAGCGTTCCTACATGGAGATCAAGAAAATGGACCAAGTGATAACGAAAATGCATATGCGCTTGGCAGACATGTCAGCTAAAAGAAACCGTGCGCACCGCGCGCGTGGAATGTCAGCCAAGGCGAAAAGCTCTTGTGATTTTTTTGTGAAATAACAATAGACGATGAACAAAATGATAAGTTAAGGTAGGACACACGCTGTTGCATTCGGGCGACATTTCGCAAATCCGCGCGCGAAAATCCGCAAATCCTTGTCACTTTGTCTATTGTCCTTTGCGAAAATATATAAAAATTGCGAAAGCTTTTCGCTTGACCGACATTTAACTCGCGCTGTGCACGCGGTTTCTTTTAGCCGATATTTATATATATTTACCCAAGAAGCATTAACTGTTTTTACAGGGAAGTCAAGCATTAATTGGCAATATATAATATGTATATAGGATGAATAAAAACAACATTAAATTAAATTGTCAAATCTGATAAAATTCTGATAAAACTAAGAAATATTATTTTAATTGTGCATGTGCATTTCCCTTATCAATTTTTCCATTTTCTACTACTCTATGTAGGAACGCCAAGTCTAGTCTTTTAGAGTAATGTTCGACAACTCCTTTTTTGGGACTTGAAAAGGTAACATCTGTTATATTTTCCGTATCAAAATTTGATTGCCCCAAAAATTTTTCTGGAATAATAGAAAACATATTCTTCTCAAGATTACACCGTTTCCAAAGTCAAGTTCCTTGAATAGTCTAAGAGGCGAAGAGAGGTCGACCTTCACCGTTCTGATAATAGGATGAAACACACTATACAGTGCGGCTTTTATTGTTCCCCCCCCTGTTAACTTTTGACCGGTTCGACGTAGAAACATGATTAAAAAACTGTTTCGAGGGTTTCACCATTACTACTTTTTGAAATAAAAAATATGGCGATTGCTCAATAGGGGGAGCAACTCAAAAGTTTTAAATAATATGGGGGTCAAATGGCACATAGTTGAAAAGAAAATTCAATTATCTTTACAATCATCTGAATATTTTTAATTTTGTTTATAATTTTTTCCCAATTTCGATTTTTATACCTTTTTTAGATTAATGTGCCCCCAGCGCCATCTGTCGAGTAACTACAATATTTCTTCTCTCGAAAAGTAGTATCAGTAATAACCTACAAAAGATTTTTGATTTCATTGTTCCACATCAAACCGTTCAAATTTACCAAGGTATGAGTAGTATTCAGATCCGCATTCATATCTGATATTTCGATTTTGAATTGCAAAAAAATATTAACGAAATTCAAAAAAATTT
Organism: Chrysolina haemoptera; assembly: GCA_958298965.1. NCBI lineage: Eukaryota > Metazoa > Arthropoda > Insecta > Coleoptera > Chrysomelidae > Chrysolina > Chrysolina haemoptera. The sequence continues at coordinate 19,508,065 of OY282584.1, read as the reverse complement.
AGATGGTTGTAAAGAGAATGGAATTTGATTTTCAACGATGTGCCACTTGACCTACCATACCATTTAAAAATTTTGAGTTGTTGTGTCCCCCCCCCTGTCGGGCAATCACCATTTTTTTAATTCCAAAAAGTAGTATTGGTGAAACTTTCAAAACGGTTTTTTTTTATGTATCTACGTCGAACCGTTCAAAAGTTAACAGGGGGGGACTAAAATAAAGCCGCACTGTTTAATACAGTGAGTTTCAAAACTTTGCACCATACGGAAAACTTTTTTATTATCGATTTGTCAGAAAATTTAATTCTTCTTAAAAATGAGTGCATTGCAGACTACTTGCACATGAGTTGTCAAAATCTCAAATTTCCAAACGGTGTACAGAGGGGAAAAATAAAATTTTGATCAAGAGTAAACTACACTGGCTGTGATTACAAATTTCAATAGTGTTTTCAATTCTGAACAACCTCCTTGAATGAACTTTTTGATAATGTCAATAATAAGGGGTAGTTTACACTTATTCAAAATTCATCTTTCTTTCCCCCTGTACACCGTTTAGAAATTTGAAATTTTGACATCTTTTATGCAAGTAATCTGCAGCACTAACTTTTATGAAGAATAAATTTTTCTGACAAATCGATAATAAAAAAGTTTTCCATATGGTGCAAATTTTTGAAACTCACTGTATATAGTCTGGACCACATTTTGAGAGGCAACCCATTTTAAGCGTATTCGTCTATTTATGAAACTTCATGAGAAGTATGTTTCATCCTATTATCAGAACGGTGAAGGTCGACCTCTGTTCGGATCCTGTACTAGAAGTACACATCATAATATCTTGCGTCCACTCAAATCTTTGCAAAATAAGAGTATTAAATGTATTTTTAAATTACCATTCCTTGAATCAACATCCAATTCATATACTCCAAACAGTCTTTTGGATATCAATTCTTTATATAAATTGAAAATATGTACATTCATTCAGTTATCAATAATGGGAAACGTTCATCTCTGGAATTCCGTTCAACCAATACCATTCACAATCACCAAACTAGACAATCAACAATCAAATAATCTCATAACACATAAAATGAAGACAAATTTTGGAAAAAAATCAATTTTACATTATGGAATTTTAATATTCAATAATATACCCGAAAATTAAAAAAAAAATCGAAAAAAAATAGTTTCAAATCACATTTAAAAAAATACTTATTACAATGAAGCTTTCCATACCCTTTACTTTCTTATTTTATTTTTTTTTCTTTACACTGATGCAATCATTCTCAACTTAAAATTTTGTATCGATTATTGAATTATTTTAGTTTATTTATTATTATTTTCAATGAATAAAAACTTGAAATTGTCAAAAATCAAAAAACATTCTGTTTTCATTTTTATTCAAGGAAAAGTGTTGCCAACTTTGAAAAAAGTATGTTGGCATAGCTATGTTCACTTTGCCATTTTTATGAATGAAAGCTCGATTTATAAACTTGACGTTCCATTCGCCGGCGCCGTTGCAGTTTGCGTTCGCCGTTCAAGAGTGGGATTCTGTGTACCATAGACTTCTATAATAGAATAATTGTCGATAGAAAAAGTGAGATGACAGTATAGTTGAATTCATGGGAGAGAAAAGGACAAAACTGTCGACAATAGAATTCTATGGTACACAGAATCCCACCCCAGTCTCGAGTTCAATACACTATACCGCATAATATTATTCATCAACACCGTTGACCGTTCTGCATTCCGTCGGTGACAACGTCAAGCCCAACGGCCTGAACTGTGTTTTCCGCACAAAATCAGATTTAATTTTTTTTATGGCTCTTTTTCAAAAAGATATACGAGTGTTGTATATATTCAGAATTTTTTAAATTCTGATCTCTCATTGTATACAATACATATTACAACAGAATGTTTTATCAAAATACTATTCATTAGGTTCTCTTTCCAATCTTTAGGAAATATGAGAATATATTATTCAACTTATAATACGGGGCGTGAACACCCTCTCCCCAAATTATTATCATACTTTGTAGAAGTTTGTTGACATGGGATCATTCTAGACAATAAAGCTTATAAATGTTATATATCTCGTATCCTTTTTCAGGTTGAAAGTGAATACAAACTTCAACGATTTGTCTACTAAGGAACCAGAGAAGGAAATATTCAATCTGTTATCAGTATTCAAAATTCTTGATGCGGCTAATTCATCTATGGATGAGAGATACCCTAACTTGTCCTTGCTAATTTCTCAGCTCAGTCTAACCAACAGGACAAAAGTTTTTCTACAAGAACAAATAGAAAGCTGGTATAAATCCATGATTGCTAACCACATCAGTGATGATATGAAGAGAGTGTATTTATTGCTGAGTGGAGTTCCTGTGAAAGACGATTTGAATATTTTTCACAATATTGATTGGAAACGAGCATTCGGAATGCACTTGTGGTACATTTCACCTGCCGGTGCTCCAGTAGAAATGGCGATAGAGCTTTATAAGAAGGCCTTTGAAGAGCAAGGATATGCGGAAATGCCATACCCACCCTATAGATCGAGTTATGTTGAAGAAGGCTCATTCGATATCCTATACCATATCTTGATGCTCTACAAAACTAGAATACATCGGCTGAGCACTGTGTTGAATCCTGCTACTCATACTGATGATCATTTGGATTATAGGTTGAGGTAAGTGTATTAGAAGAAAGTCACTAAGTTTATTAATTCAATTCAAAATTCCTAGTTATAGGCAGCACCATTATTATATGTATATACAAGATAAGTGAATATATCTTGTATATACATATAATAATGGTGCTGCATATAACTAGGAATTTTGGAAAGAGAGATACCTTCCAGAGTTTTGTACTTACCAGACCTTTGTACTTTTTAATAGCTATGAAAATGTTAGTAAGATTTAAAATGAAAAAGTGGGGTGCATGAAGTAGATGATTGATGCATCAATGGTTTACCTAAGTCGCTAACAATAATTACATTGCACTTCAAGTTGATATGGACTTTTGTGTGAATTTTCTCATTTTTTGTTTTAAATCGGACAAGAATTTTCATAGCTATTAAAAATTCACAATCAAACATTTTCAAAACAATCTGTATGGGGTTAGGAATCTGTATGTTTGGGGTGAAAAGAAATTATTTTATCGTGTTTAATCCGTTTAAAAGCATAGTATATTGAAAATTATGCATATTGTTTATTTCCTTATGTATATAATTTTTTGTTCGTCTACAACCAAAGGTTTCTTGAAAACAGTAAAATCTTATTAGATACAAATTCATCGTGGTCAAAACATATTGAAGTTTTGAGGAAACAGATTTCTCCAATTATTGGAAATATTTTGAATTTTTTACCCGTTAAACATCTCAAGAGCATTTATTTTTTGTTAGTTATTACAAATTTTCGGTATTCATTCATTATATAAAATGAAATCGTGTACCTTCATTCGTGTAGTTAAAAATAATATGAAAAATTCTAGTTACAATACCCTTGATGAAACGGGGTACGGTTTTGAACGTTCAGTTACATTTTTGCGGGAGTTTTTTTGTTACAAATGATTCAGTTTGTTTGTGAGAATTCGGGAACTAAACTGATTTTTGATTTTGAAAAAAAAATATGGTACGACAAATGAAAAAATAGGTAAGTTCCAGTATTCTTACGGAAATTATAAATCCAGAAGACAAAAATTCTTAAAATAAGTTTCTTGGGAAATTAAATGTTATTAATATAGCAAAATAATTAGTTTTTACACAAAACCGATTATACGATTAGGAGCTATCCTATCTACCTTACCGCTATATAGTTTTGTTACAGACAGGTGCTTTGTTATTTCCACTATCGCTCTTGAAATATATATGCGCACACACCCAAGATGTGAGGCATAATGATAAAAATTTTACTTTTGGGATGATGGTGCCTCTTAATATTTAAAATAAATAATTCGAATATAACAATGACTAAAACAAATATTGGTCAATAATCAATACTATGGAAATGAATAAAATTTTACAATGAATTATCCAATGATTTGAAAAAATATGATAAAATACAACCCTTAAATTATTGGAAAAAACACTTGATCAGTTGAGTTAAAAATAATTGATATAAATATTTTCTGATCAAATAATTTTCAGTTTTATAACCTTGGGATACATCTTGTTGTATGTATTATTATTCAGTGTATTGTTTCTTGTGATCAGTTACGTAGTAATATATAAAAATCATGTGTCGTGATGTTCGTCCGAAACCATTCAACCGATTTTGATTAAGTTTTGTAAATGTGTATTGCTGGTCCAAGGTCCAGCTTGAGATATTTTACTGATAAGTGACATTCAATATTATTTATTGCAAATTTAATGATTTTTTATAGTAAAACAAGGTTCTTCCCGCGACTTCGCCATAAAATGAGTCCCACAATAACATTAACAAAATATATTGGAAGGGTTAATTGGCGAATCAAAATAATACACATCAATAGACATGATGATGGAGCAGGACATCTGCTGGGTCCACTAGTAATAGTATAAATATAACGATAATTGGAGTTCAACTGAGATATAGCTCATTGTTTCTTTATATTTTCATTCCTCATTAGACATAACTTTGTTGTTATCTTCATTGCTGCTAATAGGTTGATGCAAAACAGTGATAATGTCATAGATCTCTTTAATGTATTGTCATCATTCAATTTATGTAAAAATTAATCCCTCTATAAACAGAAATGTTTCTTGGAATCAATAAATAAATAAAGTAATATGAAGAAAACTCAAATACTAGCAATTTTGAGAGACTAAAAGTCATTTATTTACATACATTTTCACTTTTTGAATATGAAATGTGATATTTCTTTATTCGAGAACTATAATTTATTTTCTAGTGTTGTTTAAAATCCAATTGAATTTGTTTTGTCTAGTTTTATGCATGGCATCACACGTTAAAAGGTAAGGGCTGCATCTTCTCGTGGCAGCTGCTTGATGGAAATAAGAATTTTAACAATAATTATTTATTAAATACACAAACTGTATACATTTAAAAGGTTTATATGTTTGTATGCAGTATAAATAAATGGATAAAGTAAACCGTCCTTATTTTTTTCCAATTACTAATAATTACTTCCAAATTCTTCAATAAATAAATTTGAATAGCCTTAGACGTGGAAGAGTTTGAACTAGGTATGAACTAGGTATGTTTTATGCATAAACTAATTGATGGTTCAATCAACTGTCCTCGTCATTTGTCAGTAAATCAGTTCAATTTGAATAGACAAACTCAGATTTGTTTGAAGTTCCGTATCATCCAATCAACTATGGTCAGCAAGAACCAATGATTAGAATATTAACAACAGCATATTAATTTTCAAATCAACTGGACTTGTTTAAAGATCGTTTTAAAAATGTAACATTCCTTACATTATTTAAATTGAGTTATTGTTTGTTTTCTTGTATTCATGAACTCTTTCAGTATCTAATTCAAGTTAATGTTTGTAAATATCAATCAACTTCATCATCCCAAGAAACATTACCTCTTTTTAGATAATTAGGAATCCTCCACATCTTTTTTTTGTATATCATTTGTTATATGAATAAATGAACATTCAAACAAAATTTCATCAACAAGATGCATATCTTCTACCCAGTAAATATTGTCTTTTTTTTTTCAGCTGGCTGCTTCTTCAACTATTCCTTTCCTTGAATGTTGGCATTATTGAAAATTCTGAAAAAACGAAGTTAAGCACAAGCTTCTCCAACCAGCTTGAATCTTTAGGAGAATGGGAATGGGCGATATTTGTACTGTTACATTTAGAGGACAACAGTTTGAAGAAGAATCTTATCTTGGGAATTCTGGATCGTAATCTGTCACCTGATGTTGACAAAGCAACGTTAGATGCTGAGAACGAATTAGTGAATAGAATGCAGATACCTGCCGAATGGATCCATATCGTCAAGGGTACCAAAACTTTGCTTTCACACAGATACTTCGAAGCTTTCAATCACTTTGCCCATGCAGGGGATCACTGCAAAGCTAACGACATCCTCATAGAGCATCTTCTACCTTGTCTTTTTATAAATGAACAATATGATGTAATAAAAATATTGATCAGTGCCATCGTAGATGGAGCGAACGAGATTTCTAGTTGGAACTGTGAGGCAGGGCTGATTTCTGATTTTCTGGAGCTTCAGGAGAGATTTATTTCATTCAAAGTTGAAGATATTCTGAAACTCCAGACTAACCTCCAGTCAATCAGCGAAAGGATCACTAGTTTCCCAATCAAAACAGACCAACAGAAATTGTGCATAGCTGAGATGTCGAAACGCTGTGCTTCGGTTTATAGAGAGTTATGCCAAAAGTCTAGGTCCAGCCTGTTTAGGAAATCTTATTCAGACTTTATTGAAACACTCGTTATGCCTCCTGACTTCAAGCAAAATGAGGCATTGAATCTGGTGAACAATCCTGAATGTTTTAGGTGTTGAGTCTTCTAGAAGTTATTATGTATTGCAATAAGTGCCTGTTTTCATGTATATATTTATCTGTTAGGTTGAACTTTGCAGTTTTTTTTTTGTACTGTACGTTGTCATATTACTTTTTTAAAATTGTCCTTTTAACACTCTGAAAACAGGCTAAACAATGAACCAAAGTTATTTGTGTTTACAGTATTTATATTTTTTATATTATGTCATTGGACGACTCTCCAAACAACGTACATTACCAAAAAAAATAAAATTATTTGATTATTGAATATAAAAATAGAATTTAAGTTCAAGACGGGCTGTTAAATTTATTCAATAATGTAATTTACGCAATCTGAGTTATCTTTTTTTATATACAATCTGCCTCAATATTATCTTTTTCTTGTATTTTTAGTATTTTGTATTGATGAATGGATGGATGATTAAAAGTATTTTTGTGAAAGTAGCTTTTATAAATAAATGTCTTTTGTTTTATGTGATGTACTTCATTTATCTGTGTATCAATATCATACTACAGTAAAAAACAGCTTGGCTCGCCAAGCAGTGGGAAATGTGTTAAAAATGTCACTGAAAGTTTCTCCAAACGCTTGAAAGTGCATTGTTCAAATCGCCACGAGGTTATGCTCCCCTCTCCTCGATAGTTCCCCCACTACTGCTACTCAACTATGCCTGTAACACACTTTCAAGCTTTTAGAGCAACTTTCAGTGGCAAAAGGGGAACATTCTCCATGAAAATTGAAAAATGTGATTTATTTGTAATATCTGACAGAAAACAACTACTTCCCTGGCACAAGCCACGCTGGACATTGAACTACATCTGATAGATATTGTGTAAAGACACAAACATTTCTCACCTCTCAGATAAAAATCCAAAATATACAAATTGTATTGTTTGATCTTTACTTCCAGATGCCATTCACAGAATTTAAATATGATGATTTCCCTTAAATCTACGCATTTTGCAAGATAAGCCCTTGAATTGTTTATAACTCGATTGTGCAAAAACTACACAATGGACAGAAAAAATTTTGCGCAGAGTTGAATCACATGTTATTATCTATCAGTTTCCGAAATATTGTTTGTCCAGTTTCAGATTTATAAAATTGTGAATTTTTGAAAAATGCTCTCTTTTTGAAGTTCTCCCAGATTTTCTTAGACAAAAGTGCACCGATCCGATCGTACAAAAAAATATTTTGTAGGTTTAATAATTCTCTAGAAAAGTTTTGACTGTAAAACGATTCCTTCAATAGTTTTGGGAATATTTGCAAACAACCAAAGATTTTTATCATTATTTCTTGTTTAAATAATTCCACAAATCGATTTTGCTCGGGCGAAAACCGGGGTTTTCATTTACGAACTATCTTATAAAAATGAACATAGGCCATTTGGGTCTTTTATTTTGTGGGTAAAAAAACTTTTATAGCTTGGTCTAATATGAAGCACTCCTGCAAAAATATCACAATTTGAAGGTGACATCAAGGAGAAAGATCAAGGGTTTCAGTGCAAAGTTGATTTATTATAAAAATAAATCATATAAAAGGCGAATACCAGCAACAGATAAGACATCTGCAGCAGCAAAATTGTTGGAAAAGGTTTCAACAAAAAATCATATAAATGTACTATCTCGACATACAAAAAAGGTTCGAAAATCAAATAAAGTTTGGAATGTTACATGTATTTCATTTTCAAATAACTATCTAGACACTCAGGAGCGTGTCAAGCCAAGTTCAAGGAAAAAGAAAAGGCGAGCAGTACTGTGTGTAATAATACAGAAGCCATTTGGAGCCACTTTTGTCACCTTCCTAACTCAAAATCTATTTAACATGAACACCAAATTTTGATAACATGTTGAGATAAATTTGTACCCTCAATTAAATAAAGACAGCTCAAACGATTATAGATTTTAACTTCGAAAATCGTCATGTCTGTGTTGACATATGGATCAATAACCTAACACTTCTAGGTAATTGCACAGAACACCTTAACTAACTGTAGTTAAGGTGTTCTGTGGTAATTGTATGTATTCAGAAGAAAAAACTGAAACAATGAATTTCTAAGATTTGAGAAAAAATTACATTCAAATGATTATTAAGCAACACTTTCAAAATTATAAGAGCAATAATTTCTTTTCTTCTTCGCAGGAGAGTGAGTTCCATGATGAAAGGTTGTTTTTATCGTTTTTTATAGGTACTTACCAATTATTTATAAAACTGAGACAACCCATAATTACAGAAACTGCTCCTGACTCAGTGGTCTGACATCATTGCGAACAATTATTGACACAATTGTGTTACATATAGTAGGTACGAGAAAAATACAATCTTGCTATACCTACCTAATAATGGGAGAATCTATTTTGCAGGTCTGCAGGTCAGCAAAGTGTTCTCAGTGCAGAAAATTCACAAGTCGGCTGAAATTCTTACAGGTTCAACCGATTTTTGCGATGAAACTATAGACCATATCAGTACAGTTTTGACAATAAAATTCTATACCCCCACTCTCAAATATGAGATTTTGCCATGTATTGAAGACAAACTTTGCAGGTCGGCCGAAATTCTTGCAGGTTGGAGACAAACTTTGCAGGTCGGCCGAAATTCTTGCAGGTTGGACTGACATGAGATGAAACAAGACCATATTAACACATTTTTGATAAAAAACCTCCATACCCCCACTCCCGAATATGAGATTTTGCCAAATATCGAAAAAAAAAAACTCTGCAGGTCGGCAGAAATTCTTGCAGGTTGGACTGACATGAGATGAAACAAGACCATATTAACACATTTTTGATAAAAAACCTCCATACCCCCACTCTCGAATATGAGATTTTGCCAAATATCGAAAAAAAAAAACTCTGCAGGTCGGCAGAAATTCTTGCAGGTTGGACTGACATGAGATGAAACAAGACGATATTAAGACATTTTTGATAAAAAACCTCCATACCCCCACTCCCGAATATGAGATTTTGCCAAATATCGAAAAAAAAAAACTCTGCAGGTCGGCAGAAATTCTTGCAGGTTGGACTGACATGAGATGAAACAAGACCATATTAACACATTTTTGATAAAAAACCTCCATACCCCCACTCCCGAATATGAGATTTTGCCAAATATCGAAAAAAAAAAACTCTGCAGGTCGGCAGAAATTCTTGCAGGTTGGACTGACATGAGATGAAACAAGAGCATATTAACACATTTTTGACAAAAAAACTCCTTACCCCCACTCCCAAATATAAGATTTTGCCATATATTGAAGAAAAACTCTGCAGGTCGGCAGAAATTCTTGCAGGTTGGAAGGACATGAGATGAAACAAGGCCATATCAACACATTTTTGACAAAAAACCTCCATTCTCCCACTCCCGAATATGAGATTTTGCCAAATATCGAAAAAAAAAAACTCTGCAGGTCGGCTGAAATTCTTGCAGGTTGGACTGACATGAGATGAAACAAGACTATAATAATACATTTTTAACAAAAAACCTCCATACCCCCACTCCCAAATATGAGATTTTGCCAAATATTGAAAAAAACTTTGCAGGTCGGCAGAAATCCTTGCAGGCTGGACTGACATTAGGTGAAACAAGACTATATCAATACATTTTTAACAAAAAACCTCCATACCCCCACTCCCAAATATGAGATTTTGCCAAATATTAAAAAAAAATTATGCAGGTGTCGGCAAAAATTCTTGCAGGTTGGACTGACATGAGATGAAACAAGACCATATCAACACATTTTTGACAAAAAACCTCCATACCCCCACTCCCAAATATGAGATTTTGCCATATATTGACGAAAAACTTTGCAGGTCGGCAGAAATTCTTGCAGGTTGGACTGACATGAGATGAAACAAGATCATACCAACACATTTTTGACAAAAAACCTCCATTCTCCCACTCCCGAATATGAGATTTTGCCAAATATCGAAAAAAAACTCTGCAGGTCGGCTGAAATTCTTGCAGGTTGGACTGACATGAGATGAAACAAGACCATATCAACACATTTTTGACAAAAAACCTCCATACCCCCACTCCCAAATATGAGATTTTGCCAAATATTGAAAAAAACTTTGCAGGTCGGCAGAAATCCTTGCAGGCTGGACTGACATGAGATGAAACAAGACTATATCAATACATTTTTAACAAAAAACCTCCATACCCCCACTCCCAAATATGAGATTTTGCCATATATTGACGAAAAACTTTGCAGGTCGGCAGAAATTCTTGCAGGTTGGACTGACATGAGATGAAACAAGATCATACCAACACATTTTTGACAAAAAACCTCCATACCCCCACTCCCAAATATGAGAACCACCGACATGTCTCATAAATCTCAACTAAGTGTTTCCATTAGATATATCTATAAAGATAAAATATTTGAAGATTTTATGGGATTTGTTGATCTCCACATGGACAATTATGGTGATAGTTCAGAAGATAGAGAAGAGCCGGTAATTAGTGGAGTCATTCTTGGTGAATCGGTAATGAGAAAAATCACTTCATTGGGTTTGGATTTGAATTACTGTGTTGGAATAGCATGCGATGGTTGTTCCGTCAATATGTCCTCCACAAAAGGCGCAGCTAAAGAAATTCAAAGAAAAGCTAAAAATGCTATAATTTGTCCTTGCTACAGCCATGCTTTGAACCTTTCTCTATCCAAATCCGCTGAAGTAAGAAGCATTAAAAATAGCATCGGAACAATTCAAGAAATTGTTTCTTTTTTTGATGCTTCGGCGAAGAGAACTTTCGTTTTGAAAAAACATCTGAACCATATACCCTTAAAAGTCCATGTGAAACGAGATGGGTGTTGACGTCATAATTCCATCATCCACTTTCAGAAGGATTTGTCTCAGATTGTGAAGGCCCTTGAAGAAATAACAGAATGGAACGATCAAATATCTTCCAGTAAGGCGAATAATGAAAGCAATTTGCGACTGTGAGTTCATTTTGACAATCTTCTGTTAATCCGAAGTATTTGGACTGACGATTATATTCAGTAAGTACTTGCAAGAAAAAAGTGTCGATTTGCAAGCAGTCAATTCTAAATTCAAACTGTTGCTGCAAACTCTTGAAGATAAGATAGCTCAAGTTGATTCAGGTTTCGAAGATATTTTAACGGAGGCTGACAAGATGATGAAAACATTGGATGTTGAAATGAAAATTCCTCGTATTGCCTCTAAACAACATCATAGAGACAATTTTCCTGATTTCAAAACCTTGGCAGCAAAAGACTATTGGAAAAGAGTGATTTATATACCATTATTGGAACATTTGATTGTGGATTTGAAAAACAGGTTTCCCGAAGAGACTCTGAACAGTTACCTTTTAAATATATTGATACCAAACAATCTCCATAGAATGTCCGATCAGCACGTTATGCGAGCGAAAGTTTCACAAATGCTTGACCAGTTTGGGTGCCTGGTAGACAATCCCTCAATTTGGGAAGTTATGGGCGAATTTTTGTTGTACAAAAATTACCAAACCCAAAGTTTATCAAAACAAACTATTGATACTGCCATAGGTGCATATCTCAATTGCGGGGAAATTGATTTTCCCAATATTCGCCATCTTCTTCAGATTTTAGTTTGTTTGCCCTACTCAATAGCAACAGCAGAACGCAGTTTTTCGAGTCTCAGGTTGTTGAAGTCATATCTGAGGTCGACAATGAATGAAGACAGACTGACCGGCTTGGCATTATTGTACGTACACAGAAACGTAGAAATAAATTTAGATAATATCATTGACCGTTTTGCCAAGAAAAAAAGAAAATTAGAATTCGTTCTATAGATGGCAGCTTCCAATTAATTTAAGAGTATTTGTATTAAATTCATTATAATTGGTTTTTATGAATAAAATAATTTACTTATAATTATGTTTTTATGGTGTGATCTGACTTACTCTCAATACTTCAAAATATCCAAAAATCATATATTCAATATGTAAATAAAAAAAATTGGTTCCTATCCCCCACGCCACTATATGTCTACAAAAAACATTCCTTCAATTCAACTTGCGCCCCCCCCCCTGAAATTCGTCCTGTGTCCGCCCCTGTTCACTAACGTATATGTAATTAGTAAATTTGGTTATTCTTAGTTGGGAACGCTGGATAAGTTGGTATTGTCGCATGGAAATAGCCGTTTTCGATTGGCGTTTGGTTCTGGTAGCAGTTGACATAAAAATGACAGCGGTTTACTTTCTGGTACTTTTAATGACGTCATAGTGAATAATGAAATGAATGTGTTGATTGATTACCGCAACCACTAACCAAATCAGAGATCATCTGTGTGGTTTCTGCATTTATCAGAAAAAATATTTTAAAAAAATCTTCAGAAATGTGAATTTTAGTGCATGGAGAAACCTATATATAATACCTACACAAATACCTGTTTTGAAGTGAACATGAACTATCCTCTATACAATTTGTGGGCGTGGGGGGTTTCGGGTGTTATGTTATGGACAGTTTGTTTACATTTAGAGTCAGAAGGTCCATAATACACACGAAGAATGACAACTTGATTCGAATGAAATGAGCGGGCATACACGAAACTACCCGAATAAATACAGACTTAAAAAGATGTATAAGGCCCTCGCTTGTAAACTAAGTTATGTTGACTTCAAGACAAGGATGGAGAAGACATCTCTATGGTCTTTTATTACTCTGAGGGAAAAACCAAACTTGACAGATTTTCCATATCTAAGAAATTGAATATATTGCGATTCCAGTTTGTGATGAAAAAAATTGAATGACCACATTAATCGTCCTTCTTTTCTCTAAAAATTCAATATCTTATGTTTCTTTACTAGTTTTTCGAATAAGCCGAGATATTCACATTAAAGAATGAGTAGGACGCATAGAAATTATAATATATATACTTTATATATTTATAATTTCTATGGTAGGACGTCGAACTGCTTTCCATGCGGTGTTGCCGATTTTCTCACCACGGCCGGGAGATTAAGTAGGCTGTGGTATGATCGATCAACTGCGCAGTGCGCAAACTCTTGATTTATAATCCGCGTAAAATCCAACAAATCGTTTTGACGGTTTGAGAACGGTCCGAATATAGTCCAAATCCTTTTTCGAACAGTGGATAAAATGGTTAGGAATTTGATCCTCAGAGTAATAAAAGACATAGAGGTGCCTGCCAATACCTACACAATTACCTGTTTTGAAGTTAACATGAACTATTCTTTTCTATACAATTTGTGGGCGAGGGGGTGACGGATGGTAAAATATGTATATGTGTATAAAATTGAATTCTAAGCAACTTTTTCAAATAACTTTTTTTGATATCTTGCAATTATACCCGACTTGTTGCCTATTCATAGTAATTTTTTTCAATTTGCCGCCATACTAGCGGTCACGTGACATGTGTCAAAATCAATTTTTAGGTTATCGGATATGCACAAACATTTCCCAAGAATATTTTTTCCAATACTCTAATAATAAATATTTTTCCCATATGGTACATACTTTTTGGCGGTCACTTCTCAATTTTTTTTATTTTTTATTTATTTATTTTTTTCGAGAAGAAAATACCTACTATTTATTAACATATTGAAACTAACAAGGACAAAGTAAAAACAAAGTAGAAACATCAAAATGATTGATCGGCGCTTAAATGACATTGGTGGCACATTCGCTTTCAGAGCTGCAGGGAAACCCGGAAAAAAACCTGTAACACCACATCATCTGAAGAGTTGGAACTTGGAATTCATTGGTAAAGAACTTCTAAAGAGGTCCGACGAATTGTGACAATCTGCTATATGGTAATATAGGATGTATGGTGTCTTCGAAGGCTCCAAAAAGTCCAGTTTCAAAGAAGGTATTCCATTTACGCAATTGTCATCAAATTTGTACCAGTCAGATATATCTTTGGATAAGGTGTAATAGTGGCCAAAATCAGCTCCAGAACCACAGAACAGTGACTGCGTAAAGCTCGTAATTGCAGTCGGCTAGATTGGGTTGTTCTTCAAAATTGGTTTTTGATGAAAAAATTCTACTTTCAACAAATTTATTTTGAATTGTTGACTAAAGACAAGTGTCAATAAGTGGTCAAGGGGTGCAGCCGGTTTCTTGAAAACTCAGAAACCGCTATTTACCGATCTCAAATGTTCGGCGATATACGGACCATACCCATAGAAACTATAATATATTATATATTATTTATGTTATAATTTCTATAACCATACCCAAAGTACACCAAGTAATCCTGAAAATCTGGCTCACGTATATGTTGGCGTCGTTGGCGATACTCTCAGAGTAATAAAAGACATAGAGATGCCCTGCCTATACCTACCTACACAAATACCTGTTATGAAGTGAACATGAACAAGGATGGAGAAGGCATCTCTATGGTCTTTTATTCCTCTGAGTCGATACCACAGAACTCATAATTATATCTTATGACTAGAAAGCGCTTCATGTATCGTCGGCTACCCTAAACTTGAACAAATCGTGGGCATCTGCAAAGAGGACAACTTTTACTAAGTAAACACATACGTTATTTCTTGTAGTTCCAAGAGGAAACGAGTAGAATCTAGGACATCTGTCGGTTAAGCTTGCCAGTTTGTTTGTAAACAGAGCGGCGTTGTCACATCACTGTTGAATGTTGATTCTTTATTTTTTCAACACGAGTGTTTTGGACGATAAGTAAATGTTTATTTATTGATTATATAGTGTTATTAGCTGTTCGCCGTTCTATATGATGAGGGGTTTTGTTAAGGATTGTGGTAATTCCTGCAGAAAGGCAAAGAAAACTATGCAATTTCTCATTTTTAAGAAAACCAACCCATTTTCCATCCCTATGATACGCCCATTATTTTATGCGCCGCTACTGTGAAGAGGACATTACAGTGTTGCAGGTTATGCATGATTTGTTCATCCGCCATATTTGAAACGCATTCTAGTCATAAGATAACCATGGACAAGAAGTTGACTACTTAACGACAGATGACAAATATGCATTTTAATGCAATGCCGTGTAACCAATGTGAAGTTGGCTGCCAAATTTCCCGAACATTCCCGATTGATCAGTGGCGTGTTTTACCCCTTTATTTTTTTTCGTTTCGTTTACTAATTTTCTAAGAATTCTAGACTTCATGAAATAAAACTGGTGGAACTGGTGGAAGAAAAATATAAAGTCTAGAGTGTGAGTGTGAAAGCAACTCTTTTGTGAATTCATTCCTAGCTCACACACTGAAAAAAATAAAATTTCTAAATAATTTTTTTTCGACACTTTCTCCAACGACTGTCTAGACGCATTTGTGTCAGGAGTATTCATTTCACCCCCGCAACAATCCTATATCAAAATAATTCCTTGCAAATCAGTACGGAAACTTCCACACTGCAAAAAATAAAATTTCTAAATAAATTTCTTTCGATACTTTCTCCAACGACTGTCTGGACGCAATAATTGTGTCAGGAGTATTCCTTTCCACCTCTGCAACAATCTTATACTAAAATAATCCCTTGCATTTCAGTACGGAAACTTCCACACTAAAAAAAAAAATAAAATTTCTAAATACATTTTTTTTACACTTTCTCCAACGACTGTCTAGACGCATTTATGTCAGGAGTATACCTCTTCACCTCCGCAACAACCCTATACCAAAATAATCCCTTGCATTTCAGTACGGAACGTTCCACACTGAAAACAATAAAATTTCTAAATAATTTTTTTTCGACACTTTCTCCAACGACTGTCTAGACGCATTTGTGTCAGGAGTATACCTCTTCACTTCCGCAACAACCCTATACCAAAATAATCCCTTGCATTTCAGTACGAAAACTTCCACACTAAAAAAATAAAATTTCTAAATACATTTTTTTCGACACTCTCCAACGACTGTCTAGACGCATTTGTGTCAGGAGTATTCCTTTTCACCTCTGCAACAACCCTATATCAAAATAATTCCTTGCAAATCAGTACGGAAACTTCCACACTAAAAAAAAATAAAATTTGTTTAGAAATTTTATTTTTTTCACCTTCTTTTTTCAAAAAAATAAAATTTAGTTACAAATTTTATTTTTTTCAGTGTGGAAGTTTCCGTACTGAAATGCAAGGGATTATTTTGCTATAAGGTTGTTGCAGAGGTGATACGGAATACTCCTGAAACAAATGCGTCTAGACAGTCGTTGGAGAAAGTGTAAAAAAAACAATTATTCAGAATTTTTATTTTCTCAGTGTGGAACGTTCCGTACTGATTTGCAAGGAATTATTTCGCTATAGGGTTGTTGCGGGGGTGAAAAGGAGTACTTCTGACACAAAAAAGCGTTTAGACAGTCGTTGAAGAAAGGGTTGAAAAATGTATTAAGAAATTTTATCTTTTTCAGTGTGTAAGCTAGGAATGAATTCACAAAAGAGTTGTTTTCACACTCACATAGTGAGATTCTAGACTTTATATTTTTTGTTTTTTTTTTCATCCGCGGGTTATGACTATACTTATTATTATATTCATAAAATTCAGCAGATCAATTTTAGGATTTTCTACCGCTTTTGCATAATGTTCAATATAGAAATATTGAATGTTACCATGAATATTATCCACCAGTTTTATTTCATGAAATCTAGAATTATTAAACAATTAGTAAACGAAACGAAAAAAAAAAATTAAGGGGGGAAACACGCCACTGATCAATCGGGAATGTTCGGAAAATTTGGCAGCCAACTTCACATTGGTGGCCGTGTTGTTCGTGTTATGGCTTGTGACTTGTGATTTGTGTTTTTATATTTCATTACCTGTTTTCAACCTTAACTCGAATTTTTTTCACGTGGCAATTTGGCACGAAAAATTATTCAATAATTTGTGTCGAGCGCGAAGAATTCAAAACATGTCTATTGAATATTTGCAAGTCGCGGAAGACGAAGGCGAAGAACCCATAGAATTACCAAGTGAAGATGATGGAACCCTTCTTCTCAGCACATTATCAGCACAATATCCCGGTGCTTCTGGCCTGAAATATAAAGCCCCCGAAAGCAAATCGTATAGGGGTATACGACTTACTGAGGGAAGACTTCACCCTCCCCCAGATAGTGGATGGGGTTCACAAGTTTATTTTTGTGTTTTCCCAAAGGGTATGTGGACGAGATTTTTTTTATGGGCGAGAATCGATCTATAAAATATGGCTTGGCTTGGTAGCGCCATTTTCATTCGCTTTTAAATATGGATAAGATGCCGGCGCCGGGCACTTATATGTGAAAGTAGTCAAAAGTGTCAAAACACAAATGGGAATCTGATATCAAGTATGACTTGTGAAATTCAAGGGATTTCTATTAAGTTGAGCAATACGTTCAGAATTTATGGTTACATTCAATTAATTAAAATAATGTACACAGACTGAAAGTGTTTTGTATTAGTTGAAATCTTTTTTGTCTATTAGTAGATTTGACAGAAAGTGACTACTTTCATGGATAATGCCAACACGTACATTGAACTATTTCTGACAAATATATTGTTTCTATAGAGAGAAAAATAGATATGTTTATTAAACTCTCATAACTCTCTTGAAGACTTATAAGGCTGCTTGTAAGGGTGCAACTGAATGACATATAATATACATATAGTATAAATAATCTGACCTTAGACTCACTTTTTGAAACCAAGGATCTAGGCTTAATCCTAGACTCTACACTCAGCTGTAAATCTCACATTACCACAGTAATTCAGAAGTCTACGAAGATGCTAGGCTTTATAAAGAGAATCACCTGTGATTTCACTAACATCGCTGCTATTAAATCCCCATATTATTCTCTGGTAAGATCTCGCCAAGATTATTGTTCCTCAGTTTGGTCCCCCCATTACATAACATATAAAATGAAACTTGAAGCTGTACAGCACAATTTCCTGAGATATATTGCCTTCAAGATGCGTGCATTCTATGATTATGCTTCAATAGAACACATATTAAACATACCTTTTCTTGAGGTGCGCAGAAAACAAAGAAATTTATTACTACTATTTAAAATTATCAATGGACTGTGTAACAGTCCTGAGCTTCTCTCCAAAATTTCTCTACTAGTCCCCAGTCGCTCAACTAGGCAAGTGCAAACATTTTGTTTCTTGGTGTTCTTGGTGTTGTTGGATTCCTTATGATCGTGTTCTATTTAAAAAAATTATTGAAGATGGCGCTCAGCTGCCATTTTTAAACTTTTAGCTGGAATTTTCTCATGAAAAATTAGGTTTTATCTCCTATTTGAGCCTTCCAAATTTCGTTGCGATATACCAGGTGGTTCAAAAATTAGTATGGGGGGAACGGACTTTAGACTAGCACTGTATATATTTAATATTGCAACAATAAATACGGTAAAGGTGAATTTAATAGACTAGTATTTAAAAAAAAAGTAGTCTTATCTAATTCAATCCACTGAATTCAATTAGCCCTTCCAAATTTCGAAAATCGGTCATTTTCAAACACTACTTTTTCAGTAAAAATCACATAAAATGCCTCTTATTTTGTCGATATTTTATCAGACTCTAATCAACTCACATGTCACAGTTGTTGTTATTGTGATTTCCATCAACTGGCTGCCCCCTTAGGAGCAACCCTGAGAAATCCTCGGAGACTTGTGGGAGCTAGGGAAGATGCAGCCCTGACCTTTTAACCTGTGACGCCATGCACAAGGCCTGTCACGGCGCGGTGATTTGAACCCCCGTACTTTACTACTACCTGCATGCCACCAATACCCACACAGTTACAAGCATGAAAACCAAAAGTTTTACAGAAAAATTCAACCTTTAAATATACAGTGTGACCCATTTAAGATAGAAGCACCCTTATAAAACCTCCTTTTTTCAACTGATTGGGATGATTTTTTTTTTCGTTAGGTAGACATTCAAAAAGTCTACTAGGATACCAAATTTCATGAATAAATCTCCATTTCCAGGCCCAACTAATTTTTTAAGAAAAAATCTGACTACACCACTTTTCAAATGGTTCATATGGAAATTACGTTGAAATGCGTCAATGAATAAAAAAGTTATAAGGGAATGAAATTTGAAAAATATGCCGTTCCATTAACCCACCAATTCAATTTCAGAACTTCAATCAAAACTTTGACTACACCACTGTATTAAGGGTGTCTCGAAATATCACTGACATTTTCCTGAAATTCGTTCCATTAACATATTTTTCAAATTTAATTTTCTTCTGATGTTTTTATTTATGAACAGATTTCAATGAAATTTTGACCAGTGATATAGGGAGACCTGAATACAGTGGTGTATTCCGAATTTTGATAAAAGTTCTGAAATTGAATTGGTGGGTTGATTAAATGGCATATTTTTCAAATTTCATTTGCTTCTAACTTCGGAAAAATTTCATCGAAAATTTTGACGATAGTATTTTTCAATCGCCGCCCCCCCCCCTCCTATCCCCGTCCTATCCCCTTCCCAGTCAAGAAAAATGAAGAACTAAGTTTCTACTTTTTGTGTAGCAAGTTTTATTTGAAAATCGATTTCAGTTTTTTGTTACATTATTGTCTGAAGAATATCGGTCCGGATGATATCACACACAATAGGAGTATATTGACAACAAATATGTTTTATGCATTACAGAAAAAAGTCAATTGTAACTTAGGCTATTTGCTGTACCTACGTGACTCAACCTGGGAACGAATGAGACCAATATGAGTTGAGAGTAGTAGTAGTTTGAAGAGCCTTCAATGAGAGCTACATCTGTTTGTGAAAATTTGGAAGAATACCTGTTGTATTGTTTGCATTGCTTGAAGATTATATCTATTCCTGTCTGGCTTTGTTACAAATATAAATAAATCAGTGTGATGAAAAATATTTAGGATTCTTCAAAAACATGGAGTGTGTGTGTGAAATGGAATATACTTCAGAATGATCATAAAAATCAGATATTTGCACATGGATGATTTTCCGAAATTCTTTTGTTCTACCTATTTTCACCTGTAGAAAATGGATTTAAAAATTAGACACTGCAGTTTCCAAAATATCAAATATTATTTTAAACTATTTGTAATAACCAATTGATACAATTTCTTTTATCCTTTTTTTCCCCATTTTTTGGTCAAAATTATAATTTCATTTCAAATGTCTGCATTTGCCTTTAAATCCATCTTTTATATATGAAAATGCAGGTATAATATAAATATTTTCGTAAAATTGATCCTGTGTCTGCATATCAGATAAGATCTATCAACCTCTCAGAGTGTGATACAATTTTTCTGGCATTTTAGAGAATAAGAGAAAGAGTGATGACAATCTGGAAAATTCGACGGCAAAAACTAAACGAATGGAAACTAAATTGCGTTGTACAGATTTGATTGTGCTTGGTTTGCCATGGAAAACGACTGAACAGGAATTGAGAGAGTATTTTGAGGCGTTTGGTGAAGTTTTGATGGCGCAAGTAAAGAAAGATGTCAAAACGCAAGAGTCTAAAGGATTTGGATTTATCAGGTTTGCATCGTATGAGTCTCAGATGAGAGTTTTAGCGCAGAGGCATATGATTGATGGAAGGTGGTGTGATGTGAAACTTCCAAACTCGAAAGTAAGTATGTACTAAGTATTTCATGTCTAAACAAGTGTAAATCTGCAAAGTTTGTATTTTGGTTGTAATACTGTTTGTTGAACATGTTTTTTTGTTGACAAATGGATGGTATAAATGCACTTTAGGGAGAATCCGTACATAATCAAAATTGTTCATGTGGAAGTTCATGCCTCTATCTTGTAAATAAAAAATGTGGTAACTGATTTGAACGAATATACATTAAATCAATTCGTACTTGAAAAATTAATTGAATAAGTAAAGTTATCCACAGTTTTTTCGCCATGCTCTTACTAAGAAGTTGGAATAGCGTAGGATATTGATGCAGTTTTGCCACGTTTTACAAAGATGTTAAATGTTTAACTCTCATTTTTGTTAGTTACTATTGTGTAATCCTCGATCAAACCAACAAAATATTATAAATGATGCTTTTAATATGTATAATACCAGTAATCAAATCGGATTTCCCTATTAGAGATAGTATTTTGTTAGAACGGAATATTTTAATAACAATTTCCAAGACATGTAGCATCACCGAACCTGTATAGTATTGCTAAATAACTCCTATGACCCGTACTGTGTTCTGAGGAAATTATTTTATGTCAAAATTTTATTTATACATGACTGTATGTTTAGTTTTAGCTAAATAAGTTATGTCCTATTTAACTTGTATTTGACTTGTGTAAACTTTTGTATTAGCACCAAATATATACTACTACTACTACTACTACTACTATTCAATAGTAAACTGTTATATTGATGAATTTTTCACCAAATTGTTATAAATGATACAGAAAACATGAACAACCACAAACCTCAAGTGGTGTGGGAGAGAGTTGAAAAAATAAAAACTCATAGGTTTTACAGATTTTTACCATTATCTCCGGTTATTATTGAATGATCGTTGATGAATTTTGCATCAAAATGTTTCTAATAATGCATAGATTACCATAAAATTTCCAAACCAATCTCATTATTATCCACTATTTCAAAGATTACAGAGAAATTTGAAAAAAGCTTGTTGCAATTTTTCTCATAGGTATCAGGTTACACGCGATAACAATTCCTTAGAAAAAACATATAAAAGGCCGAATGCCGGTTCTATAGTCAGTCTAATAAAGCTCGTCACTATATTAATTAGTATTCTTTGTAACTGTGGTACGTACCACCTCGTAGTTTCTTTTTAAAAAGTCAATCATATAATTATCGAGATAACATATTTATACTCTTTCCTATGGCACTCCAAACTGATTTAAAAAAAATATTGTTATCTATGAATTATTAGTAACATTTTGATGCAAAATTCATCAACGATCATCCAGTAACTGAGATAATAGTAAAAATCTGTAAAAATATGAGTTTTAATTTTTTCAACTCTCCCCTACGGCACTCCAAATTAATTTGCACATTTTATTGTTATCTATGAGTTATTAGCAATAATGTGATGCAAAATTCATGAACAATCATCCAGAAATTATCGAGATGATTTGAACAATCTGTGCCAGTTTTTATATTTTCAACTCTCTCCTACACCACTAGATATTTGAGATTGTTCATCTTTTCCTGTATTATTATAAAAATTTAGTGATAAACTCATCAATGTAATACTTTTAAATAAAATCGTTCTAACACAACACTATCTCTTATTGGGGAAATCCAATTTGATTACTGGCATTATAAATATTATAAGCATTATATTGAATTGAATATTGAGTTTTTTTTGCATTTAGACATTTCAGTTGAATTCGGTTAAGTCGTTTTGATATTGTTTCAGTTGTTATTGTGATACCTGTTGTTATTTGAATCCCTTTATAGGAAGGACTGGTTCAACAAGCTCCGTGCAAAGTGTTTGTTGGAAGAGTAACAGAAGATTTGAGTGAAGATGACCTTAGAGATTACTTTGGCAAATATGGAGAAGTAACGGACGTTTTCATACCAAAACCGTTCAGAGCTTTCAGTTTTGTTACATTCTTGGATCCTGATGTTGCTCAGTCACTCTGTGGGGAGGACCACATTATCAAAGGTAAGCTCAACAAGTATTAGTCTTGAGAATCACCCATCATTGGCTTTTTAGTATAATACCAGAATGTATCAAAACCAGTGAGAGTCTCAAAAAGTTAAAACAAACATGTCACAAATGCTCCCTAATCAGTTTAGTATTATATTTATGAATATCTGGATGAATGAATGAATTATTATTAGTGAAACACGTCAGAGTGAATTCTTCCAAATTTTCCACTCCAATTTTAAAAGTTTATGTTTTAGTAGATTATTGAGCATTTTTTTCTTTTACTTATTTTATTTGGTTCTAATTTGTGTTGACTATCTTTTCAAATTGAAAATGCAAAAGGCCATTTCATTCAAGTAATTCATAAGGCAATACACAATAGAGCACTGTCAGCTGATGTCACAACATGGCAGTCTAGGGGGGACAAACAAAGCATTTGACATTTGATGAATTAATTATCACAATGATGCAAATAACTTTTTCCTATGAAATCACTTTTCGCAGAAGGTTGACCAGAAAGATTCACGTAGCCTTATGGGAAATGGGTTCAATGGGTTTGTTTTTTGTTCAGTTTGGCTTGTTTGTCCCCCTATGACGATTTTTCCGCAACTGTCATATTACGTCACTGACAGTGCTCTATTGAACTTTTTGCAAAGCTGCAGTACCCAGGCAAATGTTGTTTTCAATATTTGCATTTATTCCGCAGGAGTTTCTGTGCACGTTTCTAATGCAGCTCCAAAGACAAGAGGTGGAGGAGGTCCCAGGGGCGATAGGGGAGGTGGTGGAGGAGGTGGTTATGGTGGACAAAACCGTGGAGGCGGAGGACAAGGAGGCCCTGACGGTGGTCCTGGTATGTATAACCAAAGATACAACGGACCTAACCAAGGGGGGTGGGGCAACCAAGGAGGCAGAGGAAACATTGATATGCCAAATATGCAAGCTCTAGGTAAGTTGTCGGCTTCTTTAAATTCAGTTCAAATAATTTATTGGAATTAGGAATTGACAGTAATAAAAAGAACATCCTTCATTTCATGATACATATTGATAGAATGTCCAGAAGTCAATACCACTTAAATCAATTTAATTAAAATGTACTTTGTACATTTTATGTATTATCAAAGATAGAAAATGTCTTAAATTTAAAGTATAAATAAAATTAAGTAAAATAAAATAAATTTGTGTGATTATTAGACTTTATCTTTGTATTTACTTTTCCGGTATTATGTACAAGTCATTGAATAGTATTAAGTAAGAATTGAATATTCCCAAATAAATCTAGAAAATCGGTAATTGCCTAACCAGGATATTTCCAAATTACAACAGCTAATGGTTATAAAAACGGCATTGCAATAACCTTGATCAATTAAAATCAGGCCAATCAAATAATCTGGATTATCAAGACATTTCAAAGTATGCAATTAAAATCTAATACAAAGAAATAAATTAGCTGTATTAAATTAAGAGTCATTCTATAAACAAAAAAGTACATACCTATGAAATAATCAAAATAGAAATAGAAAATTGAAGAAGAATTCCACATACTTATGCATTCAAACTACTCAGTGCATTGATAGTGTCTCCAAAGGCTCCAAAAGGTCCAGTTTGATTTTATATTCCAATTCATTTTTATGCTGTACACAGTTATTTGCTGCAGATATATTCGATATCTCTTTTATTGAGAACTATTACCTTTTAAATTGTTATATGATCAAGTTTCATCACTTTCTTCTCTGTACGTTCTTTACATTGCAATCTTTTTCTATAATTTGTTCACCTTCTTTTGAGTTAATTTCCACTGACTGAAAACAAATAATTAATTCACTCTCACATATGTTGTTGCTTTTTATAAGCCATTTCTTGAGATTTTGTTGCTTCTGTTAATTGAATTTGGACTATTTAATCAAGTAGAATCTGGATTAAAGAATACCTCAAAGAAGCACAAAGGCAATCAGGATTATCGTGATATCACTGTAATTACAGAATAATTGTACTACAATAGAATTTCCCAAATAGTGAAAAAAAGTAACATCAATGATAAAAATTATAAAAATCGGATGGGTTTAATATGTTCTGTATACAAGGTGGCCCAAGTTATCGTTTACATGCAATATCTCGCCTATTTCAAAAGATAAGAAATAAATTAAAAACTTTGTTGATTGGCATTCCAAAACCATTCTAATAACGTTGAAAAAAATAATTCATGTTTACCACCATTAGAAATTACCTGCCACTATAGTCTAAATACATGACGTATACTTTGAAGTTTGTATGTAGTACTACAAAAAAAAAGAAATAATAAGTTTTCTTAATTATCTACCTGATAACTTTCAAATATTCTGGGACAATCATAGAATTTGAAACAAGTGGGTGTAATTGAAAAAACCAATGACAATAACTTTTTTGTCTGTTTATTATTCAGACTTTTTTTGAATCTTGCAGGGAATCTGTGGGATATAACTTTGAACACATTCTTCAATAATTGTATAGACAAAGAAATGCATTGTACACTTTATTCTCTTTTTTATATTGTGTAAATATTTGAAATAAATCTTAACTTTGTTTGGTATCAACTCAGGAAAAGTATCAAATATTATATGTTATTGTATTTAGAATACCGTGGCAATTAACTTTCTATGACAATATACAGAGGGTTATCTTTTCAAATAAGTGAGATATTGCATGTGAATGATAGAATTCGTGACTCCCTGTATATAAGTCCTAACTTGAACAAGTCTAGTATCGGAACTTTCATTGTCTCAGTTAGATTCATCAACAGAAGACTTGTTTCATAGAATAAATCAGGGATGTGGAAGATATATCCAATGGAAAGAATCTGAAATCAAGAACATTTCTTTCTAAGTGAGGTTTATAATAATTATAACAATATCTTTATTTTCCAATAAACCTGTATATAATTTATGGGAATAGTTGGAACATGTATACAGGGGGAAAAGTACATTTCTGACGAAGAAACACATTAGTAAAGCCAACAACTAATATTTCAAATATGGTTTTGTAAAGATTCGCAAGCTATTTCTATTTCATTCGGAGAAAATTTTAAAAATATGAATTTGCCATGTGTTCAGCTGCTTCATAAGAGGTCTCTGGAATATCTTTAGGACATTGTAATCTAGACACTGTTATTATTGATGAAGGACCAAGTAACTACACAAATTTAATTTGAATTCTTCATTACAACATAAAATGTATTTAATTTTTTAGATAACAAGAACGTACAATCAACAAAATAATCAACAACTTTCTTATTTTTTTGTACAATCACCATTACGTCAAATATAGAAAAATTTACAGAAATGTCATCAAGGCTGCAAGAAGAATGTATTATCATAACCGAATCTCGGCAAGTGACAACAAAACCAGGGAAACCTGGCGTATTGTAAATGACCTTCGTGGTAAAAATATTGGATCAAACAATATTACTTTATTTGAGTGAAAGCCATATCACAGAACCATTTGTGTTGTATACAACAAATCTGATGAAGCTCATGGATACAATCAAACAAGTTAAAAATAAAATTTCCTGCGGAATTGATAATATTTCAATAAATATTTTTGTAAACATGCCCATCTTCTCTTTAGAATTATTGGTTCAGCTCATTAATGACTCTTTCGCAAAGGAACTTTACCCAAACTTTCTTAAAGTAAGTCTTGTGATGCAACGGATTCGACCTTGGGAAAAAGTAGAAAAGCTAGTCAGATCTAGATTAATGGATTTCATCAATGTGCACAACATTCTCAATCCCCAGCAATTAGGCTTTCAGCCACGTAAAAGCACAGGCGATGCTGTCTTTTCCTTCCCGAGAGAACTATTCTGCAAACTGAATTAGAAAGAAGTTTGTGCGGCGGTATTTTGCGACCTTTCAAAAGCTTTTTATTGTGTAAACCTCGAAATCCTGCGCAAACTTCCACACTATGGTTTCAGAAATTCAGTTGGATGGAATCTTACCTGGAAGAGCGTACCCAAATTGTGAGGATACGTTGTCTAATACTGGTTCGATTAGTCATGTTGTACCACAGGGTTCTGTATTGGGGCATATCTTGTTTCTGCTTTATTTCAATGATATAGCTAATCTAAATATTGACGCAAAAATCGTCAAGGATATTTCCGTTGTGAAGGAGTGGTGTATCTCGAATTTGCTTTCGTTTAACATAAATAAAACCAGCCTCTTATCGATCAAGTGCAATACACCAGAGATTCAAGTTGGTACTGAAATCTTCATTGAACAAAAAAATAATACCAAGTTTCTTGGTATTCATCTAGATGATAAGCTCAACTTAGAAAGTCATTTGAAAACATTGGGTATGGCCACTGCAAATGTAGTTTATCATGCTTTGATTGAATCCCACATTAGATACGGGTTACCCTTCTGGGGTATCTGCAATGATTACAAATTCCATTCTATATTCATCCTCCAGAAACGGGCCGTTCGCTACCTCCTCAATGTTGGACCTAGGGTATCATGTAAACCTCTTTTCTTGGATCTCAAAATCCTCACCCTTCCAACTTTATTTATTCTTGAGACTGTATGTTTAGTCCACAGTAACAAATCGTCATATGAGACAGTTGTTAGTTTTACCTGCCAAAATAATAATCTAAGACTTCCCATTAAATCATTGAATTTAACAAAAAAGTCACTCATTTATAATGCTTTGATATTATTTAATCATCTCCCAGTTACTACCAGAAGAATTGTCTCACCAGTTCTATTCAGGAGATCTGTAAAAACTCTTCTTATCAATGAACCATACTACAGTGTTCAAGAGTATCTAGACAAAGATTGGAATTGCTCGAACTTATCTTAACCTCGTACGCTTGTATGTTCATTCTTCTCTCTTTATATGACATTCGCTTTTTGCGTAGTCCAGTTTTAACTACATGTAATATTATTGTACACATGAGCAAAACTTATATATATATATATATAGTAGAGGAAGGGTAGTCGTTGCTGACTAGTTAGGTATGGAACTAGTAAATAGTGGGGTTTTGCAGCAAAATCAAAGAGTACTACTTTAAAGTTTGTCCAAGCTTTCGGAAATTTAATAAATCATTTCCATCATCAGGGATAATCTTTGTAGAGATTGTGAGACGCGATGTTATTCAACAATAAGTGACACATTGTGCAAGATGAAAGTTGATATAAAACATGTAAAATTGGAAGAATGTCTTAAAATTTTTTATAAAATACGTTACATTTAAAATTGTTAAAATTACTTTTATTTTGACCACACCAGGCCAAATCAATGCTCTTGGTTAGGAGAAGACCTAGTCTTTTTATATCAACTTTCATCTTGCACAATGTGTCACTTATTGTTGAATAACATCGCGTCTCACAATCTCAACAAAGATTATCCCTGATGATGGAAATGATTTATTAAATTTCCGAAAGCTTGGACAAACTTTAAAGTAGTACTCTTTGATTTTGCTGCAAAGCCCCACTATTTACTATTTATATATATATATATATATATATATATATATATATAAATAAATGTTGTTTGTTAATTATTTTATCATTACTGTGCCATGTAAATAGCATTATTTTCTTCCATGCTATACACGCTTTTACATTATACTATCATTTTTTATGATGATATTCTATGATGAACTGTTATCTTTTCTTCTTTTTTTCTTTTGACTATTTGTGATTTTATCAACACATATATACACCATTTTTATATTTCTGTGCGTCTTTATTTTAATATTTCTTTATTTTTATATTTATAAATGCTTTGTCAACGAGAATTCTTTCTTCGGACAATAAAGTATATTTTGATTTGATTTGATTTGAAGGTGTCTCCAAAACTGGAGCGATAAATGAAGTGGGACGTAGAAAATGACGAACAAAAAAGGAAATAAAAGTATTGAATATTAAATATTAAACTGCTATTATTATTTGCCATGGCGCTGGTTATAGTTCAAATTTTGGCCGCGAAAGCCTTGACCAATTTATCAAACCGTGACAATGTAAGTCCTACTATTCAAAGGACGATCAAGTTAGTGTGCTGTGGAAATCATTAATACTAAGTTACTACATCCTCTACAATCTTCGAACAAACCATGGTTTTATTAATGACATGTCAACCTCTAGAAGTTTTTCGATTTTTTTTTCTTTGTTAGTGCCTTTTTCCGATTCTAGAGAACGCAACTCAGACGTTCAGAATTTTTTTGTATTAATAACTATTCTGGTAATTAACTACTTGTATGAACATGCAATGGACAAGTTTCCATTTTTTGTTATGGATTAATTATGAAAATTTAAGAAAAATCAATGAAAGTGTGAAAGAATCATTAAAATATCTCTAGAAATAAAAAAGTTATGGGACTTTGAAGTTGGACTTGGAAGAATAAATTAATTACACGCGGCGCTCCAGTTTGACGTCACGCGACCTAAATGAGGCGACTTGTATTCGCAGAGTACTTACAAATATAGGTCACATGACGTCACAGGCGAGTCTGAAACCACAGACGTTCCGCGCTTAAATACTAACTAAACTACTAATAATCATATTCTGTCATTTATTGGTGGATTTTATAAATTTTTCCACTGATTTATTACTTTTGATCTATATTTTGATTCCATTGCGTTAAATATGATACTAAGAACATCATAAATCTTGTCCATTGTACAATTGTACTATTGTACTGACTCTCCTACTCAACAATTAATTACTGTTTGACTGGTTTTCTTTTTGAAACAAGCAAATTGCATAAATTTATGCTACTTAGGTATAACAGGTCAAGGGCCCCAGGGCAACAACCAGGGCAATCCACTGGGTCTAGGACTGAATGCACTAGGGGCACTTCCGATGAATCCTGCTTTGGTGGCAGCTGCGCTGAACCAAGCAGGATGGGGCCTAATCAGCAATCTGCAAAACCAACCCGAACCGAATTTCAACCAAGGATACAACAATGGGCCTGCCAATAGTAAGCGTAAGTCTAAACACAATAGTATTAAACGTTATGTTCTATTTTGAAGTTGTGTTAAAATATTAACTTTAATGAAGGATCGCTAATATTGTATGTCTTAAAATGGCTTGCAAAATAATAATATAAAAAAGTATTGGGTTTGTTTTAAATCTATTACAGTAAAGAAAAATTAAGTATACAGGTTCAGTCAAAAAGTCATAGAAAAACAAACAAAACTTTTTAAAAAATAATTTCAATAGTCTGTACATACCATTTAACGTCATAAAATGTCATGATATTTTCAAATTTTCAAATGGTTTATGCTGAAATAACGTTGAAATGCGTCAATCAATAAGAAAGTTATAGGGGAATAAAACTTGAGAAATATGCCGTTTAATCAACCCACCACTTCAATTTCAAAACTTTTGTTAGAACTTTAGAACTGTTAGAATTGTGTAATCTTACCTCTTGCACTCCCGTGAAGGATGGGTGTATAATGCCATTTTATTACGACTGGCAGGTATGAAAAATTTGAAAAAAAATCGTGGGAATTTTAAATTTTATTGAAAAATTCTCGGAAAATCTTGGAAACCGCTGTACTCCAGTTAGCTGACGTTCGGCGGACAGCGGTTTCCAAAATTTCGACGAATTTTCCAACACAATTTAAACTTCCTACACATTTTTTTTCATTCCTGCCATTCGTTTTAAAATGGCATTATACACCCGTCTTTCACCGGAGTGCAAGACGTTAGATTACACTCTGTATTTTTCAAATTTTATTATCTTTTGATTTCCCTATTTATAAACAGATTTCGATGAAATTCTGACCAGTGATATTTTGATACTTCCTGAATGCAATGATGTATTCCGAATTTTGATAAAATTTCTGAAATTGAATTGGTGGGTTGATTAAACGGCATATTTTTCAAATTTCATTCCTCTATACTCTTTTATTGGTTGTCATAATTTACAAAATATAAATTATTTAGAAATGTCGCAAATCCAGTGGTGTAGTCAGATTTTTTTTTTAAATATCGCTAGTAATTTTTTAAAATTTTTTACCTTGAAAAATAAGAATAGTTAGCCCTGAAAATGCAGATTTATTATTGAAATTTGTATCCCAGTAGACTTTTTAAATGTTTACCTAACGAAAAAAAAAAATCATTCCAACAGGTTGAAAAATCTAAGTGTTATAAGGGTGCTTCCATCTTAAATGGGCCACACTGTATATTTCCATATGTGTTTAGAGATTGTCTTTACCAATCCAGACATGCCAGGTTCCGTGGGTCTATATCAAACGGTTGTGAGGATATAGGTAAACTTTCTTATAAGTTCAATTGAACTATCTGCAAAACAAACTAAAGAACACACTTTACTTCCAACATGGACTAAAAAGTAAAAAATAATTGACAATTTAATTATTCAAATTTAAAAAAAGGGTGAGTGCTTTCAATTATTATGTCAATGTATTCAATATATATGTCAATTATTTTTTACTTTTTAGTCCATGTTGAGCATGTTCTTTAGTTTATTATTTTTTTATGACTAAAAGCCGTCATTTTGAATCGAATCGGACCATTACCACAAATCTCGTCTGCCATCTTGGAGCCGTCATTTTTTTTTTTTTCTATAACAAAAGTGTTATATTGCATTGTCACCGGAATTATGAACTCATGCCAAATTTCAAATCATTCGGACGTCTGGAAGTGAAAATCACGTTCCAAGTTTCCGTTACATAGATACATACATACCTACAAGTGATGCTAATATAAGCGTGTTAAAAACAAATTCAAATTGCAATTGTACCAAAACTAATGGTCCCACAGCGCCTGTTTTGCGCACAAATGAAGTACACATAATTCACTACTTTCGTGAAAAATGGCGGTGTTGTGAATTTTTATAAAAATTGCAAAATTTTCCGGGATTTTTAGTTTTTCCTCTGTTACTAATGATTCAAACAGGTCGTACAAAATCTCATTTTGTTCGTATTTAAATTATCGAGAACCAGATTGTTGTATTAGTTTTCATTTTATAAGAAAAATACTAAAAGAACAAGCTTTTTTGTATTTAAATGATTATAACAAATTAATAAATAACAGTTGTAAGTCCCAAACATAACATTCTCTTTCCTAGAATTTTTGTTACAAAAAAAATCTCTATCAATTGGCGTAATTCGTTCTGAACTGACCGACAACATCAAATTTAATGTATTTTTCATTTTGCAGAAGGTAGTCAAGGTGGTGGTGGCAGTATTCAGAGAGGGGGCAACAACACTGGATACCCGAGTTGGATGAACCAAGGAGGTGGGGGTAGCAGTGGTGGACAAGGAGGCAGTGGTAGTGGTCAGAACAGTTACGATCAGCAATGGTCATCCAGACCTCACCATCCAAGTGAAGATAAGGGGTTTATGAAATATGATTGAAATGTGAACAGATACTATTAGAACTTGTAAGTATTAAAGATTATTATTAATAACATTGTCGTTTTTTTAGAGGCAATATGCTTGTGAGTATGACACAGTTAGAGACCAAATCGGTACATACAATTTGAGTGGAGTGTATGTGTAGTAGTTAATGTTGACGATACAGGGTGAGTCAGATAATCAAACTAGTCAAAAAAATAGGTTTTTGGTCAATATTTACTGTGATATAATTATTATGAAACAGCACGAAAGATACATTTTAACTCAACATACTCAAACAGTACCTACTCTATTGAATGATGGTTTTCAGTGTTTTTAGGCCGACGCACACAGGCGATTACAAAATATACTTCATTCTATTCTGAAGGAATTGAGGAGTTAATTGACAGGGCACTTTAATGTTATGCGTTTTAGGTTTTTAGTTTAGGTTAAGTTTTAAATGTTGACTATTCCTATACAGATATACACTGTCATTGAAGGAAATAAATAAATGAAATAAATAAAAATATATGATTTTTAGAACTTTATCAACAATAATAATAATATCTATTCATCCCAATCAACTGAACATACGTTGTAGAGAAAATGAATAAATTTATGATGGAATAAAGTGTGAGCTTGAACTGTTTCTGAACATCAGGACAATGGTATATAATAAATAATAATAATACTTCCTCCTAAACACTAGTAAAGTGTACCCAAAGGCAAAGCCTGTGCAAGTAGAGGCTGGATATTATTAGTATTTGCCTTGCTTTAAATTATAGTTCTCCTTCTGCTCGAAGTTGCATTTGAGTCGCATACCTCAGTTTTCGAGGTCTGTATTGTTATTGAAGAGCTCCAGTTTTTGTTCCTTTTGGTACTTCCAGAAAAAACGGCTGGTGGTCTTCTACTTGCCTTGCGAATCTCAAATGGTTTTGGATTACAGGAATATTCATTCCTGATCTCTAGTCACGATTGATTTTTATTCAAAATAGCCTGGTAACTTCTAGAGATGTAGATGACGCATTTAATTTCTTTTATACTGAGAACAAAAATTTGCCACTCTTGTTTAATTTTCGTCGATAATTCAGTACTCCCAATAGCTCTTCTGATTTCTTCAGGCATGTTAATAGATTCTTCTTGGAAAGTAGTTGATGTACAATATTTTAGCGATTCAACTAATGCCTTTCTCGTAAATAACATTATACTTGAAAACCTGCAACAAAAAACATGTGAACTTACTTGGATGTACACTTCATTGTATGGAGAAAATCTGGCAACATCGCAAATTACCGCAATCATTTTTTTCAGAAACTCATTCTTTGACGAAGGACCTTCTACAGTTGGACTGAATACTACTTCATTTGTAACTTCAAAAGGAATTAGTATTAGTAATTGCACAAACGGCTAAATATATGTGTGAACTCTTATAAATGATTCCTCTTGAGTAGGTATTCTGATTATAATATCTGATTGAAGTGTTTCTATTAGAGAGATCTATATTACTGAGTATCCATCATCTCATCTGTCATTTTACTTTTAACACTAGTGTTGAAAGTGATTTTGTGAAAACGTCAGTTTTTAGTTCATATAGTTCGCCTGTCTTAAATTTTTCAAAAATCTGTAGAAAACGAAAGCAAATCGGTATATCTACCGTAAAATTGATAGAAACGGCAACGTTGCATGGCTCTCTGCGACAGATCGTCCTAGGACACCTGCAACTCCTGCAAGAGCAATAAAATTAATGTATGCTAATTTATGCAGCAAAGTCGGAGGGAAGTATACGACATACCAAAGTTTTTGATCCAGAATCACACTCAATTCCTTGGACAACCGTGAACAATCTTTATTTAATTTTTTGTTTTTCTTCATTATTCCCACATTCTTATGTGCCAATTCGAATGAACCTAACCTACACAAATAGACAGTCAGATAATGACACCTCTGTCATTTTCTCTCTTCCGGGATTTTAAACACTGAAAATTATGTCAGTGTTGAACTCAAGAAAATGAAAATTTAGCGATCGGACGTGTGCTAGGTATACCTACCAATGGAAAATTCATTGTTTTTGTGTAAAAAAAGTTTTTTTTTCAATCTCTCATTCATGGCATTTCAACACATTAACAGGTAGGAACAATCTACCTAATAGTGAAAAACCAAAGCCATAAGGTTTGCACGTTCTTAAACGGTTGAAATAAGGGCGCCATGCCATCTTGTAAAAGAATAGGTACTCGGTTGCTGACACATTTTCTCGCTTATGGCAATCGACAGAATGAAATTTGAAATTTGGTATCGTTAGGAACCCGAAAAAAAATTCCTATAAGCCGGTCAGCAGTTTAAGTAAATTTTCCGGCTGGGAAAAATTTTGGGATTTTTTTTTTCATATGCCTAGCACACTGACATAATTTTCAGTGCTGAAAATCCCAAAGAAGAGAAAATGGTCAGCCATTTAAGTAACATCTTATTTTGAGATCAAGATGAAAAATCAAACATTTACGAAAGCTACTGAAATTTCAGTTCGCATTGAACAAAAGTTAAAAAAAATTCAGAAGTCCAGTTACTTAGAGAAATCCATTTTCAGATTTCGTTCAGTCGCGAAATGCCTCTCAGCTTCTTAGATCAAAAGAAGCCCTTCGGACGAATTTGACTTTAAAAAAATCCAGTCATCATGCACTTTTATGTAATCGGGGAGGGAAAATACGATGGCGGTCATAAAAATGTCCTAAGTACCCGAAATTTGGTAATAAGTCATTAAAACTTGACAAAAAATAGCGTGGCCGTGAAAGAAGGGCTTTATCTTTGAAACCGAGCACCTAGTCATAAAAAGTCATACTGCAAAAATGATGTAAAATCGTTTGAGAATTACGATCGTCTCAATTTCCGAACCCTACGATATACCGGGTGTTCGCGAAAAGAAGTGTATTAGAAATTATTCGCATTTTTTGGTCGCAACTCGATTTAACGAACTCAGATCGACTTCTCGATAGCACCAATCGAATTTTCTCACAAAAATACCCCACTTTCCAGAATTTCGTTCGAATCCGAAAACATTTTCAGATTTCGTTCAGTCGCGAAATGCCTCTCAGCTTCTTTAGATCAAAAGAAGCCCTTCGGACGAATTCGACTTTAAAAGAATCCAGTCATCATGCACTTTTATGTAATCGGGGACAGAAAATACGATGGCGGTCATAAAAATGTCCTAAGTACCCGAAATTTGGTAATAAGTCATTAAAACTTGACAAAAAATAGCGTGGCCGTGAAAGAAGGGCTTTATCTTTGAAACCGAGCACCTAGTCATGAAAAGTCATACTGCAAAAATGATGTAAAATCGTTTGAGAATTACGATCGTCTCAATTTCCGAACCCTACGATATACCGGGTGTTCGCGAAAAGAAGTCTATTAGAAATTATTCGCATTTTTTGGTCGCAACTCAATTTAACGAACTCAGATCGACTTCTCGATAGCACCAATCGAATTTTCTCACAGAAATACCCCACTTTCCAGAATTTCGTTCGAATCCGAAAACATTTTCAGATTTCGTTCAGTCGCGAAATGCCTCTTAGCTTCTTTAGATTAAAAGAAGCCCTTCGGACGAATTCGACTTTACAAAAAATCCAGTCATCATGCACTTTTATGTAATCGGGGATGGAAAAGACGATGGCGGTCATAAAAATGTCCTAAGTACCCGAAATTTGGTAATAAGTCATTAAAACTTGACAAAAAATAGCGTGGCCGTGAAAGAAGGGCTTTATC
The DNA here is from genome assembly GCA_958298965.1 of Chrysolina haemoptera. Lineage (NCBI taxonomy): Eukaryota > Metazoa > Arthropoda > Insecta > Coleoptera > Chrysomelidae > Chrysolina > Chrysolina haemoptera. The sequence goes on along the minus strand of OY282584.1, from coordinate 19,471,995 downwards.
TTTGAAACCGAGCACCTAGTCATAAAAAGTTATACTGCAAAAATGATGTAAAATCGTTTGAGAATTACGATCGTCTCAATTTCCGAACCCTACGATATACCGGGTGTTCGCGAAAAGAAGTCTATTAGAAATTATTCGCATTTTTTGGTCGCAACTCGATTTAACGAACTCAGATCGACTTCTCGATAGCACCAATCGAATTTTCTCACAAAAATACCCCACTTTCCAGAATTTCGTTCGAATCCGAAAACATTTTCAGATTTCGTTCAGTCGCGAAATGCCTCTCAGCTTCTTTAGATCAAAAGAAGCCCTTCGGACGAATTCGACTTTAAAAAAATCCAGTCATCATGCACCTTTATGTAATCGAGGATGGAGAATACGATGCCGATCATCAAAATCTCCTATATACTCGAAATTTGGTAATAAGTCATTAATAAAAATTAGCGTGTACGTGAAAGAAGTGCTCTAATTTTCAAACCGAGCAGCTATCAAAAAAAGTCATGCTGGAATTAATATGGGTTCTTCGATTGAGTACGGAGCTCACACTCAAATAGTATGACGGTAGCTTGAAAAAGTCAATATATTAGACCATTGTTGTTTCTAACTGACATGGTTGAAAATAGTGATTCATATCGTAGATATTTTACAGGTCAACCTTTCTACTAATTTTATAAAAACCTATCCGCCTACCATCATTGCATTCTCGAATTTGCTTTTACATAGATAATTTATTTCTTGGATCATTCTATCTCAGCTGTTGCACTTTTTAAAACTCATAATTCCATTTCATCTCACATATTTTTTAATAACTACAAAACAATAGTATCAACTTTCATGAACATAACCCAGCATCCCAGCAATTCCTCAAAATAAAATTTATAACAAACCTATACAAAAGCTATAGGCGAAAAAAGGAAACCACTAGATGTCGCTAAATAATCCAATATGGCTACCGTTAAGGGTGAACAACATATAATTTTGTTCACAAATAAAGGCCTTGTGGTGAAATTTGTAAATTTGGTGGATTTTGTAGCTTTGAGATTATTGAGAATTGCAGTTATAAGTATTTTTGAGATAATCCCAGGCTTGTTCAGTTGCATGAAGTTTACAATTACGAGGTGCTACTAGTGTTTATGAATAGAATAATTTCAGGTGAAGATGCCAACAGTACAAGTGGATCTTGTGATATAATTTCTTATACTGAAGAAAGAACTTGACCTAAATTGATGGATGTTGCCCTTACTATGTGGTAGATTATCATGAAGAATAAGAAATAACGACGGTCATTATCTTGATCATTAATAAAACAAAATATTTATATAGAGGCGTTCAGAGTACATTTTATAATTTCTGCTCGTATTTCCTATTTTAAAAATATATACCATTCTTGGGTGAATCATGAAAATCCACGAAGAAAATAATTTACTATTAAGATTCCCATCTTTTGGTAAAAGACCTATTTTGGTTGTTCCAGTATATTTATTAATTTATTTATCTGAATGAATAGCAATGCTAGTTCACAAAAAGATGTCACAAAATGACAAATGTAATGAGCTACAAACATTGGCCATAGATTGGTCTTATTAAAATAAATAAATGTTTAAAATTTCAGTAAAATGCATTGTTGTTATTAACAGCTTACGAATAAAAATAAGTTCAAAATTTTATAAATGTTTTAACAAGGCAAATTGAAACTGAAGAATCATACGCTTTATAATTTCATATCTTTATATCTTGAAAAAACACATCTATTTTCATTTGAATTTCATGTTCGCTCTCCTGCAGTCTCATTTTATCCCTCACTTGGCATGTTTTCTCCATTGGATTCTTCAACCTAAAATTACATGTAAAACTCCCATCACATTTTTATGAATATAATAAGGTCTCTTGAATGAGCAAATTAATTTTTCAAAGGACGAGGCAAAAAAAGTACCTAACTTTCAATCAGCTTGAATCAAAATCAGTAATAAGGTTTGTATCTACATGAAACTTAAAATTAACTTTGAATAGGTTACAGATAAATTATTGAAGTAAGAAATAAATTATGGTCGATTTATGCACCCTTACTTAAGAATTACATCAAATACTAGAACTAAGAGTTCATCAATAGGGAAACTACGCAAGCATTCATCGAACTTTAACTAGTACTAAGAACATACACACTGGTTCACTGTTAGTTCCAGTTTTTAGTCTTAGTTTTAGTTATAAAGTAGGGGTGCATAAATCGACTTTCACCTATTTTTACAATATATTTGTTGACTCACCATTTTCTTTGACTTCTGTTAACCTTTTACTGTGTTTTTCGATATTTTAATAATTTAATTTTGACTGGAAATTACTCCTTTTTTGAGTTTTCTCTTAATTGTTAGAGGTGTAGCTGTAACAAATCATAATAATTGAGCTTTGCATTGCATTTGAAACAATGTATTTACCATGTAAACAATAGTCTTTGTCTTGGAAGTGGAGACTGCAAATATGCATATTTTGCGTAATAAATTTTCTAATCTTGAGCACTGTCTTCCATTTGAAACAAAGCTTTCTATGACCAAGTGGACATTTATGAAGACTGATATTTGATTGCAATAAGATGAACATTGAGGTACAGAACAAAATTTCCGCGATTTGGTAGGTAGGTTTTTATAAATATTCTGCATGTTTATATTCACAAACACCAAGCAGCTAAACACTACAGTTCACATATGGTCAATTCTAAGAACTTTAAGGTGTTTATCTAATCAGAAAAACTGGAAATCTAAGAAATTTCAGCTAGTCGTTTACACGGTTAACAATGTGCCATTCTTTGTTGTTCACACCTACGGTAGTTGCTGGCATAATTGTTAGATGGCGTACACTTCGATTTTTTCGCCTATACCTACCATTCGATACCCTTGCGCCATCTGTTTCCCAAAAGTCCAGTCAAATATCTTTCTTACACTCTTATTCTCTGAATTATTTCATAATACCGTCCTCTATCGGGAAAGTCCCAGATTAAATATGCTAACAACATGGACGACACTCAGCCGAAATATGTAACATTTTTACCTTCAACGGCTTAAACTAACACGTCCACATTACATGTAATTATTCACAACTGCATGAGCGATGAAGCATGCACTCAAGTCAAAACGATGAATCACGAAGAAAAAACTTCGTGGATTTCCCGATGGTACCCGAGAATTTAGTTCATGCACTACTACCTAGTATATATATATATATTATATATATATATATATATATATATATTATATATATATATATATATATATATATATATTATATATATATATAAATAGCGTGCTATATGTTGAGAGAGCATTACAATTTCTCTTACACTCGCTCGAGGAAGTGATATCGACGTGAGCTGTGTGCCGTGTGTCGCATTGCCACGTGGTCAGTTACTTCGTCGGGTGGGATAACAGGAGAGGCGCACAGATAAAAAGTTTCCGATACTGTATACATTTAAGTTTTCATCTTGGGCATGGTGGTTTCATGAGAGCGTAAAGAATAGCTTGTTAGGGCATTACAATTTCTCCTCGACTCGCTAGAGGAAGGAATATCGACGTGAGTTGGGTGCTGCAGTGTGTCGCATTGCCAAGTGGTTTGTTAATGTGTCGGGGGGATAACAGAAGAGGCGCACTTTATTCTTTATTCTTGATATAGTACACTACAGAATGACATAAAATTCCAAATGGTACATAGGTAAAAAGGTAAAAATATTTAGACAATACATAACATAAACATGTCAGGAATTGTGCCGTCAATTGAAATAAAATGTTTATTATAATTGTTTTGGAGTCTTAATGCAAATGCAGTGCTACCATAATTAGTTCTGTGATTTTGTGAGTAGAAAAACTGTCTGTTTCTGGTGTTCCGGGGATTTGCATTTGCATTTATGAACAATTTAGCTAGAATTTCCGAGCAGTTTATAGCATTATTTAAAAATTTGTGAATAAAAAAAACCAGGGCAAGTTTGCGTCTATCATCTAGAGTTTGTAGGTTCACTAGGGATAGCCTCGTATAAGAATCAAATCTGTGAAACAACATTTTCATTTTGTAGATAATAATCTACTGAAATAAATGTATCTCTCTCTCTTATGACCATGATAGAATGAAGACCAAATCACACTGTTATATTCGAGAATACTACGAACCAAAGATAAATAACGTTTTTATTGCAACAGTGTCACTTATATATTGGGTCTCTTTATGAATCCAAGCATTCTCAAGGCTTTATTACAGATACTAGATACTGTTGATGTGATTAGTAAAACTGAGATCTTTGTCAAATACGACTTCTAAATCACATATATTCTCAACTGATTTCACATTGACATTATTGATGAAGTAATCACATATGATTGGATTCTGTATTTTATAGAAACACATCACTTTACATTTTTCAACATTTATATCGAGTAGATTGAATTCACAATAATTACAAAAATTCACCAAGTCTTTTTGAATAAGTTGGCAATCATTTGAGGAAGTAACTTCACTGTAAAATTTGAGATCGTCAGCATATAGTGAAACTTTCGTGTTTTGAAATGAGTCAACAATATCATTTATAAATAAGAGAAATAGAAATGGACCAATATGAGAACCTTGGGGAACACCAGAAGTTACTTTTCTTTTGATAAACTGTTAGCAATTTTTACGTATTGTGTTCGGTTACTCAAATATGATCCAATAATAGCCAGGTAGTTGCCAACCACACCAAGTCCCTCCAATTAAGCTATCAAAAGCTTATGATTGACAGAGTCGAAAACTTTGGCAAGATCAGTGTATATGACATCCACCTGGAACCCCTTCTCTAGTTTATTGCACAACTCATTCTGAAAAACGCCTACATTTGTAGCTGTTGATCGACCATTAAAAAAACCATGTTGTTGATTAGAAATAATATGTTTGTAAGTCTCAAAAAGTTCATCCGTGAGTATTGATTCATAAATTTTAGGAATGCTTGAAATCTTAGAAATACCTCTATAATTCTTTATGTCACTTCTACGACGTGATTTGAAAATAGGTGAAAGAAAATTTTTTCCAAGCACGTGCTTCTCTCTCATTTATGTGGTATAATTATATCATTGCGTTCCTTGTTGCTTGCGTAGATTTCTGTCTATATGCCAGATGAAAAGTTTTTGTTGGTATATATACCGGGTGACCACAAGGTAAGGTACGCCCTCCAATTTTTTTATAGTTTTGAAGATACAGATTTCTAATTAGGTATGTCGCTATAGTACTTGAATACGCATATTTTAACCACTCTACTGAAATTTCACCACTTCCGCTTTAGCCGGAAGTGACCCCAAACTTTTTTTTTTAAATGACAACCTGTACATATTTTTTCATTATCAGAAAGAGCACGCAATTTGTGATAACACTGTTCTTAAAATTAAAAATCGGTTGAAAATTGGCGGAGATACAGTTGATTGTGCAATCGAACAAAGTTGGCCATGAAACTCGAACTTAAATCATCACAATTGACAAACGACATCAGAGGTTACAAGAGGAAGCTTCGAAGTGCGATACAGTTGAAAACTGAGGTTCTCATGTAATTGTAGCTTCCATATATTCAAACAATTATCAAAAATTACCTAAAAACGGAATGGTACCTATAAAGAAATGCTCACAACTGCCATTTCTTGAATGGCAACATGTACTTTTCAATTTGTCATGATGAAAAGTTATATATTATCAGTTTACTCGTGTGAAAAGTTTTGGAGAGTTCCTAAAGGAAACGAAGATACAAACCGGTTTCATGATTAGTGTTCTTCAACGTAGGCGGCTAGAACTTAATTAAGAAAGCAATACACAAAAGCTCATATTATTTCAACGAAGTCAAAGTTTGTTCTGTATTTCATCAATGCTGCTTTTTTTTTGAACCGATTTACAAGAACAGTATTATCACAAATTGCGTGCTCTTTCGGGTAAAGAAAAAATATGTACAGGGTTTCATTTGAAAACAAAAGTTTGGGGTCACTTCCGGTTAAAGCGGAAGTGGTGAATTTTCAGTAGAGTGGTCAAAATATGCGTATTCAAGTACTATAGCGACATACCAAATTTGAAATCTGTTTCTTCAAAACTATAGAAAAATTGGGGGGCGTACCTCACCTCGTAGTTACCCGGTATATACATCTCACATTCCTTTCCACTGGTCCAACTATACTTTCAATAACACATTACATCTCACAAACACTGTTTGGCAACTTTCCTCAACGAGCTTCCATTATTTGGTACATCATTAAGTAGATTCAAGGCTTATCTTCAACAAGTCAACTTGTGAATATTTAAATATCTATTCTGTAAAATGTAAAGCTCTCATATTATGACATGATACCACTGTACTTCATTTTAATTTGCTTATAGAATGTAATTATTTTTCTTAAATGGGCTTGCCTGTATACAATAAAGAAATAACTCAATATGAATACGTATGTATATTTAACATGAAAATATTCTACATACCTCAATCAATAGGTTCCATATCAATATACTTCACTAAACAAGTTCAAAGATTACTTATACAAAACACTTATCAACAAAACACACTACAATAACTAACATCCACCCTCGAAAAACAAAGTTTCCACTGGAATAATAACAAAGGTGATGTTACCTGCTTTACGAGGAGGGTTGGTTATTGTACACAGGTAAAGAATAAAGTCATTACACATAATAATTTCCAGAAAACCCGAACTTTATATTTTATGATTTTTACCATAATTACTTGGAAATTCGGCAATGTGTGACGTTTATTTTGAGACGTTCTCGACGTTTCGCCAACACGAGTGGTTGGCATTTTCAAGAGATATTTTAACAGCTCTAATTACTGAACACTACTTGTTTTCTTACCTACTCTAGGTAGAAAAAATGTTAAAAAAATATATGTATTTTTGTAATTGTTCGAAGACTTGATGTTTCTGCGACTTCCAGATTTCTAATGCCTGGTCTTCTACAGTGGGTAAATATGGGATGTTCGTATTCTAGAATAGGTCTACAAATCATTTTATAAATGTGAGCTACTGTTTTAATGTTGATACCTTTTTTATTAGTGATTAGGTTTTTGAAACGTTTTGCTCTTTGCATGCATTTTGTCTTATATTTTTGGTGCGGTGGTTGAAATTGAGTTTATTGTCTAGGTGTACTCCGAGATATTTCGCTGGTTGAATGTCTGATAGTTTGGTTATTTATTATTATCTTGGGTGAGTCATCGTTTGGTGTGTGATTGAATATAATCAGCTGGGACTTTTTGGGGTTTGGTTTAAGCCATTTGTCTAACCATCTTTGAGTTTTGTTCATTTCAAGTTGTAGGTTTTCAATTGTGTTTTTAAGGGAATTATAGAGACACAGACCACTATTGAAATATATAGCCTAGAAATTCAAGAAAGCTTAACGTGCTTTAATCCTAAGATTATTCTTTTGAGCGAAACAAGAACAACAAGTGACATTGAAGGTGCCGAATTGCGAATTGACAATTCACAGGTGGTGTCTTACTTTACCTAAAAAATTATGTAACTTTTTCTTTTTTCAAAACTTTTGTACTGGATGGAAACTACTGGTGCCGTATCTTAAGAATAAACTTAATATCTTCAGTGTGGTTGATCGGTTGCCTTTACCACTCACCATCCAGCTCAGATACTCGGTTCATCAAAGACTTTGAAGGAATTTGTGATACTTTATCTTCTACAAATCATAGTTTTATATTGGCTGATGACTTTAATATCAATCTTCTATCAGACAGTTTCTGCAGCAATAAAATAATTTCTCTATTAATAACATATGGAATATCTCAACTCGTGTCGAAACCAACCCATGTTACTAATTTTATTGCAACACTAGTGGACTACATTCTATCTAACCAAATCAATATAATTCAATTAATATGTGATAATAGTGGTAATAGTAATGTTATCAACAAAAGGTATAGAAATCTATGCTCTAAAAATGTGGATGTCTATAAATGAATTTGATGATGTATAATTGGAATTTTAACTCTATTGATATGAATGTATTGTACAATGAACTCGTAGAGATTGTGGTAAAAGATGTTGCACCCATTGTAACTAGTAGTTATAAGTCTAAAAGTACCATGGTTTGACAATGATATATACGATAAAATTAAACAGCGTGACAAAAGCTTATAAACATTTCAAAGCATGTAATGATGGTCTAAGAGATAATAAATGGGCAATTTTCAAAAAACTCAGAAATTATGTATCTATTGAAATAAAAAAAAAACAACAATACTACTTTGACAAAATCGATAGATTCAGAAATAATGCTAAGGAAATGTGGAGAACACATTGAAAAATATAGTCAACACAAAAATTAAAGATTGCCACAGTCACATTCAGTACGCAGATGGTAACAATAAAATTGTATTAAAGGATAATGTAGTTATAGCTGAAAAGTTTAACAGTTATTTTATTGAAAAAAAAAAAATATGGAGTAATTCAAATTTCAATATTTATCCTATAATGAATAAATTCAAAGTAGTATTGATGTGTGAACTACAACAAATAGTCAATAGTCTAGATTAAAAAATCTCAATATATGAATAGAAAAGAATAGACTTTATTGATCTCAAATTAAAATTAAGAAGTCTAGCTAAAACTAGAACATTCAACTTAAAATATTAAAATTAAGCTATAATTTAGGTTAAAAAATACATAAATACATAAAATAATAAAACAGAAAATATTACAAAAAACTAGAAACAAAGTATGTCAAAAATTAAGATCAAACAAAGTGTATATTGCAGTCTAGACATAATTCAATGAGTATTTTCAAGATATTCTTCAACCGAATATGGACACATATCAATGAGATATATAGAGACAATTAACTGTTAAAATTCTCAAGTTAATAAAAACAGGCCGACAGGAGTCTGCAAATGAGATATTTGAAATACATCTTAGAATAATTCTTTTCTGTGACAAAAACACATTCTTAGCATGGGGAGAACTCCCCCAAATACAAATTCCTTAACTAAACCTAGACTGTATTTCACTAAACTAAAGTAAACGTATGTGATTTATATGAAGTGTTTTCCTTAAATTTCTAATTTGAAAACATTTAGAATTTAACTGAGATGAAATGAAATGAAATTCGTTTTAGTTCTATAAAATAACAAGGATTGGTCACTAGACCAGGCAGAAAATTTCAATAAACCATTCATAATTTTGGCCTTTAAAATGTTTCGGTCTTTATCACTAAACAAAAATGTTGAATCATCTGCATAAAGAGTGGTAAATGACTCTGGTATAACAGAAGGCAACTCATTTATATATAAGATAAACAACAAAGGTCCAAGTATGGATTCCTGTGGAACTCCTTGTGCATTCACCATAAGATCAGACATATATGTATTTCCTTTATCAACAATTTTAACCGATTGTAACCTGTTATCTAGATACAAAGATAACCATTCGTACGCTTTTCCCCTCATAACATATTTATAAAGCTTGTCTTTCAAAATACTATGTTGAACACAGTCAAAAGCCCGACTGAGATCACAAAATATCCCAATCGGGGTTTCGCCCTGGTTGACCAAGTTCAGAACTTCATTATAGAACGAGTCCAAAGCTGTTGAAGTTGAAAATGTTGCTCGAAAACAATGTTGATGATCTGTAATTACATTATGAATTTCTAAAAATTTGAACATCTGTTGCAGCATAGCATACTCAAATATTTTTGACAAAACTGGTGATACAGAGATCGGGCGATAATTCGACATCATTTCCGCAGCATCCTTTTTTAAAATAGGAGAAACAAATGAAACTTTCAGTGCATGAGAAAAAACTCCCTCTTCAAAAGAGGTGTTAATTATATGAGCAAGTGGTTTTATTATAAAATTTGCAATTTTTTTAATGACAATACCAGATATGTTATCAGAACCACATGAAGGTTTATTTTTAATTTTATTCTTGATTATTTCAAGAACATCTTCATATTTGAAGAGTACTTTAATGTAGTTCGGTTTAGATATCGATTTAATTGCTTCATTAGGGGCATTTATAAAGTATTCATTAAATTTATTAGCAATTAATAGTGGATCATTTACTGTGGTGCTATGAATATTTAAGGCTTTCTGATTATTTTGATTTCCTCCGAGTTTATTTATAACACTCCATATGGTTTCATTTTTATTGGAGTAATCATTTATTTTACTGTAGTGGTAATTACTTTTTGTATTTTCAACAAGCCTTTTATATGAAGATAATGTTGCTTCGAGTTGCGGATATTTGCATTTTAAATTAAACAAATCCTTTAGATTACTAGATGAATTTTTAATTTCATTGCTAACCCATTTTTTGTTGAACAGTGATTTCGGAAGCCATATTGGTATTGAGGAAGAGCCCTCCCAACTGCTTCCTCTATCAATTTTTTCATGAGTCAAAATTCTTTCCTATGACTGGTAGTAGTATAATCGTTCTATAGTTTTCTGGTTTTCTGGATATTTTCGATATTTCCTGTACATTGCTGTTTTTTTTTTAATAAGTGCAATGATGGAGAAGGTAAATTCATGTAGGTTCATGTGGATTTGGTAGTTTTCTTGGACAAGTTGGCTCAGTTTATTGTTAAATTCTGTAAATATGTCTCTATTGATGACAGGGTGTTCATTTACAAAAATTTTCATTTCATTATTAACATTTTCCATATTGCATTTATTCAGATTTAGCTTGGTTTCTTCCTCTTCTTTGATTATTTTCTGAAGGTCAATTTCAATTGCAAAGTGGTCTGAACCTATGTCTGGGTGTGTTGTGCAGGTTAATATGTTATGCTGTAGGTTTTTTGTATAACGAACTATATCTGGGGATGAATCCGGGTTATTTGCCAAAATTAATGTTGGTGGTGTGACTGCCTTCTTGAATGTAGAGTTATTGAGATAGTCTTTGATTTGCTTGTTTTTTATTCTGTTGATATTGAAGTCCCCCATTATCAAGATGTATTTGTATAAGGCTGCCATTGTAAGAATGGTGAATGCTGGAAGTTGAATGTATGTTTACTAGAATTACATGTAACTTGTCTTCTAAAAACGGTATAGCTTCATTAAGAGGTTTGTTAATTCTTGGGGGTTGGCTTTTTTCATGTTAAGTGATGGATGAGTCTTTATTAGGCTATCCCCTCTGACATTTTTATTAACAATGTTTCCGGCTCTTTGATGAATGTTCCAATTTCAATACTGAATTTTAGTATCCTTTCCAATTTTTGTTTCTAGAAAAAGCCCACAGTTATCGTCATTGGCTTCAATGTGTTTTTGGGTAGGTAACTGTTTATGTTGGAATATATAATTTTAAGCGTCTTGAACATTAACAGCAACAGTTTCTCCCAGCATGGATTCAGTTGGTGATGGTTGGTTTATCAAGGTCAAACATAAAGAAGAAGGCTTTATTTTGTCTCGGAATTGAAATGACTAATAATTGTCAAACTGCTACATATCAGATGATGAAATATAAGTAATATCATGTCATGAAATATGAATTAATTAGATTAATCTGGATTGAAAGAAATTCACTTCAGAAGTATAAAAAACTCATGAAATTGGCGATATTTTATTTTCTTACCTACCAGTAACATTGAAAGTCAAATTATTTTATCTCAAAATGATCAATGGGATGAAAGCAGGCTTCGCCCGTTTCACATCTTCTCACTGTTCTATCACATGAAAGATAGTCTGTCGTTATATTCTGTTATGTTTTGTACTCCCAACTGTCATTTATTGATTTGTTTATAAACATTTATATACAAAAAGAAAACGTATTCATTTTAGTGTTCTGCTTATAAAATGAAAACTACAGCAAAATGGTTGCTACAATGAGAAGAATTGTAGAGAATTAAAATAATAAGATTTTGTACGATCGGATCATTAGTATGGGAGAAAAACGGAAAGACTGTAAAATTTAGCGTTTTTTTTTTAAATTCCCATATTCGCCATTTTTCAATTTGTAGGATGCTTTATTGATAGTCCGATTTCAATTTCTTAAACAGATTTTGAAAGTAGGGGTATAAATATTACAACAAAACGTATTTTTTCATTTCTTGCTACAAAGCAGCACAATGGGTGAAAATGCAAGGAAACATGACCGAAAACGGCCGAGCTAAAAAAAAATTGTTAAAATTGTGTTTTTCGTTAACCTGCTGTCGTCCCCCTACGACAGCAGCCCTCAGAAGTCGAAACTTGTGCGAGCTAAGGATCAACGAGGTCCTACCTTTTTAAATTGCGATTCCTAGCACGACCTGAGAGAATAGATTTCGAAAGAAGGTCATCCGTAAGTCTCCATCCAAACCATAACTTCACATTACGTTGCTTGGCTTTGATGACCCACTCGCTCTACCGTTCGAGCTGTCCTCTCGGAGTAGTAGTAGAGACAGAAAGATGAGGGGAGGTGAATTGTAAAGCGATTATCGCGTCCCCTCATCTCCCGGTCTCTTCTACTACTCAACATTTGGGGGGGGGCATTTTTCACACATTTCGAATATATGTTCAGTAGTACTATAGTACTACTTTCAAAATATGTTTGAGAAACCAAAATCGGACTATCACTAGAGCATCCAGGCACGCTGCAAGATAGTGCAACAAAAAATTCAAATTGAAATTGTGCACAAATGTTGTACACATAATTCCCTACTTTCGTGAAAAGAGCCAACCCTACAAATTGAATAATGGCGGAGTTGAATTTAAGATAAATTGTTAAATTTACCGGTTTTTTACAGCTTTTTTTCCACTACTAATGATCCGATTGGGTCGTTCATTTTGTTCGAATCAATTTTCTACAATTATTCTCTTTGAAGCAACAATATTGCTGTATTAGTTTTCATTTTATAAGCAGAATACGTTTCTTTTGTATTTATGTTTATAACAAATTAATAAATCACAGTTGTGTGTTCAAAACATAACAAAATAAAACTATGGATTCTCTTCAAATTGATGGCACAGTCGGTTTCCTCTTATATAGTATTTCTGATAAAAAATTACTCATTTTATGTTCTATTGATCGGTGTAATGATAAGAAGCTGATAAAGAAATGGCACATAAAAAATATTTCAAGATAGGAAGAAGTTTTGTAACTTAAGAAATATTCTGTTCTCATCCGTTTTATTTTATTTTGTGTTGTGATTTGTGCAAACAAGATACTAAAAAATACAGGGAAATTCCTGCATGAGGCAGCGCAAAGTGATTTCTTGATTTTGAAAGTTCAGAGACAAGAACCAATTCAAGATATGTTAAAACAAGAATATGCTGTTCGTTATTTGCGTTTGCATGTAAAAATACATACTTAAAAAAGACCAAAACATTCAAAATTTACAAATATGAAAGAAGAAAAAATGTTTTTGATTTGTTTTTTTATCAAAAATCATGATAGAGGTTATAATTAAAAAAGAAACAGATTGTGCTGTAGGAAACAACCAACTGATCTTCGACTTAGAAACTATTGTGGCAAGCCATTCGTAAAAATTTTGAACTTCTAGTCAATTTATTATGATAATAATTTATTTTTAACAATGAAGTTTATAAAGTTACAACAGTGTAAAAATAGCAGGAAATTACTTTCCAGCAATTGACCAAATTTTCTCAACTGACATAGAATGTAACTTGTGAATTATTGTTGGTTTGAAATTTTGGATTAAAAAGGATTCTTTGATTGTAATGATTCCAATTTAGTTAACCAGTAACTAATATGTTCTGTTGAAAAATAATTAAAGAGTTGGATTGCTGCAATGCCTGATTTTGCCTTCAAAATTTGCAATAAATAAAACTAATCGGTTTCCTATTTTTAATTTATTATAAAGTTAATTTATTTTAGTGTTAGTTTTCTCTGATAAACTTGAATTGATACTTTTGAATAATTTCATTTAGTTACATTTTTTTTTTTCAGGAAAATAAACTAGAAGCGAAATTTTCGTTTTGGAAAGTAGTTGGCATTACATGATTTTCATATATTATGATTAATAATTTCAGATTTTGCTCACTTTTTGTTTTAGTGGAATATTATGTAAATGCAGAAAGCTTTTTTTTTTATTCAAGAGGTTGACACAAATATCGCGTTTTCTATATTTTTTATATTCCATCAGGTCTAATTTAAATTTGTAAAATAATAAATGAAAAATAAAATTTGTACATCACTCTAAGTAGGTTCCATGAAAGAACAGAACATGAAAGAACAGAACAAGAAAGAACAGAACATGAAGAAACAGAACATGAAAAAACAGAAGAGTGAATAAACAGAACAATGGTAAAACAGAACCACGACATAACAGAACCGAGAAAACAGAGAACATTGAAATAAAAGAACCTTGATAAAACAGAACTCTGTTAAATAAGAACAACGGGAAAGAATATTGTAGGTATATACATTTGATTACCCTCCTCACCTATAACACAATGTGGGTTACCATAATTTTTATTAATGCTAATTAGCCTATTCAGGTAAGTTGTGTTTTAAATAAACCATTGATATATAGTTGATAGGTAGTTGATAGAACACAATGTGAATACCTGACAATAATTCACGAAATTCACGGGTTCACGAAAATTATGCAGACGTGATTTTGCACGACACAGGAGCGGACGATCAAGATAGGATTTTGGTAATTGGAAATGGTGAGCTGCTGCGAGAATTGGATAAGGATGTAATATATGGAGACGGAACATTCGACAAAGCCCCCAATATATTTTACCAACTATATACGTGGCATGCTAAGATTTGCAACAGCTATCCACCTTGCATTTACTTTCTGCTGCAAAAAAAGAACTGCGATACATACCGTCGTATGTTCACAATCTTAAAAGATTTAGTGCCCAGCATCACACCTCAGAAGATTTTAGTTGACTTCGAGAAAGCATGCATTACTGCTGCTCGCACTGCCTTCCCGGAAGCGGAAATTAAGGGCTGCTACTTCCATCTATCTCAGAGTTTATTGCGGAGAATCAACAGTGCTGGCTTAAAAAACGGTTATGAGTCTGACATTGACGTCAAATTGAAACTGAAGTCTCTGGCTGCTCTGTCGTTTGTACCAGCACAGGACGTGCGATCTATATTTGATGACCTAGCTGCAACTTTTCCCGATGATGATGGCCACAACGACGTGTTGACGTATTTCTTCTCAACATATATAGAGGGCGTTGCTGGGCGACCACCGCAATTTCCAATCGCCTTGTGGAACCATTTCGAAGCCGTTGCTGAGGGAAGCCCAAAAACAACAAATTGTTGTGAAGGTTTCCACAACGCTTTGAACTCCATCTTCCACTGCAGCCATCCTAGCATATGGAATTTGCTGGATGGATTAAGGCGAGACATTGCTTGCCAACGGTTGGTGCTATCCAATGCAGTAACTGGTCGTCCAGAAATACGGAAGAAAAAGTATGTGAAGCTCAGCAATCAAGTGGCAGCAGTTGCAGAAGAATATGCAAATTATGCCGATAAATTGATGTATTTGCGGCGAATGGCAAACTTGCAGTAATTTTTCCTAATATTGGTGTATATACCTATAATATTCTTTTCATTAAAATTATTTGTTTTGTATTACATTCTTTTATTTTTTCCCGTTGTTCTTATTTAACAGAGTTCTGTTTTATCAAGGTTCTTTTATTTCAGTGTTCTCTTTTTACGCGGTTCTGTTATGGCATGGTCCTGTTTTACCATTGTTCTGTTTATTCACTGTTCTGTTTTTTCATGTTCTGTTTTTTCATGTTCTGTTTTTTCATGTTCTGTTCTTTCTTGTTCTGTTCTTTCATGTTCTGTTCTGTCCGGTTACCGTTTTCGGCACTTCAATATCAATAACCTTTTTAATGACCTCCAGGAACTTCCCTGGCACAATATATTTAATGAGTTTATTCTCCTTGTATTCAATAATAATGCTCCGTTTGTTCAAAAAAACGTTACAAAACCACCAGCACCCTGGCTGACGGATAATCTAATAATTTTAAAAAAAGAGAGAGACAAAGCTCTGCAAAAGTTCAAAAGAACAAAAAGCGAATGTGATTTTAAAAGATATAAAGAATTGAGAAATCATACACTCGCGGTAACTAGAAATGAGAAAAAAGCCCATCTTAATCATGTTCTGCAAATGAAAAATTCGAAAGCTTCTTGGAAAACACTGAAAGACTTGGGTGTTTGTTCGAGCTCTAAAAATGTAATACCCGATAACCTATCGAATCCTGATAACTTGAACAACTATTTTTCCTCCTACCTGCAGAATGTAACTGATAAATGTGATGAGAAAATTGATTTTTATATTAATTCAGTTCATGATCCTCCTATACAATTTTCATTTAGATTAATAACTGTTGAAGAAGTTAATAAAGCGTTACATAGTATTAAAACGAATGCTTTTGGAGTAGATAATATAAATGCTGAAATGTTAAAATATTGTAGTCCATTCATAGACAAATATATAACTCACATAATAAATTGTTGCATTGAAAAATCGTACTTCCCAGATCTATGGAAAAGTCCTATTGGTATACCCATCCCTAAAAAAAGTCATCCCAAAGATTTTACAGATCTCAGAATAATAAGTTTGCTTCCTACTCTTTCTAAAGTCTTCGAAAAAACTTTGTATTCCCAAATATATGAACATTTCACGTCTAAAAACTTACTTCCTGATTGCCAGTGCGGTTTTAGACCAGGCAGAAATACTGAAACATCTCTAGCGACCGTAACCGCTGATATATTAACTGCTTATGATGAGGGTTTATCTAGTGCCTTGGTGCTACTCGATTTCTCTAAAGCATTCGATACCATTAATCATGAGTTGCTTTGCACAAAATTGAGATATTATGGCTTCAATGATTCATCAGCATTCTTGATATGGAATTACTTTCTGAGGCGTTCTCAAGTAATTTTAGTGAATGGATTATATTCATCCAAACTGGATATACTTTCAGGTGTTCCTCAAGGGTCCATATTGGGCCCTTTGCTTTTTATTATATACACTGCTGATATTTTGAATAATATAGAGCACTGTAAAGTTCAAGCGTTTGCTGACGATACACAAATGTATCTTAATTTTAGTACGGAGAATTGGGTAACTGTCGAGGACATTATGAATAATGAATTAAACAAAATCAAGACTTCCTCTGATCAGCACAACTTGAAACTTAATCAAGAAAAATCTAAGGTATTGTTTTTTGGCAACAAAAACAATAGAAACCTCTTAAGAGACAATATGATGATTCAAATTGATAATTCAACACTACAAATAAGCGATTCAGCCAGGAATCTTGGCTTAGTGTTAGATGTTGATATGCGCTTCTCTCTTCATATCAGGAGTATTATAAGTAAAGCTTATGCATCTTTAAAACTCATTTATAGTGCTCGCCACTTTCTCAGCGTTAAAATGAAGCGAACCTTATGCGAGTCATTAGTTCTAAGCCACTTCAACTATTGTGATTTTATCTATGGTCCTTGCTTAACAAGGGTAGATGAGGACAAGATTCAGAAAGTGCAAAACAGCTGCTGCAGACTAATTTATGGAATAAGAAAATATGATCATATCTCTCATAAGTTTCAAGAATGTAACTGGCTCAATATGGAAAATAGAGGCAACTCCATCTAGGTACTTTCACACATAAACTTTTCAATGATCCTAACCCACCTGCTCTGGTACGAAAATTCATTCCAAGATCTAAAATACATTCAAGGAATATCAGGAATAGGTCCACCCTGACCATGCCTCAACACAAAACTGCAATGTTCCAAAAGTCATACGTTATTTAATGCTATTCAAATGTACAATCATTTGCCTGATGAATTCAAAGTCTATAATATCAATAAATTCAAGTATAAATTAAAATATCATATTCTTGAAACGCAGCGAAAACTGTCTCGACCGGCTCAGTAAAGTCTCCTTGTTTATTCGTTTAGAAATTTCTACTTTAACTCCTTTTTGTGATGCTAAATATACTAGTGTGCACTCTTTTATTTATTTGTTCATAAATTTAATCAGTTTTATAAATAGCCATGTTGTAGGTCCAGCAAACATTGCCAAAATCGCCAAAATTATCAATGTGACTCAACTGTTATATTATATATATATTTATATATATATATATATATTTATGTATAATTTTCATTTTTTTGGGCAACTGCCCTCTGAAGGTTAAGTAGAATAGCTTTAAGCTAGACTTCGCCTTCAGTTTCATAAAACTGTAATGTTCTTTTTCTTTTTATTGACAATAAAGACGTTTATTATTATTATTATTAAATGGGAGATTTCATTGGTATGGATACTCCTGACATAGTTACGCTGTACAAACCTGATAAATTAAAGCCCTAGGCCCTAGGGGATTCAGGGCTAAGAAAGAATAGATCCCCGGTATAATCTGCCTGTCGTAAAAGGCGACTAAAAGATCAAACCCAAACCAAGATGTGAGGAACCGTGTCGAGGGTTGAAAGATTGCAGGGTTGGACATGCGATCTTGAACGGTCCCCTGGGGGCACCTGGCGACACCCCTTTGTATATCAAGCCTTGCCCGATCACGCGGGGCTCTAATCGGGTCGACTGGTTTTCCCTAGCTAATCGTGGGAAAATAATGGAAATTAAACTAAATATAAAAAAATCATCTAAATCAGAAGAGAGTGAAAATCGAGATGCTGGAAAGGCAGAAACATCCAATATTAACACAGGAACTGTCAGAGTAAACTCTCTAGAAGAAGTCGATGCAATGTCATCTCATGAAATATATCGAGCTCGTTTGTCTGGAGTCTCCAAACTAAAAGTGAAGAAACTGTTGGCAGAAGGAAAAACTCATCTGGAAGCCAAAAAGATAATAATTAAAGAAAACTTTCTAAGGAACGCGTGCATGATGAAGGATTTGGAACTAGCGCCAGTTGCCACGAAACGCTTGTTATCAGAAGGCGGTACACTTTCAATCAAGCATCATAAAATAGCTAAATTGGACGAAGAGGTTTCGACTACTGAAAAGATCGCTGTAGTGCACAGTGGCTTTCCAGAGGTTCAGTTAGAGCAAGAAAAATTGGACACCATTCAGAGTTGTATCATCACGGCCTACGAAAAAATACCATCGCATGGCCCAAAGATACAATTGGTGGAAAGCATTAGCAGACCCGGCTACCTGGAGATAGTATGTGCTGATCAAATCAGTGCACAGTGGTTGAAATTTACTGTTCCAACTATTCAACCGTGGGACGGAGCTATCCTGACGACGCTAGATGGAGACAAAGTTCCTAAATGGATTGCATGTTCCATCTATGTCCCTGATGAGAATGGAGTACAATTAGAGCCTGAAAAAATACTAAAAAGGTTGAGGGTGTGTAATGGTACCCTCCGCACAGGGCTTTGGAGGGTTTATGGAACAATTTCCAAGGAAAAAGGCCAAGTATGGGTATTCATGGTGGATGAAAAGAGTCGAGAAGAAATCGAAAAATTGAACATGCGACCCTTCTTTGGAATAGGAAAGGTCTTCTTTCGGCTCATGGAACTAGAACCTAAAGAATGGGAAGTCAAAAATACCGATGACCCTCCAACATTATTCGGCTCCGATGATGCCAAAAAGGCAGGTTCCAAAGATGCCGCAACAACCGGTTCTGAAGAGGCTAAAAAGGCTAAGGAGAAGCCTGGGAAAGCGCCTATGTAACAGAAAATCGCTCTTCTTCCCGAAACGCGTTGGCTAGCTGAAAGGCTTATGTATGGGAGGGAGTTGCTAATTCAGGAACCCTTGTGGACTTGATTATTTGAGAGATGACCTGGAATTGAGGTATCTCCAACATGCGAAAGCTTTCATAACGGCTATTTTATGTAGGAGATTCCTCAGGAAGGGTTCAACTGGCCATGTTCCAGGATCTTCTCTAATGATGGTCTTGAAGTTCCGGCAGAATTATCAACAAAAGAGGAGGTAAGTTCCCTATTTCCATTTATGCTTGGGAAAAGTTTATAACAAAATCGTGATAATAAATATTACTGCTTCACTGCTTGTGTTAAAATTCCATAGAGAGATATTGCAGTTCTCAATAACGTCAGGCAGTCGGCATTATTTTGATTGTACGCACGCGCAATAAGAATCTGGAATAAGAACAACTCTTTTAAAATCTGGACATTTAAAGACGAGGATTGATGTTCCTGTATTACCACTTCGGGCAAGATCGTAAATTATCGCGGATATGACATGAGTCATGACTGATAAATATATATTCAACGGAGGTGATCCATTACATACAGTGGAAGTAAGATATAATTGGGTAGGTGTCCAAACATATTATAGATATAGATTTTTAACATGTGTTGATATTCCACAACAGATTTTATGAATGTCCTATTCATATTTTCGAACTAAAATCTCTTAGGGCAGTTCTATCAACGGAATAATTCTGAAATAATTTTTTGTAGAAAAAACATTCCAAGTGTGTCTCATTAAGGTGGCCATTTGATAATTTGACAAATTGATGGCGGAGGGGGCACACCATCGCTAGGCGCCGAGTATTCGGTGAAGAGGTATTTGAAGTAATACTGTATTTATCATTAAAAACCAAAATAATGTCACAAAACTATAATACAAGAAATGTAGCAGCATCCTTTACCATTTTCTTGCGTAACTTATGACAATTTCTACTTTTTATCCATACTCACCAAGATAATAATCACAGCATTCATTATAGAGATGGAAAGAGAGAGATAGCGAGCATTAGAGATTCACAACTAACCGAGAAATTGACACGTTTATTGGATTTCTATGCTTTTGGTGAGAAAACATGTTATGTATCGTTGTGAGACTATGTTTTTAAGATATTTGAGATCGAAGGTGGCGCTAAGAACGACATTTTCTGAAGGGCGGGGGGTGGCAAATTGCCCCCGGGTCGCCGCCACTGCTTGTTGAATATATATTTTACACAAATTTTGTGATTTTTTTTTTGACGTAAGCAAATCGATAAAATGCACTTACAAGACCTAACATAAAGTAAGTTTATACACAGTGTTAATGAGAAGAACAAGTGGAAATAAGAATTTTCAGCAACTACCAAAAAAAAAACAGCTAATTTAATTTATATGAATGTGCTGTTAGTTCAGCAATTTGTGAATAAATTGCTCTACAATAAAATTTGTTCATGAATAAAAAAGGAATGAGAGTTTGATAACAATCCAGAAGCACAGCATAGAACCAATGACATATTACAGCTAGACTGCGTTATTTATATTATTTACACTTTTAGCTGATGTCATCCAAGGTCACATTCTAAGCACAATGTATTTTACGGCTTGTTTCGCGGCAATTATCTGCTTATTTACATTGTATATATATATATATATATAAGCAGATAAAAGAGCAGAAACTCAACTTTGCCGATTTTGGGGTAGAATGGCAACCGCGAAACAAGCAGTAATAAAAATTGTGCTTAGTAGAATGTGACCGCAGATCGAAACGTTTATAACGGAGTCTACACGTAATATGTCATTACATAGAACATGACGAATATTCATTCGTATTCAGTGGTGAGAAGGAACCATTGTTTTTTATAATATATGTCAAAAGAAGTTATTCACTAACAGATTTTATCACATCATAGGTGTGTATGTGTGCATGAAGGGCAGCTCAACACATTCCTTTGTTCGTTGAATTTATAATATCAGGTTCTGAAATAAGATTCACTATAGCATCAAAGGGTTTCATCAAAGTTATAAAGGGTATAGTGATTTCATAGCAAAAAATTGAAAAAATAAAATAGCTATACTGATGCTTCAGTCGAACCCACTTTCAATGGATCAGATTACCAGTGTTTCCGTTGACAAATATATCAAGAATTCGGGTATTCAGGCCCATTTGTGAAATATTGAGGCGGATAAAACTGGGTATTTTGTAAAATTTATCTTGAAATCGGGTATTCAGGCCCATTCGTGAGTGAAATATTGAGGCGCGTAAACTTGGATATTTTGTGAAGTTTAGTATTGCTTTTGTTAGTATCGACTTAAATTTCCCTGTTGAGGCGAGTAAACTTGGATATTTTGTGAAGTTTAGTGTCGCTTTTGCTAGTATCGACTTAAATTTCCCTGTTGAGGCGAGTAAAATGAGCCTGTATCAGTTTGATACGTATCTGAATAAACTGAAAAGTATGAAATCTGTTCTGAAAAATGAACGTCCATTATATATTATATTCCTGTCAACTTCTGCTAAGGTGCAGTTTTTTTTTTTGGGCAGACTGTAAGACCTAAATTCGCTGAGCAGTGCATTGCAGTATTTTGGTGGAGAATAAACCACTTTTTTTTTTCATACCTAATAAATATTTAAACAATATTTAAGTTAGTGCTCAATAATTGATAACTGCCTCACTATTGACCATGCTAATAATGAAAACGGCTATAACTTGTATATATGAAGAGGTTAGTCCTTTTGCTCATAATACAGGGTGTTTCCGAAACTGGAGCAATAAAAAAATGGGTTGTTGTATGGAACATAATTTATCAATAAATGGCAAGAATTTTTTTTGAAGCAGTATAAAATGGTCGAAAATGTTTATAAAATTGCTTTCAGTTACATTTTTTTGAGAGGCACTGGTAACAAAAAAATATTCTTTCATTTCGTTTTGTTTTGTCATCTACTTCCCATTACATTTAATGCTCCAATGTCGGAAAAACCCTGTATAAAATTTTAGTTTTTTTTAATAAATAAGCAGAAATGAAACTCATTCTCCAGTCATTTTATTGTTTATTTTGTCAATTAGAGAAGTTATCTCAGCCCTGTTCTTATAAATTACCTTATTTATTTCAGCTAGCCACCTATGTGTACATTCTCTTTTTGGAAATTGGACGTTGTGGATTCCGATTTGGATAAAAAGTATGACCTTCCTTCTGGAAAAATGAAATTGGCTGACTTTTCCTCAGATTTAACATATGACTATTACAATCATTAGATATGTTCCTTAAATTAAATAATTTCGTAACATGTCACCAAAATCAACATCCTCAGCAATCTTCTACGTAAATGTATAAGAACTGTTTTATCATTTTCACGTGTCAGTTATTGTGTAATTTGATAAATAAAAGCCATCAATTGTCTAAAGTTTTTTATTGATAATGTGTTGTAAACTATAATAGAATTTCATGAGTTTATAAAATATATTTTATAAATATATAAAAAATACATACAGTGTGACCCATTTAAGAAGGAAGCACTCTTATAAAACTTACATTTTTCAACCGATTGGAATGATTTTTTTTTCTTTCGGTAGACATTCAAAAAGTCTACTAGAAACTAAATTTCATGAATTTCCAGGGCCAACAAATCGTATTTTTCAAGGTCAAAAATCTAAAAAAATTACTAGCGATTTAACAAAAATAAATCTGACTACACCACTGGATCAACCCACCAATTCAATTTCAGAACTTTTATCAAAATTCGGGATACACCACTGTATTCAGGTCTCGATATATCGCTGGTCAAAATTTCATTGAAATCTGTTCATAAATAAAAAATAATAATATTAAATAATAATAAAATTTGAAAAATATGTTAATAGAATTTCCGGAAAATGTAATTTTATCTCGTAATTTATATTTATCAACAGATTTCAATGAAATTAGAGTCAGTGATATTTTGAGACACCCTTGATCCAGTGTTGTAGTCAAAGTTTTAATTAAAGTTCTGAAATTGAATTGGTGGGTTGATTAAACGGCATATTTTTATATGAACCATTTGAAAATGTCGTGAATTCAGTGGTGTAGTCAGAAAAATTAGTTGGACCTGGAAATGGAGATTAATTCATGAAAATTGGTGTCCAATTAGACTTTTTCAATATCTACCTAACAAAAAAAATCATTCCAAGCGGTTGAAAAATGTATGTTTTAAATTGATCACACTGAAGACAACAAACACTTTACAATTTTATGGATACTCTTTACCTGGTTAACAAGTAAAATTGGTCATAAAAGGTATATCCCAAAATATATGATCCAGTAAAAAGTTCAATGTACAATTAAGTCTTTCACATATTGTTACTCAGGGTAAAGATAAAAAATATGACATATCAGAATTTTTTTACCCATTCGTGAATTAACAAATCGTATCGCTAAATCCAAAGGTCTTAAGTAAATCAACTTTAATTGAACACTCGTCCTGCTCATTGAATTTCTTTATAATTTATCATCCAAGCCGAGTCTATACTCTGGAATGTTGGTATAAAAATGGCAAGTCAAGTTCTTAAGCAACTAAAAATTACCAATTTGAAACTGAATTCCATTTTCAATTCTGCATCTTTTGCAGAAACGAGATAACCTATTGTATTGAAACATTGAGAATTTGCTAATTAAATGGACATAATGAGAATAATTTGGAATCGTAAGTTTAAAAGGAAATTTGTTTCGAGTCAATAAATTCGGAGACTGAAAAAGTAGCCCTATACACTTGTAAAACTATATGAAGACATATCATTTAGTACATAACCTAATTTCAGTCGGGTATTGTCCTAACATTTATGAAACTTATCGCTGATAGTTTTACAATGAAAGTACCAAAAAAAATATTGTAAATATTTACCTCATTCACAGTAAGTACACTTACATGGTTCCTGCAACTGACCAATTTTAATAAAAATACAATTAAACTGCATCTAATAATAAGTTGTATAACGATTCTTTTTAATTGCACAAACAAATGTCATTTATCTAACATTTATCTAAGATAAAGATTAATTTATATAAAAAACATGTCAATAATCTCAATAGCTTCATTATGAAAACTCATTGGATGATCATGAAAAATGAGAAAAAAGAAACTTCCTGCTTTTTTATGCCACTTAAATTATATGAGTACATAATATGATTACTTACACAGGGAGAATTAAGGCCAATTACAGAAAATTATACATTGTGTTTTCCCTACCAAAAGAAGTGGAAAACTTAGTAAAATTGGACCAAACAAGAACTATTATAAGTATAAGAACGCGCCGCCCCTGGATAAAAACTCGTGAATACCTAGACCTTTTTCAGACGTGGGAATGAAGCTGGTTGTTTGAAATTAAGTTTTAGCATGACCCCCCCAAGCAGAAATTGCAAAAACAAATGATTTCACAGCACCATATGAAAGTTGAAGTAAATGTCCAAAAGTTGGTGTCCAATGATCTGAAGACTGATGCAGTGATGCATCTGTAGTAAAAAGGAATCGTTTAAATCATCACGGATAGCTCTAAAATTTTACATGTGCTTTCAACAGACAGACAGATAAGTGGTACAAAAACAGGAAGTTTAATTTCTCATTTTCCATGGTCTCTTTCCACATTGTAATGGCTACATCCATAAGTTCATTCGATGATGTTTTTTTTATTTCAACTTTGAAATATAACTTTAGTTTACAACATAGTATATTATTATACAAGTGTTTTATTTTTAACAAAATGCAGGTCATGACAAAACTACAGTATTTTGAATTACACTTGGATCATAATCCTTGTCAAATAAAATAAAAAGCGAGTGAAATTTCAAAATTAACATATGCCTTATTCAAAAAGTTGATAGCAGGGTCGTGTTTACAATATTAGGATAGGGTGGCCAGTAGCTTGGCGGTCTAAGGCGCAGGCCGTTCGAAACTTCAGTTTAGCGGTAGTCGGTTCGAGCCCGATGTATGTACGAGGGATTTTTTCTCAAGTACACAATATCGGAATCGATAGACGACCACAGTCCTTGTTGAAAGCAAGTGTATTGTGTGTTGTCTAGATGCCAATCTCGTCTAGTGCTAGCTTGGAGTGCACGCCGGCCACCCGATGTGGTGCTGTAGGTTTTCCTGCAGCTGAAAAGTGAATACGCCACCAAAAATCAGTAAGTCGCCCCGGAGCGCCACGGCAAATAATAATAATTGCCGTCCTCTACCCGCACAGGCTATGCCTTTGGGTACACTCTACGAGTGTTTATGAGGGAGTATTATTATTATTATAGTATTTTTGGTAATTTAGTATTTAATCTCCATTACTTTCTGACGAGTTATGAACAATTAGGCCGTCAGTGACAGATTTAGGTGTCCCGTTTTTGCATACAAGCCTCGAATAGGGTTGAAAAGTATATCGATTTAGAGTAAAATGAAGATATCTTTACGAGTGGCTCCTGGGGATAACATACCGAGAATATGATTTTTCAGAACAGTGTTTATTTGTTTCCCTCGTGTTCTTAACTACGGTACGAAACTACAGAGAGTGATTCGTTAGGGTTAGGTTGTTTTAAAAAAAAAGTCCCTATGAACATACGTCCGGAGTTGCTTCGTTTCTGAGATATAGGGCATTTAAAAAAAAATCAACTCCCTGTATCTCGGAAAAGGAGTAACTCCAGACATAAGTTCATATGAAGATTTTTTTTTCAAATCGACCTATCTAATTATCCTCTATATGAAAAATTGGTGAACACATCTTTTGAAATTATCGTTCAATTTCAATTCTACTAATTTTTTCAAAAGTTATTGAAAAGACGGATGGAAGGGTGAGCAAATATCTGAAAAAAATCCAAATTTTTGTTTGTTGAACTATGTTTTTTGACAATCTAGTGATACTGAGTCTGCTGCAGTAGATGATATATATAAATCTATCCAGAATAAAACTGGAATAAGATTCAATAAAAAAATGTGAGTTATTATTACTGGATTTACGTGAAGCCTTTGAAATGGTTAAGCACAAAATTCTTTAGAATATATTGGAAGGGGAAATATTTGTTTGGTTCAAAAAATATTTAAGAAACAGAAACTAGCTAGTATATATATATATATATATATATATATATATATATAAAAAATCAACCGAGGTGTATCACAAGGATCTATACTAGCTTCAATCCTTTTTTTAATATATAATAATATAAGAGGACAAATATTGTATGTCCAAAAATGTATATTGAGGAAAATCAATTAATTTTTTTTTCTACTGTAAAAGTCTTAATTGTAATGTCAGAAACTTCAGTCGTGCATGTTTTAAAGACTCACTTATATCATAATATACTATTCATTACAACAAATACAAAAATTATTGTTATTACATCACAGTGGTCTCCTATTCAATGAAGTTGACAAAACTTTAATCCACTTATTTCCCCCAAATTCTTCATTGTAAAAATACACATTTATTCCATCATAAAGGCACTAGTTTTCAAGGCTATTACTTTGTCAATGTTTCTTGATCATAAACACTTCAGAAAACAGCATCATTATCCTTCCCATTAGAGGTAATATAATTCTTAGGATCAACTGTTTCTGGTTCAATCTTGATACGTTCTTCGCTGAGTGGATCAATATCCATTGAATTTTCCTCTTTAATCTGCAAATCATGTGAAGTTATTTATGTCATAGGATAAAAATTATATAGAACAAGGTATTATAGTATAACAAAGTACTCTAGTATCTGACATCTGTACTGAAAACCATTTAGGTAACCAGGTATTACTATTCCAGTTAATTGTCTACTGACAATTTCTAACTACTCTATTTGTTCACTCTGAGTTTCATTTTATTAATTCACATTGAATTATTGCAACAAAAAATAAGATTATATATAAAATATGGTTATCGATGATGAAACATGTATATACAAAAGAAAAGAGGTTTTTTTCTTCGATGCAGTGCACAAATAAACAAATAAATATGTAAAAATTTACATAAAAAATCAACTGGATAAGCAAATATCCAAAATGTAAGTACTGTTTGCTAAATCACTGATGATAAATACGAACCTCTGTTTTCACTTCAATAGTATTTCCTCCGCATGATTCAGTTGTACAGTTCAAGTGTTTCACCAAAGCAGGCTTATTACAGAATGTTTCGCCACAGAGCTCACAAACTTCTTTGGTTCTGTGTGAATTCTGCATGTGAATTTGTGCATTGTATTTAGTGGAAAAAGCCTTGCTGCAATATTTACAAGATACGTGTTCAGATCCCACATGCATATTCAAATGCTGGTTGAGATTGTGTTTCTGTCGGAATTGTTTCTGGCACACTTTACAAGTATAGGGCATAACTTGGGTGTGCACCCTTAAATGCCTCCGAAGACATTCCAAATCTCTAAACATCTTGTGACATATTTTGCATTTTCTTGGTTTTACATGACTCAAAACGTGTTTACGAAGATTTTGGATATCCTCCACTTCTTTGTTGCAGCTGTAGCACACAAATGGTCCTATATTTACTTTAGAATGATAACTTGGATCGCCGTCTTTCATTTTGCATCCCAAACATCCTTCACAATCCATGGGAGAATTGTTTTGAGCCTTTGATCTTTGAGTTGGTGACCTCATTTCTGTTTTTTCTGCTTCACTTTTAGTCTTCTCTACTTCAGCGTCTTTCAATATTTCAGGTTCTAGGACACAAAATACAGTTATGTAATGGAACTTGTTATCCTACTCAGTGTTTAAAAAATTACCATTAAATTATTTTTAAAGAATCACTTGTGGGAAAAACGATCAAACTTGTCAAATTTCAATTTTATTCGCGCAATTTTTCAAATTGATTCAACGCCCATATTCATTTTAATATGTTGTATTGTCTTATGTTGTGTTTTGCAGACACTCATGGTGAATTTATACAAGACATAACTTAATCTTAACATAACTTAACCTTGAGAAGATGAAACTCTTATTTCTTATGGAAATGTTCGATAATGTTCATGCATGCGACTTCAGAATTTAAGTTTGACTTTCAACTTTGTCACAATTCTTGTGCAAGGGCGGGGATTTGCGCAGTGGTTAGCGCTCGGGTCTGGTGATTGAAAGGTTGCTGCCTCGGTTCCCAGACGGGTAAGGTTATTTTCATTCTCAGATGTAAAAGTCTGAATGATTGGATCTTGTTACCGGCTGGGAACAATTCTCCTCGATTCACTGTTGCGTAAATAAAAAACAGTGCTCCTCCTAAGGTGGCATATGGAGTTAGTCACAAGGCCTATCCCGAACACGTGGCTAATGACCATAGCACTCGATGCCAACACACAAAAAAAAAATAATGATAATTCTTGTGCAAATCACGTACTGCTCATGTTCAAAAATGATTACAACAGAAATTGTGAAAATAATAATCACAATGATCTGAAGGCATCTGAAGCAATGAAAACCCATGCCTCTATTGTTGGAAACTAGAAGTTTTACAAATTTACATGCACTGAAAACTTTAAATTGTTCGATCTAAGTATACATCTATACTTTGGTCTCCATTGTTTCAAAACGGTTTCTCCAATAACTTATAGGTTTTTTGCAGAAGATTGGATTATATTATTTATTATAATTAAATAATTATGATTGATGAGTCATAAGTCATGTGATTTTAAATCACATGGTGCAAAAAAAATTGTATACAAACAAAAATACAAGGCCTCGTTGCGATTGCTATAAATATCATTTTATAGAAAGTGATATCACAAACTTCTTTTATTTTTTGAAAACCGAGACTTGATGTGATTTCTTTGAATCAACCCTTACAGACTTGAAAAAGTCGAAAATGGTTAAGTTTCTGTGAAACCCTCATTAACCATTTCAATAATCGTAATAACTGTTATTCCTTTGGAGAATATCTCTCTAAAATATTTCAAGAACTATCACACAAATTGCCCTGCAAGAAAACAGTCTTCCAAAATTAGTTGGTTTCGTACCAAGGGTTCTCTGGATGGGGATCCAGTGATACAAGCAAATACATTTAATATATATAATATAAAAAATATTACAACAAAAATGCCAATCATCTATATTTTTTGCAGGAACATTAGAAACTGACCTAATACCTAATTATCATTGTTTGATTCCTAGGGCACAGACAGAAAATTATGTGTTGAACATCGAGGTCACATATCATTCACCTTCACAGCATCTAGCGGTGCACCCCAGGGAAGTGTATTAGCCCTACTCCTTTTTTCCATATTCATAAATGATATATGCGATTAATTTTCGAGCTCTGTAACGTTATTCGCAGACGACCTGAAATTATTCCGACCCATTTCTTCAATGAATGACTTCCTAATATGTACTTCAAAAGGACATTGATTCCCTATACAATTGGTGCAAAGTTAATAAGCTACCTCTGAACATACAGAAATGTAAATACATGACCTTCAGTCTAAAAGCAAAAATTAATCTTTATCCTTACCAAATAAACAATCATATCCTGACTCAATGTTCAGAAATCAAAGATTTGGGTATCTGGTTTGACCTTAAGCTGAACTTAACCGTACATATAAATAAAATTACTCTATTAGCCAAAAGAATGCTAGTATTGATATTTCGCACCTGCAATGATTTTCAAAATATTGATGGCTTCACTAAACTCTTCAACTCATTTGTAAGATCAAGACTGGAATATGAATCGCTAATATTGGCTCCAATATATAGCGTGCAAAGAAAATTCATGAAATACATGATATTCACTTTAGATGGTGTTTACCCTCAACAAGGTTGCTGCAACAAAATACTTCTCAATAGGTTCTCTTTCCTATATTTAGAAAATAGGAGAATATATTATGCATGTATCTTCATTTTTAGAATTATACACGGTTTGATAGATTGTCCTGATATTTAGTACAAACTTAATTTCCACGTTCCACGCCAGAGTAGCATGCTTTTACCTAGAACCGTTGTTAAGTAGTGTAGTAGAATTTCCATCTGTATATTGTACGATTTTGTGGTTGTCATGAAAACATGATGATTGAAAAGAAGAAAAAAAAATAAGAAAGAAAATCCATATCTTCATTCAATTAATTGGTAATTCAACCAAAAAGAGTTTAACAGTCCGCTTTAGTCAATATTCAGAATCAACATGGTCCTCCATCGCACGGATATCTATTAAAGAGTCCAGCATTGAGAAGAAATTCAGAGACCGGGTACCGAAGTCAAGAGGTTACGTGAGTCAGTTCTATTTCTATATCTGAAGATTCTTCTTGCTGTTTCTTGGGTAATTCATGTGTTCTAATGAGTAGTACCATCTGGTTGTAGTTGTATTTGCAATATTTCTGACAATTTCGATTCAATTGACACTTTCATTGACATTGATATTTCATAGTGTTTTGCTATTATAGTCCAGGAGACATATTCAATTTTTGAATTTTTGAATTCAGAATTAATGTTTTAATATTTTCAAGATGGAAATTTTCGAAATGAAAATAAAAAGAGGCCAATTCAAAGGTTATTTAACACGATTCAAAACATTCCTGAATTCAATTGACAATGAACAATTGAATGAAGAAATCATTATACAATTAGGAAAAATATTAGAAACTATTGAACCGATTCTTCGTTTATTCAATGAGTTACAATCACAAATAGAGTTCAAGATAAATGTAGAAGATAATCAAAATGAAGAAGAGATACGCGAAGAATTTGAAACAAACTATTATGTAGCTATAAGTAAATCTAAAATTCTAACTTCTTTCCAAGAAAACAAAGTTAACAATACTAGCGTTGCTTATTCGAATATTAAGCCTCCATTGAATTCAGCTATTATTGCCAATGATGTTCAACAAACTGTTTCTCAGAATATTATACGTTTGAGTGATAGTTTAAATGGTACTTATGATTCGGGAGAACGATCTGATTTACATAAGGTAAAATATCCTCCCATTCGTTTGCCAACTTTTTGTGGATCATATGGTAAGTGGCTTCAGTTTCGAGATGCCTTTATTGCTTTGGTGCGCGATAACAAATCGTTAAATGATATAGAGAAATGTTATTATTTGAAATCATCTCTACAAAATGAGGCCAGTGAAGTCATACAATCTCTAGAAGTATCTTCAAGGAACTATCAAATTGCTTGGCAATTGCTGGGTGATCGTTTCGAAAACAAGTCCTTGATTATCAT
The DNA here is from genome assembly GCA_958298965.1 of Chrysolina haemoptera. Lineage (NCBI taxonomy): Eukaryota > Metazoa > Arthropoda > Insecta > Coleoptera > Chrysomelidae > Chrysolina > Chrysolina haemoptera. The sequence goes on along the minus strand of OY282584.1, from coordinate 19,440,239 downwards.
CTTCAATCATATCAAAGCTATTTTCGAATTTCCAGTTATACAAATGGAATGCCATTCAGATTTGAGAAAACTATATGACAATGTTACAAAAAATCTGAGATCTTTAAAAAGTTTACTAATACCAGTTGAGACGTGGGATGCTGTAATTATATATATAATTGTTTGTAAATTCGATACAATCACTCGTAGAGAGTGGGAATCATTCAAATTCGAAGGCACAGTTCCATCTATGAATGACATGAATACCTTTCTGAAACATAGATGTGAAGTTCTTGAAAAATTAGATTATAATTTGTGTGATTCCGTAAAAGCTGGTCAGTCTTCGAAGAAATTACAATCAAAGGCGCATACCCATGTCAGTATCATTACACCTAAATGTTATTTCTGTAAAGTGGAACATATGATCTATACTTGTGACGAATTTTTGAAACTACCTGTATCCTCGAGGATAACAGAATTGAAAAATACAAAATTGTGTATTAATTGCCTTAGGCTGGGACATTTCGCATCCAACTGTACATATGCTCATTGTAAAAAGTGCAATCACAAACACAATTCGCTGATTCATATTGAAAATAATGAAAATAATAATCCATCAACTGAACAAAACTCTTTGAATCATAATCAAAATACAATTGAGAATCCAACAGTGACTTCTCATGTTTTCAACGATTTCGTGGATAGTCAAGTGTTGCTCTCCATTGCTTGTGTTCAAATAAAAGACAATAAAGGAAAATTTCATTTAGCTCGAGTACTTCTTGACAATGGTTCATAGAGTTCCTTCATAACTGAGCAGCTATGTCATAGATTGAATCTAAAAATAATATTCCAACTAATATTGCTATTAAAGGGGTGAGTCAATCTTTAGCCTATATTAAAAATAAAGTATTAGTTGAAATTAAATCCCGTACCAGTCAATTCAACTCTCGATTCTCTTGTTTATATTACCAAAAATAACCGATCATTTACCAAATATATTTATTCCTCAACATTCGTAATTTGGGAATTCCTCCCAATATACAATTGGCGGATTCCGAATTCAATAAACCCGGTAAAATTGACATGTTACTGGGAGCTAATATTTTCTGGAATTTGCTTAGTGTTGGTCAAATTCTATTGGGTAGCGGTAAACCTAGTCTTCAAAAAACCGTGTTTGGTTGGCAGTATCAGGAAATTTGAATATTCCTTTCAATCCAGTCAACCATTCTATCAGTTGTTTGAATGTGCAAAATGAGAAGTCTATAAATTATAATTTAGTAAGGTTCTGGCAAATAGAAGAATGCGATAAGTCTGAAAAAATATTATCCGATTCTGACAAATTTTGTGAATCACATTTCATGAATAAATTTATCCGAGATGATACAAGGCTCCTAGGTGATTCACGAAATATGGCTCTGAATAGATTTTTGGCAATTGAACGAAAACTAAATAAAATAAACAATTAAAAGAGGAATATATTTCTTTCATGTGGGAGTATGAAAAGTTAGGTCACATGACACAAGTTGACGAAGAAGATTCTAGTTATACTTCTTACTATCTTCCACACCATGCTATAGTGAAAGAATCTAGTTTGACTACCAAAGTAAGGGTTGTTTTTGACGTGAGTGCCAAGTCGGACAGTGGCGTATCACTCAACGATATACAATTCAATGGCCATACAATACAATCAGATTTATTTTCAATTCTTCTTAGATTTCGACAACATTCAATTGTGATCAATGCAGATATATCAAAAATGTTCAGAGAAATACTCATTCATAAAGATCAGATGAAATGCTTCGAACTTAATACAGTTACATATGGTACTGCTTCAGCTCCATATCTGTTTGTTAAAACATTGTTTCAATTGGCAGAAGATAATAAAATTCAATTTCCTAACGTGGCATGGGTGATTAAAAACTATTTCTATATGGATGATCTCTTGACTGGTTCAGATTCAGTCGATCAGATAATTACAATTCAGAAAAATGTTTCTTCTATTCTTTCTTCAGCTGGTTTTCATTTGAGAAAGTGGCTGACTAATAGACGAGATATAAGCGATCAATTTGAAATCGATGATATCGATATGAGTGTCATCCAATTAGGTCCAAATGAGAATAATAAAACATTAGGAGTATTATGGAATGCATGTACGGATACTATTCAATATTCTATCAACAATCTTCCAATGGGATTTGTCACTAAACGATCCACACTTTCCGGCACTTCTCAGATATTTGATCCAATGGGACTTTTGGGTCCTGTAATTATACAAGCTAAATTAATTCTGCAGAAATTATGGCAAGCTGGTCTTACCTGGGACGAAGCTATTCCACAAAATTTATATACACAATGGATAAAATTCAGACAAAATCTACATGTTATCAATGAATTAAAAATAGCAAGGTTCATTCGATCAGCTAATTCTGTTTTCATTGAACTTCATGGTTTTTGTGATTCATCTGAATATGCGTATGGCACTTGCATTTATATACGATCAAAAAATGATACAGGGTCTTATGTTTCCAGATTACTATGTGCTAAATCTAGAGTTGCACCATTGAAACAAATTTCTTTGCCGAGGTTAGAACTTTGTGGTGCCACTTTACTAGCACAACTAGTAAAAAAGGTTTGCGACACTTTGCATTTGAATATTTCCAGGAAGTATTATTGGTGTGATTCCACCATAAAATTGGGTTGGATAAAGGCGCCTGCTAGGAGTTGGAAAACTTTTGTAGCTAATAGGGTGGGTGAAATCCAAACAATAACCAATCGAAGTAATTGGAATCATGTAAAATCAGTAGATAACCCTGCTGATTCGATTTCTCGAGGTATGCAAGCCAACGCTATTATTCAATCAAAACTTTGGTGAGAAGGACCTCCATGGTTATCGGCTAATGAATCCCAATGGCATTTTTCATCAATTGGAAATTATAAATTTGAGGAGCTACCTGAGAAAAGAACTATTTCAATTTTTTCCACCAACAATGTAAATTTCGATATCTTCAGTTCTTATTCCTCACTGATTAAATTACAAAGAGTTATAACGTATTGTATACGTTATATTTCCAATTCAAGAAAGTCCAAGCACAATCGCCAAAATGGAACATTGGCTATAAGTGAACTGAAAAATGCATTGAACATATTGATTAGAATTAGTCAGCAACAAAGTTTCCCGGCAGAATGTCATGAATTATTTCGCAATAAACCAATTGATAGTAAAAGTCGACTTCTATCTTTGAATCCATTTCTTGACAATGAATCTATTTTAAGAGTTGAGGGAAGATTGAAAAACTTAAAATACGATTATGATAAAAAGCCATCATTTTATCCCCAAAACATACATTAACTAATCTTATTTTATCCAATGAACATAGAAGACTTCTGCATTGTGGTCTTCAACAATTGTTATTTTCTATAAGAGAAAGATATTGGCCACTTTGTGGGCGTTATACAGCTAGAAAGATAACTCGTAATTGTGTGTATCTCAAAATTTCCCTTTTTCTAATGTTGGTATCGATTACGCAGGTCCTATTTTGATAAGGGATCAGAAATTAAGAGAAACAAAAATGATTAAGTCCTTTATATGTTTGTTCATGTATATATGTATGTCCACGAAAGCAGTACATATCGATCTCGTAACTGATCTATCAACAGAGGCTTTTCTGGCAACATTGAGACGTTTTATAGCTCGAAGAGGAAAACCAAGTCAATTTTATTCAGATAATGGTTCCACATTCGTAGGAGCTAATGCACAATTGAAAGAATTCCATTCATTTCTTTGGTCTTCCTCTGATACGATAAAGGAAACTTTATCCAAGGAAAACATTTTCTGGAATTTATACCTGCAAGATCTCCCAATTTTGGTGGATTGTGGGAAGCAGGTGTGAAAAAAATAAAATACCATTTGAAACGAGTTGTCGGCGGTATGCAATTAACTTATGAAGACCTTCTCACGGTACTCACTCAGATTGAGTGCATAATTAACTCAAGACCTCTGACGCCTCTATCGTAGGACCCAGCCGATTTTGAACCCCTGACACCAGCTCATTTTTTAATCGGCAAGACGATGACAGCCCTTCCTGATTCATCTTTACACGATATTAAAGAATCATGTTTGAGCAAATACCAGAGGATGCAGCAGGTAATACAAGGACTTTTGAAAAATTTCGACATTACAAGAATGAGTGGAGTGGAGAAAAAATGTAGCAACTCTTCTGAAAATTGGTAGTTTGGTGCTCCTGAAAGAAGACAACCAACCACCGTTGAAGTGGAAGATGGGACGAGTCACTGGTATCCATTCCGGTAACGATGGTCTTGTTCGTGTTGCTACAATTAGACGGTAATGAAGTTCAGCGAACAGTTTCGAAACTTTGCGTTCTTCCAATTGACAGTGACACTGAATAACATTTTAATTCTCTATTTTAATTTGAAAGTTCTCTGCCCTTTCAAGGCGGGCGGCATGTTAAGTAGTGTAGTAGAATTTCCATCTGTATATTGTACGATTTTGTGGTTGTCATGAAAACATGATGATTGAAAAGAAGAAAAAATAAATAAAGAAAATTCATATCTTCATTCAATTAATTGGTAATTCAACCAAAAAGAAGTTTAACAGTCTGCGTTAGTCAATATTCAGAATCAACAACCGTATAGAACAAATCACCAATACATACTGTATGCACAAGATACTATGAAATTTGCTCTCTTACTGACGTTTATGCAGATAAACAAAACTTTGTAATTTCAAAAATAAAATCAAAGCACTTTTACTTCAAAAGCTGTAGCAATAATTATTTTAGTTAGTTTTTTTCTCTTGTTATTGATTCTCATTGCTCATTCCTTTTCATTATCTTTATTCATTTGTAAGAAAATGAAATGTAATTGGGATTTCTCTGGCAGTGGCTTCAACTTTATAGATGAGTACTTACTGCACTGTTTAATATTTCTTCAGAAAATGGTAAATTGGTGACTGAAACACTGTTGTGTTAACTGAAATAGGCGTAACTGCATACAACTTCATTTTTCAGTATGTCGATTTGTGTAAAATGTACTGCATCTTTATTCCTATTTTACCAGCACTGTAGTGACAGTTTCGCCTTCTGTTCTTGAGGAAATGTGATCTCGACATGTAGAGATACAGATACGACTTTATTGTTAAACCCTTTTCAATTAACACGGCAGAACATGTGTGTTTGAAATAATGCTTTTGGTGTTAGGATCAAACTGATTAGTCATTGAATAGAAAATTCTCATAATTGGTACTCGACCAATAAATTGATGAATTTATAGTTGGTTAAAATTTTTGTGGCAATTTTCCGTAAGTTTAAGTCAGTCATGGTACCTGTTAGTTCTTGTTGAATAATTCAAAACACATATTTTGAGCCTGTGTTATTCATCGAGTTTACAAGTCAAAATGAAAAATTATGAAAATTCAATAATTTATGCTGCCCCACATTCACAGTAAATGAAGAAATTAGCAAGTTTTGATATTGCTTTAATAGTTACTATACAGAATCTAAACACAAGCAGTGGGAAGTGATATAATACATTGGTAGAGCAACTTACCTCTGTTATTATTATTTTCTTTCATTTTCTTAACAGTATGATTACCACTTATGAACTTTCTAAGATCAACCTTCAAACTAGCATTATCTGAATATTTTAGGAGTTTCTCTTCATTTTTGATGCATTCCATTTTGAATTTGAAGGATGCCTTCAGAGCGGTGATACAAGTTTCACATATAACAGGATTCATCACAAGAAATATATCCTGAAACAAATCAGAGTAACTCAAATATTTGGTTAATAGTGACAGAAATAATACCAATTCAGGTATAGAATAACTTAGCATTTCCAGAATCTCAGAATTGTCATTTTCTGCACAAGGCGAAATATTTGTACACTTTCCTAGTGGTTTCATTTTTAGACACGTTCTACAAATATCGGTAGAGTTACTCATTATTATATTATTAACTAAAGATTAATAAAATTTCAAAAATAAAAATAAAATACATAAATAAACAATAAACAAACAAGAGGATAATTGACACTATTGACAGTTCGCAGTCTGCGCATAGGGTGCGACATCTATAATTATTTGTTTGAACTGATAAAAAGTAGATCAGCAGTGGGACTCTGTAACTTTTTCGCATAGCGATAGCAATAACGAAACAATCGGCATCTCTTTTGTGCTACCAACCCACAAGATTTTAAAGACGAATTTTCCCCGCTCTGACCCCTACCCTAGCCTCTCCAGCAGCCGTCGTCACAATCCAACTCATTACTCAGCCTCAGCCCTACGCCATACGCCATCATTCGCCTTTTTGTGCCCACAGAGTTCGTACCAACCACCGCGACGGTACCGGTAAGTATTTATTTTAAATATTTCAGCATTTCAGCTATGGAAAAATCGGAAAAGAGGAGGCATTGTTCTTCTGATAGAGATTCAGATATGTCTCAACTTCAAACAGACATCCTTACGAGACGACTCAAAAAGCTTGAAAGCAGAAATGTGCAAAACATGGCCGTTCAAGGTGTCCATCGCGTTCTCGGGCAGATCGCAGAGACAGGCCAGGGCAGCGTGCTCCTAGCTTGTTAAAGCATTCGCTTGGGAATAGTTCGCTACAACACCGCCCTTCACGTGTTCAATACACAAGTCGCCGACAAATATTTCCAATAATTTGGTTTGGGTGTAGCCCGAGATCCGAGCGACTCGGCAAACACCATCGACTGTGTTGCCTATAGCTCGTGCGACATGGCTGCACCATTGCACGATCACCTGAAAGCGAGCGCCGACAAATATTTTCAATAATTTTGGTGTAGCTCGAGATCCGCGCGACTCGGCAAACAGTGCAAACACTGCAAACACCATCGACAGTGTTGCCCATAGCCTGCACGACATGGCTTCCCAATCACCTGAAAGCATATACTTGAATGTCCTGGAACATATGTATATTTGTCCACAATGATGTTAAATAATTCCAATCGATATCTTAAACATATTGGCAGCAGATATTACACCCACAGACAACGAGGTTGTAAAATTGCACCTAGCATTGTCTGGGCGCTGGTCACATATTCTTACTTATGGCTTTTGCCAGGAAACAATATTTACCCCAGCCCAGGAACATGTAATATGACTAAAAAGAACGTCAACTTGTTTTTACAGAAATTGAAAAACTGCTTATACAAGGGGCAGTCATAAAGTGCGAGTCACTTTCCGACCAATTCTTATTTAATTTTTTCCTAGCATAAAAGCCCAATGGGAAGGAGCTATGTTAGTACAACTATATTACTTGAGAAAATGAAAATGTCGATGCCCCACATTTCAAAAAGGAAGACATGCGAACCGCACTGAGGTTAATTCAGAAATACTGCTTTCTTGCGTCAATAGACCCAAAGGACGCATATTTCTAAGTACCTATGGTAAAGGAACTTAGAAAATATTTAGGGTTTCGCTTTAACACACTTTAGGAATTCATTTGACTTCCATTTGGATCATCATTGGCAACTCACGCCTTTACAAAAATTCTCAAGCCAGTATTATTAACGTTTCAGATCACAAGATATCACTTGTGTTAATTATTTAGAGTGGGTTGGTAGCACAAACAGGCGTACTACATGGTGAAATAATTAACATCTTTGGACTGGATGCCTCATATAATTACGATCGAACTTCAGGTAAGTTATTCTTTTGATTGTTAAATAAAACACAATGGTCTCTATGGAGTTTGGCAGCTGATCACCATATTATTATATTGGTTTCGTGCACAATTGACAGACCCTGCGTATATGTTTCAGGTCAATGTAGATTTTTTCATGAATAAAAGTTTTAAATATTGCGTACGAATATAAAATGTATAAAACTACATTAATACATTTCATATACGGGTCTTCAAATTTAGTTATATGAAAATTCAACTTGATGACTTATGGAGGTGGAGATTAGCGCAGTAGATAGCGCAAGCGACTGGTGGTCTCAGGTTCGGTTCTCAGCCGGGACGAGCTTTTTCCATTTTTCTGAATGATTAAAACTCGTTGCCGACTGGGAATAATATCCTCCACGATTCACTGTTGTGTTAAAAACAGTGCTGCTCCTAAAGTGGCGTAAGGAATTACTAACACATCCTACCCAGAACACGTGTCTAATGATCATAGCAGTCGATGCCAAAACAAAAAAATTACCTTATGGTGGATTTATGCGAAGTTTCAGGTCGAAGTAATAAGTATCAAGTTTTGAGTAATCTGTCGTAAAAAGTTGGCCAACTTTCATCTTATACGATAAAAGTTATGACTAATATTCAATACGCATACGTCAAGGGGATATAACATTCTGTAAATACTGTAATGTTGAGTTTTGAATGTTATTCGTTGATTAATACAACTTATATAGAATAGAATATATGTTTATTTGCATAAATATAAATCACATCGCATTTCATAACGAACATATAAATAAACATAGAAGTAATCACGGAAGTACATTGCAAGCTAGTGCAACACACTTGTGTGTGATATAACAACTATAAATATATTAATGAACATCATCAAATATTAAAGTTTTAAAATAACCTAACCTATATGAAATAAATATGGCTAGTATAAAAAATATATAAAAAAATCACAAATATAAGTACACAAATATATGCTTACTAATATTACTGATAAAAACATTTGGTTTTAACTCAAATAAAATCAATTGAGGGAATTTATAAAGTGGTGAATTCTTATTCTGGAAGTGGTCATGATCCATTTTTTTATTTTTTGTGTGAAAACTTTTATGTTTCTGCTCATTTTGATATCTTCTGGTAAAATGTTGTATAACCTGGGAATCAAGTAGGTGTACGTCCTTTGGCCAATTGTTTTTTTGGCTTTAGGATTTTGACATTTATTATTTTTATTTCTAGTAAAATACGTATGATCAATATTTCTATTGTTTTCCATGTTTTTGTATAACATTTTTGAAATCGACAATAGAAATATTTGGCTTGTATCCATAACTTTATTTTGATCATAGAGAATGTCACTGGAGAATGTCCGATTTTTATTGTTTATAATTCTAAGAAACCATTTTTGAAGTGTATTCAGATTTTTCAGGTGAACATCATTTGCCCCTCCCCATCCTATAATTCCATAACTCAGTTGACTATGTACCAATGCATAATATATAGCAATTAATTGTTTTTGATCTAAGAATTTTTTTAGATGTTTGAAACGTGGTAGCAGTCCCCTAATTTTATTACAGAGTTGTTTGATATGCACATCCCACCTGAGGTGTCTGTCAATCATTATCCCTAAGTATTTAACAGATTTTGCTTCAGGGATTTCTACTGCTCCCATTTTTAATGGGCCAAAATTTGGCAAATGGTTGCTATAGGAGGTGAATGGCAGGTAAAAGGTTTTTGTGAAGTTAACTGTTAAAAGGTTATAATCAAACCACTGTTTAACCTTAAAGAAGTCGTTTTCTGCGATTAATTTCAAATTGTCCCAAGAGTCAGCTTCAAAAAAGATTGCTGTGTCGTCTGCATAGCTTAGTATATTCCCAGATATTTGGATATCAAGTAAATCGTTAATATAAATGAGAAATAAAATGGGACCCAAAACCGTACCCTGCGGAACCCCATATTTTATTGTTCTGATGGTACTGGTATTATCTCCTATTTTTGTTAATTGTTCCCGATTTGATAGGTAACTTTTAATAAGATCACAGCAATTTCCTCTGATTCCATAATTCTTGATTTTTTTCAACAGTTTCTCATGACACACGGTATCAAAGGCTTTCGCAAGATCGACGAAAATGCAAAGAGACGGTTTGCTTCTATCCAGAGAACTATATATTTTACTTGTCAGATCAGCGATAGCATCTTCCGTGGATTTTCCCTGTAAAAATCCATATTGACTACCTGAGAAAATGTTATATTTGTTGAAAAAATTCAGAATTCTACTTTTGATTACTTTCTCGAAAATCTTGGCAATGTTGGACAGTAATGACAAAGGTCTGTAATTTGAAATATTTTTTCTATCTCCACTCTTAAACAGCGGCTTGATTATACCTATTTTCAGTACATTTGGGAAGTCACCTTTTGCGAAACTTAAGTTTAATAGATAGGATGTAATGTGATATTCAATTATCAATTATAAATTTTTCTAACCGCGCGGAAGTGACCAATCCTAGACTCATTTCCTCATGATATGATTAAGATTTGTGCAGGAATGGTCATTTATTTCTTTTTCTACGTTCATGCAAAAAACAAAACTTTATTGAACTATATTTGGTGGAAAAACTGTCTCTTTATTGCACTGCGCTACTATAGCATTCTGTCATCATGACAGACATAAAAACTTTCAAATCGACGCCAAATTTAGCCCATTTTCTGTGACATTGTATTACGTTTTAAATAGTTGCATCTTTCATCATATTCATTATATAATGGACTATGAAATTACTAGAAAATGCAATTTGTTGAAAATAAAATGTTTTCTTTCGAATATCATCTGAATTACACAAAATGTTTTTGAATTACTTTTAGCAGATAGATTTAAACAAACAATGTCTTCTTTACAGTTTAGTGCCACTTATAAATGAAACATTTTCTGGTTTTTGCATGAACGTAGAAAAAATATTGTATGAAAGTCGTGCAAAAAAAGTAAACACCTACTTTTTGCACTTGTTGCATAAATAACTATTAAGACCTTCAACCTCAAACTTCCCACTCTTATTACATTACGACCTCAAAACTTTCCCATATCCACCATATTCTCAGTGACTAATCCTCTATGACGGAATCGATTACAGGAGCACAGTCTAGAAATCTAAACAAAATCTATTCAGTTGGTACAGCAGGAGCAAAGAGTACAGGTTATGAAAAACTACCCAGGAGCACTCGGGCATAAAGACTTTATATGACTCTCGTTTTATGCAAATGAGCAATGTTTGGATGAGACCCTCAGCCGCAGTGGTGGGATTCGGGGTACCTACCATAGAATTCTATTATCGACAGAATAAGTGAGATGACATTATGTTAGAATCCATGGAAAAGATTGAGACAAAACTGTTTACGTAGTTGGCAAGCATGAGGGTCGAATCCAATGTGTAGAATACCAGCCAACTAGTGTTGATTGTAGCATCCAAGATTGAGGGGTAGTTATTTATTAATATCCTCTTTGACTGACACATAAATAAGACTGGTGGTTAGAAATGTAAGATTTGCTGAAATCTCAGAGTAATAAAAGACCATAGAGATTAGAGATGCCTTTTCCGTCCTTGTCTTGAAGTCAACATAACTTTGTTTATAAGCGAGTGCCTTAAACTCTTAAACATGTTAAGTTCGTATTAATTCGGGTAGTTTCGTGTATATCCATAGATCAGTGGTATGCCCGCTCATTTCATTCATCAGTCTTGAAGTCAACATAACTTTGTTTACAAGCGAGTGCCTTAAACATGTTAAGTTCGTATTTATTCGGGTAGTTCCGTGTATATCCATAGATCAGTGGTATGCCCGCTCGTTTCATTCGGATCAAGTTATTATTCTTGGTTTGTATTAGAGTCCTTCTTACTGTAAATGTAAACAAACTGTCGATAACATTTCACCATAACAGGTATTTGTGTAGGTATAGGCAAGGCATCTCTATGTCTTTTAGTACTCTTAAGGCTGAAATTAAGAACTAAACTCACAATCTATCAGTCAAGTGTCACAGATTGATCATAAACTGATCTGTGCTATGTGACACTTGTGACAGACGTGACATTACTGACACTGACGTTACCCTGAAACCATGCACTGTGCAGTGATGAGTGATGACAGTGATGTGAAGCCCGTGAAGTAAACAATCGATTACGTAGCCTCGTAGCCATTTCGTTTTTAGGATAGTAAAAAATTGACGTGTGTGGTTGCCACGCCACTCTAAACTCTATTTCTAGTAGTAGAAAACGTTGTGGCGTGTGGGCAGTGAAAATGTCTATTGAATACTTGCAAGTTGCCGAAGAAGAAGGGGAAGAACCTATAGAGCTCCCCAGTGAAGACGATGGTACTCTGTTGCTTAGTACGTTATCAGCCCAATTTCCAGGGGCTTCGGGACTGAAGTATAAGGCCCCCGAAAGTAAAACATTGAGAGGAGTGCGGTTAACCGAAGGAAGACTTCACCCTCCACCAGATGGTGGATGGGGTTCACAAGTTTTTTATTGTGTTTTTCCCAAAGGTACGTTTTTCATTCAAATAGAACGAGAGCATGTATTTTATGTTTGTACACTCAAATTGTGGAAATATGCAGGTTCCGCCTGTGTAATGGTAATGAAAGAAAATATTTTGCATGGCAGGTAAGGTCACGTCATTTTTACAAGTCGTAATTGAGGAGTGACTCTTATCCCGAGTGTCGGGAAATTAAAAATAGTAAGAAGTGAGAAAACCCGGTTTTTTTCTTAGTAATTGGAATGGGCATAACCCGAGTGTCGGGAAATTAAAAATAGTAAGGAGTGAGAAAACCCGGTTTTTTTCTTAGTAATTGGAATGGGCATAATTGAATGATGAGTATTCGGGTGAAAATTTTCTGTAATTCCATTCAACAACATAAGAATTTTTCAAATTTCATTCTCTTATAATTTTCTTATTTATGAACAGACTTTAATGAAATTCTGATAAGTGATCAGAGTATTCAAAAGTTCTGACATTGAGGTGAGGTGATGGGTTGAAATAAACTTCATAGATTTTAAATTTTATTCCCCTATAATTTTCTTATTAATTGGCGCAGTTTAACGTAATTTCAAAATGAATTATATGAAAGTGTCGCGAATCCAGTGGTGTCATATTTCTTCTAAAAAAATCACTAAATTTTTTTACAATTTTGACCTAGAAAAATGAGAATGGCTGTCCCTGAAAATGATTAATTCATGAAGCTTTGTGTCTGAGTGAAATTTCTGAATGTCTACCTAATAAATAATTCCAATAGGTTGAAAAATATGTTTTATAACATAAGGGTGCTTCCATTTTAAATTGTTCACACCGAGGTTCACACTGTATATAATTGGAAAATAAAGTCCTATTATGGTAAAAAAATCTTCGGTTACAGTGACCACCTGAATTAAAAAAAAAATAAAAATTGTGGAACTCCAGTATTTTGTTTCAATGAACAAAAAATCCAAAAGTAATTTTTGCCTGTATCAAATAATTTCGGAGATAAGGGCCGATGACTGACTTTTCCAGCACACAAATTCACCCCTTTTACACTTTTTTTTATTCCAAACCGCAAACAAAACGGCAAATTTTGAAAAATTCGACCTTATTTTAACGTTATGGTGATTTGGCAACATTGGATATTTCCGAGCCATGATGAATTCCAAGTGAACCAGTGAATATACCAATGGTATATTTTACGTTTATAAGTTCGAATTTTTTGATAAAAAGTGCCGTTTTCAATAAAAAAAATTAAAACTGGTGTGAACTTGGCAGTTAATTTTCAGCAGTAACTTTCGATCCAGCAGTGAATCCACCAGTGGCGTCGGTAAAAATATAACTTTCAATGGTTCAGATTAAATTTGGATTACTGTGAAAATATTCATTCAGAATGAGTAGTTTTCACATAATGCGCGTTCTGCACCAATTTCATCCAATTGCAAGGGGTACGAAGGGTTAAAATCAACCATCCGAAAAAATTAAAATTGACAAAAGCCTTAAACCTGCCAAAATAAAATTAACAGAACACATTTATAATCACGAAGTGAACGTGCCGTATGAATTTAATTGGTATGCAAAGGGGATGAAGGGCTAAAATCAACCCCCGAATGACATAAAATAGAAAAAGCCTTCAGAAAAAACCTGCCAACATATAATTCACAGAACAAGTTCATATTAACGAAGTGAACGTGCCGTATCAATTTCATTCATTTGCAAAGGGGTTGAAGGGCTGAAATCAACCCCCGAATGACATAAAATAGAGAAAAGCCTTCAGAAAAAACCTGCCAACATGAAACTCACAGAAGACGTTTTTATTCACGAAATGAAGGTGCCGCATCAATTTCATTGATTTGCAAAGGAGCTGAAGGGCTAAAATCAACCCCCGAATGACATAAAATAGAAAAAGAGCCTTCAGAAAAAACCTACCAAAAACCTGCCAACATGAAATAATAGAACAAGTTTATAATCACGATATGAACGTGTCGTCTAAAATTTCATCAATTTGCAAAGGGGATGACAGGATAAAATCGGCCCCCAAATGGTATAAAATAGAAAAAAGCTTTCAGAAAAAACCTGCCAACATAAAATTAACAGAACACGTTTATATTAACGAAATGAACGTGCTGTATCAATTTCATTAATTTGCAAAGGGGTTGAATCAACCCCCGCATGACATAAAATAGAAAAAGCCCTCAGAAAAAGCCTGTCAACATTTTATGACATTCGGGGGTTGATTTCAGCCGTTCATTCCCTTTGCAAATTGATGAAACTTATACGGCACGTTCATTTCTTGATTATAAATGTGTTCTGTTAATTTCATGTTGGCAGGTTTTTTCTGAAGGCCCTTTTTCTATTTTATGTCATTCGGGGGTTGATTTTAGCCCTTCATCCCCTTTGCAAATTAATGAAATTGATACGGCACGTTCATTTTGTTAATATAAACTCGTTATGTGAATTTTATGTTGGCAGGTTTTTTCTGAAGGCTTTTTTCAATTTTAATTTTTTTGTAGGGTTGATTTTAGCCCTTCATCCCCTTTGCAAATTGATGAAATTTATACGGCACGTTCATTACGTGATTATAACCGTGCTCTGTTAATTTCATGTTGGCAGGTTTTTTCTGAAGACTTGTCAATTTTAATTTTTTCGGGGGGTTGGTTTTAACCCTTCATACCCCTTGCAATTGGATGAAATTGATGCAGGATGCGCATTATGTGAAAACTACTCATTCTGAATGAATATTTACACAGTAATCCAAATTTAATCCGACCCACTGAAAATTATATTTTTACCGACGCCACTGGTGGATTCAATGCTGGATCGAAAGTTACTGCTGAAAATTAACTGCCAAGTTCACACCGG
The DNA here is from genome assembly GCA_958298965.1 of Chrysolina haemoptera. Taxonomy (NCBI): domain Eukaryota; kingdom Metazoa; phylum Arthropoda; class Insecta; order Coleoptera; family Chrysomelidae; genus Chrysolina; species Chrysolina haemoptera. Next base: position 19,425,231 of record OY282584.1, on the reverse strand, counting down.
TAAAATTAAAACGGTTGTATTGCAGTGTGTAGATTGTGCTGGTGAAAAGGAGGCACTTAAATTTATTTATTATTTAACAGCCAGTTTTCATTCAAAAATAGACCCGTATCTCCAAAAGTACTTGAGATCAATTTTTTTTATTCGTACTCACTGTAACCAAAAATTCAATATTATTATTATTATTATTATCAAGAATCAAGATAGAGCCCTTATCTAAGAACCAAATTCATTTGAAATACCTACTTACTCACTTCTCATTACTTTTCACTCTGTGTTGCAATTGAATGATCTACTCATTGAAATAATTTCGGTAAAGTTGTTGAGGTATTTCAATAATCGATTTATCTATTATATTTCATGCGATATAGTTCGGCTAGGAATTTAACTGTAGAATAAATAGTTCATTTTACATTTTACTATACCAAGGGTGTTGCTATGGGAAGATATTAATTGAAGTAATTATATCCCAGATAGAACAAAAGATAATATAATTCTGATACCAATTTCAGAACATAACAACTGGTTCCGAACTCATAGCGGCAAATTTGTTTGATCTGCCATGCCTCATTATAATTGCCATATTCTTGAATCTGAGCAAGGCGTTCGACTGCGTCTCCACTGATATTTTATTAGAAAAATTAACATATAGCTTTGTAGGTGTTGCACATAATCTTCTCGCATCATATCTGAATGAGCGAAAGCAATGTGTGTTATATAATGGAGAACTCAGTAGCATACAAACGATCTTGAATGGGGTTCCACAAGGTAGCGTACTTGGACCACTACTTTTCTTGATTTATATCAATGATTTACCAAATTCAATGACAACATTTACAATGCTGTTCGCTGATGACACTACCTTCGCCATTCGGCACCAACCCATAGACTAGAAATGACAAGGAGACGTAATTCCTACATACCACTTTATAATTCACTTCCCCAATCAATGAAAAATGCAACCCTCACTAGTTTCAAAAGGAAACTGAAACAGCATCTAACAAAGAATGCTTACTATGATCCGTCGGACTTCAATTTCACCGAATGATTATTGCAATAATTATGTCTCTATGCAATATCTCATGTCTCTTTGTACCTTTTTTATCTTAGTTTGTAAGTATATTCATATATATTTTGTGATTGTTCCGTATTCAATTTTATACAAATTATTTACTGTGTTACTATAATTATATTATAATAATTGTAACTACACTTATGTTGATATTAGGTACCTACATTTTTGACTTGTCATAGCACTAAGGTGCAATAATTTGACCAATAAATATCTTATCTTATCTTATCTTCATTATCAGCATACCATTATCAGGGATACCTAAGGTATCCACCTATATCAGGTCAAACAAATTTGTCGCTTTGGGTTCAGAAGGAGTTGTTACGTTCTGCAATTGATATTAGAAAGACTATAATCAGAAATGGATAGTGAAAGAAACTAGTAATATCGAATAGAAAATCCTATTATTTCTTTCATATATAATAATTTAATATAAGTGTTTCCTCTCTAACCAAAATTCTAAGCAGCATCATTTACTTACCCAAGAGGGGTTTTTGAAACATTATCCTAGGGCTAAATGTCTAGACAAAACCGAGCAGATCCCCTGTAGATACAACCTAGTTCGCTTAAGTTGTTTTGAAAAGTTTTGCAATGTTAGGTACACGTGAATATTTGAATATATATTTAAGATACATAATTATATATTTGAATAGGTGAAAAACTAAACCGAAATATTTATAATATCCACGGAGATAAAAAGTTTGGATTTCTCCAGTTTGAAACAAAAGACATAAAAACATCTCTTAATAGGCAGTGGACAAGTAATATAGTGATGCCTTCACTAAGTAATGTTTATTGAGACGTTGGTGGATTTGAATAAAATCAACAATATTTTCATTAGTTATTGTGTATGCTTGTGTTTTCATTGTTGTATATCTCCTTAGAGAGAATTCCTAGTCTTCCTACAAATTAATATATTCAAAGGGTTATTTTTTTGCTATTGGTTTTTTCAATATTCGGTTTGTTTCAATGTTCTATTGAATATATATATATATATATATATATATATATATATATATATATATATATATATATATATATATATATATATATATATATATATATATATATATATATATATATATATATATATTGGGGCTTTGCAGCAAAATCAAAGAGTACTACTTTAAAGTTTGTCCAAGCTTTCGGAAATTTAATAAATCATTTCCATCATCAGGGATAATCTTTGTTGAGATTGTGAGACGCGATGTTATTCAACAATAAGTGACACATTGTGCAAGATGAAAGTTGATATAAAACATGTAAAATTGGTAGGATGTCTTAAAATTTTTTCATAAAATACGTTACATTTAAAATTGTTAAAAAATTTTATTTTGACCACACTTACATATATATATATATATATATATATATACTATATATATATATATATATTGGCTTGAGGGTTGTAGGTATGATTTCAATTTCTAAAACAACTAAGCAATGTTTGTTCATTTTTCCAATTTGAATCAGTTTGACTATAAATTCCATCAAATATATATATTTTATAATCATACGCCTTCTGCTAAGTAGTATTTTACTTCCCAGTGTCTTTAATCATGAATTCATAATCAGCGGAATCAACAATTTTGCTTTTTGCAGTTCTACCCAATAATCTTCTTGAAGAATGTATTAGGTACCTTCTAAAATCCTGCTTACATTCCCCACGTTGATTTTTTTGTTGTGAATTGCAATAATCAGTCAGGAATCTCTTCACTGGCAACGGAGATTTTTTTTACCGTCATATATCTGGTTTAATTTGAAAACAATTTCTTATACTGGTTTTTTGTACAACTTTTTATTACTTATTCATCAGAGTGTATGACAAAACGCTCAGATTCTCCTCATTCACTCAGATTGAACTATTTTTATGATAATGTCTATAAATATTGGCCAGTCACGAGATTTATAATGTCACGGTTATTTTCAAAGATAGGAATTTGAGTTTTAGATATGTTGTTCGAGAGTGACATCAACTTTTCAAATGGAATAACTCAATTTTTTTCATTATTAGAATTTTTTATTCCATTCTGAATTCAACACGTTATTATATGATTGGTGAAATGAATACATATTTTACCTATAATGTACTGAGAATTGATTACAATTGTTGGCTCTAATGAATTTATTGAAATGTTCTGAGGAGTTTCAAAAAAATAACAAATTGAAGCAAACATTGTTTGACTGGTAGTTTCAATACGTAGGAATATTGAATTTCATCATTTCTTGTTTTTTCTACTGAAAGAGAAAGTCTTATCAATACTCTTGGTATATCTGCCTACGAACAATAAGTGTTAATAAGAAAAATTAATTAATGAAAAGACAACAAAAATGTTATTATTAATTTCCTATGAACTAACAAACTGAGAGCCAAATTTTGTATTCCACTATTATCTAGTATAATGAATGAGTTTGCTCAAATTGATAGGTTAGTAGAGGGTTCATTCGTCATTTTGAACATGAACTATATACACCAATCAATAGAGCATAACATGAGCGAATTTTTAACAAATACGATTAGGAAACTGACTATCATAATAATCCAGTACGATTAGGTTTTGAGACGAGAATCGATTGTAGCACCACCAAACTTGCTAGTAGTTGGAATCATGATAAACACGAAAAAACAATTGTTTACCAAAATTCCAAGGGTGGAACATATTTTGTTTTTTCGTTTATAAATATTTAAATAGATTTTTGCTGTAATCTTGGAAAGTATATGATTTATCGAAAAAAAATATTCCTAGTAATTTCTTATGAAATGCGCTCGTTTTCTCAGAAAACGTGATTGAACGCCGACATCAAATTTCAGGTCCACGCTTAGCCGCCGTTGAAAGTTCTGGTGGAGCCGAATATTTGATTGGTCCTAACTCTGCTAAAAATGATACCCTCTTTGGACTATACTCAACAATTACACGCTAAAAAAAAACTGTTATTAAATGTATATACAGTGTGTCCCATTTTGAGCAGCCACACCCTCGTATTTTCTTGACAGTAAAGTGATTTCAAAATTTGTTTTTTATTGCATATAGCACCCAAAAATATCTACCTTCAGGTTGATGAAATATTCGTATATCCATTTTCCACGGCTACCTACGACCAATTAAAAAGTGAAAAATTGGGAAAAACATGACAGGCATTTTTTTATCGCAAAAATAACACCAGGATCTGTTTCAGAACACTCTCAAACCCCCAAATCTCAGTGATAATTCATTAAAATATACAGAGTGTCATCTGTAACTGACATAGTATTGATTTTTATTCATTCGTAATGTTTAGTTGTTTTCGATTTTTTTCCATAATCACTAATTACTTAAGAATGTTTGAATAATCTTGTAGAAAATATTCAAATATTACTTTTTCATGGCTAGCTATGACCAGTCGAAAAGTGAAAAAGTGTGGAACAGTGGAACACACATCAAAGACTTTTGTAGCACAAACATAACAGCGGATTCTGGTTCAGGAGACCCTAAAATTCCAAGACCCCAATTCTTGAATCATAAAAATATAGAGGGTGTCATGTATAGCTGGCAGAATTGATA